>OX375869.1:20167013-20354922 GCA_947359475.1 Heligmosomoides polygyrus bakeri | reverse complement strand
ACTGCTGTCCTTTGTTTTTCGGAATTCATAATTGAAGACTGCTCACAATATTATTTGACAGTACGTGTTTTGCACCAATTTGCGGTCCTGCACCTACCGTAATGGAACCGTACCTACTGGCAGCGGATAGGAGGTAAATCCTCCTGCTGGGCGGCGGGAGGTACACCGCTGTTCTGCGGACCAGAAACTTTTGTTTTGCGTGTCAAAGGTTTCGTAAGGCAGCCGTGAAACTCTCGCTCGGGAAAGCCTAAGGGGTTGGGGGTGCATCCTTTCCGAACTGCTTGGGCCTGGTGCTGATCCACTGAGTTTAACAATAAATTAATAACTAATAAGGTTATGGTTGTCGAGCTCTGCTTGGGTTTTTGTGTCCCTTCCGACCATGAAGTCCTGTAGGCTCGAGAAGTAGTGGTAGTCGCAAAGAGAGATGTCCGGCGAATACGGTGGGCGAGGCATGTCAACGCAGCCTAGCTGAGCAAGCTTATCCCTGGTCACTTTTGCCCGATGGGGTGCGGCGTTCCCGAAGAGGAGGACCTTCCTGAAACGCTGAGACCGAATAAGTGTGAGTCGCCGGTCCATCTCTTCTATTTCGTTTACAATGGCTGTAGTCCATCGTCCTGCTTTTGGTAAACAGCTTCCAGTATACCGGTCCATGGGCGCAGACTCAAAGGCTCAGAAGGTGCTTCTTGCCGTGAACATCTCGCCGAACGAAGGTCGATAACAGGTCACCAGGCCTCGCCCAGTCTCGCTGCGTGGCAGGATTAAGGAAGAAGACGTACTTCTCATCTTGGGTGAGTATTGAGTCCACGCTACGCGGGGTTGGGAATTGGACGAGAATTGCGCGACACAGGTGGACTCGTCAGACTGGGGTTTCGGCATGAGCAGACTTGGATTTGGCATGCTTCTGGAAAGGGCGAAAGTGGTCACTTCTCATGTGGCCTTCAGTAAGTAGCAAACAAACATACAAATACGGAAGCACAAAACCGGACTCCAGTTGCAACATATATGGGCACGGTATGGAGATTCTCATTACTTTTGCCCCCCTCTCCTAATATTTATATAGGCAGGACAACTGATGAAAAGCTCATGTGGAACACATACTTACCAGCCAAGTGGGATGTATGTATAGACAAAGTTGGATAGGTGACGGATACCGAACAAGGAATGAACATTAAAAAGATCAAAAGGTTGGGCAAGTCATGGGCCTCAAGCACCTGTCTTTACACCTGTGGTGCATCGGCGCTCCCACCTGAACCACCGACCTGCCTGCTGGGATATCTTTCATCATCTCCTTATGTCCAGGTAGGGCACGCAATAAACGTGTCAGGTGCGTGTTGACAGTGCAATCCAATGGCAAACCTTCAGGGCCGCCTAGTTTCTTGAGTCCAAGGGCTTTGCAAAAATTAAATCTACTTTTCTACCATTTGAAGGGTGAAGATTTCCGTAGTGGTATTCATTTCCGCCATTCAGACATACGCCTGAGACAGTTTCCTGGTCAGCATACTCAGACATCTCTTCTTCCAACTACCTTATCCTATCAAGATTTTCCGTATACGCCCAGTTTTGTGCGCTTCTGTTGCAGGTGCTCCATGTGATAAACACTCTTATCTTTTGTACACACTTCATTACTCTGTGATGAAATGTTGTGAAAATGGGACAAAATGTTCAATTTTCATTGTCGACTTGTCCTCAGTTGTTAGTAACACTGCATCCAGCCGTCGGGCAACTACGGTGGACAGTCAGGAGGTACACCCGCCCCTGCTGGGGAACGTGCGATCTTCCTCTCAACCCACTTGCTCACCCACCCCCAACCCCTAGGCTTCACGAGAGTCTAACGGCTGCCTTACGAAACCTCTGACACGCAGGACAAACGTTTCCGGTCCGCAGAACAGCGGCTGTACCTTCTGACGCCACGCCACAGCAGGAGGCGTGTGTACCTCCTGTCGCGCTGCCGACAACTACGAACTTCTAGCGTAGACCAAACTCGTCGAGATAACTTCTTCCAACGCTTAATGCCCTTAAGCAAGAAGGAAAACATGAGACATGAAGATAGCAAGCGCAGAAGTAGAACCAGGCGGTGTATCCTTCATCCGTCCATTGAACACGCCATCAGCTGAAAATCTGTCCCGTTGAAATTGCATCTTGCATCTTCGGTGCAGGCTCTCTCTTTTTACCTTTCTCCCGTAGCGCTGCTACTAGATCTGGACTAACCTAGGATTGTCCACGCTGCCAGCAGTCCGCATGCATGTTTGTTGAGTTGCAATTTAAGAGTGAAAGTAATTGGCTGCCTGGTAGGATTGTGTCGTTATCAATCTTTAATGAACCGTCCTTCAACTCTTTCTATACTAGCCATAAGCTGTGGAGTCTATTAAATTTGCAAAAAAAGTATATTACATTTGCAAAAGACAGGTATCAAGAACGATTCCATATCTCAAGTATAACGGACTCATTCAAGTATAACAACATCATGTTACAAACACAAACAAGCAAAAACTAGTAATCGGCATTGCTCTACGGTTCGCCACACAAGAGGCGTCATACTGAACTAATTTGAGGCTAATTTCTTAGCGATAGTAGTGTCAGCACACACTTTGTGATCTAACAAGGAAGGGTTCCCAACTCAAAGTGAGCTTTTGCGATGCTATTTTGGCAGGATGCAGGGCCCTGTGAGCGGAGTCCAGAACTACAGCTGGTTTTTGCTGAATGCTTTTCTGAAGACCTGAAATGGAGATCTGAAAGCGCGCGCAACTCATCAACCCCTACGACACCTCCCGAGGTATGTATGCCTCGGCGGCGCAGTTAATAGGAGCTACGTCTCATAGAAGCATACTGGAGGGGTTTTATGTTCGAGTCCGCGTACTGCCGAGATTTTTGTACATATTAGTTTGTTGTTATTACGCTTTCTCATGCCTACAGGAGTCAATTTTAGACCATCATTGTTTACTACAAACCGAGGCTGTCTATTTGCCCCTTCATATGTGCTAGTTTTTCAACAATTCATATCTGCACCATATCATTTATCTGGGAATAAAAAGTCTTATATATTATTAAATTAAAAGTCTTATATTTATTATTTCCCTTTTAGTCAACAGCTATGGTGCAAATCTATGAAACAAGTAAAACACAAGCAATCTCCTCAGATGCTGTTGGTGTGAGAAGTTTGATATGGTGGTGGTGCAGATTGAATAGTTGAAAAACTAGCACATATGAAGGCGCATATTGGGAGCCTTGGTTTGTTGTAAGCATTGATGGTCTAAAATTGACTCCTGTGAGCATGAGAAAGGGTAGCAACAACAAACTAATATGTGCAAAAATTTCATCAGTACGCGGAAACGAACTTAAAACCCCTCCGGTGTGCTCCTACGGGGGGTCCCTGGTACCAACTGGGCCGCCGAGGCATATCTCGTGGGGTGTCGTAAGGGTTGATGATACTTGCGCGCACGCTTTCAGACCTCCTTTTCAGGTCTTTAAAAAGGCGTTCAGCAAAAACTGATTGTGGTTTTGGACTCCGCTCACACGGCCCTACATACATCCTGTCAAAATAGCATCGCTAAAGCTCACCTTGAATTGGGAACCTTTCCTTGTAAGTTATGCGTTTCCCACTCTATACGTAGAGGAGCTGGCGTATAGCCTACGATTACGATTAGATTTCAGACGAGTTAAAGCGATTTTAGATGTATTGATTGAGGTTAAAGAATGTTTTAAGAACATTTTTAACATGCTTCGGTAACTCTTTGTTAATGTTAATCATTTTATTCAGGTAGCTGAGTATTACCCAGATCTACTTTCAAACTACTCGAACTCTTCGGGAACAATTTCCTACGATACGATTATTACTCCTAGAAAAGCAGAGTATCGTGAACTGCGATATGCTGCCGAGGTATTTGAGCACGATTCGTGTTATACTATCAGATTTCGTAGCTTTAATCTTAACTTTTATCCTGTATAAAATGCGTTAAAAAATCTCAACTAGTTCAATTTCTAGAAATATGCCAAGCCTTTTTGCAGGGGACAACGCCTAGAGAGCAATGTTATTATTTACGTGAGTTGGAGCTGCTTCCTCCTCCTATAATACCCGAAATTGTGGACTGGGATCTTGTTAAACGAATCAACAAGTGAGCAGTACTATCAAATGGGTGGCTCCCCCATCGCTAAATTCTATTATTTTCTGTATATTTTTTAAAGCTGCTACATTTTAAGATTGCTTGTTAGTAAAGAAAAGGCGAAGAAAACCGTCGAGGTGCAGCGAGCTGAAAAGGGAACCGTGGAGCAGAGCAAGAAGGTTGAGCGTTTCGTTGTTGTTGCTTTTTTTTGGGTGAAACTCTGAACAAAACGAACCGTTTAAGGTTATTGGGGAAGCGTTGTCGAAGTTCCTTTCTCAGCCGACTGGTATGGCTATGAACATATCCACAGTGTCAAATACCAAGCCTGCTAGACTTGCTATCAAAGTCAGTCATTCGTGTTCTGGGGCCGGACTCGTCAACGACTTACAGCAATTTAGCGGAGAAAATACAGCCGAAATCCTTGATAGCTCGCCTTTTTAAGCAATACAGTGAAACATTTGATAATATTGCTTGTTGATAATCCGCGCTATCAGGAATTTCGGCTGTATTTTCCTCTTTAATTTGCTGTAAGTTAATGATGAATCCGGCTCCTGGTTTCCAAAGCACTTCCACTATATTTAGCTCACGTTCTTTGAAGACCTCAGCATTTCAATTCCTCTCGGTTCAATTTAAGGTGTGCCCGACGGAGTGGATTCGAACACCGACAACGCCTCTTGTTACTATGGAAGCACTCGAGAAAGCCTTCAACAACGACCCGTACTATATCTCCGAAGCAGACCTCGTTCAAGAACAGACGGAACTGTTCAAGAAACGAGTTCAGGTTGGATCACCCCAGAAAATGATGCTGAAAGCTACCAAAACCATGCCTGTGCGTCGCCCATGAAGTAAACCAATTCAGAAGAGGCAACAGCGAAGTGCCGCAAGGGCGCATATGAGGCCCACGTTCCCCAAGGACCCGCCTGCTCCTGAGTCACGCTCTTATGGTCCAGCTGCGATGGACACGGACTCTTTAGTAGCGTCGGATCCAAAATCGGATGAAGACACTTAATACACAGCTTCTTAATAAATATTTATTGTTCGTGAGTGTTTCTAATAAGGCACAGATTTAGAAATAAATGCATTAGTCGACCGAGACATCCTTCTTAAAGTCGAAATTTCTAATTCTTTGTATCCACCAACACGTAGTTGAGTTTGTCTGCGTTACAGCGTTATACTGTTAGCTTGCCCAGAAAGTTTTTCGACTAATGTAGGAAAACATTGGATAGTTAATAACTTTATTAACCATCATTATCATTCAACAAAGCATTCACCATTATGATCTATCACACATTGCCATCTTTCCGGTAGAGAGCGAACACCACGAGAGAAGAACTCCGTAGACTTGGATAGCAGGAAGTTTTCGACACCACTTTGCACTTCCTCCCGATTTCCGAACTTTTTTCCAGCTGAAAAAGACTGCAGCGAACGGAAAACGTGGTAGTCGCTGGGTGCAAAATCAGCTGATTACAGTGGATGAGGTACCAGTTCAATCCCGAGTTCATCCAATTTCTTCTGCGTATTATTTGCTGTGTGAGGTCTGGGGTATCCATGAGAAGAAGAATTTTTCCTCTTCTGGGATTACGTAGGATATCGCCCATTTTCTCCAGCTAAGCGCAGAACATGATCGCGCCTATCATGGAACCGGTAGAAACCAATTCCCAGAATACTGGGCCATTGATGTCCCACCAGAAGGAAAACAACTCCTTTTTGTCGTGATCAAGGCGTTTCGGCTGTGGTTTGGGCATCTCATCGAAGTCCACCCAGTGCTTACGACGCACTGGGTGGAGGTCAGTTGTTGAAGAGGCAATGCTTTTCATCCATCGTAACGATCAAGTCGATCCAAGCAAATGTACGGAAGTGCTTCTTTAACTGTACTAAAATCTATTATACGCACCACTCGTCCTCCTATGTGATGGGGATTTAATGGTCGCACGGGCTAGGTTTTGTAAGTGTAAAAGTGATGGCAATGTTTAATTTACGGTTGTTGTGTGTTAGTGGTTTAAACGATAATTTAGCGATTTGTGATAATGACTTGCACTTCACTGGCTGTGATTTAGCCATCTATTTCAATAACTGGCGATAGTCGGTAGTAACGCCTGCTTTTTTCAGTAATTATGTTTAACTAATGTGGGTCAGTTCCCATGCCCTTCTTTTGTCCCAAACAATTCTATTTCTCCAAGATTCTCATGAATCTGATAGCAGGCTATTACATTTTATTACAATGTCGTCTTAAGCTGTCAACCATGATTTACTCCGGCTTTGCTGAGGCCAACGTTCCGGCGTCTTTGTCTTCTTCAGAGCCTGGAAAAGTCGAAGTCATCTACGATACTACTCCCGTAAATACCGTTGCATACTATTCTCCTTGCTGCTGCTCACTCTATTCCTACAGCTGTTGCAGCTGCAAGAGCAGAGTGAGCAGCAGCAACGACTCTTTTGAATGTTACCTTTTTTATAGCCAGGTTGAGGGATTTCTTTTTCAACCCTTACTCACCCATACCTACAATACCCACCATAAGGATTGGAAAAAGGGCGCGGTAGGCGCGTTTTCCGCGTTCTTTCTGTTCTTCTGCTGTAGCCGTCTTGATCTCCATCCTTTTTGAAAAGCTCACATACCGTCGTGATCTCCTCGACGAGATCTACCCAATGGCACATTTTTTTCGTTACTCCGTTTTTGACCGCTATCTTTTCAAAAGCGCCGGAGGATACTCGTTAGCGAGCGACGTCTCTACTAATTGCGCCCAAAGGACATTTAAGCGCGCGGATTCAAAGCCAGCGCGTAGACAGCAGCTTTGGGAAAATTCTGTAGACCGATAAGCTTATTAGACCATAGATATACCATTTTCACATGGAATTGGACTCCCTTCAAATCAAATTGGACACTTTTCACTCGAATTGGACACTCCTCCAAGTTAGCTTATGACTTTTGAAAACAAATCAAACTCTTCTGAATCAAAGTAAACTTTTTCCACATTAAACAAAATACTCTTGAAAAACGTTATTTTTAATAATTTTTTGTTTGAGAAAATTTTCGCTGAAGCAGCAACGTTTTTCACAAGGTTTTGCGTACTGCAATTTTCTAAGGACGGAAACCAGTATGCTGAAAATTTTTCTGTGCAAAATAGGCTTGCGTGGCTCTGACGCAGGCAAGGTAGGAAAAACTAAGCTCATTCTAATATAGTTTTTCGGGTGTATAAACTCGAGCAAAATCAAAAATTTCTTGATCCTATTTTGTTTTGAAAATTTAGGACTCCGCGCTGGTCACTCCCTCAAACGCTTAACACTACACATCTCACCATTGAAAGCGCTTCCCAACTATATAATTTTATAAAATTTGAAGAGATCCGATATTTTGGCCTTTTCCGCCGAGGCCGAGTTCTGGCGCTCGGCTCGACCTGGGCTCGGCGGAAAAGGCCAAAATATCGGATCTCTTCAAATTTTATAAAATTATATAGTTGGGAAGAGCTTTCAATGGTGAGATGTGTCGTGTTAAGCGTTTGAGGGACTGACCAGCGCGGAGTTCTAAATTTTCAAAACAAAATAGGATCAAGAAATTTTTGATTTTGCTCGAGTTTATACACCTGAAAAACTATATTAGAGTGAGCTCAGTTCTTCCTACCTTGCCTGCGTCAGAGTCCAATTTGATTTGAAGGGAGTCCAATTCCATGTGAAAATGGTATATCTATGGTCTAATAAGCTTATCGGTCTACAGAATTTTCCCAAAGCTACTGTCAACGCGCTGGCTTTGAATCCGCGCGCTTAAATGTCCTTTGGGCGCAATTAGTAGAGACGTCGCTCGCTAACGAGTATCCTCCGGCGCTTTTGAAAAGATAGCGGTCAAAAACGGAGTAACGAAAAAAATGTGCCATTGGGTAGATCTCGTCGAGGAGATCACGACGGTATGTGAGCTTTTCAAAAAGGATGGAGATCAAGACGGCTACAGCAGAAGAACAGAAAGAACGCGGAAAACGTGCCTACCGCGCCCTTTTTCCAATCCTTATGGTTGGTATTGTGCAATGAAATAGTCAGCCCAAATGGATATATGATATGATAAAAAACCAGACGTTAAGCGGTCTAGCGGCGGCCGAACGTCTGGTTGGGGGCTCGTCCCAAACCCCGAGAATAGAATACCCCCGTGTAGACCTTCTTACTCGTGTTACAGTGAAAATCTGGTTCTAGAGGAAAGCGGGACAGTAGGGCACATTCTTCAAAAGTGCTCCTATGAAGCCTTACCACCTCTATCGCACTTACGCTGATTTATTCTCCGATGTACACATTCTCTAGCGAGGAACAGATTGTAATAATCTTATTAGAGCTCTACCGCTAAATAATAATCGACGGCAATAATATTCCACCGATTCCCGAAGTCATTCACGGCCCACCTCCCGCGACAATACACAATACCCCCTCAGGCCTTTGTCATACCATCGCTCACCCCGAGCAACGCCTAACGATATGCTCCCATATCGATCGGGCGGCGCGATGGAATCGATATGGGTGCATAACATTAGGCATCGCTCGGGGTGAGCGATGGTATGACAAAGGCCTCACCCATGTGCAGGCAGAGACAGGCAGAAAAATGTAGTGAACATCAGTCAGTAGTGAGAGTGAGAGTCATGTACACGCACACGCTCGCTCCTTTTGAAAGGTCATCTGAAAGTCCAACGAAAGCTTCGCAATGTTTGATATGTGGCACATCTTCTCGATCTAGACGCACGTTGTACGACGCTCCTGCCACATACACGTTGCACGATAGTGAGAAAAAGTACTGGTCCCCCTTACAGGTTCCTTCCACTGATCCCCTTCCTATTACTGGTTCCACCTTCACTGGTCCCCTCTTCACTGGTCCGCCCTCTTTTGGCAGCCCCTTTCACTGGCCCTCATTACTGGTCCCCTTTACCGGTCCCTCCTTTACTGCCCCCACCCCCCCCCCCCCTTCACAGCTCCCCCATTAAAGCTCCCATCCCCCCCAACTCTCACCTTAGTGGTATTCTTTATTGGTTCCCCTTCGCTCCCATTTAAGACACCTAGACACACCTTGCATGAAATCCGTAGTACCTCTTCTGAGTCCAGACACACCTTGCGTGACATCGGTGATATGTCTTCTGAACCCGGACGCCTGCTGAACGCGTCGATGACATATTTTCTCAACCCGGACGCCCTTAGGGCGACATCGGTGACACCGCTTCTGAACCCAGACACACATTGCGCGACGTCGGTTACACGTCTCCTGAAACCGAACGCCTGTTGAACAGCATCGGTAACATATCTTCTGACCCCAGACACCTATTACGCGACATCGCTGACACCTCTTCTGAACCCAAACAAACAATGCGCGACGTCGGTTACATGCCTTCTGAATCCGAGCGCCTGTTGCACGACGTCGATGACATCTCTTCTAAATCCGGACGCCTGCTCAGCAACGTCGCTGGCATGTCTTTTGAACTCGAACGCCCTTTGCGCGACATCGGTGACACTTCCTCTGACGGTCTCGACACGGCGTGAGTGGCACCTCGTCTGAAGACGGATGTCTGCGACTCGACTTCTAGGAAAGGCGAGACGGATGAGCAGACGGACGGACAGACAGACGGACGGATGGACAACCGCCAACTCCTTTACATATAGTAGGATATTCCATACCTAACCAGCTCCTTGAATAGCGGTCTCCGGCAACGTTTTTACAACCTTTCACTTTCTGGCGAAGTTTTTCGTTGCGATTTAACTTAGGCCGGCAGCAGAGTCTTGCGGGTGCCGCGGACCCGCCATGACAACGGCGGGTGGTGCGGCGCTGCGAGGGTTGCAGTACGCAATGCTGCGTACTTTTGCCGGCAGTTGCGATCTCTGGGAATGTCAAAGATGTAGTAAGCAAAACGTTTTTTATTTTGTGAAGAAGCGTCTTCTAAGTCAAGTCAGGAGTCCTTGAATCTAAGCCCCGAAATCTAATAGAACACTCCTTATAACTCAACAGTTCTGTGCCATTTTGCGCTTGCTCTCACTTTTGTAGATCTGCCCCCACTAAAAGTTCCTCGCTTGACAACTCGAAGATAATGTAGTAGCCCTTGTGATGACAGTATTACCTCCGATGCCTTGTTGAGTCGGGAGATCTGTTCGATGCAGTTTAAAAATAACGTCTGCTTTGTTGTTGCATTTCTCTGCAAGGGTTTTCCCTAAACCTCAGACGACTAACTTGTGACTGGAAGGCCACGGAGATTTTCAGTGCAATTAAGGTTACCTAATATCGTGCTAAGGTTTCTTTGCTTTACGTTTTGAGTGCAAGATTCCATGCGCCTCCATTTGTCGACACTACCGGTGATTATATTGTTGGTTGTCAAGCTCCTTTATGTACAGAAATTATGCACCAACTTACTATATCCCTAGCATGTAGATTCGTTGAAAAAAATGTTTAGAATAGATGAACCATAATGGACACCGATCTATCACGCCCTCCGGCGGGTCTCACCCGCAGCTCCTGGCGCTGCGGGTGAGAGCCGGAAGCTTTTCTTGGCATATAGGTTTGGAATCTTCAAGGTCTTAAAAATCAGAACCAACAAAATCTTTAAAAAGAGTCTTACGATTCCAATTAAAACTTCCACTATTGATAAAATAAATGCGATATAGATGGAATTTTCAAAAATAGCAAAATGCTGCCATCTTCGGACAAGTCTGACACAGCTTCATTCACTACAGGTTTTTGGTATTCGTTGTAGTGGATTAAGTATCAACTAAACTATGGTGCCTTGAACCGTCTGAGCCATTCACGCGAAGCTGTCTCCTATAGTGCAAAGAAAAGTCCATGCATAACACAGTACAAACACCGCTAAATTGACAGCTTTATTCAAAGTGTTCTACTTTGAATTTCTCTGTGACTCTCCAAAATTGCAATAATCATTCAGACCTGAATTAGAGGTGAACCAGTTTGCGAACGAAGGCGACTGAGTCAGAAACGAAATCGCCTAGTGAAGCCGAATAGATCGCCGAACATGCCGAACGGATCGGACCATCCGCCACCTCTTCTGTCCTCTTGTTCCTTAATCATGCACGACCGACAGCACTGATATTTTCCTATGAAACTGCATTCCAGCATTCCATTCCTGAGCATTGTGTGACAGAATCGGCCCAGTCTGTCCACACATCTTCCTGAAACGATATGCTTTTGAAGAACAATTCAATGCTTAGAAAAATTCGAAAACCTCCATGAATCTAAGCAGCTATAATACTGCTCACGTCCCAAAGTCGAAAAAAAAGCGTTGCGTTGGACAAATCATCGCTTGTTCATAACTCCCTGATTTTTTTTTTGAGAAATGATGGATACCATCCTCTTCGAGATCTAGACAACGGTAATACGTGCTTATCAGGCCATCGCAAGTTCGTCGTTAATGGTTCAAAAATTGCTGGCGTGGATTTTGTTTTGCGATTGGAGCAGCTTATTTTCCAGGACACATACACTTCTGCAGGCCTTAGAGCACAGCGTTCTCTGCTAGTGCCTAATATGCCAAACATGGTTCTACGTAGAGTGTGCCGCACACAGTGCACATAGAATCAACAGAATCAATCGAGTGGGCGTATGCACGTCCACTCTGATTCTATCTTCCCGTATTGAAAAACTGAAGCATTCAAGACTATGTTGAAGAATTTGGAAAATTTTATGAGAAAATTTCGCCACTCTACTTGAGAAATACCCTACTCATTCCGGTGTGCCTTCGGACTGTGTGTGCACGAGGCCCATAGTTTCAACACAATCAATGGAAAGGCGGTTTGGGTTCGACCATTCCATTCACGTTTCCAGTGGGAGAAGAAATAAGACGTGAGGGGCAACAAATCTCCCAATGTGTTTAAAAAATTTCGGTAGCTTAAACATGACTAACAGGGAGTTACCTTTTCCTCTTGAGCTTAACTCCTCCCAGCTCCAGTCATTTTTGGGGTATTCACGACGAAATTCACAAGATCTGCTAAAGTTGTGTACATGTTTGTGTGGACCCCAGAAGACCACTCTAAAAGTATTACTCCTTTCTCAAAATACCCAAAACTAAAGCAGGTATGAGCATGTAACTGTTTGCGACAGATTAATCCTTGCAACTCGTTTTTTTACAGCACGACGCGAGCAGTATTGTAGTTCGTAGCCTGGTTCTTTCACCATTGCCTGGACCAATGCTTTCTGAGACTTTTCGAAGATAGCTTCTCTCATAAATATGAAAACCTGTGAAAGTGTTACTGCTGATAAGCATACCATGTACAGGAGGTAGGATCGGTTTTTCGGTGACTTCATCCGGGATTTCGACATCAGGAATTTCTTTATCAGAGGTTTCTTTATCGCCACCACTGCCCATGCACTTCTCACAACCGTATATCTTGCAGATTTTCTTGTAGTCGTTCGGCGACGCGTCTTTAGCATGACCAATAATATTCTGGAAAAGAACGCAATAAGAGCATCTTCATTTTAACGCAGATCGCTTAAAAAGAGATGACTCTTTTTGTGGTCACCGCTCCTTCTTGAAAAAGACATGACGACCTCACATTGACGGACAGGAGTCTGTCCTTCTGATAGTGCGAAGAATTAAGGCGCATGCACACTCCGCAGCGGCGGCGGCACTAGCTGCCACGCTGAAGCATAAGCCGTGCGAGGACCAGCTCCGTCCACATTTCACTGCCCGCTGCCCGCTGCAAAGTGTGCATGCGGCCTCAGCAACAGTGGCAGCGAGGAATGAGCTCGGGCATTCTTCACTGCCGCTGCATGCCGCTGTGGCGCAGTTCCACCTGCAGCAGTGGAATGTGGACGGTGACCAGCTCCGCCCACACATCACTGCCCGCTGCCCGCTGCAAAGTGTGCACGCGGCTTTACATTCTCTATCGTACCAGGCGTTACTTTGCAGGCACTTTTAAAATAGGTAACGACGGCCAATTTAATCGGGAAACTGTGTTCCATAGATAGATTTGATTAGAAAATTTGATACATTCCTTCAGAAGTTTTACAATTGTAATATATTGAACGACAGCGACAATCCTGGTATACAGCGTGGCCCACAAGTACTACCAAAAAAAAACTTAGTCGCATAGACCAAGACTGGTGCATTGTACATTTACCGAAAGTGGTGCAAAATTAGAACTATGTCGCGAAGACGCCCCGCTGGGTGCGAGAACCCTACGGCACCCAAAATTGATACGTCACGACGTATGAAAGACCAATCATGACCCGACCATATATAAAGAATCCGAGCACCCCTGTGCTTCATTACGGGATGATCAGCGTCCAGGGCCCGGGTTCATCAAGCAAAGGGTATAGGTTGGATACCGTAAGGGAATCGTACCCATTACCAGCAGTGGGTACGATTCCCTTACGGTATCCTACCTATACCCTTTGTACGATTCGTATTTATGAAAGGAATCAAGTATAAGGTACAACTAGGACTTTCGCGAGAACAGCTGATCTCCTGGAACGCCATTTTGTCAATGGGCGCGAACAAGTAGCGTGTATTCGGATGAACCCACAACGACCGGAGGGTTTTCTCTACCCACTGATGTACCCACGATTTTGCGGATAAGGTTTATCAGCGCGGAGCGATGATCTCGTACGCTCTCTGCAACCTTCTCCGGAATCCTAGCGCGGAGCCATGTCGTTCCCTCACCATCAATACAACAGGCTGCACTACAAGAAGTCGGCAAGCCCATTGGGAGCTCGCCTGAGACATGGATAGTCAGTACAGCCTAACATCAGTTGGAGCGGCCTTATATATTATCGACTCGCATATTCGATTCATGGCATCTCCTGTTTTCTCTTTTTTTTCTATAACACAGTCGTGTTATAGCCCGCATCTACAAATGCGAGGCAACTTGGTTATGTTCGGTTGGTGTGTCGGTTGTTGTGGGTTGTTTATGCTGGGGTTCATATTTCATTCAGTAAAACAGCACACTATGTCGTTGCTACAAGGGGTCAGGCATGGTACTAGTGTGAGTCTGTCAAGGTGGGCCGCATAGTGCATAGAGTAAGAGGTTAGCACGCGGGGTCCCCCTACGCCGCAGACGGAGCGTGGCCTAATCACATCTTGGAGTCCCTACCTTCCCGCAGAGTTTTAAGTCCCAAGGTGACTTCTTGCGCCCACGGGGCGAATGGAGGACTCCGCTCAGCAGAGCATGTTCTCTCGCGAGCGGTGCCACAGATTCACAACAAAGTTCGCTTCACAATTGTTAACCCATGGATATCCGGTCTGTATTTCCTGCTGTTTTATCGGGTGTTCAACGCGTTATTGTATTTAGACCTGAAGAAGTGATTATTCCCCAAGTTTGGACAATAAATATCGACATCGAGCTTCAAACTAGCACACCCATCAAATCATCGAAATGAAGCTATGTGAACGGCATGTATGACAAACAGGCATAGACAGGCTCACAACATCTGCAGTGTTGATCAATTTTCCCGACTTTTTTTTTTGAAATTTAGTGTTCGAGATAAGAATATCGTGAAAACGTCTGATGAATAAACCTCGCAACAACTAATATAGATCTGACAACTATTACAGTATATTCTTGTCAAAAAGTCGCCCACCAGAGATGGAAATGAAAAAATGTGGGCGATGAACAGGCTTTACAGCAATTGAACAATATCGATCGGACAGTCATATATGAACGCCCTGAATTGTGTCATGAATTAACAATTTGAAGTGTTAATTGTGCAGATCTATTCGCCAGTGATGATTCACAGCTAAAAATATCGATCAAGTAACTACTCTCGAAGATTTTTATCGACTTTTATTTAGAATTCATCGTTTGGGGGCGGAAATCGCGTCGACCGAGTGCACCCCGTAAAAAATGAATACTTTTGGATATAATCATACAAGACGCTAGGCAAAACCGCTACGGTAGTGAGAGTAGTTGTTGTGTCTTCTGACTGCTAGTGGTAGTATTAACTCACGAACTGCTGAAGTGATATTTTTAGCCAGGAAAAATCTGGATCCTCAACAAATAGTTGAAAAAACAAGCATGTGGCTCAAAATGCATTGCTAAGATGATCCTAGACGCGGTAGTTAATTAGAGGTTTAACGGCAGGTATTGATTGGTCCACTAACCTGATACCTAGGATCCTTGGTCTCCATGCTGATCCTGCCGGGCTTCGCGAAAGCGTTCTTTCCATAGTGCATCACTGACTTGTAATCGTATGGCACATCATATGTTGTCGCCTCGTAAGGAGTCACTTTTTCGAATTGACTCCAGTAGTCTTAACAAAGCGTTTAAGGTTGGTAGGACAGTGACGGTGTCCACGACTACACCATTATGTCACATTAGGTTCAAAGAGTACGAGCTGCAGCTTGATGAATTTTTATGAACAATTCGTCTAGAAAAGCTATTCCTGAAGGTCATTTTTTTAACTTGCTGAACTAGGAGTGAAAAATAAAGTCTAAAGGTGGTTCAACTTCTACAGCGAGGATGCAAAAACGCAGACCAACTTGGTCCTTGTGTGAAATCGCGATCAAGGGAATGGGCGCGAACGAAGGTCGTGTTGTATGTAAGCGATTTCCACACAACACATACAATTGATATGCACTGTGAATACCACACTATCGATGTTTGAACGTTTCACGGTGCGGCCTATTAAGCATCAAATGATGACGAGTGAAGCAGTTGTGTCTTCGCGCATTCCGTTGCCCACGATTAAACGCACAACATAGAGTATCGTTTCGGTGGTGCCGTTCTGAACTCGACACTATGGAACCGTTACGCCGTAAGGTCGGCAAGCAGATCCAGCTGGGGACCAACGAAATTAAAGAAAATATCCAAGCGAAGAGGCTATACCACGCATTCCTTCAATGCAGCCGATACGGCTCTGGCGTCTGTATCAGGAAGCCAAGAAATCCGCTTAGAAAGCGCCGCAAGACCCACCCATTACAATTATGTCAACTGGAAATTGAGTCGAGCAATGGTGGTCGATGGGCGATTTCCTTATCAACTCGCTAAGGTATTTGTCTTCCAATGACCATAAAATAGCCTTGAATCGATGGCGCAGTTGCTAAGCAAGCATGCAAAGTAGATATGCTGTCTGAAGCTTTCAAATAATTACAACTCTGTACAGAGGACAGAAATGATAGCTAACTCGAACTGCAGACAACTCACATAGCATAGGGCCTTACACTTATGTCCACTAATAATCCATAGACAGACGGTGAACTATAGAGTTTCAAGCTTCGTTGACGTTAATAGACACGGTAGGCCAAGTCGCAAATTAGGTAGGCCGGTCACGTAATTCATTTCGCAAACACTCTTTGGACGAGAGCCGTCACCAACTGGATTCCGTGGGATCTCAAAAGAAGACAAGATGCCAACAACGCGTTGGTCGAACTCTTTCGTGAAAGAACAGAACGACTGATATGGCTATTCAGTTATTCCAGGAAGTGGATCCATTGGAGCACTCTGGCACAGGAGAGGTACAGATGGAAACGTTTTTTGGCTACTACTACTACTACAACAATTCCTATTGTCAGTGCAGAAAACCACTAAGTATATGGTAATTGGTCCAAAGACTGAGACATCGGCTCCATACAAACTGCAATCCACAAGTCTCATGCCTTTAGCGATGTTCGCGACCTAGGTTTTCTGACTAATACTAATCTGCATTGCAGCAGTTTCTACAGAATTACTTTCAGCAGTTACTTGTGAGGAAAGCAAACTATAGCATCTACTCTCTGTTCAGGCTTCTACGACAGGATTCCCGAGTGTATTCACGGGTTTGTAAAGCCTATGTTTGACCGATATAGGAGTTCGGAACAACTGTTTGGAATCTTGCACAAAAAAGGACATCGAATTCCTGGAAAGCATTCAGAATAGTTTTACCCGAAAGCTATATTTGAGATGTTATGGTGCCAATTACTTACATCTGCCCAAGAAAGAGCAAAATCACTTGGCCTTCCAACGCTGCTAGTAGAAGAAGAAAAGCTGATCTCACTATGATGATTAAAATTCTAACTCTCAGGATTTCCATAAATCCAATTTCGTTCTTCGATGTACCGTTGACTAGATCTAAGAGAGGTAAACTACGGCTTAACGTTTCAGTTGCAAAGACGAAGACTAGGACAAATTTCTTCACCTGTAGGAACCTCATCTAATTCAACACGTTACTAAGTGATGGCAGAATGTCGTTGGGGTTGTCTGTTGAGAGACCGAATGTTTAACTGGCCCAAAATCAGAGCAAAACTCATTCGTTACTGTCACTAGCCGTAAGCCACTGCGACAGGTTCAAGACATGCCCTAATCTGAATAGTGGGCTCGTGGTCTATTCGGCGAGCGAGTTCCTTAATAACGTGTTTTCTATAACTATAGTTCCATAGCAACTAACTTGGCGGAATATTATTATAGTTCACTTTTATGTACTGGTCGCGATCAGCTCGCATATGTTCGTGCCAAAGGCCGATCACGTGCATCAGCTCATGTTGCACAATCTCTGGTTCCATACACCTGAAATAACGTGCTTTGCCGGAACTTATCAGGTCGTGCTTGGAGGGCACTTCAAACTTAGCTGCCATATTCGAGGTCTTAACGACATATTTCCGATTTACCTGCGAGCTGACAATGTTCTACGAATCTCCGAATCGTTCATCATTTTCAAGTACAGTGTTTGATTCAAAAGTTGCGAGAGCAGAAAAAAAACTATGGCTGACAGATAAAAGAACGTAAAGATTTTCTAGAGTCTCAGGATTGGACTTGAAAAGGTTGAGCTTTTCTCAACTCACGTTTCCATTTGATTAGCTTCCAGCATCACAACTCCACGTCCACCTACACGACCAACGTTCGTGTAGCATCTGAAATTTTTAAGTGAACAGAATCCTATTATATAAGAGCGCCTGAAGGTTTGGGGAGGTGGCATTGTTTATCATATGGTTGGGCGCGTGTAGCGCAGTCGGAGGAGGCGCCGACTGTCGCCTGCATCCGATACCAGGTCCCTGGTTCGGATTTCCCCCCAGGCCGATCAAGCCTTCCATCACTCCGGGGTCGGTGAATTGGTACCGGACTTGTTAGGGAGAGATAAAGCGATGACTTGTTCATCGCCTGGCCACCGAAAGTCATTGTATGGCCAGATACGCACTCAAATCGCCTCCACAACATCCCACAGAAGTAGAATCCGTGGCGCATCAAAAAAGGGATTGAGTAACGCCGTCCTTTATCCTTTATGGTTAGGGTAGACAAATGCTGGTTCACTTCAACACCTTATGCCAACTATGTAGACAATCTAACTTGAGAGAATGCTTCTATAGAGAAGATGGACTTACAAGTCTTTGAAGTGGCGCTGGTAATAGGGTAAATCTAAAAACGAGACAGCTTACGATAAGAATAAAGAGCGATCGCGCACTGTACTTCTAATAGGTATCGTGAGAACAATGTTAATGCACATTTGATTTGTGCAATGAGATGTGGTGGCCATTCGATGGACATGTCAGTTAGTGGATTCTTGTTTGGGCTACTGACCAGGACTGTTGCCCAATTTGATGGACTGAACTCTGGACCACAAATTTGAATTTGAGGCTAATAAAGCGCTAACACCCACCCTTCTCCTCTTTCATTCTGCAAGTCGACATAATCCCTCTCCGTTGTGCGTTGCTTAAATCGAATGCAGGTATTCTTCTCAATTCGACGCATCGCTTCGCTGATGGCCTTTTTTTCACTGCTGTCTGGAATAACTGTTCCTGATTCTCATAGAAACCAAGTGCTGTATTTTGTTTCGTTTTTCGTTGTTTTTTTTCGTTTTTTTTTCGTTTTTGGAGTTTTTGGCAGTCAGACATCATAGTTTCAATTGTCGTTGCGGAACTTAAAGTTGAAGGAGTACACAAAACACTTTAGGTTGCAGATATATTTTTTTTAAACAATATAGTAACACGTGCCGACATATTTGGTTGTCCGTAATGTTGTCAGCGATTCGTGTTACTATTTTCACTCGTCTATTACTAAGTAAAAATTCAACTTGCATTGCGCATCAATGCTATACCTTCTGTACAAAATTTTTGTATTATCCGACTAAATAATTTATATTTTAATGTTGTTTTATTTCTCTTCTCTTGAAGGGTTTATTAAAGTATGTCGAAGGAGCAATTCCGAACGATATTTCATTTTAACTTCAAATTCGGACATTCCGCACCCGAGACGGCTCGACAAATCAATCAATTGTGGGGGCCCAATTGTGTTGGAGAAAGCACTGCGCACCAGTCGTTCAGTAAATTTCGGACAGGAGATTTCAGCCTCGAAGACGACCCCCGTAGGTCGGCCCAGAGCAATCCTGGACGACGAGTTGAAGGAATTGGTGGAGGCTGAACCATCCCAAACAGTTCGCGGGATCGCGGAAGAGCTAGACGTAAGTAATACTGCTGTTGCGGATGCTTTGAAACGCCTTGGGAAGGTGAAAAAGCTCGAAAAGTGGGTGGCACACGAGTTGAGCGAGCGGCAAAAATTGTATCGTTTCGAGATTTGTTCTTCGCTAACTTTTACGCAACAAAACTGACCCGTTTCTGGATCGAATCATCCCTTGTGATAAAGAAAGGTAATGGTCACTGTGTGGGGGTCGGCGGCTGGTGTGGTCTAACGAATTAAGGGTTGAAGTCCTGCCTCACCCGCCATGTTCTCCAGGCCTCTCACCAGCCGACTACCATCTTTTCCAAACACTTTTAGAACTTTCCCGATGGTAAAACCTTCACCAATCAGGACCAAGGCAAAACAGCTTTTGTAGACTTTGCCGCATCTCGACCACCTAATTTTTCCGCTGGAATAAGTCGACTGGTGGCCCATTGGCAAAAGTGTGCTGATTCAAACGGCGCTTATTTCGACTAAACCTGATAAGATTCGAGAAAGTTATAGTAGTTCAAAGTGAAGTGCTTAAAGCGCTGAGAACTTTTCGGACAACACAACCAGGAGGGTCGGAGGAGAGGTTGAAGATCATGACCGTCATATACAAAGCAGGTGAACAAAATTAGAAAAGCTTGTGTTAGGTTGGATTTTTAGGTGTTTATAATCTGACCCTTCAGAAACCTGACGCACCTTGCACGATATTGAGGGAAAATACTGGTCCCCTAATCCCCCCCCCCCCCCCCGCTCTAGTAGTCCTCCTTTGTTGAACTCCTACTGGTCCTCTTTACTCGGAATCCCTACGCAAGTTGGACGTCTGCGGCACGTCTTCAGAATCCTGACGTAAGTTAAACGGCGTCTAGGGCACACCCTCTGAATCCCTACGTATGTTGGACGATGTCTTCGGCACGTCTTCTGAATCCCTACGCTCTGCACTTGATCCCCATTCATACCCTGTCGCGTTGGCGGCTGAGTATATCGTAAACTTGGGTGATCCGCTGCCAAGGTTATAAGTTCGCCAACAATCGCCCATGGTTAAGCTGAAAGAAAAACCGGCGGGCATACGCCGCACTGCCGTCGGCATCTCTTTGCTCCAGTCCCCTCCCCGAGACTGACAACGTGACCGACGGATCAAGGGAATTATATATTATTATATAATTAATTTAATATAACAATAATTATTTAATTAATTTAATATTAACATATAATTCTGAAGTACTCGTTTTAGGGCTGCGAACGACAGTGATAATAACCACAACATGTGCCACACTAACATAAGTACAGCTGACACAATAGACCTCCTTTCCTTGTAATCTTAGATATTAGATCGAGATGTCGTGCAAATTTGGCGAATCAGGCATATTTTTATTGGGCATATAAATACAATGAAATGCATGGGTAACCAATGGCTAGCCACCCTTCACATGTGATCTACAGCGTGGCCTAACAGTTTGGTTGGCTGATGTGATTGATCCTTTTTTGAGTAAAACTATTTCTATTTTCCTTTCGGGCACAAAATTTTCAAAGAGTTTATGGAGTGGAAGCGGATTAACTGCAAACTGATGCGTGTCCCACTTTTCTTCCTAAAAGTATGACAATTCACAACAATTTTCTCTGTTAGAGCGGCATGAAGAATGCAATTTCAATTCTACCGAACAAGTACAATAAATTTATCTCGATATATCCGCCGAAATTGCCAGAATTCTTCAACAAACTGTTATTCGATTGTTCAGGCTTGAGTTAAGTTTTAGTTTTTTTTAAAGTTTTTTTTTGGTTCCGCTCACAAAAATTCATAGGAGGAACTACAATCTACATGAAATTCCTGAAACTATTAGGTTATCCCATAAGTCCCTGCCGTTTTTTTCTCCTATTCATTGTGGATTTCGCAGGCAGTCCCTAGCATAGCGCTATACAGCTTTCGAAAGAGAATGATTTGCTGTATCAGAATATGTATTGCGTTTTTTTCATCCTGTATTTTGTCTATTTTTCGGTCGTTAAAGTGAAAAGCGAAGAAGTGGCCATCTGCGCACTTGTTCTCTTCGATTAGGTTTGAAATTTTTTTGCGCAGTGTTTCATAGCATTTGAAACACAATGTTCTGTAGTACAAGAATACCTATTTGCTCACCTGTCCTTTATTGATTTTTAGGCCATCAAAGTGGGATGTCCGAAGGAGAAGATTTATTTTTACGACAGCTCCTGCTCTGTGGCAGGACTTTTTTGCTCGGGTTATATGTCGGTCGGAAGAAAATGCCTTGCTCTATAAGAATATGTATCGCGTTTATTGATTTCTTTTGAATATCAACAAAATTTCAAAAAGAGAAAAATCATCTTCACCAACAACTCCTTCTCCTTCTTCAGTTGTTGATATTCGACAGGAATCAGCATGAGCCAATAAACGCGACACAAATTCATATTGAGCAAAACATCTTTTTTCGAACGACATATAACACCAAGCAAAAATGTCCAACCACAGAACCGAGCTGTCGGTGAAAATTCGGGCGGAAAAGTCGGATGCCCCAATTTGATGGCCTAAAAATCAATAAAGGACAAGCGAGCAAATAGGACCAACACGTATTATTATAGCGCAGAATATTGTCTTCCAAACGCTATGAAAACCTGCGCAAAAATTCCAAACCTAAGCGGAGAGAAGCGACTGCTGCAGATAGCCACTTTTCACTCTTCACTTTAACGACCTAAAAATTGACAAAATTCAGGATGAAAAAAGAATTGCAACGCAAGTTCTAATATAGCAAATCATTCTCTTTCGTAGGAGGCTCACAGCGCAGCGCTATGCAAGAGACCGCCGGCGAAATCCGCAGTGAATCGTTGAAAAAAGGAGGACTCATGGTACAATATATATATATTTTTTTTACCATTTTCAGTTGGAATTCAACGTTTTTCAATTCAAATTCAACGTTGTTGAAAACAAATTCAACGTTTTTCGAATCAATTTAAACGTTCTTCTGGTATCTTCCCGTACAACAAGGTTGAATTTGTTCTGAAAAGCGTTGAATTTGTTCTGAAAAATGTTGAATTTCAACTGAAAATGGTATAATAATTCTATAATAGTTCTCGAAAACACGAAGTTCCTTCCCTTCCTTTTCCCGCGTCAGCGGGTTTGGAAACTTTCGACGAGGAGGAATAGTGAAAGATTTCTAGGTGTACTTGCGTTTACATGGATTCGTGAGATAGGCTATATCAGTGAAATTTCTTAAACTCACCATAGCGTCCAGTTATGATATACGGTATCACGACAGTTCCATTCGGTCCTTTAACATTCCACTTAAGTTGCGAATTTTTATACAGAGCATTGAACATTCTCCTGAAATAGAAATTCAACATCCTACATTCTATGGGATCTTATCAAATAACCCTTCTCACTCAGGAAAGAAAATGAATATAGAGAAAACGAATCGTTAAATAATAATGATTCTCCAATAATAATCGTTTTCAACCACGCTAATTTATATAGTGTGGGAGTATTTTCCATGTATTTTTCTCGTTAGCAAATGGTTTCCACGATTTGGATTGATCGCTGTAGAACATTTAGTTACTTTGTTAAGTTAGGTATTTTTAAGCTATTTCAAAGCACAGTTTTAATATGTTAGACTAAGAAGCAGGAAACTAAATTCTGTGGGTTGTTTCGCCACCTTCCTTAAGACGAACCTTTTTAATTATAACACCTCCCCGGTGGCTATACTATATACTTCTGTACTATATCCGTTATGGGCAAGTCTTTTGTAAAGCTCTCTTATGTTGCTGCAAAAATATTGGAATGTTGAGCAGACATTAGCTATTCTAAGTGTTCCTGTGTAAATGACATTACTTTTAATTCTGACTGAAACCTGTGAGTCTGCATGTGGAAACCTATTTACTTTAAAGTTGAAGGAATCTGTCTTGTTGTATAAGTTGCTTTCAGTTTTACTATTTATGACTTTATTACTTAAGTCTAGATACATTTGTGTTCATTGTCGTGCGTCTTTTTTTAATTCCAATGTGTTTTTGTAAACTAAAGTAAGTATGTAATCAATGTAGCTCTCTGTGTAATTATGAACTATAAGTATGTCATCCATATATTTAAACAGTTTAAAAAATTGGTTTCTATTTAAAATTGTATTCTTAGAGTACTCAAATTCAAACATTGACATGGTTAAGTCAGCTAGTAACGGGCTAAACTTACCGCCTTGAGGAACTCCTTTATTTTGTTTAAAAATTAGACTGGCGAATATGCAGTAACTATTTTTCAGCAGTTAATTCTTACCGCATGACCGCGGCTAACCTAATTTTCTGCGACTTCACTGGACTTACCATAGCCAATCTTTTAAAATTAAAGCCAAGGACTCCAGATGTCCCTACGTCTCGCATGGTAAAGAGCTCATCACCTCCTTATATTCGTCCTCAGCGCCTTTATAAGATCTTTTGCAGCGCTTTTTAATAGATCATCGAGTAATCCAAGGCCGGTCTTGTTACGTCACGGAAGTAAACCTTTTTATCTGAAGGAGGTACCATCAAGAGACGAAAGTGTACAACTCCGAGCTCGGGCTATTACACTGTAAAATAATGAACGCTCCAATAATTAAGAGACTTGTTTAAAATCATCGATTTCATGAAGAAAATCTATCAGAAGAAAGTAGTGTTCACCTATAAAAATGAAATCTTACCACGAAAAATTTTGAGCCCTGTTTAATGTACAGTAAAAAATCAAAATTAGCGAATTAACTAAGAAAGTAATAGAGGAACGATCTGCTTCATGATCAGGGGCTGGGTTTTGCATCCTTTGTTGGAAAGCACTATTTAAGGCTAAAGGAAACCTCCTTGGAAACCTGCAACCCTCCTTGAGCGACATAGGTAGGATTTCTTATTTCAGTCGAGGTGCTCCTTTCCTTCTTCTCTCTTTATTGCTTCTCAAGACGACTACCGGAAGCTCTACACTTAGATATTCACAAATACCGCATTTTGTCCATCTTCAGAAAGTTCTTCAACTATTCCTATGTGAAAAATGTGCCTATCCTTTTTCCCCTGCAGTTAAACCAAAATCTAAAGCAGTTGATCAAAAATAAAGTAATGATTAGTCATGGGACATTTCTGCTGAAATACTCACTGGGTTAGCAGGTTAAATAGCGAGACGTCGTTTAAAACATACAACATTTTGTGGCGACGCGATTTTTGTTCGTTTTTTTGACATTATTCACTTCCGGGAAGGGTAGTAGTGCTTTGCTCAGAACCAGCATGTCAGCCTGTGCGGATGACGACCACCAATAAGGGGTTATGATCACGAAATTTGCTGAACTAGGGCTTGGCTACTGTTAAGGTGGTGATTTCAGTCAGATAGATGAAGAAGTGTTGGTTTCGGTGTAGAGTCAGATATTTGTGAATAATCCCAGATCCTAATCTTCAGTGAGTCCCTTCCCATCCCGGCGAGGATCTTGACCGGTTTGTTTTCAAGAAGGTATAAACCTTCCTATGAGTACCGACCCGTTTATTTTCCGTCTTCTCCTGATCGATTGGATCGTCACAGCTCGTTGATCCTCTGAAATCATCGGGTTGCTCCTGAAAGCTGATAGAAGGCATTGTTTGTGTTAGGAAATTGAGTCCTTTCCAACTGATTCGACATTGATTCAATTCGACTCCAACTGGTTCGACCATCAAACCCCACTTGCCGTTAGAAGTACGTAAAGAGGAGTAGGCACAGTCGAATTTCCTAGTTCTCAAGGGCTGTCGAGACTATTTCGTAGTATTACTTAGTGAAATGCTTCAATGTGTTGTTATAAACATATGTTGCCATGTTTATGTGCCTTATCCTTCACTGCTCGATCGATCAATGGTTGCTCTCAAGTGCATGGCTTGCAGCTACCAGACAGTCCGATCGGAATGCATGTAGCGAGCTCCTCCTTTTAATCCTCACCGCCGCTCGGGCCGACCGGTTCGCCGGTGAAGCCTTTCTGTTTTTTCCAAGCTTTCTTAATTGTCTTCTTTTACTTCCTCAGCCTTATTGTATCGATTTCAGCAATCAATTAATTCAGTATTGGGCAACCTTTTCCTCAAATTAATCTCAAATTTTGGTGGTATTTGTTTCTGTAGTCTCATGTATTTGTAATCGATTTACAATATTGCATTTAAAGTAATTCAACCCGTATTTCAAGTAGATCTTGCTCCTAACGACTCGTGTACTTTCTGACACCGCGTCAAGCAAAATAGCGTGATGTTTGATCACGATATTTTTGCCATTTTTAATCTCCTTAAGTTATATCTGATATAGATTTGAGACCTGTTTAATCAGAAAAGGATCACAAGCATGTGTCTGATCGACGGAAGTGGATGAGACAACAGCGAAAGTCTCCATCCTTAAAATAGTTGTAAGGTGTGTTCCATTTTTGCAGTCATTGAACCAACCGAGTTAGCGGTGCGGAAACTTCACTGCAGAATCGTAAAGTCGCACGAGGTAATAACTTCCAAAAATCGGATATGCAGAAGCACTGCAATACAAGGGATCGAGTACACAACTGCCGGATGTGAAGCAATATTTTTGCTACTTTTGCATAATCGACGATTGGAAACTGTTGTCTGAGACTTTACTATTGTATAGTGAAGTTTCAGGGTCTCCTAACTCGGTAGGTTCAAGGACTTTGCTAAAACGGTACATAATTTTCTACCACTTGAAAGGTGGAATTTACAACAATACAAACCTAAAGAATTACACCATGTTCAAGTCGTTTCGAAGTACCCCCCCCCCCTCTGGAACGGATGCAGAGCGCCAAACGTTTAGCGAAGTTTGAGGATGATGGGTCGCAGGTCGTGGTGGGAACGCATCTGTTCACGGATGAGAAGCTGTTCACCATGGAGTAGACGCACAATCGCCAAAATGATAGGAGCTGGTCTACAGAGCGTCCAAGCAGCTCTGCTATCGTCGAACGCGGCCAGAACACACAATCGGCCATGGTTTGGGGCGGAATCATCCCTCTGGCAGAACCCCTCTGGTTTTCGTGGATAAAGGAATCGAAAAAGATGTGCACCAGCGAGACATTCTCGAGTCCGTAGTTTTTCCTTGGACCCAGCAGCACTTCGGTGATGCCCATTGGACGTTGCATCAGGACTCTGCCCCCGCACATAGGGCGAAGACTATGCAGGCCAATTTCCACGACTCCATCACGCCTTCGGAATGGCCGTCGTATTCTCCGGATTTGAATCCGATGGACTACAGTGTGGTGGGCGTTTTAGAGGCTAGGGTCTACGTCAAACGCCTCCGCTGTCTCGAGCCCCTGAAGAAATCCTTACGTCAGGAGAGAGAACGATTGTCTCCTGATGACCTGCGGTTCATCGCCCCAAACCTCGCGAAGCCTTCGGCCCTCTGCATCCGCTCCAAGGGAGGCCACTTCAAACCAATTGAACATGATGCACCTCAATATTTGTATTATTGTAATTTAATCGTTCTTTATTCGAACTGTTGGTTGCTTTATAATTCTGATAAAAGATCTTGTCCACGTTGTTTTGGTTCACATTGTAATTTTCGTTATTCAGATATAAGCCTGATAACCTTTCCTAATTCGATAACTCCAGAAGTTCCTAGTTCGCCTGGTTCACTGAGTACTTCACCATTATTTGCTGCACTTTTTTAGGCACCACTCCAATATTTCACTCGTAGAAGGCGTCAAAAGTAATTGAAGCTTCTTTAACAATAAGAAGCAGGATGATGGCAAAAGTAAAGGTTCAAGGTTCAGTAAATGCTCGCGAAAACTAAGCCCTAGAATTCCGTTCATGTATCAGCGACACATGGTTCACATGCCCGGCCAGCTTTCTCCTCAGAAACATGATGCCATTAAATGGCTACAGCAACGGCATAACGATCCCGACGAGGACCTGATCGTCAGAATTCAATGGCCGCTAGTGAAAATCGACGCCATCTGGCAGAGCGCTGAACAAACTAATAATCGCACTCACTATCTGGCGTTATATGCCAGATAGTGAGTGCGATTATTAGTTTGATGCCTAGCAGAGTACCAGTTCACTCGCGGTAGACACGACCTTAAACCATGTAGCCTTCATGAACAGCTGCGGCCTGTTCGTAGACAATGAAGCCTTTTGAAAGCAGAAAATGGATGATAGGAGTGGCCATTTAGTGCAGGCTTCAGTGAGTACTGCGAAGCCCCAGTAGTGATCACACTTACACCCACCCGTGTATGTCATCCGAATTCGGATTACCCGCCGAGGCCAACTAACTATAAGCCTTCAATCCCTCCGGGGTCGGTGAATTGGTACCAGATTTGTTTGGGAGAGATAAAGCGCTGACTTGTTCATCGCCTGGCCACCGAAAGTTACTGTACGGCCAAGTACGCATTCAAATCGTCTCTATGACATCTCACAAAAGTAGAATGCGTGGCGCATCTCAAAAGGGATTGAGTAACGTCGTCCTTTATCCTTATTTTTATCCCTTATTATCGTAAGAGCCCTTGGCAGCAGGAACGTCCTCTTTAAAGAAGACTGGAGGACAACCACTAAAGCTGAATGCCACCATCTTAATCAAAAGTCACCCCAGATTATAGCGGTTGGCAAAGAAAGAAAAAATAGAAATAGAATTTGGCTTTTGTTGGGATAGGTTACGCACTATGCTTGTTGGCCGATTTGAATCCATATTTGGTTCATACAGTAGGTTGCGATGGTCATCTCATATACAGGTCAGTGCTTACTCCCTCATAGACAAGCCTGATATGTACCAACTCATCGACCCCGGAGAAATAAAAGAACTGGTTGTTTCTGGGCGAGACTCGACCAAATAACCTCAATTTAGAGTGCACGAAGCAGCGGCGCCTCGTCCGACTGCGATACCATTCGCCCATCTCTTAGATATGAAGACGGAAACTGCGCGTCTTCGGCATTTCGAAGTTCAGTCATGTAAATTAATTCGGTGTTAAGCTAGCAACACAGGACAATAATCGGATTTACCAATCTCGTGTGGCTAATCAACCTCAGCAGATAACACAGCGATTCAACGAAACACCAGAATAGGCTGATTAGGTCAAAACATTCCATCAGTTCCACATATCTTCTCACTATATATAGTTCGCTTAATCCGTCGGTTACGTTGTCAGTCACGGAGAGTGGGAGGGGCTGAAGCCGAGAGATGCTTACGACAGTGCGGCGAATGCCAGCCGAGTTTTCTTTGGGCTTAACCATGGGAGATTACTAGCGAACTATATCCTTGGCGGCAGATCGTCCAAGTTTACGATATTTTGGGAGGGCAACGCGTCAGTGTATGGATGAGGATCATATGCAAAGCGCCGGGAATCAGGAGACGTGCCGCAGACGTCGTCCAACGTGGGTCGAAATTCAGAAGACCTGATGAAGGCGTCCAACGTGTGTACGGCTTCAATAGACGTGCCGAAGACATCGTCAAATGTGCATCGGGATTCAGAAGACGTGCCGCAGACGTCCATCTTGAGTAGGGATTCCGTGTAAGGGAGACCAGAAAGAGAGGATCAACAAAGAAGGACCACTAGAGGGGGAGAGTGAAGAAGGGAGACCAGTATTTTCGCTCAACATTGTTAGTAAGTGTCGATTTCTGAAGACGGCTTACAGAAGTCGTGGCACGTATGTGGGAGTGCAGGAGTGTCATAGACGTCGTGGCAGCGTGGTGACATGACTCTCACTCCATTTCTTTGCCAGCACATAGGTAAGGAAGTATTAGACGGTGGTGGGAGGGAGGGGGGTGGGGAGGTGGGAGACGAAGCGGGAGTGACTATGGATTCAGAGGAGTATTATTGCCGTCGTACAGTAAGCGGTAGCGACCAAAACCGATTAATTTTAATTGTGTTTTTGCAGATTAAGCACCGGATTGAGACTCTCATTACCTGCTGCTCGACACTTAGAGAACGGGCACTTCGGAGAATAAATCGAGTATATGCGATAGAAGGTGGATGGGTTTCGTAGGAGCAGTGGAGATTCTGACCCACCATATCCCATTGCACTAATCTGTATAGTGAAACCAGATTTTTATTGTAATAAAAGTAGGAGGTTTAAAGAAGAAAGGAGGAACAATGGGGCTCTCCTATTTTCGGGGTTTGGAGGCGAAGCCCCCAACCAGACGTTTGGCGGCCGCTAGGCGGCTGAACGTCTGGTAGCCCTATAATTCGCGAAGAAACGACGAGCTCGGCGGCACACGGAAGACATCAGAGGCGGAAAAATCGTGATTCACAGGATGACATCGTTCGAACAGAGTACCGAGAGCGTGTCGGATACGCATCCTTGGTTTACGTTGGAAAAAGGCGTGAAGTACGAAAATCTTTATAAAAAATGTTTTACATTACATAGCCTATCCTTTGCAGCACATATTTATTCTGAGCTTTATAAGAATCGAGGTCCCTGTCAAGTGGAAACACGCTTTTATAACACCCATTTATAAAAAGGGATCCCGCAACGATGCAAAAAATTACAAGCCACTTAGTATCACTTCAATATTCGCAAGAACTTTTGAAAAGGTTCTCAAGAAGCATGTTTTAACACACACAGAAAAGCACATAGAAATCACAGAATAATCTCAGACAACCAGTACACCTTCCTCAAAGGCAGATTCGTAGAAACTGCGCTCCTCACCTCTGTCAATGACTGGTCCAAAGCTATTGAAGAGAAAAGTGCACGGATGTGGTGTACTTCTACAGAGCCTTTGACAAAGTTCTTTTTGAGAAATTACTCATAAAAATGGGAATCCATTACATGATAATGAATTGGACTCAGCAGTTCCTATCTGGAAGAACGTATCAAGTGAAGGTCTTTGAAGTCTTCCCTGCTTTAGGGCCTGTTCATAGTTCGCGACAGCAGCGACAAAAGCGACGACAGCGCAGCGCGCGGAAGTATGAACACTTTTCGACGGCGCGCGCTCGGTTTTGATCGATATACATGTTTTGCACGGGCAACGAGTCGCTCTTGTCGCGAAGTATGAACAGGCTCTTAAGTGCTGTTCCGCAAGGCGGGGTAATTTCCATTCATGTTCTTGTTGTACTATACTTATGAACTCCCGGAACCCATCAACAATTTAGGCGTCAAGTGCAATACGTACGGCGCTAAAATTTACAAAATAATTGGTGGACCTGAAGACTCTAAGTCCCTTCGGGCAGCGATTAACTTCGTTAGTCGCTGGGCCGAATTAAGGGAACTGCCACTTTCAACGAAAAAACTCGTCATTTAATGACTGGACCCAAAAACCAGACTCGGATGATGACATACAGAATTAACGACATGCTGCTCAATAGAGCGAATGAAGATGGAGATTTAGGCTACGACGTTACCAGTGACCTACGTTTTTCTCAACATTGCAGGGTTTTGGTGAAAAAAAAAACCAATTATCGTATATACAACCTCTTCAGGACTTTGAAATCAACGCTCCCTGAAGTCTATATTCGTGTTTATAAAACCTATGTGCGACCTGTTGTGGAATCGGGCACTACAGTCTTGAATCCATCGAGGAAGAAGGACACTGACCTTTTGGAAAGCGTTCAAAACAACTTCACCACGAAACTTATGATGAGGTGTTATTCGATGAAATACAACCTTACACCTCGTGGTCCTTAACAATCTCTGTTTTTTTGGTGTTTCGTCACTGACGAATACAAGGAGAACCTCTGACTTTCTCATGATGTACAAATCCTTGCCAACAAGCTTTCCATCATCGCACTAGAATTCCTTGATGGGGCACTGATGAGACCCATAAGGGGAAAGCCCAAACATCGATCTCTATAGCAAGGACGCGAGTTAGATCAGACTTCTTAGCGTACGGGATACTGAAGGATTTTCATTTGCTGCTTGGGAGGCACGACGATCTACTGTCTGCGCGTACCTGTGGAACGTATCTTGCTTGGCAAATATTTTAATGCTGTGCTATATGAGATGTGTTGAAAACAAGAATTGACATCTTCACGTATTTTAGTTGGTTTGTTCAGTTCTTTTGTTATAATATAGTATAAAGTATAAGTATATATATTATTTTATATGTATATTATTATTAGGTTATATATTAGGTATATTTTAGGTTATCCCATAAGTCCTTCCAATGTTCTGTAGTTAGGTATTAGGGGGGGGGGGGCCAAAAGTAATGAGACACCCTATGCCGTGTCCATACATCTCGTGGCTGGAGTCTGATTTCGTGCTTATCGTATTTGTATGTTTGTATGCTACTTACTGAAGCCCATCTGAGAAGTTACCACTCTCGCCCTTTCCAGAAGCATGCCAAAAACCCCAGCGTGTCTCATGCCGAAACCCCAGTCTGACGAGTCGACCTGTGTCGCGCAAATCTCCCCCAATTCCCAACCCCGAGCAGCCTGGGCTCAATATTCACGCAAGATGGGAAGTACGTCTTCTACCTTAACCCTGCCAAGCAGCGAGTCTGGGTGAGGTCTGGTGAATTGTTACCGACCTTCGTTCGGCGAGATGTTCACGGCGAGAAGCATCTTTGGAGCTTTTGAGTCTGCGCCCATGGATCGGTTTACCGGAGGCTGTTTCCCAAGAGCACCGCGATGAACTCCAAGGCCATGGTGAACGAAATAGAGGAGATGGGCCGGCGATTCGCTCTTATTCATTCGCAGTGCTTCAAAAAGGTTCTCCTCTTCGACAACGCCGCACCCCATCGGGAACAAGTAAGCACGGATAAGCTTGGCCAGCTGGGCTACGTTCACATGCCTCACCCACCGTATTCTCTGGACATCTCTCCATGCAACTACCACTACTACTTGAGCCTACAGGACTTCCTAGTCGGAAGGGACACAAGAACCCAAGCAGTCTTTGACAACCATATCGAGCAGTTGATCAACACCAGGCTCAAGCAGTTCTGGAGGGATGGGATCAGGAAGTTGGCTGAGCGATGGCAGCAAGGTCCTTGCCCTTAATGGCAAATACACTCCTCAGCATCGTTGAGTTGTAATTGAGTTATAACGAGATAAAAATTTTTTTTCATTTTGTCTCATTACTTTTGGCCCCCCCCTAATATATATTACGTATTTTAGTTGTTTTGTTCAGTTCTTTTGTTAGTTTGTAACGCAATAAAAATAAAGTAATAAAATAATATAGTATAAAGTATAAGTATATATATTATTATATATTATTTTATATATTATTATTATATATTATTTTATATATTATATTATATTATATTATATTATATTATATTATTATATTATATTATTACTATAAAAGGATAAAGGACGGCGTTACTCAACCCCTTCTGGGATGTGCCAGCGCATTCTACTTCTACGGGATGTCGTGGAGGCGACATGAATGCGTATTTGGCCATACAATGACTTGCGGTGGCCAGCCGATGAACAAGTCAGCGCTTTATCCTTCCCAGACAAGTCTGGTACCAATTCACCGACCCCAGAGGGATGGAAGGCTTGGTTGGCCTGGGCGGGAAATCCGAACCAGGAACCTGGTATCGGGTGCACGCGACAGTCGCGCCTCCTCCGACTGCGTCACACGCGCCCTTATTATTACTATATTATTATTATATTATATTATATTATATTATATTATATTATATTATATTATATTATATTATATTATATATATTATATTTTATGTATTATATATTAGGTATAGATCAGGTTATCCCATAATTCCTTGCAATGTTCTGTACTACAAGAATATGTGTTGGTCCTATTTTCTCACTTGCCCTTTATTGATTTTTAGTCCATCAAATTGGGAATTCCGACTTTTCCTCCGAATTTTTACCAAAACTCCGGTTCTGTGGTTGGACTTTTTTGCTTGGCGTCATATGTCGTTTGAAAGAGGATGCCTTGCTCAGTAAGAATTTGTATCGCGTTTATTGGCTCACGCTGATTTCTGTCGAATATCAACAACTGAAGAAGGAGAAGGAGTTGTTGGTGAAGACGATTTTCCTCTTTTGGGTATTTTGTTACAATTCGACAGAAATCAAGCCACGCGACGCATATTCTTATAGAGCAAGACATTCTCTTTCGAATAACATATAACACCAACCCAAAAAGTCCAACCACAGAGCAGGAGCTGTCGGCAAAAATAATCATCCTCCTTCGGACGTCCCAATTTGATGACCTAAAAATCAATAAAGGACAAATGAGCAAATAGCGCTAACACATATTCTTGAATTACAGAGCATTCTCTTCCAAATGCTATAAAAAACTGTGCAAAAAATACAAACCTAAGCGGAGAGAACAAGTGCGCAAATGGCTACTTTTTCACTTTTTCACTTTTCACTTCAACGACCTAAAAATTGACAAAACTCATGATGTAAAAAGAAATGCTATACATGTTCTGATAGAGCAAATCATTCTCTTTCGAAAGCTGTGTAGCGCTATGCAAGAGACCAGCGAAATCTGCAGTGAATCGTTGAAAAATTCTGCAAGGAGTTATGGGACAACTTAATAGTATAAAATAATAAAATAATATAGTATAAAATAATATAAATAAAATAAAATAAATAAAAATATTTCTGGTGGAGACCCTGATGAAGCGCCTGATTCGGTAAGCCCTGCCATAAAGATAAAAAGCGTATATTTCAGAAATAAAAGGAGGGTATCGGAGCCGAAAGGGAGAACCAACCAAACTCTCAACCCCTTGTAGTAGTTCATCACTTTTTAAAATTAGATTTCGACTAAAATTTCACAAAAAAGGTGGAAATATCATATACTCAATCATGGCGTCATATGGGTTCCATAATAAAAGAATGGGATCTCTCCTGTCCGGGTCGGGGGCTGCAGGAGAAGCGAGACAAATGCATACAGTGCTGTCAGTCCCGGCCAGAAAGTTGCAGAGAAAGGCCTTTTGTGGGCTGAATCAGAGCGTAGTCTTTGCAAAGCAGTTCATTTCAAATTTACCTCCATTGTATTTAAAATATACGGAATAAAGTGCCTCCTTGCATATGATAGATCTAAAAAACGATATAACAATTAGGATAAGTACTTACCCGCTGCCTGCCGAATTCACATTGGTACGCAGTTGTAATATATCACCTTTACCCGACGCTTGATTGAAGATATCTATTGGTTTAGCCTGAAAAAATTCCGCTTTACATTGTGTAGTGGAGTTTTGAAGTTTGATTTCCTTTGAATTTTCGAGATAGCACGAAGTAGCCAAGAATGTTAGCCATGGGTTCTGGAAATGCAACAAGAAATCTTAAATTTCTGTGCATCAGTAGGATCTCCAGTCACGTTGAAACCCCAGAATTCAATCCACGTAGTAACCACTGAAGGTAGGAAGTGCGAAAACGAGGAGAAAAACTTGTGAAGAAATCAAAACTTCTGAACTCTTGGGACCTAATAAATTATGCTAAACTGCAAGCTCCTCAGAATAGAAAGTGCACCCTTTATAACCGACAAATCAACGGCTGCATACCTTAGCCCATATAAGATGAACGACATTGCAGAGAACGAGTAGATGCCACGCCGTTAGGTACATGGCCAGCAAGGTCTGAAATCGATGGTGTTATTCGATCATTGAACCGGATTTCGTTTCAATTTCGCGAACCCAAACAAAAGGTGAACTGGAAATGGAAGCTCTATGGAAACTACAAGCACTTTTCCAAATTTTCTGGAATTTCCTCTGGTGTACGGCGCTTTTCCAAACAAAAGAGGGTTGTACGCGAACAGTCAAACGACTACGAACGATAGTTGATTGTGGACAAACGAAATTTCAAATAGTAGGCAGAGAAGAACTGAACAACCGCTTTTTGGTCTATCGATACCACTTTAGCCAATTTCAAACAAAAAAATAAATCACTATTTTTCCTGAAAGGTGAATATTTATCAAATTTCGAACAGCGTGTGCAGCTACATATTGGGGTGGATGATTTAGAAATTTCAGAGGGAGTCGGTCGTTCTATACTTTCTTTCAACTTATATTTATGCCAGCTATCTTGGAGAGTTTCGTTTTAAGTTTAGAAGATGTTAGGTTTGATCTCAGGAGCGTAAAGTTCACTTAGATGAGTGTCCAACTTTATTTTTTTCAGAGAGCTGTCCATATTGCAAGTATTGATGCTAATGGAGGTGGCATTATTAGCTTTTATAAGAGCAAACGCATATTGCTACATTTTTAAAGTCGAAGTCCAAGTTAACCTTTAGAAGCACTCTGCGATCCAATTGAAAATTTTCGAAGAAACTATACAGGATGTTCCAAAATAACGTGGTGAAGGTTTGACGTCCTCCCAAGCGAATGTATTGAGCGAATGTTCTTCAGCATGGCGGCAGTAGCGCCATTTTTTTGTGCGCATCTTTCTGTACGTTTTGTAATTTTTTAAGTTCTATTTTGTTTCGGTTACGATTTTTCTCAAGATGTTAAACCATCGCACTGCGATTTCGGGAAAGAAGGAAAGCACGAATGCGACATCGTTAACCAGCTCGGTCGACTGTCTCCACAGAAGCTCGTCTATGCAAGAAGCTTGGCTATGAAGGTGGTCGTCCAGTACAAGGAAGAAATTGCACTGTCAAATCGCCGCAGATCCGGGAAATCATCGAAAAGCGAAAATGCCAAATCTGAGGGTTTCCTGAGAAAAATCGCCCGTGATGTCGGTGTCAGTCTCACATCAGTGCATTTAATATCCAGAAAGAAACATGGACTCAAGTCCTACAAGCTCCATAAAGTCCAGCTGCTGACGGACAAGAATAAGCGCGAACGGCTCCATTGATGCCGACAGCTTAAGCTGCGGGCCGCAGGAGCGAACACTTTTCACGGACGAGAAGCCGTTCACTGCGGAGTAGGCTCACAACCGCCAAAACGGTAGGATCTGACCTGGAAAGGCTCCAGCCACCTTTGCCATTGCCAAAAATCGTCAAAACCCGCAAGCGCTCATGGTTTGGGGAGGAATCTACACCAACTGAAAGACCTCTTGGATTCTGTGGAAGAATGAGTAAAAAATCAAGATGTGTACCGACGGGACACCTTTGAGGCTGTGGTACTTTTATGGTCCCAGCTGCAGTTCAACAATGCGCTGTGGACGTTTCAAGAAGACTCAATCCCTACACACAGGGCGAAAAGGAAAGCACGCAAGCATGGTACAAGGCCAATTTTCGAGAAATCCTTATGTCTGCGGAATGGCCACCGCACTCTCCGGCTCTGAATCTACTACAGCGGACTACAGCGCGTGGTCCATTTTGAAGGGTCTGTGCCAACCGCCACCGCAGCCTGGAGGCCCACAAGGAATCTCTGCGTGGGGAGTGGGAACGAGTGTCTCCAGATCACCTGCGGCCCATCGCCAAAGACTTCACCAAGCGTTTTGACTTCTGTATTCGTGCCAAGGGTGTCCACTGCGAATCAGGTCGAATAAAGTGTAGCCTAGTGTCCATGTTACTGTTATCTATGTATTGTTTTGTAAACTTCTCAGTTGTTTCGCAGTTATAATTTAAAAACCTTCATCACGTTATTTTGGAACACCCTGTAGAATTGGGTGGAAATCTAGGAATAAAGGAACTTCAGATTCTCATAGTACCTCAAAAGTAGTCACATTCATGTGCGCATAAAATAAATAAATAAATAGTACTGCAGTAGCACAAAACACAACGCAACATCAGTCGCAGCATCAACAATGACAATGAGAACGACAACAATGGTGTTATAATAGTGTACTAGACAAAGGATCAATTGTTCTGCTTTCTGCTTCTGCTGATTCTGCTTATTGTTAGATGAGCTTCCCATTCCTAAATCTGATGGGCTGGAGCATACTCATTTGTCCACACACGACCAACGGCCACTAGATATCAATCTTTGTGAAATCAACGTAGCGATACCATGCCTGAAGCCGAATGAGTCAGATGAATTTCTGTACTAATAAACGACTGCACTAAGTAACCACAGGACTGTTTCTCCTGAAATTTGGCCGGGGCTCGGTACCTTGCTGTATGAAGAATTCTGATGCTCTCGCAGGGCCATCTTAAAACAATACTGATTGCATAGTTTATCCAAAAATAAAGATGTCATTTACTATTTTGATCGAGTGGTAGAGCAGTCGGAGGAGGCACTGGCCCCTTCCGTATTGACCAACAAAAAATTTCTCATCATCGTGGTTTTGAATAGGTACCAGACTTGTATGAGAAGGATACAGCACTAACTTGTTTGCCAGCCGGCCATCGCAGATCATTGTATAGGCCCGATATTTATGTACTGCAATCACCTCTACGACAAGCCGTAAAAATAGAATGCGTGGCGCATCCCACGGAACGATTGAACGACACCTTGCTTTATCCATTATCTCGCTATTTAATGTTCAACTCGGTAAGGCAGAAAGATTCCAAGGTGGCGATGTCCGTTCCTCCACGTGGTGCCACTGGAAACTGCTTGCTTTTGCAAGCCGAGCCAAACACGGACATTCGAATGCAGGCGACAGGCCCTAGTGACAGGCCGGCCTACGAACATTTTGTGTCACATCATATGGTTGATGGCGTTTCAGACTTCTCGAGATAGTGCTACGGCGTCCGCGGGAGCCGACGCGCACTCGCAAAGCCCGGCGAGTGTGAAAAGTGTGCGAGGGTCCCTGATGCGAGGACGGCATCGGGGGGCAACTGAGCTAGTCCGAAAGTCCCGAAACGTAGGCAAGACCCGCGTAGCAACGTTGAATGTGGGTACGTTGACGGGCCGCTCGTGCGAGTTGGCAGAAGCACTGGAGCGAAGAAAGATAGATTTCTGTGCGGTGCAGGAGACGAGGTGGTCCTGCAGCAAGTCAAGGGACATAGGACGTGGCTTCAAGGCCGTTCTATGTGGAAGTCCCAGGACCACCAGTGGTGTCGGTGTGATCGTCTCCGAGCGTTTCCGTGACGCGATTGCAAGCGTAGAACGTTTCGATGAGCGCTTGATGAAGATTGTTGTCGCCGTAGAAGAGCGACGATGCCATTTCTTTTCTGCGTATGCTCCGCAGACAGGCTGTTCCGAGCAAACCAAGGACGAGTTCTGGTCCCTGCTTGAGAGAGGACAGCGGAAGTACCGTCACAAGATATGGTTGTTGTGGCAGGTGACCTTAATGGTCACGTCGGAGCAACGAAAGACGGCTACAACTGTCATGGTGGTTTTGGATATGGGTCGCGCAACGCCGATGGTGAGCGTATACTTGAGTATGCAGACTCAGATGACCTCACCATCGTGAACACCAAATTTCGAAAGCGTGACTCCCACCTCATCTCGTTTTATAGCGGGAACGCTAAAACGCAGATTGACTATGTCCTTGTTAGGCGTCGCGACCAAGGCCTTGTCACAGAAGCGAAGACCGTGCCGTATGAGACGGTTGCCACGCAAAACCGTCCACTGATCTACTCGCTGAAGATCACACATTCGAGGTGTAAACGTGTCGAGCGGTGTGGAACGGCTAGAATTAAATGGATTAACTATCGAGAAGCAAAGAAAGCGGCAAAGAAGGCAGTGGCCGCTGCTAAAGCCGCATACTACGCTGATGTCAGCAAAAAATTGGAAACGCGCGATGGTGAGCGTTACATTTACCGACTCGCCAAAGCTCGCTGTCGCCAAGCAGAACACATTGAGAAGTTCTTTGGCATTAACGACGAGAGCGGTCATCTTCTGATGGATCGTAAGAGGGCTGTGAAGCGATGGCACGACTACTTCGAGGAAATCTCGAATGTAGAATTTGAACATCCTGCTGTTCCTTTTGCATCACCTGTATACGGTCCCGTTCAGAAGATCACAGTGAGCGAAACTGAAGCAGCCCTGAGGAAGATGAAGTCAGGCAAAGCCACTGGTCCCGATGACTTGCCAGCTGACCAGTGGAAGTCGAAGGGCTGGTGCCCTGCTGACTGGCTGACTGCGTTTTTCAATCAGGTTGTTGCTGAGAAGAAAGTGCCTGAGGGTTGGCAGCAAAGCACGACCATCCCGATTTGGAAGAAGAGGGGCAGTCCTGCAGACTGCGCCAGTTACCGTCCAATTCGTCTTCTTTCGCACACCATGAAAATCTTTGAGCGAATTGTCGACGGACGTATCAGGGATGTCGTACAGCTTTCCACGAATCAGTGTGGTTTCGTATCTGGCACCGTTGATGCCATTCACGCCGTTCGTCTTCTGCTAGAGAAGCACCGCGAAAAACAGAAACCGGTGCATTTTGCCTTCCTGGACTTGGAGAAGGCCTTCGACCGCGTTCCGCGAGATGTTATATGGTACGCGTTGCGACAACATGGTATCCCTGAAGAGCTTACTGAGTGGGTGCGCATTCTATACTCTTGCCCAAGGAGTCGAGTGCGAGCGCCAGCGGGCACCTCGATGGAGTTTCCCATCTCTGTAGGGGTGCATCAGGGATCTGCGCTATCCCCACTGCTCTTCGTGGTCGTGATGGATGCAATCTCACGAGATCTCCAAATGGCGGCACCTTGGACGCTGCTGTATGCTGACGACGTCATGCTTGCATGTGAAGACAAATCCGAACTCGAGCGACAGGCACAGGAATGGTGCGATCGCTTGGCATTGTTCGGACTCAAGCTAAATGTCAAAAAGAAGGAGTATCTGACGACGGATGTGAATGAGCTCGGATCTATCGAGATTAATGGTACTGAGCTCTCACGAGTCACATCTTTCAAGTATCTCAGATCAACAGTTACGCCCGATGGCAGTAAAGTTGGAGGTGAATGCGCGCGTAAGTGCAGCCTGGTCCAAATGGCGGTCGTTGACTGGGGTTCTCTGCGATAAGACAATACCCGAGTACCTCAAGTCAAAGGTTTATAGAACAGTCGTCCGCCCAGTAGCGACGTACGGTGCTGAGTGCTGGCCCGTGACGAAGGAAGTTGAAAGCCGCCTCAGTGTAATGGAGACGAAGATGCTACGGTGGACGGCTGGAGTTACGCGTTTGGACCGCGTTCGTAACGACACCATACGACAGAGGTTCGGTGTCGCCCCGATATCCGAGAAGCTGCGCGAAGCTCGTCTTCGATGGTACGGCCACGTCCTTCGCGCTAACGACGACACCGTGTGTAAGATTGGCCTGAATCTTGTGGTCCCTGGAAAGCGGCCCAGAGGACGCCCGAAGCAACGTTGGCTAGATACGTTGCGCTTGGACTTAGAGATGGCTGGTGTGCACCCTGATCAAGCATTTGATCGGGAGAAATGGCGTCACCACACCAGAAGGGCGGACCCCGCCACCAAGCGGGACAGACGCTAATGAAAATGATGAAAATGATGAAGGCAGAAAGACTCCAACGTTTTTTTTTGAGGCGTGCGATTTATCTTTTTTCAAAGGTGGGTTCTAACAAATTACTGAGAATCACTCAAAAGGACCTTAGCCAATATTAATTTTAAGTGCGTTTTTTTCCGATGGGCGCCTGGAGCGTAGTCGTAGGAGCGCCGGCTGTCGCCTGCACCCGATACCAGGTTCCTGGTTCGGATTTCCTCCCAGGCCAAGCTTTCCATCCCTCGGGGTCAATGAATTGGTACCACCCTTGTCTGCAAAGGATAAAGCTCTGACTTGTTCATCGGCTAGCCATTGCAGGTCATTGTATGGCCAAATACGCACTCAACTCGCCACCACGACATCCCGTAGAAGCAGAAGGCGTGGCCCACCCCAAAGAGGATTGAATAACGCCGTCCTCTACCATTTTATTCTATTATCCTTTTTCCGATCTGCAAAGTGCGGATTTATGCTGTTTTCGTTTGCTAAATCGAAATGTTTCGATATAGTGACGAAAACAAACAATGTTTAAAAACAAATTGAAGAACCTAAAAGACTGGAGTCGAGGACATCTCCAGAAAACGCGCCATACCTCTCAGTGGTTCAACAAACAGTCAATGCATAGGTTATAGTCGTTGACTAATACATTATGGAGGAAGTAGCAGAGATAAGCGAGAAAGGGAACTTGAAATATAACTTTTATGGGGCAAGTTCTCGACGTCTTATTGCCTTGAATATTCTCACCCCTGTTTCAGTTTTTTTTTCAATCCAGAAGCTACTCATAAGAATTTCTGGTACCATTATGTGTAGAAAGAGAGTTTTAAAGGCATATAAGATACATGATGACTCTATGAAAAGCTGAAGAATGCTGGCCATTTTTTATGACATAAGAAAAGCTGGATTCTCGTGTCATGGAGCTTTATGGCTCGAATCCCGGAAACGAGAAGAAATTAAATGGAAATTTAGGATAAACTACAGAAACCTTGCTTCATAAGGAGTCAATCAGAAATTAAACGAAGAATATCCTCTGCAAGGAAAAAACGTTCTGTCATTTTCAAAAGACTACATATATACATGTACTTTGATGTCACGAGAATAAATCTTCGAAGAGTGATCAACAGCATCCACAGCTGCTCATCTGTCAGCAAACGAAACGACATTCTCCTATCTAAAACGAGAAAGTTAGAACGTATGAGCTTGTAGCTGCGCAGTAGCGGCGAAAAAAGATGCGTTGCTATATACTTAAGTGGAGAGAAAAGAACTACTACTGATTATTGCTTGCCTTCAACATGGAACATTGAAAAAGCTCCTTCAAGGGTTGTTATCCAGAAATGATGGAAATTAACGAAAAGTGCAGCCAGGAGCAGATCAAAGGGGCTTCATGCGAGAGTTGCACATCCTGTCCACTCTCTTACGTGTACTCTTCTTGCCTGTAACTCACTTCTTGTGTGTCATGACCTTATTGTTAGCTTTGCTTACATTACAATCTATAGAAACGTGACGTAATCGGAAGAACAAACGAATAAAGGACGGTGTCACCCAAGCCCTTTTGGGATGCGCCACGCATTCTACTTCTACGGGATGTCGTAAAGGCGATTTGAATGCGTATTTGGCCATACAGTGTCTTCCGGTGGTCAGCCGATGAACAATTCAGCTCTTATCCTTTCCAAACAAGTCTGGTACCCAATTCGTCGATCCCGGAGGAATCACTTCTTAGTTGGCCCGGGCGGGAAGGCCCCAACCAGGAACCTGGTGTCGGGTGCGGCCGGCACTTCCTCCGACTGCGCTACACGCGTACATTGGAAGAAATATTTATTGTTATTTTTTATTGGTGAGTTTCTTCTGTAGTCTGATGTGCGTATTTCCAAAAAAAAAAAACCTATGCTATCTTTGAGCTATTGTTAAAAGGGGTTTGATGAAACTTAAGCATGGTAAGGGATAAAGGGCGGCATTAATCAATCCCTGCTTAGGTGCGCCACGCATTCTACTTCTACTTCTAGATGAAATCGTGGAGTCAATTTGAATTCGTCAGCAATGGATACAGAAATATGAGAGATGAAACCTTATCAATTCCTTTGTTCGATGCGCCATGCGTTCTGCGCTACAGAAAGAATTATGGTGAGTACGTATTTAGCATATTAAATGGCAGGTCCTTTGTCGTGTAAGGGCGCGTGTAGCGCAGTCGGAGGAGGTGCCAGCTGCCGTGTGCCCCGATACTAGGTTCCTGGTTCGGATTTCCCGTACAAGCCAACTGGGCCTTCCATCCCTCCGAGGTCGGTGAAACGGTACCACCGCATGTCACTGTATGGTCAAAGTACGCACTAAAATCACCTCCGTGTTCCATAAAAGCATAATTCTTGCGCACTCTAAAAGGATTTGAGGAACGCCGTCATTTTTTATTTTTATTCTTAAATGGTATGTAGTGGCTAACCAATGGAGAAGCGACATAATAACTTGGGTAGGCCAGCTGGCCAGTACTTGCACTTCCTAGACAATACTAACTCGGATCAGGAGATGGAGAAACTTTGGGTGACCTGGGCGGTGCTCGAACCTAGACCCTCGATTTGAGGTGACTTGGTGAGGCCGACTCTACGCTCCGTGGGTAAGGTTAGAATTAACGACTAAAAATCGGAATGTCGGAAAACCATCAGAAGAGTCACATGGTTGTATATACAAGAGCAAGTTCAACATTAAAAACAAACATAAGGTGGAAATGAGAGCGACAAATATTGCTTCGGGCAAGACATGAGCCATAATGCCTCACGCTTCCTCACAATTGGTCCTGAAGTAAAGACCGCCACGTTACCAGTAAGAGGTACTCGCTAGGAGAGGGAAAAGCCAGATGGAGCATTGACTTTAGTAAGTTTAGACCAAAGGGTTTTATGCAGTGAATCCGTGTTGGAAAGAGTGCACAGCAAGGCAAAAGCGTACAAGAATTTTCTGCTCAGGGACTTCCCATGCCACTGTGGACCGAATTCCCCTCACGGAAGCTCCCGGGCAATGTAATTAATCCCACGACAACGTGACATGTGGCAGTAGTGGCGTCGATGTGACTGAGCGGCGTAATGAAGAGGTGCATATGCATTGTGCTAACGATAAGGGCGATCTCGACTAGTCATCGTTTGGGAACTAGTGCGATTTGATGACTCATACGGCCAACATCGAACTCAATGGCGGGGCGGCGAGGCATCGCCGGCCAGCCGACGACGACGTCGGTTCTCGCCGACGGTTTTCTTTGCTTTGTAGTAGAGGGCGAGTAACCGCTACCAACTGTTTTCGCCGCTGACTCATTGATAAAGCTCCGTTGCAGCGATTGCACACGAGTCAGTTGTTTCAGCGGAGCAGAGATCAGAAGGACATCAACCATGACCAAGAGGCGAAGAGCCCTAAAAATTTCCTTTTTTTCAGAATATTTTATTCCAAGATCTTACGCCGTCTTCAGACCTTCAGAGAAACACATTCTTTCGTCGGAAGGTTAGACGAAAAATAAAGGTTTGCATGAAGAAAGGTCTCTTGGCCAACAGAAAGCTAATAGCGTAACAACTACTTTTTATTTTTAAAAATTTTCTTCTCTTCATTACATTTGTTTTGAGAAATTGACGTTTTGAGTATAACCCTGGCTTCTTTAACTCTTTGTCTAGGTTGAGGCAACCTTCCAACTAATTAGAATAAAGGGAGAAATGACGGCGTTGATCCCTTTTTAGGATGCGCCGTGCACTCTGATTTTAAGGGATGTAGTAATGCATGCCTATTGGACCTGTACAATTACTTGCGGTGGTCAGCCGACGAATAGTTCAGCGCTTTATACTTCCCAAACAGGTTTTGTACAAATTGTTCGACCTCAGAGGGATAGAAGGCTTGTTTGGCCTGGGCGGAGAACCCTAACCACGAGCTTGGGACCGAACAAAGAACGTGAATTCGCGAGCTTGCGACAGCCTGCGGCTCTTCCGACTGCGCTTGCCCTGTGCCCGGAGCTAAGATAGGGAGGGCAATAACCATCACCAGCAAACAAACAACGATGAATTTTTGCTTTATCCCAATTTCCTAAACATAATTTCCTTTCATTGAATATTCTTTAAATTTTCAAAAAAAAAATCCAATTTTAGGTTCTTAAAAATCATCAGTTCCTCAAAAAACACAGTTGTATTACAAAATGTAAGGCAGAAAATAAAGGTATACGTTAAATTGCTTCCTGGCAGAGAGAACGCTAACATGATAACTAATGACATTAATGACAATGATTTGAATGATTAATGGTAATGATTTTATGGGCGCGTGTAGCGCAGTCGGAGGAGGCGCGACTGTCGCGTGCACTCGATACCAGGTTTCTGGTTCCGACTTTCCGCCCAGGCCAACCAAGCCTTCCATCCCTCCGGGGTCGCTGAATTAGAACCAGACTTGTCTGGGAAGGACAGAGCGCTGACTTGTTCATCGGCTGGCCACCGCATGTCATTGTATGGCCATATACGCATTTAAATCGCCTGCATGATATCCCGTAGAATTAGAATGCGTGGCGCATCCCAAAAGGGATTGAGTAACGCCGCCCTTTATTCTTTATCCTTTATTTAATGGTAATGATTTTAGTATTTTAAAAATTTGAAGTTTCCACAGGCTATTTGTTTTTGTTTATTTGACGTTTTGAGAACAATCACAGCCTCTTTAAATCTTTGCACAGATTTAGACAACGTCGTTCTAACTAACAAAAATAATAGGATTAAAGATGGCGTTAATAATCCCTTTTTGAGTTGCGCCACGCGCTCTATTTCTAGGAGATGTCGTGGAGACAACATGAATATATTTGGCCTATACGATGTGTTGACCTGCCCATGAGCAGCTCAGTATTTTGTCCTTTCCAGGCAGCCTCGTATCAACTTGCCGACCCCAGAGAATGGAAGTCTTGGCTAGACTGGTCGAAAAAAACCCGAACCAAGCAGCTGGAATCGGGTGCACGCGACAGCATGCGCATCTTCCGATGGCGCAGCCGAACTAAACTCAATAAAACGCTTGATTAATCCTCTAAGCTGATCGCGATGCTTTCATTAAAGATATACTGGAGGCGTCTAGTACTTTTCACAACTATTATTTTCCTTACAGTACAAAAGGATGAAGATTCGCAGGCAAACCATCCGACTAATCGGTTCAAATTCGAATGTGCAATGGAGAGTTTTCTTTGGCAGTATTAACGTATTCTGACTCTCTATTAGGATTGCTTTTAAAAGCTTTAAAGAATGGATATGCCGCCCTCCTTGTTCTTCGAGCAAAAGGAACCCGCTGGGCTACTTTGGCACATGCCGGGGACCAATGAGAACATTATTGGCGCACTGCTTTCAGTGCGACAATGGGTACCAGTAAAACAGTAGATATTTTGCTTAGGATCAAGACTGTTAGTGTAGTAGAGGATGACGACCAGTGCGAATAAATTCGGAATTTTTTGCGCCACGCATTCTGCTGCTGCTTATCGTGAAGACGATTAAAACGCGTGCTTTGCCTATACCATGATTTGTGCTAGCCAGTCGATAAGCAGGTCATTGTTTTATTTACTGGAAATCTGGAACCAATTCAGTGATGCCGTCAGGCCTGATGATTTTGGCCTTGACAGGATCCTAGCCTTAAAACTTGATTCGTGGAGCAGAGAGACTGTTAGCGGCCTACTAGTCGTTCCGAGCTTAATGAAGGCCAAGCTTTGGAATCTTGGAAAAACAATTAATTTAAAAAACTGATCGCGACCTTCATGGCCAAATATTTTTTTATGAAAATAGAACGTTTGCATTTGTACTTATCACGGTTTCTATGCTTTCTTAACCCTAATACGAGAGAAAGACAGGTGAGAGGTCAGCAAGCAATTTCAAATTTCATCTCCAAAGGTTAAAATTCTAATAAAATAATAAGGAAAGAAGCCAGGTGATGCCGGTGAGGGTTCCAGAGCGAACGCCTCTGGAAGAAGATGGTGTGTGTCGGTGCGGGCGACGGCGACGTTATATCCACGTCCGCGTTTCCTGTATTTGAACAGCGGCCCTTCAACACGGCGTCGAGAAATGAATTCCAAAACAGAATGGCCGTCGAGGAAAAAGCCATCAATGAGACTTTCACCGGCACCCGGCCTGTGTGTGCAGTGTGACGTCGCCATGGTTCAAGGGAAACCAAGAAGCGGCGAATGGGTGTGCGGCCGTGGCCTCTCGAGCCACAGCCTGTTCTCGAGATGGTGGCGCTTCTACGTGTAGGATAGCTGATGTTTGACGCTGAAGTTCTCCAGGAAAATAAGTAGCTGCAGTGTCGAGTCGAACAGGGGCTGGTTATCTGCCATCATCAGGCTTGTGGTATTCTCCGCAGTCTTCCACTGAAAACGTAGAAGGAGCTCGGGCAAAATCCATCATTAGCAGAGAAGGTCTGGTGAGATTTTATGATGTCATTTCCACTATGCAAATGATTCCCAGCTCAAAAAAAAAACACGAAGTGCATGCTGTGGGAGTGATGGAAGACATCGGTGTTATTATTAGCGGCCTGAATCCAAACCGCACCGCGAAGGACGTGACTCCCGAGCAAAGTCAACTACACACAGCCCAGACCAACTACAGGCCTGCAGGTTTCACTGCTACACAGGTCAGAACAACATCGCAAAAAGAAATGGAAAAAACTACAGAAAAAGCGTGCTTTGCCTATCTTCTAAGATGGAGCTGCGATGTATCCAGTCAATCGGATAAAAGTGAAATGAATGGCACATCCCAGAAACGATGCAGTTCTGGTTAGATCCTTTCCAGCTTTTGTCACTTGCTGCAGGTCTAGTCATCACCTATATCACCATAGAATGGGAGGAGGGCGCCAGCAGCGTCCCCATTTGTCCCTGTCCCGTGCCAGAGTGTTCCAATGGATCCTCCTCGCTCGAGGGACACGAAAAGCATCGCATCGCTCTTTCAGGTCCGTTTCTATTCATAAGGACTAAAAATGAAGAAAAAGGTCGGCGTTAGTTAATCCCTTTAAGGGATGCGCCATGCATTATATTTCTAATATTTTTCTAATATTTCTAATATCGTCGAGTTGTTTTAAATGTGTATCTGTCTTAAACAGTGTCTTTGTCTGCTACCAATTCATCGACCCCGTACGGATGGAGGGCTTGGTTGACGGAGGATTCTGAATCAGGAACCTGGTATAGTGTGCATGCGACAGCAGGAACCTCCTCTGGCCGCGCTACATGCGAGCAGTCAATCACATAAAAGTAAATATCATTACATCCTTCCCGGTACGGTCCGAAACCGACATCCCCTTTTATCGTTCCCAGACCAGTCCGGAACCAATTGAACGACTCCGGAAATATAGAAGGATTGGTTGCCCTGAGCAGGAAATCCGAACCGGGAACCTGGTATCGTGTGCACGCGACAGCCAAAATCTCCTCCGACTGCGCACCACGCGCCTAAACAACACAGAGGGAAACTTAGTTTCCAAGCAAGTACGACTACCTTCTGGTACTTTTGATGAGCGTTAAGAGAATTGAGTAATGCTACAACTGTTTGACTTCTTTTATTGCCTTCTTCAACTCTTCCAGCATGTCCTCGGCTGACGGGGCTTGCGGAGATTACCAACTGGCGACGTCAATATTGTGGATGGCGACCTTACCCAGTTCCAAGTCTTTCATGAAGACGCAATAATGCAGTGGCACAACCCTCGTCAGTCTTGAATGTGTATGGTATCTCTGGTGTACTTGCATATCTATGTCGCGAAGTCAATATGGAGCGCCGGAGCTGGGCAGGAGGAAACGAGCGGCTTGGAAAGCTTTCAAGAGCGTCGAAAAGGTCGTGGAGAAGACGAAGACCGTCTGACTCAGTGCCCACCAGTGCGACTCCACTGTTCTTCCTGCGCTAACAGAGGCCTGGGCCATTCGAAGGCAGGATGAAAACGGCGACCAGGTGACGAACAGGACAGCGTTCGTCATTCCTAGACAAGTCTGGCACCAATTCACAGGTCCCGGAAAGATGGAATTCTTGGTTGGCCAGGGCAGGATCCGAACCAAAATCGTTTGATTTGGCGACCGTCGTCTTTCGATTGCGCTTCCACACGTCCAAAAGGTTATGAAACATTTGCCTCTTTCGGCGCTTGATGAGCAACCGAGAACCAATTTTGCATCTGCCACGATGCGCCATGCCTTTACTCATTCCCTCTATAAGGATGCCCCAAATAGGCCTTGCTCACAGAGACGATTGCCCTCTTGAGCCTGTACTCTCCGAAGTAACTTCGACTCGAGAAGTACCAAGTATTTTGCTGACCCACTCGAAAATGTTCCCATTCTGAAAATGGGAAAAAAGGCAAAAGATTTAAAACTGCATATCATATGGTGGCGTTTGCAGGAATTTTCCTAACCTATTGGCCTATCTTTTTTCCATAACCATGTCGTTTCAAACTCGTTGTTCATGGCGCATCCATAGGAAACTAACGATGCTTTATGCAGTTATATGGGAAAATGGTGCGGTAATTTTTATGGCGGCGGCTAAGCAATCGATGTCGTCATTGTGCAAATGATGACAATGTTCAGGGCTAACTGTGTGCCTCATCACTCGTCACCTATCCATCGCTTTCCATAATGGGTTCGCTACCAAACCAAACCGGTACACACCAGAAGATCGATTTCATCAAATGCTATTCTCTGGTGACTAATCGGTCCTTTTATCTCTAGAATACGGAAAGAGAACCCCTGAAGACTTCCAAGCCAGCCTAGAGTTGCGCGCTTCGTCGGCGTTCGAAAATCGGAGACGCTGCCGCATGAGCCAAGTCGTCAAAAACTAGGACTAGGTGGGCCAGCCACGTTGTGCGCTTCGCTGACAACGGCTGAATGAGATCCCATCGGACTTCACAGGATTTCAAGAGAACACCAAGGGCCGGATTCATTAACGCTTATACCCATGGGTATGCGGGTATAGGGAGTAGACGTACCCACGATGAATCATTCATGACAAATCTTACCCGCCACATCGTGTGTATAATATATCAGTGGGTGTAGAGCGCTCGACGATTGTTGTGAGTGCATGCGCATACTCGCGAGGATTTGGCGCCCCATTGACAGAATGGCGCTCCAGTGACATCAGCTGTTCTCTTAGTTCTACCCTACCCTGATCCTTTCATCCAGTACTCGCTACCCACTGCCAGTACTCGGTACGATTTCTTTACAGTATCTCTAACTATACCCACTGCTTGATGAATCCGGCCCCAATACGCCTACCAACACGTTGGTAGGACTTCTTCATGGAAGCCCTGAGCGACCGATATGACGCTCTTCGTGTTCGTCGAGCAATGTGGATCCATTGGTGCACTCTGGCACGCGACAGGGACCAACGAAGACGCTGCTGATGCCTGCTCAAGCAGATCTATCACCAAAGGGACGACAAGTGATGCAGGTGGCAGGTAATTCAACCCTTTAAAGCAGTTTGATAACAATTTACTATTAGCTGAGTCAGTTGACAGTAAACGGCTAAGCTTTTCTAACAGATTACCCTTTGGGGTTAATTCATTTGGAACTGATTTATTTTTTTAACATAGAGAGTTCGTTATTTTATGGTAAAAAACGATCGCTTGTTAACGAGGAAGCAAAGGGATTCAAGAATCGGGCCCGGCGCAGAACAACCAAGCGTTCCTCTCCATCTTGGATTGACAGTCTCTATAGAGTTACCCTTCGGCTAGCTATTCTGCGCAGCTCTTTGTATATGCCGAATACGTGATTCAATGCTTCTACGATGTCTCATAGAAATCACATGCGTAGCGAGTCCCATAAGAAGGAAGTCGCCGAAGTGTATCCTTCGTCCAGTGTAGACTTTCCAGACCTGCAAAATTACCTTTTCAGGTCAGGGACGACTTTATATGAATTTCGGTCTGAGTACTTTGATGGTGGAATCGTACATAGTACATTTGTTGGAGAGATAAAGATATTTTCAGATGTGTCAAAATAAGCGCTTCACAGTCTGAAAAACAAAACGTGTGGCGCAGTCATATGGCCTTCTAGGACCGCTAGAATTTTGCTGTCGCTATTCTTAGATTCGAAATACTTCGAAAAGTCAAGCTGAAGCTAAATCGTTGATTCCAGAAGGGCTCGAAGCAGGACAAGACTCATCCTATCATCATCAATGGAGCATGTGAGTCACCTCGAATATAGAATGCGGCGTCAGGGTCACTAATGTGCAAGCGATGTTGTCAAAAAGGGATAAGCAACAAAAAGGGATTTTTCTGTTGGGTGATTAAAACTCAAAACAACAGAGCGCAAGATGTTCTCCGCAACATAGCGTAGATGTAGATTGCTGGCGTATTGGAGGGGATCAAGATAGTTGAGCCGTTGACAGAAACAATCAGTGAAATAGAACGCATCAATAAAAACGTCGATCCCCTCAAATACATCATGCGTTCTACATCTACATACGCTATGTTGCGTAGAAAATTTTGCGCTCTGTTATTTTGGATTTGAATCACTTACAAGGGAACTGTCTCAACGGTACTCCGGAACGGCAAGAACGCATACTATATGAAGAATCTGCGTCCTCTGGGTCGAGCTTACCACGTGCGGCGCAAGTGACTGGCGTCGTGGACTGCTTCATGGTCGGTTCCGTTCCCGAGTTACGCCGCCTTTTCGCACTTCGATCATATAATAGTATCGGATTTCCATAGAGATTTCCATATCTGAACATTTTTTGGAGTTCGCTGTGGTAAGGTGTTCTCACTACTTATTCCTTGTCGACATCAAGTGATGCACCAGCAATGTCCAAATAAGCAAACTACGATGATATAAAAAATGTTTATCAGATACCTTCAACACCAGTGATACAAGGGCACAAAGTACGCAAAACAGTGAGACCGATCACAGCATGTGCGGCGTATGAAGGCTACAGTTCCTTAACATCCTAACTCGTCACATGGGCTGTGGTGCGACCCCGCCATTAGTCACTGGAGCGAACTTCGATCAGTTGAAGATCATGAGGTCCCTCCTACATGGTGGTTACACTGTGGTGACTTCCATATATTAGGGTGGCTAAAAGCAATGAGACAAATTCGTCAAATTTCTTTATTTCTGCACCAGACGTTCAACGGCCTAGCGGCCGCCAAACGTCTGGTTGGGGGCTTCGCTCCCAAACCCTGAAACCCTGAAAAACTTCTTTACACAGACGCATACCATGCTGATTCGGTTTGCTCATGTCCGAAACCTTCTGCGATTGTGATACAGCTGTTTCATATAACTGCTCTCTTGAAATGAAGTTCCCAATAAAGTCATCACTGTTAGAAGATGGAAAGAATCACACAGATATCATCCATTGAGGAGATAACCTCTCTCCTATGTTTTAGAAAAATGTTTTCCTCAAAACTGTCAATAATAAGAGATACTAAACGGATAAGCGAACGCGCCTGCCTCTGTACGTCGGTGACACGTCTTGCAATCCCAAGCGGCCTTTGACCGACATCGGAGACACGTCTTCTGAACGCGGAAGCCCGTTGCCCCACAACACTGACACATCTTTTGAATCCGGACGCCACCCCCCCCCCCTCCCCACCCCACCTTACTGGTTCTCTCGAACAGGTCATCCTTTAGTGGCCCCCTCTTGCCCGCTTCAGCTGCTGGACCCCTTCTTTTTGATTGCCCTTATAGGTAACCATCCTTAATTAACTCCTCCTTTCTTGTTCCCTTATTGGTAACCGTCTACTGAACACCATTATTGGTTTTCCCATTCCCTTGGTCCCGTCTACTGACCCCATTTTAGAGATCCCGTATTACTGGTTCCCCGTCTCCGTGTCACCTCCAGCCCCCCTCCCCCTTCCAGGTCACTTTCACGAATTTCAAGAATTTCACTTTTCAAGATATTCCCCCCCCCCCCAAACTTGTCCTGCCACGCTCACGGCGTGACATCGGTGACATGCCTTCTGAACCCGGACATCGTTTAATCGACATCGTTGACTCGTCTTCTAAAGCCGGACGTCTTTTGAAGGACATCGCTGACATGTCTTCTGTACCTGCCCCCCCCCCCCTTCCCCCTTTGCGCGACTTCGGCGACAGCTCTTCCGAACCCGTTCGCCTGTTGCACGACGTCGGTGGCACCTCTTATGAACCCGGACGTCTGTTGAACGACGTCGGTGACACCTTTTCTGAATTCGGACGCCTGTAGAACGACGTCGGTGACACCTTTTCTGAATTCGGACGCCTGTAGAACGACGTCGGTGACATGTCTTCTGATGGTGAGTACGAAAGCCCTTTGCGCGACATCGGTGACACGCCTTCTGACCCTCTCGACCTGACATGGGTGACACATGGTCTGAACCCGGACGCCTGTTACTCGACGTCTAGGATAGGATAGGAAAGGCCAGACGGATAGGCAGACGGACGGACAGACGGACGGACGGACAGACGGACGGACAACCGCTTACTCTTTTATATATAGTATGATAACTCAATTACAACTCAACGGTGCTGAGGAATGTATTAGCCGTTAAGGTCAATGACCCTGCTGCCATCGATCAGCCAACTTCCTGATCCCATCCTTCCAGAACTGCTCAGGCCTGGTGCTGATCCACTGCTCGTCATGGTTGTCGAGGTCTGCTTGGGTCCCTGTGTCCCTTCCGACCATGAAATCGTATAGGCTCAAGAGGTAGTGATAGATGAGATGTCCGGCGAATACGGTGGGTAAGACGTGTGAACGTAGCCCAGCTGAGCAAGCTTATCCGTGGTCACTTTTGTCCGATGGGGTGCGGCGTTGTCGAGGAGGAGGACCTTCTGGAAGCGCTGAGACCGAATAAGTGCGAGTCGCCGGTCCATCTCCTCTATTTCGTTGACCATGACCTTGGAGTCCATCGTCCCGCTTTTGGAAAACAGCTTCCAGTATACCCGTCCATGGGCGCAGACTCCAAAGCTCAGAAGGTGCTTCTCCCCGTGAACATCCCGCCGAACGAAGATCGGTAACAGGTCACCAGGCCTCACCCAGACTCGCCGCGTGACGGGGTCGAGGAAGAAGATGCACTTCTCATGACTTTTGCGTCCAGGCTGCTCGGGGTTGGGAATTGGGCGAGATTTGCGCGAAACAGGTCGACTCGTCAGATGGGGTTTTGGCATGCTTCCGGAAAGGGCAAAAGTGATCACTTCTCAGGTGGCCTTCAGTAAGTAGCTAACAATCATACAAATACGAGAAGCACGAAATCGGACTCCAGTCACGACATATGTGGGCACGGCATGGAGATTCTCATTTCTTTTGCCCCCCCCCCCCCCTAATATCATCGTGTTTTACATATTTGGGACACTGCTGGTGCATCACAGGATGTCGAGAAGGAATAAGTAGTGAAAACATCTTATCATTGCAAAGTCCAAAAAAGTTCAGATACGGAAATCTCTATGAAAATCCGACACTATGGTAAAAGTGCAAAAACACGACGTAACTCGGGAACGGAACCGTTGACGTGACGATTATGAAGCAGTACATCTACCACTCCGTCATCCAGTCCACGACACCGACTCCTTGCCCCACAGTGGTGAGCTCGACAAGCGGACCCTTACTTATTACGCCCTCCTGCTCGTTAGCCTCAAGAATTCGGCAAAACCAAAACATGTTCTCTTACTACTTGGAGGACGGAGATTCTTCCTATAGCATTCGTTCTTGCCGTTCCGGCGTACCGTTGAAATAGTTCCCTTGTAAGCCAAGAAGTATGTGGCTCATCCCTTTTTGACAACATCGCCCGCATGCTGACTTTGACGCAACATTCAATATTCGAGGTGACTCATATGCTCCAACCATTGATGACAGCATGAGTCTGGCCCTGTTTCGAATTCTTCTGGAGCCAATGATTTAGTTGCAGATCGACTTTTTCGAAATACAATGATAAAGGGCAATAGTCATCGTATGTTTGAAAGATGCAACATAAGATGACTATTGTCGACCCATAAACAGATGGTCATTTCGATAAAATAAATATCTCATAAGCATAAAGTTATATAAAGATATCTCCTTAGAGCATCATCGCGGCTGGACCATTCAAAATTAATTGCCTTTCTTCACTGATTCCTACCGTTAGAGCTGAACCCAGGACTGTAGAGCTCCTTTGAATCCATCTATCACGGCAAGTGACGAATTTTTCAGATGCCTAAAGTTTTCTAACTCTGCATCAATAATGCAGAGAAGTAAAAACAGTGGTGCCGAACGTTGTTCATTTTAGCACCTCCAGTGATGGTCGCTCATCAGTGACGTAATGAGGTGCTACAATTTGAGCGCTGTTTGTTTATTTATTTATATTTTATTCACAGGATATAGATACTTTTATTAGTCATCATCATTTTCTTTAACGCCTGCCATGCTTGGTGGCGAGGTCCGCTCTTCTGTTGTGACGACGGTACTTTAAATAAAACTTTAGCAAATTTTTGAAAGATATATATGTATGTATTTCAGTTTAGTTTTTGAGAAATTAAATAAGCTCAAAAAACTTCATGTAACTAGTTGTTAATTGAAAAATAGTTAAGATTTGCTAACTTAAGATCTGCTACATGACTTCCTTTCTAGTGTTTTCTCCTTGACAAAACTTTAAGCTTAACATCAAAAAGGCAAAAATTCAAAAATAGAAGACAGCACACTTGCTCGTGTTAGCACAGCAGCCTAGCTTTAAGTCCTGAGGTAAATGATGTACTCGTACCGTTATTCTACCCTGAGCGAAATCGGTTGGTGTACTGTGAGACCCTAAGAAAGGCGACCAAGCAGATCGTGAACACCCATGGAATAAGACCGTAAAGCAAGAAAGCGAGGAAGCAGTAAAACTCGACAGTGCATTTAAAATGACTCGACGATATTAGAAATATTAGAAAGATATTAGAATTATAGTGCATGGCACATCCCTTAGAGGGCTTAACTAACGCCGACCCTTTTCCTTCATTTTTAGTATTTATGGATAGAAACGAACCGAGAATCGAACGTCGTTACTACTGGCGGTGAGAAAGAAGCGAAAATGATGGAACCAACATTTCCCATCCTGACTCTCCGTCAGGCAAACGGCAACTTCGAAAGAGGCAAAGTTTCTAGTGACGAAACAATCCGCTTGAAATACCTCTTCTACGGAAAGTGCAGTGTATTTGCAATGAGCGCCGAGGATTATCGACTGCGGCTGTGGTGGGTTTCCGGGTGAAACCCACGAAAACAGCAACGAACGCAACATACAGAGTACCCATATTCTTGCCCAATCTCCGTTCTTTAATGCGCACATATGCAGGCGTCTATAGGGATTACGCAGAGCACAGAGTAAAGAACGGCGCTACTCAATCCCTTTTGAGATGCGCCTCGCATTCTACATACTCAAACGGAACGTCATGGAGGCAATTTGAACGCGAATTTCGCCTAGGCAACAAAATTTCATCGACCAGCTGATGGACAAATTCGTGCTTTACCCTTTGCAGACAAGTCTGATACAAATTCACAGGCCCAGGGGCCCAGGAGGGCCATTGAATTGGTATCAGAAGACTTGATTGGGTTGGGCGAGAAATCAGAACCAGGAATCTGGAAACGGGAGCATGCACCTACTCCAGTTGCTCTAACACGGGCCAAGGACAACTTGCTTCCTGTAGAAATGCACCATTATAACTAATCTGCTATTTTACAGTCACGTTACATTGCATCCAAGAGCGTATGTTATAAGGTTGGTGATAAACTCTTGCACCACAGCGTGATTTTTTTTCAAAATTTTATTGCTTCTTTTGTGAGCGACTTCAATCTATACAGCAACTACCATTCACATCTACAACCCTCTGCCATTTGATGAGGAGATCACAAATTCTTTTCTTTCGGAATGAAGTCGGCTGTGATTCGAAGAAGTGTGCCACCTCAGTTCCCAGTTCGGTTCGGTCGTTGAAGCGCCTATGCCTCAGGTGTTGCTTGAGAGCTCGGAAAGGGTGGTAGCGGGTGGGCAGCACCTCCCATCTAAGTTCCTGTAACTTCTAGCGAGACGACCTTCACGACAATGCTCGCCCCCACGTTGCAAGGTTGTCTAGACGGAAGTTGCAGGAACGTAGGTGGGAGATGCTGCCCCACCCACCGTATTCGGCAGATCTTGCGCCATCGGATTTCCACCTCTTCCGAGCTCTCAAACAACACCTGAGGGATAGATGCTTCAACAACCTAACCGAGTTGGAATCCGATGTGGCGCACTTCTTCGAGTCACAGCCGACTTCATTCTGGAAGTAATAAATTCAAGAAAAAATTCAAATTCCATTCTTCTGCCATCTTATCTTCTTATCAGATGGCAGAAGGTTGTAGATGTGAATAGTGGTTTCTTTGTAGATTGAGGTCGCTCACAAAAAAGCAATAAATTTTTGAATAAAAATTACGCTGTGGTGCAAGACGTTTTCACCAACCTTACATCTCATTGATTTCAGAGATTCTTGCATACGAGTGAATCTTTCAAGACTCTAAAAACGGTCTAGACTGCAAGATATGTAGGCTACTATTTTCACGTCAAATTGAACACTTTCCAAATCAAACCCAACGCTCTTGAAGTCAAACTCAGCATCCTCCAAATAGAAGTCCACCTCTTTCCACCTTAGACTAGAGACTCTTGAAAAGCTAAAAATAATTTTTTTGTTCAAGTCTGGTACCAATTCAACGAGCCCGGTGCCATGGACGGTTTTGTTGACCTGGACAGGAACCACCGAGTCACGGATTGATTTGGGTGCATGCGACAGCCGGCCCCGCCTTTTCCGTCTGCACTACCCGCCGCCATGGAATGAATTACAATTAGGGTTCAGTGGAAAGGTAGGGCCAAGCTTCGCTACGTACTAGAACTAGTACCTTTCAGCTTTCTCTTCACTGTCGCAATACTTGTGAAGACTCATTATAAGACACAGAATATTTTATATTTTATTATTTATTATTATTGTTATTTATTTTTTTTAAATACGTCTCAGGGACGGGCCACAAGTGTTAAACGAAGAACCAAAATTGAAATAAGCCAAGCGACTAAATTACTAATCTAGAAAGAAAAAGTGAGAAAAAATGATCAAGTCTGCATCAGTAGTTGCGCGACGCTTTAAAACGAAACCGAAGTCACACAATCAAATCAGAAATACGAGGACCAATCCACACGGGTTGAGAAATAAGTGTAAGTAGACATTACCAGACATAAACAAGGCTGGAAGCAGGCTACAACTCATACATTCTTGCCGGTAGTTTAAATTGGCCTAAATTAGTATTTACTTAATCCATTAAACTTAACTATTAACGTTATAACAGATGTATTCACACTTTTAACGAAATGACTGAAGTGGCTCCGATCTGGCCTAAAAAAGAAGAGATTCCAGTAAATGTTGAACAAACAGCTAAATAGTAACTACACAAGGACCAAAAATTTTAGAAGAAAAGATCAGATCAAAACGGAGCCACCTATCATGTCAGCCGTGAGGCGTAGCATCGCCCGGAATGCAGAGTGTGCGGGTTCGAGTTCTGCCTGGCGCTAGAGTTCCTTCTAACGACTTCTATTTTTGTAACAGACACTTCGGACCTAAGCAAAAATGATTCTTCTGAATCACCACACTTGTTGGACGACGTCATCGGCACGTCTTCTGAATCACGACGCATGTTGGACGTGTTTGGCACATCTTCTGGATCCCTGCGCACCTTGGAGTCTCTGGCACGTTTTCTGAACAGCCACACACGTTGGCGACGTCATCGGCACGTCTTCTGAATCACGACGCATGTTGTACGTTTCCGGCCGTCTTCTGAATAAGAATGCACGCTGGAGATGTCAGTGACACGCCGTCTGAATCCTGACGTATACCCGCAGATGCCACTGTGATAGGCACCAAGAGGCTTCGCTTGTCCTGCTGTCACATTGTCCCATGTTGAACGAGAAATTTTCCCACTGCGATATGGTGAGGCGTGAAGGCATTATCCTAACGTCATCGACAAGTGAATTTCCAGACGTGCTAGACGGTGGGCTTTCATCTCCTACTTACGGCGCAATAATATGGGACGATTTGCTTTTTGTGGTCTGAGAAAAGCTTGAGAAGGAATGGAACTGCTGTGACCCATCGAAAACGCTATTCCATTTAATGTCATTGATCTTCCGATCGCTTCAACTAGAGATCATTTTTTTGAGGCGAGAAGGAAAGGCCGTAATGTGAAATATCAAAAATAATTTACGGTGTTTGATCAGCCGTTACAGATAATGTAACGGCACGGGCAAATGATTTGAGAGGGAGCCAAGAAAAAGTGTGAGACAGATGTATACAGTAACCAAACGTCGTCCCAGAGAAAGTGGATGTGAGAACGTGAAACAATGGGCAGCACTGGTGCTTATAAATCATTGAAGAAGACGATTAATGCTAATGGAAGGAAAATATGGGTGGCGAGTATTAGTCATCCTTGGGGATGACAACTGTTCGCCCCCTAGGGGCGAGTCATTGGTGGTGTTCGCACCTGGGACTCACTTCGGAGAGTTGATAAGTCACATTCTAAGCGAAGCAGGTAAGGCTGCAGGGCAGAAATTTCTGGGGTTTCCAAGCAATGACACATCAGTGTTCCAAAGTGTCTCAATCATCCATTGTAAATAATACAAATAGGCTTTTTGAGGGCGTATAGCGCAGTCGAAGGTGGTGCGCCGGCTATAGCGTGCACCCGATTCCAGGTTCCTGGTTCGGATTTCCCGCTCTGGCCAATGAAGCCTTGCATCCCTCCGGGATCAGTGAATTGCTATCAGAGTTGTCTGGGAAGGCTAGAGCTCTGACTTGTTCATCAGGTGGCCAGCGCAAGTCAGGTCAAATACACATTCATATCGCCTCAACAACATCTGATTGAAGCAGAAGGACTGAAACGGATAACGACGTCCTTGACCCTGCATCCTTTAACTTTGAGATTTCAACCAAGAGATGCGTTGGATAGAAGTGCCGAGGTTCCAAGAAGAGAAAAGCTGAAGATCAACTAGAGACGTGGTTTAAATACAAATGTATAATTAGGTTCTAGTATGTTTTCAGGTGTTATTCTTCATTAATTTTTAATTAATTTAGTAGTTTCACTCGTAAGCTGATGTTGAGATGCTTCGGGGAAAACTATAATCAAATACCAAATGACGCAAGAGAGCTGAGAGCTATTAGGTCTACCAAGACCTTTCACTTGGAGGAAACTATCTGATCCAGTGATTTTTTAAATACTCACAGGCAAGGTTTCCATAAACCCATTGACCATATATCGAGCCCTACCGCCCCTGAAGGCCCTTCTTTGAAAACAGCTCTTTACATAATAAGACTTTCTTTTCGACCACGAGTAGGTGTTGGCAGACCTCGAGGACATTGCGGATATTACGAGCGGATAAAGAGCATCGGTGGTGTAAGACATAGGTAGCATCAGAACCGGTAAGCAGAAGGTGCGGTTACGAGTCCAGCCTGGCGCAGGGGTTTTGATCGCAACAAAACATCCTGTGACAACATATAGCTCTTCCTTTTGCTTATCAAAAAGCCATAAGGTCTTTCGAAATTCAAAAACTTACCGAGCTATGATCAATTTTGTGAGCGTCCAATTTTGTCACTCTAATGATGGCGATGCACGATCGACCAGAGGTCGATTCACTATGCTCGATTCAAAAGTTCATGATTTTTTACTGTGCTTTTAATGAGGCTTTAAATATTTTGCGGCAGAATTTTAACTGTATAGGTACAGTACCGGACGCGTCTTTTGAATAGACGCCGAAAAAACCGCACTTTTGCGGTTTTTTTCGGCGTCTATTCAAAAGACGCGTCCGGTGCTGTAGTGCGACGGCGTCACGGTGCGATTCTCGAACCTCAAGCTTGAGCCAGGTTCTGAAGCATTCCTTATTTGTAACTGGATTACCTTTTCTTTTCCTGCTTCTTTAGTTATAGGTATTCCTAGAAGAGTTATGTTGTAGGAAGCACTCACGCGCCAAACTATGTAGGACGCAGTATGGATCTGCATCGGGTTGTACAGGATTTGAATGGAGTTTCAGGGTTGGAGATGTGAATGAAGGCAGTACCAAACAATCAATGAGTGATGAGTCACCATTTCCGTTCCGTCTTCCGGCCCAGAAGAAAGCGGAACACGGAACGGAACGGAGTGACTAAAAACGGCGAAAACCGGAATTCCAACACGCAAACGGAAATTCCGTACATTCCTGCACAACTGCCCAGCTCCCTAAACTGCCTTAGCCCAATCTGCCAATTTAGAGTGGCGGACGGCAGTGGTGAAGTTTCCAGCGCTCTTACTCGCCCATATTTGAATTTTCGACACTTGCAATGGCACCATTTTGTTCAACTCGGAAAGCTCTAACGAACAGTGTCAATCGCGAACAATTTCGGAAAAAATCTATTTCTTGACAATTTCGCGAAAAAAATTGGGTCGCACAAGCCTCACCTGCATTTTCGCACCGCTCTAACTTAGTCTCCGTTGTGTTTCAGCGCACTTCAAAAACCTTGTACTGTCAACGAAACCCTCGAGTTACAGAAAGATTCGCAGTTGACAGAGTTATCGCGCTCCGAACACGCCCGCGCGTGCAATTTGCGAGCGGACCCGCACACTGCATTCATAGGTTTGATTCCATGTGCATTCTTCACCGCGCATTCCAAAGTCCCGCCGGGACGTAGTACAACAACTCCTGAGCAAGGTGGCTGGGAATTTCTGATAAAATTCTCCACACGCTTCGAAATATTCTTGAAGAGGCCTCGCATTTCCCAGTTAGGGGACATAGAACCGCAGAAAACATGCGCTCGCCGACTCGATTGATAAGTACGATCCTATGTGCATTGTGCACTGCGCACTCTCGGAGCATTCCTGGCATGATCGAGGGCGGAGTGGTGTTCTACCCCTCTGGCTCGGAAAGGGCGGGCAATAATGTCTGCGTATCCACTCTCTCATAAGGCAATCACTAGACTCACAAGCAAGCCCTGGGAGTGGGGGTGGTCGGTGGGGCTCCAGGACGTAACTCCAACGCGACGTCGCACGGTAGCCGCACGCGATGTCGCGGCACTGAAACGCGGACGTGCGCTCGGTGACGCATGGTTCGCCGCGGAGCACGAAATTTTGCCAGTGTTCCAGCTTCTCAGCTAGAAGGAACCGTCGAAGGGATGTTACACATAGAGAACCCGCGGAAAAGACGCCTCAAACATAACAGGTTCTCTTGGCTCGCTATTGCGTCCGGTTTTCTCTATTTTAGGATTATTCTCCACCTACTGAGTCAAAATCTTATCTGGATCGCACTTTTTTACCTGATTCTCCCGACTTTTCCTCAGTTCATGTTGTAGTTCGAGTTTTATGCAATTTAGAAACATACGGTTAACGTATGTCCCTGGTTTTTTCTTGTAAAGATAATCAGTTATAAATCCAGAGAATGTGAGTGGAGTGTTCAAGTTTTTGCTCATCCCGCTCATCCCTTCCTTCTACACGGCCAACGTCGCCGGAACACACGTTCGCGCTATAGCGCGCCTTGCAGCAAGAGCGGCTACCACACGCGTATGACGTCACTCGCGTCGCCTTCCCTGTCGGAAGCATATGCACCGCGACAACTCGTCCAATTTCGTCGCGCATTGTGCGCGACATCCTGGGGCGTTCGCAAGGCGTTGGACTTATGTCTGCCCCGGTCGGTGGAGCGTGGGTAGGCCAGGAGGAGGAGGGTAGAACGAGGGGGCGTGCGTTCCCTTCAGGATCCCACCCGCCACCCACTTCTCGCCCTGGTCGCGCCGCCCTATTTGGACGAGTTTGTGGCGCGCGAAAACCGCACCGCAGTTTGCGGATTCGTTGATTTGGGTGACGTCGTCCAAAAACCTAACAGCTGATAGGAGACTCCGAAGTCACTTTTAGTCAGTTCGGTTGTGGAGACAGTTGAGGGTAGGAGAACGTCGTCTTCTGTCTAGATTCTTCAAATTTTATATTGAAGAACTTTCTAGTGGATGATCGCATCGTCGTCATGACATGCTGTCCGTCGTAGAACGCGGGCCCGCAGTCGGACCTGTAACTGTGCGCAAGCAGCAGGAGATTGAGGAGCGGCGTTTGGCTGAGCTATTGAAGCACAATTTGAGTTGATCACGTAACCGTTGAGGGGTTATGCCATCCTTGTTAGGAGATCTGAAAGCCTATTGTGCGACAGATTTCAGGATGCAAACCTTTTTATTAATTCTTCGTGATATGTGGTCGATTGCTGAAAATTTTCTTATTCTGAAAATATTATACATTCCGAGGAAAATAGTGCGTTTCTGATTTCTATAACTTCCAATGAGTTATAGAAATCAGAAAAAAGAAAGAGAAATCAGAATTTGCAGCCACCATAGCCCGGCGTTCGATTAACGCGCCTGCGTTCGTTTAAACCATTACAATTATATCACGTGTCAGTAACGAATTTGGGAGAAAACGGTGGAAACACAGGTTAAATAGGTGGATCAGTTTATGCTAGTCTCACCAAGAGACTTTCTCAACGGTAGGTCTGAACGGCCCAAGTGTTGTATGTGGCCAAAATCGCCTCTCTCTGGGAAACAACAATGTGCAACTATCTCGACCCCATTACAACTGTGCGCAGAGTTAGGGACGAAAGAAGCTGGGCCGTTGGCGGCGTTAGCCCTCTGCCTGCACGCGAAGACCGGGCTCAACTTGGCTGGAAATAGCGATGAGGAGCGAGCGGAAGACCTTACCGGTACCCCCATGTGCCTCCTCTCCCTCCGGAGAGGACCCAACGCGCAAGACCTTTCCAAAACCTCGGACTCGATTATATCGGTCCTCACGCATGCACTGGTACCCTTTCTGGCAAAGTCTGGATCTGCCTCATAACGTGCATGACAACACGCGCAGTTCATCTCCAGGTCGCACTCTATCTCACTAGGCAGGAATTTCTCTTAGCCTTTCGCCGGCTTATAGCGCGTAGAGGCGCCCGAAGTATCGTCTACAGCGACAACTCGACCACGTTTCGTAGCGCAGAGACCACTATCACATCGGTCATTTACTCTCCCACCTCATGGCACAGCATCTCCAGTTTCTGCTCCACACAGAAACTCACCTGGAAGTTTATCACCCTGCTGTCGCCATGGAAAGGTGGCTTTTACGAGCGTTTAGTTGGTCTATTCAAGCCCGCCTACAAAAAGTGCATTCGTCGTACTATTTTGCCGCTAAATCAACTCCAACCAATTGTCGTGGAAATTGAAGCCACGCTAAATTACCGCCCTATAACACCTTACAGGGAGCGGGAAACGTTTACCCATATCTTAAGACCTATCGAGTTTCTAAGTCCTCACGTGGAATTACAAATACCACCCTTACCGTTTAAGATAGACGACATTCACGATGCCTCACATAACCTTTCCCAGTGGTACACGAAGAGCTTGTCTGTTTTATATCACTTCTAGGAACTAGGGCCTCCGACTATCTTGCATCCCTACGAGAACATCGTCAAGCTCGCACGAAATAACCAATATCGACTGCACTCGCTCCACAGCTCCGAGATGTCGTTCTGATTGCAGATGAAAATCGCAACGAGGACAGTGGAACTACGGTATGGTCGTTTCACTTCTTTTAGGCAAGGACGGAGCAATACGGGCAGCAGAATTCCGTATGGCAAGCGGAAAGTGCCTAACTCGATCCATTTCGCACTTGTATCCCTAGAAATTCGCGCTGTTACAACCTATGCGCCGCCGCAGAACTCGCTTAGAACGCTGCCGCAGGACTCTCCTCGATCTCCGACAGGACTCACCTACAACGTCATGGCCAGCGCGAACTCAACCTAAGCGCAGCGCTATGACTAGACATCTATTCATCAGGACTTGAGACGCTCAATGGTCGCTAAGGAACTTTCCTTAGCCATTATTCCAGCATAGAAGCGTCACTGACTAAGTGTATCAACTTCAACTATACCTTTCAGGTACCTAAATACCATCTATAGGCTCAATACTACCACTTGGGTGCTATTAGCTAAGCAGCTCTATCCTAAGACGTGCTTGCCACGCCTTAAGGCGCCGCTTCACACGGTTTGCAGCGATTACGCACACTTAACTGCTCGCGGTATCAACATCGCGCCTGGCTCGGACCAGCGGCGACCTCACGCCCATTGCCGCGGTCCGCTCGACCCATCTTAGCCCCTAAGCGGCTAAGTCAGCAGGCTAACAAGGGAACTCTCTGAACGGTACGCCGGAACGGTAAGAACGAGTACTATAGCGTACTATAGAGAGAATCCCCGTTTACCCAATAGTAACAGAACATGTTTTGTTATTGCCGAATCCTTGAGGCAAACGAGTGCGAGGGTGTAATGGTTGAGGGTCCGCAGAGCGAGCTCTTCACGGCAGCGCAAGATCCCATTGCCGTGGACTGGGTGGCGCAGTGGTAGAGGGCGCGTCTCATGTTGGTGAGGTCTAGGGTTCGGTTCCTGTGATGTCCTGCGTTCTTGCACTTTTGCCATAGTATCGGATTTCCATAAAGATTTCCATATCTAAATTTGTGTTTGGCTTCACAGTTCCTGTCCAGTGGTACTCCGCTGCAGCCGAAGCCTGGAATCGCGATACAGTCCACTTTCCCCAATTCTCAAACTTGTATAGAATAGCAATTCTAGTATAGCCAAACCTTTTGCTCCGAAACGATCTGTCCTCCCGAAAACGTGATAGTGCCTTCACTGATTAGTGGTGTCGTGACTCCGGCATAATCCTCTTCCGGTTGAAACTCTTGGTCCTCTTCTTCCACTACCTCCAACTTCTCCACTTCGTCGATTTCCAGCTGTCGCAGTTCGAAATCTTGTAGGATACTTGCTATCCTTTCCACCAGCTTCATTTTGTCTCTCGAAGGGACAGCATCCATGAAGATCCGCACTTCAGTGTCAGTAGTTGAATGACCACTCGAAGGTTAACAGACATTGTTGAGTCAGTGTTGGCGGCAGCAGCTTGTTATAACCGCGCGACTTTGTAAGCATAACAGCGGCGAGAATATTGATCGAGATGAAAGGTCAAGTTGAAGGTCATCTGGTCCCCTCTTACACTGGCACTCACCTCACCGACACTAATAAATTGCATTTGAAGCATTTTTCTGGCATTCTGCCGCTGTTTCATGTTGTTCCTGTGTCAAAATTTCTTACATTGACAATAAGAACAATTTATTGGAGTAAAAGTTTCATACAAAATCGCATTCGGCATATTTCGGACTTTGCTGGTGAATTACGAGATGTCGACAAATAATAAGTAATAAAAACATCTTACCGTAGCAAACTCCAAAAACAAGTTCAGAAATGGAAATCTCTATGGAAATCCGATACTATGGTAAAAGTGCAAAAATGCCGCGTAGCACGGTAACCGAACCCCAGACCTCACGAACATGAGGCGTGCCCTCTACCACTGCGCCACCTAGTCCACAAAGCCAGGGTCTTGCGCTGCCGTGAAGAGCTCGCTTTGCGGACCCCTAACCATTACACCCTCGTACTCGTTTGCCTCAAGGATTTGGCAAAAACAAAACATGTTTTTTTACTATATGGAGGACGGGGATTCTCCCTATGGTACTCGTTCTTGCCGTTCCGGCGTACCGTTCAGACAGTTCCCCTGTAAGGTCACTCGGTACATGTGTCGTTGACCCTTCAGTCGTGATCGCTCCGCGTCCCGCGCTTATCACGCGGTCGACGCCCCTTTTCGAGTCCTCCGATGGTGCATGCCATCATCAGCTGACCCCTTGAGTCCGTTTCTGGCTCCAGGCCGACTCAACCGTTGCGCAAGGGCGCTAACACGCATCGCGCTTAGCGCAAGTCGACGTAATAGGCTGGTCCTAAGGCCCCGTTTATACTTCGTCGCAGCGCGACGCGACGCCACGTATAGTGGGCATATTGATTGTGCGACGCGATCGATCAATTTGGCCTCATTGCGTGGTCATCGCATCGCGCCGCGACGAAGTATAAATGGGGCCTAACGCGAATTAACATACAACGCCGCTTTGGACTGCCTGCGAATCATTTCTCAACTGTTCTTAGCCCAGACTGGGCATCATCTCTTACTCATCGACATCATCTGGACTTTTCGACTTTATCCTTGTCTATTCCTATCATACGTCGCCTTGACCGCTCGAGACATCTGCGAGAGACGCCGCCGACTCACAACAGGTATGTTCATATTCTTAGTCACTATGACGTGTGGTTGCGCTAGGACTTTGCACGTTTTTTCTTCAAGATGCGCCCTTAATGCGCACGCGACTATTTCATTAGGACTTTTTTATACATTTTGTTCGATTTCCCTTTAGCTTGTGTATGCTTTTTTCCACTTAGGCTTTCACAGCTTATTCCTTTCTCATTTTTGTATCCTTACTTCGATTCCTCATTCTCTCATTCCCGCACGCTCTTATTTCCTGCCCGCTTAGCGGGCCCATCTTTTCTCATCCCCATTTTTCTTAAAGACTCGCCACTAAAATAATCACACATCGCCAAATTTTGTTTCACGCCATATTTTTTCTTTCCTATAACTTTTACTTTACATTAAACCCATTTATCTTTCAAACTGTTTCGTTTTTCATCTAAATCACATCGGCAATGATATCTTATGACATCATAGCCACACATATATCTCTTTTTCGCTACTCATTTTCTATAAACCTTATCCCTTTAAGCTTATTTGCCCTTAAGGCATCTCTACTTTCGTAAGTCACGCCATGCATTCCATTCCACACGGCCAAGACCAATTTCTCTTTTCATAAAACATATCTTTATAATATTATACTCTTTTCCAATTATTATATAATCACATTATTCGCTTTTTATACTCTCATTTCTACTCTACTGCCTCATATTTGTTATCATTCTTCATCATCACTCTTCGTTCTCTGTCGCACACGCGCGTTTCTTCTTCCATCTCATTCTATATCTCTTTCTCTTTCAGATACATTCTCAATGTCCGCTTGCAACTGTCATTCGTGCTGCCACTGTTGCTCTTGTTCCATCGTGAGCAACCAACATCGTCGTCATCCACTCCTCTTAGGGAGGACGATGAACGCCGAGCGCGCGTCCAGCATGGCCTTAGCCAGTCCCATTGCCCGGCTCACCATCATTGCGCTTCACATCATCACCATCTGCCTTCAGCGCCTCGCACGGGTTCCAGGGATAGGCGCTATGCTCCTCGCGCACCTTCGCCGCTTCGCAGCGTCTCTCCACCATCTCAACGTCGCCATCTTAGCCCGTGGATTTCACCTCCACGAGAGCGCGCGTCGCGGTACGAGGTTCTATACCGGCCTCGTCAACGCGACCCATGGCACGTCGATCCTTACACCTTTGGCCCTTCTTCTTCTTCTCCAACTCTACCTTCTTCTCAGCCCTCACCTCCCACTCACTCTCCAAGTCCCTCTCTATTGCTACTCCTGCTCCTCCTTCATCTCAGCTCTCTCTTTTTGCATATCGCCCCTCCACGGGCACATCCACGTAGCGCCGCCTTCTTAAGGCGAGACGCCGCCTGGCCAGCACCGCCAACTCATCCTCATCAGCTCGCTTGCCCTCTCATTTGTCGCAGCCTGCGCAGCAACCCCAACGATCGTCTCCAGCCGTTACAGCTGAGATGTTTCGCGCCCGTTGGTGACCTTCTAGTCCGCTCTTTAGGCGGCCACAGCCGATGACAGGACAGACTCCGCCACGTCAACCACAACCGGAGTCGCCTTTCTGGCCTTAGAAGGTTCGTCTATGGAACAGCAGCTGCGGACACTCAACGTGCAGTTGAACAATTTCCATCCTGGTTCATCGCAGTACGAGCTGCCCATACACTGGCACTATTTGCAGCAAATTCCACCCTGCTTCTTCTAGAGGCCTATGCCGCCAAAACAGGCCAGCACACAGACTGCTCCTCCGCAGCCTGTTCAACGAGACGAGATTGACCATCCCATTGTGAGGATGTGTCCGCCGTCTCCGCCGCTGCCTCCTCTGCCCTTAAGGCAGCCACCCTCTTCCGGTAACTCGGCTAGCAGGGAGTGCTTCTGGTGGAACACCACCAGTCGGCGTGAGACGCGAGCGCAGGCGGCTCCTCCAACGCCAGCTCTAGTTCAGCAGGCACCCTTAGCGCCTGCTGACCAGCAGCCACGTCGGCTGCAAGTGCCGCAACTCTTCGCCAGGCCGGCGCAGCCAGCGCGATGAACCATCGCCCGCGCCAACACCATCGCCACCACGGCCAGCCACACCACCCCTTAGGGAGCGCGCACGCACGTCCAGCCGCACAACCACCCCCTGTTCGCCGGTCTATGTATGACCCCACACCTCTGGTCCAGTTCACACCGCCTTCTGGCTTAGGATGTTGGTTCTGCCGTGAGAACCATTATTCCTCATCCTGCCAGAACGTACCGCGTATCAGCGATCGCATCCACTTACATATGAGGAATGCGAGCTGCTTCCGGTGCGGCGGACAATACTTAGACCATGAGTGCGAACAGCCGGCCAAAAAATGTTTGCGATGCGGTCTGGACGTCCATCACATCGCGTTCTGCGCGCACAATCGCCAAGCCATCTGCGATCTCAGCAACGAGCGCTGGCTGAGGCACATGCACAGGGCACGCCGCAACGCGTTCATCGCTCGCCGCCTCAAAGAAGAGTCCGAAGCACTACTCGAACGCCACATGGAGCTTCTCGACCTCAACTCGACTGACCCCGTGGATTAAAATGGTATGCTTACTCTCTTTTCTATTTGTTTCTTCTTTGCTTTCTTCCTTTTCATTCCTTTCTTATATTGCTTCTACATTTCATTCCTTTTATAATCCTCATATATTATTTTTATATACACACCCTATTATTTCAATATCTTTATTATACAACCAATATATTTTCTTAATTTCCAATCCTTTTATCCTAGCACAGTTTTCCCCAGCCTTTATTCAGGTTATTCAGGTCTGACATCATGATCGCGCCGTGTGTCCTAGGTTCACGCAGCTCCAGCCTTAGCGCCTGTCGAGCCGCCGTCCGTTTCCACGCCTTCCGCGCGAGTCGCCGACCTGTATACAGCTGTACATAAGTCGTCCATAGTTCGTCCATAATAGTCGTCCATCAACCTTCAACGTCCACTTCACTTCCATCATCACTTACCCACTTCACCTCACTTAGCCCCTCACCTCACTCTACCGGTATAGTTAGATCTCGCCATCATGCTGCTGAAGCTTTAACCTGGTTCTTCTTTTGTTGTGTTTTTGTTATGTTTTTACTTAGCTAGTTACTTTTTCGTTTATCATGTATGTTTAACTCGTAGGAAATACCATTGGCCCTCAAAGTTTCGTCATGCTAACCCGACCTTAGGCCGCACCTGTCACACTGCGGCGCACGCACCGTGGCACGCCGCCGCCCAAAGTCAACCACGTAGTCTTCGGTGCTTAACATGTCTGCAACTTAGTAGGTAAGCAGCAAGACCGCAACTACCTAGTGGGTTGTCTTCTTCGTCGCGACCCCCAGTGTCGCGACTTCCGTACGACTGTACGGTCGTCGCGGGGTCAACAGGTCAAAACGAGTCGATCGACACGTCGAAGCCTGCGCCAACGCGTCACCCGCGCAGAGAAGCTTCTGGAAACGGCTAGAGACGCAGGGGGAGGCGTACCCCTGAGCGCTCTAGCCGGGCTACCAGTCAGTCGTCGGCTCGCCGCTCCCGCTGAGCGGTCGTCTCCTGGTCTCCGCCGTCCGCCAACGTCTGCCGTCGTCGAGGTGTATCGTAAATAGTTAGTCTATCAAAACTTATATAGTCTACAGTTTACTATTTGCTTAATATGGTCTGTCAAGCTCGTGTCGGTTGGATATACTGAAGAGGGCGAGCCAGTCTAAATCCAGGGGGACCGCCTGAGGTTGGGAGACGCCTCGATCAAGAGGGGGAGGGGTATCCCTGGGGCGAGTGTCGATTCCTGTGCTCTTTGATGTGTTTCATGGAAGTGTATTGGATCTAGGAGGGCCCCAAGCCGGGCGTGGGTGGCGTTCCCCCTCTCCGCCGGTGCTTCGACGGGTTAGCGACCACCCGCGTCACGACAGTGTCTTAAAACGGGTAAGTTAGATCAGCCAGACCCCGAAAAAAACGAAAAGAAAACGCCAGCAGTTTGTGTAGACCTCAAAAACCCTCAAATCTCAATTAGTCAGTTGAAATGCAAAAATACGACGACGCCGTAGCAACAAACCCCCAATCTCTCTTGCACGAAGCAACGCACTATCCATTGCTCCCGGAGCCGCTTGGCTGCAGTGCAACCGCAGGCGTAGAAGAGCGTACAAGAGAGCGCCAGCGCACAGCTTCTGCGCACCACCGCGAATACCTGACCGGATCGATTGCACGGGGGAGGTGTTAAACGCGATAGGAGAGCAGAGAAACCGTGTTTATGTAAGCATTCCAGGACCATGTGCAATCTCAAAGAGGGCACCAGCCCGCTTAGTACTCAGTGTACTTGTAGTTGTCGTAAGGCCCGTTTATACTCCCGACGCCGAGCGATGCGATAGCATATATGGTGACCAAATTGATTGGTTGCGTCGCTCGATCAATGTGGCCGCCATATGTGGCGTCGCGTCGCTCGGCGTTGATGTATAAACGAACCTTAAAGATGGCTAAGTTAATTCGGCACTATTGTACTTTAGGGACTCCAGAGGACGAGGAGGAGTCGAAAAATTTTTCGCTCAAATTTTGTCTAAGGGGGTTATTTGGGGTGCTGATCACGAATCTGACATCCATTTTTCGTTTTAAGGTGGAGTACGGTAGGTTACGGTAGATATGGGTAACCAAGCTAATGGTCACCGATTTCACCTAAACTCCAGTGTGAAATGAAAAACGGGTGTCAGATTCGTTATCAGCTCCCAAACAACGTCCTAGGCGAAGTTTGGGCAAAATCGGTGATTATCACCTCGGCAGCCTTAGTCACCCGTAGCTGTAACCTACCGTAATCGGCCGCAAATTCAAAGACGGATGTCAGATTCGTTGTCAGCACCCCAAATAACCCCCTGCGCGAAGTTTGTGCGAAAATTTTTTTCGACCTCTCCTCGACGAGTCCCGAAAGTACAATAGTGCCGAATGCTCTCCAACAGCAGCGCCGAATGGTTGTGGCACGATGGAGAATCTGTGGAAATGACGCTGTAAACATTAGTGGCTTTCTTGGTTCCCTACTTCATATTGCCTCTCTCATAATATTATTCTCTACTAGATATTGGATCTCCATCGTCCACTAGCTATTGGGTCTCCATTCTTTTAACCAGGGTTTATAAAAAAATGACGGATAATTGATCTGACCACGTCACTTTTTCAACATATTATTAGGTAAAGTAAGGGCTATTATATGCAATTCTTTATACTTTATTTCCTCTAACACAAGAGGCAGTAGTGTTAAAGTAAATGCTGATCATTGCGATCTATCTTAAGAGCCAAGTTTCTCGCAGTACGTGCTAGTATGGAATACTCCAAAATTACGAAAAACTTTCCATCAATTCGAGGGTCAATCATTTGAAGAACATTATTCAAATTTTAAGATAAAACCCAGATGTTTCATCGGCTCTGGGCAGTATTGGCGGTTTGGTATGAAACTCCTGATCCTTTGCGTTTTATTTCTTTGTTTATGTTTCATTTGTTTTATCCTAATTTAGCTATGACACTAACATCTCATACAAGGATCTATTTGGCTTATAACACTTTTAGCTGCTTTTTGTTTCATGTTTCAGTGTACATGCAATAAATGTTAAATGTTAAAAATAATTCGTATCCGTCATTTTTTCAAACCCTGGTTAAAAGGATTGTGCAAATAATCCATTATCAATTCAGAGAAGGTGAATTACTCAGACTATACTACCTCGTATCGCCCCTCCCATAGATGCTTGCAAGCACTTGCTTCTGAAACTTCTAGAACACAGCCATCCGTATTCTCTTTTCGAAATTGTCTCATTTCGTTTTGCTTTCCCTTTTCCATTTGCCCTCACTCTCGAAGCGCTTTGAGTCTCATTCGGCCCTCACCTTGCTAGCAATCGCTCGCATTTCTGCTTTCTACCAGGGGCCGATTCATCAACGACTTACATAATTTTAACGGAGACTTCACAGCGAAAAATTCACCAGGGAAGTCCCTCAGGCGTATGTCTGAACTGCGAAAACGAATACCTCTGGGAGATTCTCCACCCTCCATGTAGTGGGAAGGGATGTTCCATTTTTGCAAAATCGTTGAACCCAAGGAATTAGGGGTCTCTGAACACCCAGGAATGTATTGCACTGTCAGCATCTAACACGTGCGTGCGTGTTGCACGTGAAGATGCTGAAACACGTCTGGCTCTGTGGTCGAGGCAAGCAGCTTGGCGGTCAGTGGTAGTGCCTATGTATGTATGTTCGATTCCGATTCGAAGTAATTTCGCATTTTTAGCGTTCATTCCTTTTTTGGTATCATCCATCTTCCCAAGTTTCCCTGTGCATATATTCCACTATAGGCTGAGAAGTATGTGTTCAGTGAGAGATTTTCATCAGCTACTCCCTCTATATGCGCCACTTTGTATTTTTTGCTGGTTTTTGATAGGACCCTTGGGATCTATCCTAGGGGCCACATAACTAAAAAGTAAGCAACAAAATGAGTTTTGAAACTTACCGAGCGGCTCCTAGAGAACGAGTGGAACCTAAAGGGAACAGAAAACGAGCGAACAAACGAAAAAATAAAAAATCGCCGCGGTTTACAACCGTCTCGGTGGACAAAGAACGACGGAATGGAGGCATGCCGCGTGCTGGCCGCCGGCTGACATGTTATAGCGAGGATCTAACATGGTGGGGAGGGCGCATGAAACCGCATGTCGCGTGCTGACTACCGCCTGACATGTTATAACCAGGATCTAACATGGTGAGGAGGGCACACAACTTTGCCTGCTTACAACCGCAACAAATGTAATTTTTTCGTTTTTTTCTTCATGACTTTTCTTGTTTAGGTCTCATGTTGTTCTGTAGCAGCTGCTCGGTAAGTCTCAAGTGGACTTGTTACATATAATACCTTTTGGCTATGTGCCCCCCCCCCCGAACTAGGATAGATCCGACCCTTGGCTACATGGGGATGGACCTTTCCAACTAGACATGAATAAAGCAATTAGAAGAGCATATGATGGCACCAGTTCACAAGCCGAGAATGGTTGTCCAGTAAATCTTATGTCATCTATCATGTGTCCTACATGATCAAAGAAGGGCAGCCGATCATTGTACAAGTCCAGTTGTACCCTACTTCCCGTCGAAGGTGTACTAATGAACTAGACACCCTAATGATAACGGGCTGGTAGCTACTGCAGTTCCGGCAGGTCAGCGAGTATAGCTCACCGTTATATTCTAACCTATCGCTAGACGGCGACACGTTGGTCACGAAACTCCTCTGGTGAGCCGTCCAATTAAAAATATTACATATAGAGAGATTTTTATTGAAGATAGGGGTGCAGAGATATCTTCCAAAAAGTTGATCACGATGTTTTGCCGTGACAAGAGAGTGTACGCGCCCTTGAGTATGCGATTGTCAAGGGGTAAATCTGAAGCGGCACTATTGAATTTTCACGGCTCTTAGCCCCTTGGTCGAGGTCGAGAAGGGGTAGAAGAAATTTTCACCCAAACTTTGCCTAAGGGGGTTATCTGTGGCGCTGGTCACGATTATGATATCCATTTTTGAAATTTCGGCCGATTACGGTAGTTTTGCACGTGGGCAAGCGATCCCATGGTAAAATTTGAGGCTTCCTAGCTCCTTGGATTTAAGGGCTTTGCAAAAATGGAGCATCCCTTCCTGCTATTTGAAGGGTGGAGATTTTTACAGTGGTAATCGTTTTCGCACTGAGAGACTTCCCTGGTCAGACAACGCGGCTTATCAAGCGATATGGTGAGATATGCCGCGTTATCTGAGTTTTCCGCTGTGAATTCTCTGTTAAGGTTATGTAGGTCGTTGATAATCCGGCCCCAGATTGTATCAAGCGTGTCTGATTCAGGTGCTTTCCTTCTTCCGCGCCAGTCGAAAGAACGCAATCAACTGCCGCTGGCACACATATTCGCGCCCTAGCCGCCCAGCAGCGTGAAGCGGCGGAGTGGCGTTCTACCACCCGCCCTTTAAACAGAGGCGTGGCGAATATCTGCGTCTCTACTATCTCGTGAGGCAGCCACTGGACCCTCGAGCAAGCCCAGGGGTTGGGGGTGGCCGGGACAGGGGAGACGGGGTAGAACGCTCGAAACCCGCAAGAAGCAGCCGCCGCGCGTGAATCGCGTCACTAGCCGCCCCTGTCGGCAGCAGTCGGACCGAGTTCACTACTCCAGCACAATCCTAGTGTGGGGCTGGTCCTCCGCAAGGCTGTTGTCCCGCGGAGTCCGGCGCCAGAAACGCGCTCCAATGCCCAGTGGGGCCCAATTTGGTTCAATCCCAATGGGGGGCCACTCCAAACACACAACAAAACACAATGCATGTAACATGCCTACCTGAACCCCTTCTGTGGCTACTGCAGTCTTCCTCCTGAAATAAAGAGGAAATTTAAACGAAGAAACGCCGGATGAAAAGGCGAGAAAAAGGCGCGTCGACAGGTTCACCGTGGCGATACGTACAGGGATAGCCGTACAATGGCCGTGGGTCGATACGTGGAGCCCGCAGACATCCCTATCGCCACGGTGAACCTGTCGACGCGCACACATGCGTTCCGGCCCGAGGCCGCCGTGGCCTTCCCCCCCCCCCCCCCTCATTGGGATTGAACCCGCAATTTCTACACCACTGAGCGGAGTACTCGTGGGTACATGGGAGTCCGTTTCACTTACGATTAGTGGTAGTAAACCGTCTGTGGAGTGAGTTAGTTGGTGCCAGGCGTAACCAGGAGTGATGATACACTGACTTTGCTATAAGCAGATGCCCGAAAGACATTAGATATACAAAGTACGCCCTTGAACTACGATTATGATCGCGAGGATGTCCCAGGCATTTAGCTTCGACGGTATTCCGCATTAGTTTACGGGTGGCATGTGCTTGATGCATCTAAGCCCTAGTTTATACTTCCGCCGCCACGCGGCGCGGCACCGCGATCGCCATAGATATCGATGTTTCGCGCTGCCCGGTTGATATCTATCCCGACCATCGTGCCGCGCCGCGCAGCGGCGCAAGCGTCAACTAGGCCTGAGATCGACCCTTATTTTCCGTGCTGAACGCCAGAAATTGTGTGATAGGCGTTGTCAGGTGTTCAGCGAGCTTCCTTCGAGGCGCTTGTGGAGCCGGCAGGATCACATGGCTACATATGACACATGGCTGTAGGCGCAAATTGGCTCGGGGTGGGAGACGGGGTCAACATGTACTTAGCGGCTATCCGCCTTGGTAAGAAGGCGTATGTTAATCAGAAATGGCTTAAGCGGCTTTCACACTGCCGTTGTTGCTGTTGCGCAACCGATGCCGTAATGATGAAGCATACCGCAAAGACGCAGAGGAGCAACAGCAGCAACGAGCGGGGCTTTCACACCTCTGTTGCCGCAACCCTGCATCAGCAACACCGGCATCGGTTGCACAACGGTTGTGGAATGATCGCCATCATTCCTTGTTGCTGATGCTCGTAAACGGACGATATCACAAGTCTTATCCCATTATCTCACCGCGTTGCGGCTGCAAGAAATATCGAACTCCGCCTCTTTTTCATTGCTCGTTGCTGCAACAGCAGCAAAGGCAGTGTGAAGGCCGCCTTAAGCGGCTTTCACACTGCCGTTGCTGCTGTTGCAGCAACGAGCAACGAAAAAGGGGTGGAGTTCGATGCTTGATGCAGCCGCAACGCGTGAGATAAGATAATGAGATAAGACCTGTTATATGACTCCGTTTACGAGCATCAGCAACAAGGAATGATGGCGATCATTCCTTGTTGCTGAGGCCGCGCAACAGTTGCGCAACCGATGCCGGTGTTGCTGATGCGGGGTTGCGGCAACAGCAGTGTGAAAGACCCCCTCGTTGCTGTTGTTGCTCCTCTGCATCCCTGCGGTATGCTTCATCATTACGGCATCGGTTGCGCAACAGCAGCAACGGCAGTGTGAAAGCCGCTTTAGCTCAGTCGTACGATACAAGACGCTGCATACTGCTGTCCTGCATGGTGAACTCCACCCCTTTCATCATAAGGGAGATCTTACTGTTGGTGATGAGGTGCTGTTCATGAGCTCATTGTGAGGAAACAGGCACATATGACCAACATTCTTCATTCCATCTAATCTCTTTAGCCTTTCAAACGACTGTTCCAGATTATCTACACTGTGTATTATCCACTCACGCTACTCAACTGTCGTAAAGACGGTAGGGAAAATCTTAGGAGCGTGGATAGACCGCTATTATGAATATTATCAGGACATGCAGGTGTCTACTTAGACCTCGAAAGTCTCAGAGAGCGTTCGTTCATCCTTACAATTACATATATCGGGAGTCTGGATAGAGAAGTTATCTGCTTGAAACATATGAGTCGTGATTAGTTCCTTTACTTTTCCTTAGAAAATTCGGTACTAAACGGGCTGGTGCCCGCTGTGCACCGGCAAGGTACCTTAGAACGGTAAGTTAGATCAGGCATACCCCGGAGCTCCTTCCCTTGCCTAGTTCTGCGCTCTCTTCCGCTCCACCTGTATCACCTGTATCACCTGTATCACCTGTCGTCCCGTTGATCATCGACTTGCTCGAGCGGGCGCCATCAACGTCTCCATTCGTCCCTGTCGCGTGCCAGAGTGGTCCAATGGATCCTCCTCGCTCGAAGGACACGAAGACCGTCATATCAGTCGTTTAGGGCTTTCACGAAGAAGTCTGACCAACTCGTTGGTGGGCGCTCGGTCTTCTCTTGACATCCCGCGGAATCCAGTCGGTAACGGATCTCGTCCAGCGGGTGTCTGCGAAGCGCATTACTTGGCTGGCCCACCTAATTTTCGACAACTTGGCCCACGCGACAGCGTCTCTGATCTTCGAACGTAGGCGAAGCTCTGAACTCCGGAGGCCTTCTCTCACTTGCGTGAGTCGTGTCACTCCGAGCATCGTCCTCTCGATTCCACGCTGCGCGACGTTGATCGCCTGTTCATCCTGCTTTCGTATAGCCGAGGTCTCTGGGGCGTATGTTAGGGCAGGAAGAACGGTAGAGTCGAATAGGTGGGCACGGAGTCGGACGTTCTTCGTCTTCTTCGCGACTTCTTCGACGCTCTTGAAAGCTCCCCAAGCCGCTCGCTTTCTCCTGCTCGGCTCTCGCGCTAGGTCGCTGGCCATATTGACTTCGCGACCCAGATAGACGTAGCTGGAGCATTCGGAAATGTTCGTTTCGTTGACCGAGAATGGGTCATCAGAAACTTGTCCGTTCCTCATGAACATCGTCTTCGTAAGATTCAGCTGCAGTCCAACATTCCCACGCACGCGGTCAAAGTCGATCAGCATTCGCTCCGCGTGGCTGATGCTCGGTGTTATGAGCACGATGTCGTCAGCGAAGCGAAGATGATGTAGTTGCCGGCCGTCGACCTTCACTCCCATGTCTTCCCATTCTAGTTCTCGCATGACGTTTTCGAGGGTGGCGCTGAAGAGCTTTGGGAATATGGTATCCCCCTGCCGAACCCCTCTCTTTATGTCGTTGAGGACGTCGTTGTAGAATGGTGAGATCTTGGTCGTGAATCCACTGTACAGCTCTCGAAGGACTCTGATGTACTGAGTAGGAACACCCTGAGTGAGCAGGGCGTCGACGAGCGTTTCAGTTTCGACGGAGTCGAATTCCTTCTTCAGGTCGATGAACGTAAGGCACAGCGGCAGCTTGTACTCTCATGACACTTCAACGAGCTTCGTAGTGGTGTGTATGTAGCCGATCGTGCTGAATCCTCTCCGAAATCCTGCTTGATCGCATGGCTGTCCTTCGTCCAGCGTTTTGCTAGTCCTATTCAGGATGACTCGAGTGAACAGCTTGTAGACTACGGACAGCAGGCAGGTCGGGCGATAGTTGCCAATGTCGTGCACGTCTCCCTTCTTGTACAGCAAGACGGTCCTGCTGGTCTTCCACTGAGATGGAACCTTGCACTCCGACAGGTAGCGCGAGAAGAGCGCCAGGGTGTAGATGAGCGATGGCGGGAGGTTCTTCAGGTGTTCGGGTCTGATCCTGTCGGGACCGAGTGCTGTACATGTCTTCTCCGACGGGATGGCGTGTCGGATCTCGGAAGGGAGAACAGAGGGGACGACGTATCCATCCTGCGGAAGATGGCGTGGGGGCAGGTGGACGTGACTATCGAAGAGATCGGAGTAAAAGTTGTGGATGACCTTCTCCAAGGTCCTTCTGGAAGACGTGACGGTTCCGTCAGGACGTCGGAGAGCGGTGATCTTGGTCTTGAAGTTGGCGAAGTTCCGGCGGGCATTGCGGATGCTCAAACCTGCCTCTGTAGCTTCAGCCAACAATTCTGCCCTTCTCTCCTTAAGATCCTCCTTTATCGCCGCTCTGCATAGCTTCGCAAGTTCGGTGTTGGTAGTTACCTGACTCTTCCGCTTAGTACCAAAAAATCTTTCCCTCCTATAATCGCTCGCAAATGCCTCAATGTAACCTCCTGGACGTGTCAATGCAATCGGTCTTTGCGTGATGTGGTTGGTCTCAGTCCCGATAGAATTCGTAAGCCGTCGAAGTGCAGGGGACTGCTTCATCGCCAGGAGACTGCTTCACCGTGTGCTCATGATTCACCTGTGGACCTAGCGTGATGGGAGACACGAAGTCATAGACAGATTTGGAGACATTCGCGCCCGTGTGCACCCTTCTGTTGGGAATCTGCCCTGTCGTGCTGGCAACCGCGTGATCGCGTTTAGAAATACCACTCCCCCCGTGCAATCGATTCAGTCAGGTGTTCGCGGTGGAGCGCGGAACTGCGCGCTGACTCTCTTGTACGCTCTTGTACGCCCCAATGGCATCGCAGGCTGGTGGCTCGGGGCGCAGTGGGTAGTATACATTGGATCCGATCGAAAATCTTCGGATAATTGGATGATTCGGATAAGGGCGATTTTGCGGACCCCGGATTTTTGGATGATTCGGATAAGGGCGATTCCGCGGACCCCGGATTTTTGAATGATTCGGATAACGGCAATTTTGAAGACCCCGGATTTTTGGATGATTCGGATAATGGCAATTTCGCGGACCTCGGATTTCGGATATCCGAATCGGATATCCGACTCATTAACGCGAGATGCAGTTTATCAGAATACTACCATTCCTAAAAGGAGAACCCATCCTTTGACAAACAATAACAACAACAACAACAGTGCATGTATCGAAAGACTTTTACTTCTCGTCAAGGAAGGAAACGTCAAAGAGCTGGATCATTCCAAACAGGGATGTGCGACATTTCCGTTTCCGTGTTCCGAATTTCGGTTTCCGGCCGTTTTTAGTCCTTCCGTTCCGTTCCGTGTTTCCCTCTCTTTTGGGCCGGAAGACGGAACGGAAGTGGTGATTCATCACTTATTGACTGCTTTGCACTGTCTTCATTCACCTCTTGAATATAAACGAAAGACTGAAGAAGGAGATTAACCATGCGATTGCGATTGTGTTGCTTTCAAACCGATTGTGCATCCTAATTTCGAAACGTTAACCAAATTGGATTTTTTCTTTTCTTGAAACGATGTACTATTGAGTAGCGTAGCTCCACAAAGGTTCCATGAGTGTTTAAGAGTCAAATCCCTTATCCGTAGCATGCTTATCTTTTTCCCTAGTAATCTTAGGCCTGGCCTGGAGCACCAAATCTAGAACGGTATTCTATAAGCACTCTTAGGCTGCTAACAATGCGCTCCATAGGGAACATTGGATCTGTCCTAGTCGGAGGAGGGCGTGCGGTGTCTTACCTCTCCAATCCCTCCTCTGAGTTTGTTTCAGAGCTTCAGCTACTGCGAAATCATACTATGGTACCCATGCGTAGTGTCGTGTCGTGAGTACTGAACGCAGTTGTAACCTTAACTCTGCCTCCTCCCGATTAGGATAGACCTGGGACATTCAATAAGACCGGTTAAGTGCTGTGAGTGGCGAAATCTCTGGCATATTACTCGTCAGCTGGGTTCATTGCGTTTAAAATACTTTCTTCCTATTTTCAGAGAGATTTTGCACAAACTTCGATTTGTTACAGTAGTGATGTTTGAAAATTCATTATAGTAATAATACGAATACAACGATTTTTTATTGTTATATCTTGCTGAAAGAGTCGCATTCTGCCTAGCCTTCCATTTATATTCGTTAACGGCGTTAAACTCAGTTATTACTACCATTATTGATATATGTATATTTATAAAAAATTAGACGAAGTAATGAGTTTTGGGTCATTTCCGTTTCGGTGTTTCGCATCCCGGTTTCCGACCATTTCTAAGCTTTTCCGTCCAGTGTTTTTTTTTCGTTTTTCTCAACAACAAAAAAATTCTCACATCCCTGATTCCAAGATGAATTATTCTAAGATCCGGGCTTTCCAAAATGCCATTATCAAATGACGCAAATTGAGTCGGGGGAGGGGGTTACCATGTATCAGTGCTTTTCCTCCTTCATAAGGAGGCACATGAATGTCGAATTACATCAGAAATGGTCCAACACACCTCATCAAATGGTAGACACACACGTGTTGAATAACATTTTTAATTTCATGCAGCACAAAGTGCGGTATGGGACTGTTCTACATGGTGACCCAGCTCGAGCGAATTTGCGCCGAATACTATACAATGTGAAATAGCGAAGTGCCGATCAGAGGGAGCGACTAATCCATTCTCTTCCTCAGTCCCCGTCCTTGCTGTCCCCGACAGCATGACATGGTATTTGAAGGAAAAGATGCCAAGATCGAGGTAACGCTCAGCAGCGTGCTAAATGTATTCAACGTCATTACGACAGTATTTCACAGTGGGGTCGAAAACGTATGACTCAGCAGCCTGCCCGCCCGCGAAATTCGTTTTGAATGTGCTTTTATCCAATGTGCGCGATTTCGAAATGGAGCGACGAAATTGAGTGGGTTATCCGAATTTATCCGATTTTATCCGAATCGTTCAGAGTTCGGACAACTGGATGACTCGGATAATGGCAATTTCGCGGACCCCGGATTATTGGATGATTCGGATGAGGGCGATTTTGCGAGCACCGGATTTTTGGATGATTCGGATAAGGGCGATTTTGAGGACCCCGGATTTTTGGATGATTCGGATAAGGGCATCTTCGCGGTGGCCGGATAATTGGATGATTCAGATCGGGATACCCGAATCGGATATCCGAAAATGATTCATTCGGATCCAATGTATAGTGGGTAGTGGCGACACTTTGGCAAATGGGGTCGGGGGTTCGATTCTCCCGCATGGTGGCATTTTTACATTTCACCTGACTATTTAAGTTTTTGACGTCTATACAATTTGCTGGCTTTTTCTGCGCATTTTTCCACCTGTAGCCCAGAACCCATCTCATCCGCGGAACCTCCTGAGCGACAGAAGCAGTTCCCACACGAGCAGTTTGGAAGGCCCTTCCCCACCCTGGAGTCCCTTCCCTATCCGCAGGAAAGTTTGACGACATCGACTGTGCGTCTTCTGGATTCCGACGTTCAGAAACATTTAGAAACGCTGTCCAGCAGTGGACGATCCAAACGCGCCGGACGCCTTGTCCACCGTCGGCTCCACTGTGCGGTGCGCAAGCGCGCTCCACCGCGAAATTGACCGAGTCGATTGCACGAGGGGGGGGGGTATTTTTAAATGCAATCCAACCGCGCTTGCGGGGGTGGTGTGGTTACACGCCATTGGTCAGGGAAATGAATTAGAGCGTCCACCTAAGTGCGAATGAATCGGACCGTCCTGGGGCCGGATTCATCAGCGGCGGAGTGGCGTTCTTCCCCCGCCCTTTAGACAGAGGCGTTGCAAATGCCTGCGTCTCCACTATCTATCATAAGGCAGCCACTGGACTCTCGAGCAAGTCCAGGGGTTGGGGATGGGCGGGACAGGGGTAGAACGCTCGTCCCCCTTCAGACTAAAACCGCGGGTATAGGGGTAAAGATACCCACGATGAAAACTGCGTCTCTGTCACTTATCTTATCTCTACTCCTTATACCCTGCATACCCGAGGGTTTAATTGTTGATGAATCCGGCTCCTGATGTCCGACGTTCATAATTGTGCGTCCACCTCCTCCCCGCCCCAGCCAGTATTATGCCATCTTTCTCAATAGTTGTTCCGTAGTTAGTTGTTTCGTACATGTCGCGTAGGTGAGCAGCATTGGTAGGTGGGAGCGCGCCAACCAATAGTAACCAAATAGAGCACAGACCGAACACATCTCTGCCCATCAGGGTACCAACGGCACATGCCCTCTCTGAATGGCATGCCCATTCCATGCGGTCTGATTGGTTTAGGCTCTCCCAGCTACTAATGCTGCTCGCCTACGCGACATATACCGTTGATTGTGTTGTCTAAATTGTTCGAGAGTGTGTACAGTGTACTGCTCAGCCATGTATGACCTGATTCGGTACTGCTTGAAGATTGCAGTGCTTTGAAGTGATGTATTATAAATGACATTGCTTTCGGCTCTCGCCTTAATGCCGGAGTGGCGAGGGATATGGAGGACGATAATAAGGAACGTCGCCAGCAGTAACAACCACCTCATGGTTCGAGCTGGATTGAGCAAGAAACCCGAGAAGGTTGGATTTTGCTTTTTTCTTCTTCGATAGAATATTGCGATATAAGCTTTACTTTAAACTATTAGGTCAGAATCTTTATATTTTACCATAGAGGGCAATGCATCAGCTCGTTTTCCTTCCTAACAAGGAGGTCAATGGAGGTCCCGTGGCAATTTTCAAAGTGACCTATTGAGGGTTGTAGGGGTCATCTGAAAAGCACTGTAGTGGTTTTTAAATTTCCTGCGGGTAGCTCAGAAATTGCAAAAAATCGTATCACTTCACTGCGGGCCGATAAAGCAAAACAGTCAAACTGTCATATCGTGATTAGAATCTATCCTGCAAAAGGTTTGGGGCTGGAACAGTAGCGGAATTACAGCGAACTTACAATTTGCTTGTTAGTGATACAGTAATTAACGCGCAACAAGGAGGTACGCCGCTCACGATCCAGATGTCAGCGGCTGGATGGCCGAGGGGGTGTGGGATTAGGCTTGCAGGAAGAGGGTCATGGGTTCGTATCTGGGTTTTGTGATTCTGCATTGCTGGGCTTGCTCACTGCTCGGATCTATCCTATTTGGGGAATCGACTTGAGACTTACCGAGCGGCTCTTGGAGAACACGATAGGACCACGATAGGAATTTTAAAAAAACCCGTATGATACGATTTAACAACGGTTTCTGCCTACTTCCCCCACTCTCTGCTAATCGAAGGTGAAAGACTTGTACTCCCACGACTGTGGAGATCGAAAGCAATTTTCGCCCATACATCGTCCTGCAGGCTAATTGAGGCGCTGATCACAAACATGATAAACGTTTTAACGTGATTGCGTGATCCCGCATCTTCATCAGTGATCAAAGTTATCAATGTCAGTACATGGAACCTCTTTCTTCAGCTATGTGATCAGGCTTGCTTTCCAATCTTTGAGATGGAAAGTAGTGCACGAAAAAATAGATAATTTAGAAAAGTAATGACAGATTCGTGGTCAGCAGCTTAAATAGTTTCCATAGGCGAGGAAAGGGTGAAATCAGTGATCATGACCCCGCTATTCTTCCTCACGACACCCACAGTAAACTGCAGTTATAGAAGGGTAAGGAGTGTATCATAGATCACCAACTAGACGTTCAGGCAGGGTCAGGGATCCAGCGCCAAAAACACGCTCCTATGCGGCTGGGTCGACGACGAACGCCTGCGACGCACTTCCCGTCGCCTGCGACGCACTTCCCGTCTCTCGCGGGAGTAACAGAGGCCTTAAGCCCCGTTTATACTTCCATAGCCAGGCGACGCGATTCGAGCGGAGCGATGCGTCCAAGCGCGTCGGGCGACGATGAGCACGACGATGAGCACTCCGAACAGCGGGCGACGCGGTCACGCGATCACGTACGTGATTGATTACCTACTACGAACAAGAGCGAGTCCACACTGCAGGATCATCTGAGCAGCAATACCGCACTCCAATGCGATGCAGAGCTGCGCGATTGGTCGCGGGTTCACGCGATTCATTCCGGCCGGCTGGCGTCGGCGCTGGGCGACGCGAACAATCAATTTAGCCTCAATGCATAGCCATCGCGTCGTTCGGCGTCGAAGTATGAACGGGGCCTTAAGGCCCCCACACACTGCTGCGTCAGCGCCTCTCGCCGCTATAGTTAAGGATAGGGGTGGGACGCCGCGGCTGCAGGATATTATGTACGAATCGTCGCCGCGGGCTCGGTGAGTGCGGCGAAAGTCAATACGACTTCTCTAATCTCGATGACGGTAAGTGGGCCTCGACCCCGTTGTGTTAACCACACACCGAGAAAAATTAAAGGCTTATTTACAGCAACAAAATGATAAAGGATACAAGGATAAAGGACGGCGTTACTCAATCCCTTCTGGGATGCGCCAGCGCATACTACTTCAGAATGTCGTGGAGACGACATGAATGCGTATTTGGCCATACAATGACTTGCGGTTGCCAGCCGATGAACAATTCAGCGCTCTATCCTTCCCAGACAAGTCTGATACCAATTCTCCGACCCCGGAGGGATGGAAGGCTTGGTTGGCCTTGGCGGGAAATCCGAACCAGGAACCTGGTATCGGGTGCACGCGACAGTCGCGCCTCCAACTGCGCTACACGCGCTCCTAACAAAATGATAGGACAATTAATCAATAAGTACGAAGGCGAATAAGTACACGGCAAGAAAGTGGTGATCACGACGAGTGGGAAAACGGGCGGTCCGATTGAGCGTCAGGCGGCCCTATGTGCAGAAACCTCCGGAACAGTAGCTTCCTCAGCGTTTGTTTGTCGACTAGCTGCGGTGCCAGCTCCGTATTGCTGTTGATTAGACTGTTAATATGGTTTCGTGCGCTGCATGCAACACGGTACAAGGATTTTTCATCGACGCAACGTAGACGAACACCACATCGGAGCCACATATTGACCGCATGTCCACCGGCAGTTACGTTCCACGCTTTGGTTCCACCGACGGAAACACGAAGATGACGTGGCCGATATTGCTGTCAAAGAAGTGAATTTCTTTAAATTCACGATAGAAGAACACTTGTAGGTCCACCACCGGCCGCAAACTTCAATTGGTGCAGATTTTCCGGAACCACGAGTAGAATCCTGCGGTGCTCTTTTCCGATCAGTCCATTCGGCCCCGTCCATGTCGCTCGATGCGCTAGGCTCCATCCTAGCTCGAATATCCTACTGGTTCGCACGACCATCCGCAGGCATTGGCATGCCTCATTATACCATTGGCATGAATCCGCGCGAATACTGACACGTGCACGCAGCGTGACCGGAAGAACACATACGACAAAGCGACACTTCGAGGCGCTATACGACGGTGAATTGGGTCCAGTATCCATGCTGCCTTCTCCGCACGGCTCCCAGCTCCCTGCCAGATAGCAATTACGTGCGCCCCTTCCAGTACGCAATCGGCTCTATGATGATTAGCAGGCTGCGGCGTCTCTGGGATCAAATCACCAACAACAATGGTCGCACTGCAATTACATCTTGAGGCGTCTATTGGTGGCAGATCCATTATGGGCATTGACGTTCTTGACATCAGAACTTGCCATGATGGAAGTGCATTTCGTCCCGCACATCGAACTCCCTTTCGGATCTAAAGCACCGACATGAGCTTGACTGTTCATCTGTTCAACCTGTTTTGTCCTCATCATTCACACTCTCACTCGTTTTCTTTTGCGCGTGATTTTAGCCTTAACCGGCCCTGGTTCCAGCACATCTGAGCAGACCCGTAATAAATCCATTTGCACTCGCACGGGTTCTTCGTCAACGCCTATACGAGATATCAGCGCTGCCGTCTCCGTCACCTCGAGCACCCGATAAGGACCATCAAACTCGAATGTCAACTTTGGATGTCTACTTCGAATTTTTTCGCGGGGAAGTTGCATGAATACTCTAGATCCGACCTTGGGATGTCGGTTCACATCCACGTTCTTGTTCCGCTCATAGTAGCGCTTCATTTTTTCCCGATACGCATCTGCGTGCTCTTACGTGTTCTCGAATCAGTTGCATTCTTCTTATCAACTCTGTTTTGTAATCGTCGAGGTCTACTTGGTAGCCCGTCACCTCCCCCTCTCGGATGACTCGCGACGGAACGTAAGTTTCGAACCCATGCGTAAGGAAGGACGGACTCACTCCGGTAGCCTCATTCGGAGTGATGCTGTACGCGTATACTACATTGGGTAGCATGGTATCCCAATAATCGGGAAACTCCACTTTTTTCTTAAGCATGATCATGAGCATTTTCACGAGAGTTGTATCGCTTCGTGGTTGTAAACCTCACCTCGGCCACTCGTGCCAGTTCTTGAATGAGCTTATTCGTAAACTCCGATCCTTGGTCGGTGTGGAACTGCATAGGCCACCGCCCTCCCTCGCAAATCCATCTTTGGAAAATTGCCATAGCCATGGTTTCTGCCCTCTTACTGGGTAGCTCGTAGGCCCGTAACCACTTCGTGGAGTGGTCGACAACAACCAGCACAAACTTCATCCCACTTGCGCTCAACCCCATTTCTAGCAGATCAGCGCCCACAACTTCAAAGAGTTTGGTTGTCACAAATGGTCTCAACGGAGGCGTCATTCTGGGGTGGGGGTTAGCGATGAAGCACTCTTGACACTCCCTTGTCCATCGAGTGACATCACTACCCATGCCTTCCCAAAAAAACTTTAGTTCTCAGTAACCGCAGAATCTTCTTAGCGTTAAAACCCCGCCAGACACCCTTGATGGGCCTCTTCAAACACTTCCTTTCTGCAGGATTTGGGCACCACCCGTGCACAACTGCCATCCGGTTGCACTATCTTAAGATCTCCTTCATCAATGTCGAAGTCCACGGCCTTCAGCCGCTTCTATTCTCGAGGTAGCCTGATTTCCTTATTAGGTTGTTCTTTTCCAGGCATTGTACCAACTCTTCGTAATCAGAATCCGCACGTAACTCTTTGAGCCACTTGCTGGCAGCGTTTTTCTGAACCACGCAGATCACACTTTCATTCTCGGGACAGCAGGGACTGCCTCTTCGGTGACACACCACTCGGGAAAGCGCTTCTGCCACTGCGTTAGCGCGCCCCTTAACATATTCTATCCTAACGTGATACTGCTGCGTCTCCAGTGCCCAACGTAACACTCGCCCCGATACATTGGTTCGCTGGAACAAAGACATCAAAGTCGTGTGGTCTGTTCTTACGATGACTTCTAGCCCGTATACGAAATAGTAAAACTTCTTTAACGCGAACACCACGGCCAGCGCCTTGGTGTCTGTGACGTGATAATTTTGCTCCGTTTCCGCTCGCGTAAGCGACTTCGCTGCAAAATAGATTGGGTGCAACAGGCCATCCTTCCCTTCCTGGCATAGCACAGCACCCAACCCTTTCTGTGACGCGTCAGTGTGTATGATAAATGGCGACCCAGTCCTTGCGGGTCCGGTTGAGCTAAGACAGGTGTGGTCGTTAAAGCATCCTTCGGGTTACGAAATGCTTCTTCTTGGCGCTCACTCCAACTCCATAGAACCTTCTGACTTGTAAGCTTGAACAACGGTTGCGCAATCCGTGAAAAGTTCAAGATGAACTTGCGATAGTATACACACAATCCCAGGAAAGTGCGTAACTGAGCTGTTGGTAGGCCACCTACTCTCGGTACTCTTTCACTTTGCAGGATCCACATGCACTCCTTGCACGTCGATCTTATGACCCAAAAATGCCACCTCTCATTCCATGAAAACACACTCTTGTGGTTTAAGCTTGAGAATCGCTTTACGTAGCGCCCGAAACACCTCAGCTAATACCTCCAAGTGTCGCGTCTATCGGTGTCAACCAAAATGTCATCGATAGACAAAAACATCTCTATCTTTCCTGTTGCCCAGCACTCTGTCCATCAGCCGTTGAAACTGCTCCGGCGACGTGCTCAAACCGAAAGGTAGGACTGTAAATTCAAACAACCCCTCTGCCGTAGTGAACGCACTCTTCTCCCTGGCCTCGTCAGATAGTGGTATCTGCCAGTATCCTGAGCAAAGGTCCAGCGACATAAACACCGCTTCTCCCCGCAGGCTCTGCAGCATCACATCTACCGTCGGGAGAGGATACGCATCTTGTAGGGAGTGCTTGTTAAGTTCCCAGTAGTCAACACACAGCCGTATCGATCCATCTTTCTTCCGTACTAGCATCACCGGAGATACCCATGGAGATCGCGACCTTGCTATGATACCCCTTTCAAGCAGGCCCTTCAGAATCTCCTTGAGCTCTGCCCTTGCTCCTAGCGGAACCGGTCTCGTCCGCTGCCGGGTCGGTTTGACATCTCCCGTTTTGATGTCGTGGGTCACTAGGGACGTTTTGGTTAGTTCACAATCCTTTACTGCGAACTCGTCGTTGTGGTCCAGGATCAACTGCCATAACTCCGGCCCCACACCCTTATCCATCCGATTATCCGCCAATTATCGTCTCAGCTTAGCTATTCTTTCCTCCGACGACAGCGGTTGCTTATTGATGGCTAGCATTTCCGTTAGGCTGTTCCCAGGTTCCCACGGCTGCACCAGCCTTCAGCACAAGCGGTTCGCAACCTCACCTTTGAGACTTCCAGAGTTCCATAGCCCTCGGCGCGGCATACCCCGGAATGTATGGGCCTCTCCGAAGAAGCGAGCAAGGTCACCTCTTGGCCCTCGCATCCGGACAACCGTACCCACTTCATCGCTCCTGGGGCTACATACACACGCCTCGCTACTCGGGATACGCGGTGCTCCTCAGATCTCGGCTGCTCTTCCAAGCCTCTGTTCTCCTGACCTGAAGGCTCCCTGCTCACTGCTTCTTTTATCAACCGATAGCCTATGTTAGGCAGCAAATTGGTACCCAGTATCAATAGGTCACTCGTTCCCTTGCTGACGTACCATTTACCTCGCACCTCATTCCCTCTTCGCCTTTTACTCGTACCCCCAATTCTACAACGGCTACCAGGTTCATCTTTGGTCCCGATGCGTCGCACACCTCTTGGCTTGGATCGATCGGATATTCCTTGATATCGTTGTCGATATCCACACCATCCTCCGCTGCCTGTTGGAGAACTTTTTTGCAGATACTATGGAAATTTCGGACCCTGTGTCCAGTAACCCTGTCCACTCTCGTCCAAGAATTTCAATAACCGCAATTACTCTATCCCTAAATAATGGGCACAGTTCTCTCGGGTCTTTCGTACTATCCGCTGCTCGGTCATTGACTGACCTGCACACAATTTCCTTCGCCCTCGCGGATAAGGACATGGCGGCCTTACTCTCTGTCTTCCTTGCTGACTGGTCACAATTTCGAGCGATGTGACCCTCCTAGTTGCACTTGCAACACTTGATGCTCTTCTTCCTCACTTCCGACGGCTTCGATTCTCCTGCAGAGTTCTTTCGTGGAAAACACGATCCTTTTCCTTAGATTTGGAGTCCAGATCCTCCTTTTTTGGGGTTCTAACGCTCGGCTTGTCTTTATCCTCGGCACTCGACCTCGCGTTCTCCAATGTTGCTGCGCTCGATCCTCTTTGTTCTATCCTTGAGCCTTTTCGCTCTCGCATCTGCCCCATTTTCGCTTTCAAGAGCCTCTATCAGATAGCACGCATCTCGCCAATGCGCAAGTTGCTCGTACAGCAAATGGGCCCGCTCCGTATCCAGAGCATCATCATCCAACTCTGAATACGCTTGCCGGGTTAGCCTGTCGAGCTCGACGCAGAAATCAGCCACCGATTGTCCTTCGCCCTTGCGCATCCGTTTGAGTTCTCCTAACGCGACAGGATTGGTGCTCCTCTGATCAACACGGCTCTTCCGCCGCATGGCTTCTACCAGTGCGTCGTAGCCTTCTCTCCCGCCGCATGGCTTCTACCAGTACGTCGAACCAGTACGTCGGATTAATAAGAAGTTGGGTGCAAGTTTAGAGCGAGAGGTCAACCCTCTTTTTTTCTCTCTCAGCATCCGGAGGATTTTCTTGAAATCTTCTTAATGAAAACGTTAAGCACGATTACAGAAGTATTATTATTGTAGAAATTCAATTTTTGTTGAAGTTATTACGCTTAAAAAAAGCTGCCAGTTTAGAAGGAGGTACAGGAGGGGCTCCTATCTAAACTTGCATCAGAACTTGCACGTCATGTGTTAGTAAGTGTATACGAAATCATTTGATCAGTTTTTCAACTTTTCCTGATTAAGCACCGTCCAAAAATAGATTGAGCATTAGAATGCTGTTTAGTTCGGTGTCTCAAACTCAATTTCGAACCAAAACATGCTTTCCCGCACCACCTTCAACAGCGAAAAGGGTTATCATCAACTCAAACCTAGCATCTGCATCAGGTAGTGAGCGACAACTCCCACGACCGCGGCGTAGCTCGTCGCACACGCAACAGTCGCCGTCGCGGGCGCGGCGACCATTCTTACATAAAGAAAGCCCCTCACGCCGACGGGAGCTCTGCGTCTTTGCCCTATGGTTAAGGATAGGACCAATTCTGGGCGTTGCCGCAGAAGTGTGCAGGGCCTTTTAGACCCCGTCTATACATCCATCGCCGCTAGACGTGATGCCATATATAGTGGCCAAATTGATCGATCGCGTCGCCCAATCAATGTGATCACTATAAATGGTCCCTTAACTTTGCAGCGGGCAGTGGGCAGTGGAATGCGGGCGGAGCTTGTATCCGCCCACATTACACTGCACCACCAAGAACCGCGTCGCGGCGGCACGCAACGGCAATGAGGAATACCCGAGCTCATTCCTACTGCACGTCGGCAACCGTGCAAGGCGAGCCGTAGACGTGCCGAACACGTCGGCAACCGTGCCTGGGTGTTTAGATGATCATCGACGGGAGGCGTTCACAACAGAGAGGCAATCGATATCGGTCGATATTATTTGTGGATGTAGTTCAGGCGGCGCGAAACTTTAGCTCTGGGTGTAATCGAGCTCGCTGAACACGAATCTGAAGTCGACCAATCGATATCGATCGACATTATCGATTTTCTGTGTAGGCCGTTCAAGCGGTCCGAAACTTCAGCTCTGGGGTAATCGAGCTTGCTGAGCATGAATCTGAAGTTTGTTTATGAGGTATCGATCACCATCAACCGACATTGATCAACTTATGCATGAATGTCGTTCATTTTTCTGTTTCTTTCTAACTTGTAGCAATCGACGTAGTTAAGGTGTTGTTCCTGCGAAAACAATGACATAGCTTGCAGCTAAAATTGATGATAAGTTATTACTGCGGCGAAGCCATTGAGAAGCAGTCAATGCGGCAGCTATGACGGCTGTACTCTGTATAATAAAACCAGTTCTCTACCGCAATGAAAGCATGAAAGTCTAAAAGTTGAGAAAAGGGGATGGTCGGAGGTTTCTCTTCTCGGGTTAGGGGCGAAGCCCCAACCAGTCGTTTGGGGTCCACTGGGCCGCTGAACGACTGCTTTACTATAACGCAGTTCGTCATCTAAAATGTGCTCTACAAAATGGGAAAGAAATCGAACAACACAATAATCGTTCGAATCTCAAGCAAATGTGCTGTACAGTATGGTAGCAGGTGCTTCGAGAAGAAAATAAGAGTGGTCAATTGCTGAAAAGTCGTAAAGAGTGAATGACAGTAGTGAATTCTGGAGGAATCAGGGTGGAGGAAGACATAGGGGACTACTTGTAATATAGAGCGAGAAACACGCTTTTTTGGTCAACCATACAAGGCTCTTTATTCGCTTCACTATTTTCGATTACAGTGAGAGCAGGACGTTGTGGGACAAAGGGGAGCCTTATTTGAAACAGACAGATCTATGGACTTCTCAAAAAACTTACAACGACGAATTGTACCAAACAATTCGTTGTGGTCGCTGCCTGATTCTTTATTAAAACGCTGTATTTTTGCGAAACAATTATGGCAGTATATATAGAAGAATACTGGGCTGTAGTAGTCTACTTAGCGAGCTCAAATTCTGTAAAGGCTTTTGTTAGGACAAACGAAAACGCTCGAAGTCGTTGAGCTATGGTGCATAGCACTTTGGATCTTCCCAGAAGCTGAATATCTTTCCACTAGCTAAACGAACTAGGCATAGTAAGAAACTTGCTATTTTAGAAATCTTGTTGTTTGGTTTTGGTATCTGAGCGATTTTTCTCCTTTACCAGTTTTGTTGATGAATGAACTGTTGTTATTTGCTGTGAAGATGAAGACGTATCCATATAACGTAAATAAATAGGTGGAGTCAAAAAAAAGATCAGTAAAGAAAAAGATCTGACTTTTTACACATAGAAATGCAGCCAAACTTACTGCAGCTAATGGAAATTTCATTTAACGAAATTACCGATCTTACCGATTTTAACGCATATTTTTTTCGTTAGAAAATGGTCGTTAAAAATTTACCGAAAAAACTTTAACGCACACCTTTGGTGCATATCCCGTCACCTCCGCCTCTGCTGCCCCAGCGCGACTCCGCCCCTCCACGCTATGCGTCACAAGGGAACCGTCTCGACGGTACACCGGAACGGCAAGAACGAATACTTTAGGGAGAATCTCCGTCCTCCAAATAGTAACAGAACCTGTTTTGTTTTTGCCGAATCCTTGAGGCAAACGAGTAAGAGGGTGTAATGGTGAAGGGTCCGAGCGTCGAGCTTACCAGCTGCGCAAGCAACTCGTGTTGTGGCCCGGGAGGCGCAGCGGCAAAAGTGCTGCCTCACGGCTGTGACGTCGCGAATTCGATTCCCGTGCTGCACTGCGTTTTTGCACTTTTACCACGGTACAGGATTTCCATATCTGAACTTTTGGAGTTTGCTCATGTTTTCACTACATATTCCTTGTCAATGTCCCAAATATGCAAAATACGATGATACATGAAACTATCACGCCAATCAGTGGTTCTCATTACCGCTGAGGTGTGTTCCACCAGTGTATTCAAAATGTGGGAGGGGACCTCATGATCTTCGACTTGATCCACCTCCTCGATCAATATTTTTTCTCAGTTATGCTTGCGAAGTCGCGCGGTCATAATAAGCTGCTGCTACCACCACCTCCACATTACCTGCTAATCCACGAGTGATTATTCACCTACTAACACTGAAGTGTGGATCTTCACAGGATGCTGCTCCTTAGAGAGACGATGTGAAACTGGCGGAAGGAATAACAAGTATCCTTCAGGAATTCGAACTGTACAGCTGAAAATCGACGAAGTGGAGAAGTTGGAGATAGTGGAAAGAGGGAACCAATGATGCCACTAACCAGTGAAAGCACAATCACGTTTTCGGGAGGACAGACCATTTCGGAAGAAAATGTCTGGCTATACTAGAACTGTTATTTTACACAAGGTTGAGAAGCGGGAAAACGGACTGTATCGCGAGCCCAGACTTGGGCTGCAGCGGAGTAGGAACTGTGGAACAATCTCGCAACAGAGAAAGTACTAGCTACTGCTTAGATTCTTCGAAAAAAAAAGAAACATCATCATCACACATCTTGGTTGCTTTGAAAACCCGGAAGACCTAGGCCCCACCACTGTTTCATGCACTTTTGCCTGAGTATAACTGGTGTTGAAGGTCTTTCTTAAATCTTTCATATATCATCGTATTTTTGTATATTGGGGACATTGCTGGTGACGAATAATAGGTAATAAAAACATCAGAACCCCAAAAATGCTTAGATATGGAAATCCGATACCATGGTAAATGTGCAAAAACACGAGGTAACACGGGACAGATTCCACGACGTCACGGCCATGAAGCACCACCTCTACTACTGCGCTAGCCAGGCAACGACACGAGTTCCTTGCGCAGCCATGGTAAGCTCGACACCCGGACCGTTTACCATTACACTTCTTACTCGTTTGCCTCAAGAATTCGGCAAAAACAAAACATGTTCTGTTACTATTTGGAAGACAGAGAAGAGATTCTGCCTATAGTATTCGTTCTTGCCGTTCCGGTGTACCGTTGAGACAGTTCCCTTGTCAGCGTGGCTGCACTACCGCTGCGGATTGTGAATGCGGCTTTAGCTGCTTCGACGGCTGTGGCGCAGAGTAGCGGTCGCTCTCCAAGAATTCCAGGGATTTCTGCTGTGTGAAGAACATGAGATTGGGATAGCCAATTCTTCTTATTTACAACCAGCTCATTTTTAGGAAGCTGTCGTTCAGACGTTTCAGAGAGACAGAAGGCAATACAGTGGTTATTATATGGTAGAAATATAAAGCCGCGGGTCAGGTTTCGTTCTACTCCTACCATGATCAGCTACTATATATTAGGAAGGCTGGCTAATCTTATATGTACGGTGTACGCACTGCCTGTTTTTAGAAGAGACCAGAGGATTTTTTTACACGTGACTTTCTCTTTCTACTATTAATAGTAATATTAATACGTCATCCCTTTTCACTTGATGAAATATGAGTTACTCGCACGATTGGTTGCCATAATTTCATTCCAGACGCTGTTCATTGATGACGACAAACAGGTATCCTATGGCGACTTCTTGAACAGGAGTGGAAAGTATGCTGGCATCCTTAATAGCAAATATCAGATCTGCGTATGTTTTTAGCATTTGTTGGCGCAGGCTATAGACATCGCTTGTACTCCATGCGCCACCCCGTTTGTAGGGGCGGCGCATCATAATGAGGATACCTATGTCGATTAGGTGGCAAGGCTTAATCAATATTTTTAAATCTCATTATGACGCTTCGCGTGGCAATTAGAGTGTCATCGTGGCAATATACTTTGGTAGCAGTAGTACAAATCTATTTTGGGTGATTATACACTGCGGCACGTTCATGTATTCCAAGATATTTAGAAAGGTGATCGCGTTATCTGTCGAACTAGCAAGACATTGGATTCGGTTGCGCTGTACATGGCATGCCTACAGTTGGGTGCGATCTACATTCCCGTTAATCCATTGTATACACAATCTGAAACGGAGCATTTTGTGAAGGTTTGTGCGCATTTCTTCACCAGTCCGTGCTTTTACATGATGTTTAGCGAAGTTGCAGCTAATCGCAGTTGCTTTTGAAAGATGCGAGGTAGGGCAGACGGGATCGTTTTCACGTGAATGATCGGCAATCACCTGTTTGTGGTTCCGTGGAAGAGAAGACGTTGAGCGGCATAGTAGCCGCCAAACGTCTGGTCTCGGTTTCGCCCAATAGCCATTTGTGAAAAAATGGCCTGAAATATAATTTTTTGATTGGATAGTAGGATATGATAGAGGATTGTCTTCAAGAAGGTTCTTGTGAACGAGGTCCAACCTCGATCGCATTCATGCGATTTATACTCCATAGGGTGCCCCTCAGTCTCCTTGAGGGGACAGACACACACACAGGGGCTTCCTCGCTTGTTGTATGGGATTGTGCGGTTTCTATTACGAGGTGCCTAATCTACAGAAAGTGCTTAGTGACCGGTGGCAGTAGTATTGCCACCGGTCACTCAGTTGTGCATGGGCGGAATGTTTGAAGCAGTCTTGCTACTACTTGGCTAGATTAACCTGTGCTGTGCTTCTTTTAACGTTTACAACTTAAAATCACGTAAAAAATACGTGAAATGCGAGCTTATTAGCTGCACAATTTGAACGTGAGCAGAAGCTCCATTTTCCAAGACGGATTCTATGTGATGATGAAGCAGCATTCAAGCTGAAGGGAGAGGTTAATCGGCATAATTGCAGCTACTGGACGACAGAAAACTTTTTAAACCTTAATTAAAGCATAAATCAATCAAAAGGGCTACTTTTTGAAGAACAATCAATCTAGTGCAAAATGCAAAGTTTCAGACGAGTGCATGGCGCAATCCATGTCGCTCGTACGTCAGAGAATTTCTGTTTCCTTAAGATTACACATGAGTCCTTAACATCTCCAGTACCTTTACTGCAAGGAAAGTTATAACCTTTCAAACAGTGTACATTATTTTTTAAGACTGTATAATGAAGCGCTAAGAGCTATCGATCGGCGCAGAAATAAGTCATAAAGTGGGGGTAAAATCGGGGAGGGGGTCCTATCCTACTATATATAAAGGAGAAAGGTTTTTTATTTGCAGTGTTTTCTGAAGAGCTTTGCAAACTTTGCAGACTCGATGGTTTAATCACACAGGTTTGAGGGGTAATACTCTGAGTGCCAAAGAGGAGAGCAGTCGCCGCTGTTGAGGAGGACATGTGAAGCGTTGCGAAAGAGTCGGCGCCGTGGGTCTGTGCGCACGTGATGGAGAACTGCGTAGCTACCAGCGCAACACTGTCGCCGCGACCCGTCGCCGGCACGACGCGGAATTATACCATAGTCCTTACCATCGGCGCCTTTTATACTTTCGCCGTGGTGCGGATGGTCGCCTAGCTACCGATTTTTCGCGCTGCCCGGCGGTGCCGCATCGCTTTATACTCCGCCGCCGCAAATCGCCACACTTAACGGAATTTTGGGTTACGGTATTCGCCGAATCGCGCCGCTGAGGGAAAGGACGCGGCGGGCGCGATCAGCCGCGGCAGTCTCGGTACGGAGTCGGAGATTTCGCCACCATTTCTGTGCCCTTTGTGTTTTGGTCCCAGGAGTGCATCTCTAGGTCGGAGACCGAACCTTGACATATCGAGTTCAACTGTTTACTTGCAGTTCGGTTACGAAAACAACCTAGATATTTCGGATCCTCACGAACTAAAGGAGATTCACTTCACCAGATGCATTAACATATGCGAATCTTTGCTGCACGTAATCAAAGCGATCAATTTCTAGAAACTATCATAATTGGTTATGGAACATGGATTGTTTACAAAAGCCCGAAATGGTTCAGTCTTTTTAGTAAATCCTACTATATATAAAAGAGTAAGCGGTTGTGTCTGTCCTACCGTTTCTCCGTCCGTCTGTCCATGTGGCCTTTCGTAAACGTCGAGTAGTAGCCATCCGGGTTCAGGCGAGATGTCCCTACGTCGTGTTGAGAGGGGTCAGACGACGTGTCAACGATGTCGCGCAAAGCACGTCCAGCTTGAGAAGACATGTCACCGACGTCGTTCATAGGTGCATTGATTCAGAAGACATGTCACCAATGCCGCGCAAAGGACGTCAGGGATGAGAAGAGGTGTCACCGACGTCGCGATAGGGGTTCCAGATTCACACGACGTGTCAACGATGTCGCGCAAAGCACATCCGGCTTGAGAAGAGGTGTCACCGACGTCGTTTATCAGGTACCAGGGTTCAGAAGAGGTGTAACCAACGTCGCAAAAGGCCTGTCCGGATTCAAACGACGTGTCACCGATGTCGCGCAAAGCACGTCCGGCTTGAGAAGACATGTCACCGAGGCCGCGCAAAGGACGTCCGGGTTCAAAAGTGGTGCCACCGGTGTCGCGCCAGGGTTCCGGATTCACACGATATGTTACCAGTGAAGGTGGGCCAGTAATGGGGATCAGAGAAGGATAGGGAGACCAGTGAAGAGGCGACGTGGAGAGGGAGGTCCAGTGAAGGTGGAAGCAGTTGTAGGGACCGACGAAGGGAAGGGAGATCAGTGAAGCGTGAACCGGAAAAGGGCTGACAATAAAGGGAACCAGTGAAGAGGGACCGCTAATGGGGAGGGGTAGGCAGTGAAGGGGACCTGTAAAGGGTTGCCCAATAGAGGGGAGAGCAGTGAAGGTGGGAGCAGTAATGGGGAGCGGTGAAGGGGAGGTCCAGTGAAGGGGGAACAATAAATGGGGTACCACTGAATTACCAGTCAAGAGGTGACCCAGTAGGGGAGCCAATAAAGGGAATACCATTGAAGGGGGTTCAGTAGAGAGTCCAGTAATAGAACCATTAAAGGGAATTAGTAAAGGGGACTAGTGAAGGGGATCAGTGAAAGGGACTAATAAGGGGACCAGTGTCGTCCAACGTGGAGTCGGAAGACGTGCTACAGACGACGTGCCACGTGTGTCGGGGTGTAAAAGACGTGTCGTAGATGTCGTGGCATGCGTCCGGACCTAGCAAATCTGTCACAGACGTTATCCATTATGCATCCGGATCCAGAAGACGTGTCACAGATAACAGTTTGCACAGCATCCGTGAGATTTTCAGATGACTTTTTAAAGGCTTCGGTTAACAACGAGTGTGCGCGTATCTGATTCTCGCTTCCGTTTTCTTCCGGCACATGGGTAAAGCCCTACGCACACTTTTGCGGCAACGCGGCAGCCCTATCTTTAAGCACAGGGCAGGGAGGCAGAATCGTGGCGCGAGGCAGAACTACCCCAGTCCGGACTGCCGCTGATGTGCCGCCTACGCGGCATGCGCGGTGCCGCCTACGCGGCAGCAGCAATATGATACAAAGCATTATTGCAGCTGTAGCGGCTTTGCTGTCGATAATTTCTGTATGGGCTCTAGCTGATCGTGGCGGGATCTAGAATGGAAACTGATAATGATAATGATATTTAAACCGCGCTGGCGATGGAGTGGGGCTGCAAAGCTGAGGGTGAGTGCCGCCTAGGCGGCAGTTTTGCCTCCTGCGACGCAGTTTTTTTGCCTGCCGCGTGTCGCGTTGCCGCAAGAGCTTAAGGGGGTATTGGTGGAGTGAATGGGGGAGGGTAGGGAGAATCAAGAAAGAAATCGGAGTAATGTTATTCCCGTCGGACTGTGAACTGATTGGCGGTCTAATAGTGCCAATTGATTTCATTTGATTTTCCGGAGAAAAAGCACTTCGGATTAAAGCTCTCTATCTGCTCCTCGCCATGTACGCCATGAGTACTTCAGAGAATGAATCGCGTGCATGCGATAGAGGATGGGTTGGCCCCATAGGTGCAGTTTTTAAGATTCTGTCCTACCGTATCCCGCTATACTATTCTGTATAGCAAAACCACTTTTTTCTCTAATGAATCAGAAAAGGCGTGAACAGGACAAGAAGACGGTCGGTGTGTTCTATTCTCCGGGTTCAGGGGCGAAGCCCCCAACCAGATGTTTGGCGGCCAGGAGGCCGCTGAACGTCTGGTAAGTAAATAAATAACGAGAGAAATATATCAATATTTAACCCTAACATGTGATTCGAGAAAGATGGAAACCGTATTTGGGCAGTGCTATATGTTGTAAAGGACAAAAACGAAAGATTTTATTGAATCTTGGGATGCGCCACCCATTATACTTCTACGGGATGTTGTGGAGGCTATTTGAATGCGTAATTGGTTCATACAATAACTTGCGATGGCTGGCTAATAACCAAACCAACCTCGGTTGCAGCCAAGTGAGGCTTAAAGAGACTGATTTGAGCTGGGTTTACTTTAAAGAAATTGGCTTGCGATTGTATATTAGCATCGCTGTTATTAATCATGCACAAATTTCAGGACGCAACTCCTAAACTTATGGTAACGTGTGACCTCTCGAAAGATAAGGTCCATCTTGAACGCGTAGCTAACGTTGTGGATGAAAAGTCGTTATCTGAGAAAGCAAAGGGCGCTGAAGCTGTCCTGGATATTGAACACGTTGAAAATAAGAATGTTGCTTGTGTGCTTTACACATCAGGCACAACTGGTTCGTCACTTTGACCTGTGTAGAAACGGTAGTGTTTCTGTGATAATGCTGCCAACTGAATTGTGTTTCTCCTTTCAGCTTATCTGCACTTAAGGCCTGTTCAGAGTCCTCGACTTTAGTGACTGAAGGAATCGATTAGCAAAAATCGATATGTATTCTTTTCCCGGGCGACCAGGCGCATATGTCTCTCTTGTCGCGGACTATGAATAAGCCCTAATACGAGTTCAGTGTTTTATTATAATATATATAGTATGATTTTCTGTGAATTCTATCCAAGCAGCTTTCTCTCTGGGAATTGCTCTTCCAGCAGCATTTTTATATGACTTGGCAGCACAGAATCGTTTTACCCTATTTTTGGATGAAATAGCATTAAATAAAAAAAAAAATAATAAAAAATAAGAAATAGCATTGGATGTCACCTCTTATGCCACAACGGTTTGTAAAAGTGTGATTTTTAGGGCTCCCTAAAGGCGCAATGTTGACTCATGGTTGTTTATCGACAAATGCCGAAACTCTCGTTGACGTGTGGCGATTTACAGAGCACGATAAGTGAGTGTCACCAGCCAGCTCTCCAATTGTATTCATAGGCGCTGATATTAGGTTGTCCGGGAAGTCCTCAGTGTTTTGAGAGGTTCACTTTGAACTACATAAGTTTCCCAAATCTCATCTGATTCAGTCGAGATACCATTCGAATCAGCACACTTTTGCCAACGGGCGACCTGTCGAATTATTCCACCAGCGAAAGAATTAGGTGGTCGAGGTTCGACAAAATCCGCGAATGTTGTTTTGGCTTGGTCCTGATTGGTGACAGTTTTACCAGCGAGAAAGTTCTGAAAGTGTTTGAAAAGATGATAGTCTGTTGTGAGAGGTCTGAAAAGGCGAGTGAGGAAGTGCTTCAACCCTTAATTCGTTCAATTTTCGAATAGTGATTTGTGAAGCGTGTAGGCGGACGTTATCGTGGAAAAGAATCGGACCTCTTTTTCTGACCAATGCTGGCTGAATTTGAAGCGATTTCCGGTACATTTCGTCGATTTCCTTGCAGTAGGATGCAGTAGGACTCTACTGTGGTCGTTTGGCCTGGTGCCAAAGAAGTTGTAATGGATGACACAAGCCGCCGACCACCACACGGTGGTCATTACCTTTCCTGGTGAGGTTTGTCCTTGGAAAATGCCTAGGGGGTCGTCGGCGTTTTCGAGCTTTTTCACGTTTCCAAGGCGTTTCAAAGCATCCGCAACAGCAGTTTCACTGACGTCTAGCTCTTCGGCGATCTCGCGAACTGTCTGGGATGGTTCAGCTTCCACCAACTCCTTCAACTCGTCGTCCAGGTTTGCTCTAGGTCGACTGCTACGTGGGTCATCTTCGAGAGGCCCCAGAAACATCTGGCGCACAGCACTAACTCTACACGAGTAAAGCAGACAACAATATGAAACGAGAGTTAATAAAAATCAAGGAGAATATGGGTTGGATTGAATACTCCCGGAGGCGAGCCAGTCTTATGAGTATGGAAAATAGATTTGCAAGTTTTGTTCAACCTTTTTAGTTTAGAGCCCGCCCTGGAAGTATCTGCCCGCACTACGGTGTTGATTGCCGAGCAATCTAACTTACTCGTCGCACTTCTGATGCTCGAGCCCTGCAATAGGCCTATGCTATACCACCGCTCACCCCGAGCGAAGCCTAATGATAAGTTCCCATCATCATGACGATGATCACGCGAAGCGATGAGTCGATATAGGAGCCTATCATTAGGCTTCACACGGGGTGAGCGATGGTATGCCATAGGCTATAGAATGAAAGAGTTAGTGGAGACCTTTATCAAACCTCTACTGATCTCATGGACCATTAGTAGGTCATTCCTATTTTTCTGTCGGGTAAGGCGTTTTGGAAAAACATTTTGTTTCCTCTCTGCACTACGAGAGGTATCACGGTAGTCCATAACAGTTGCTTTCGTCATAAGCTTCTGTGGTGTGATCCTACACGAGACACAAAGCCGAAGTCGTATTGAGAAAAACCTTGGGGTTCCTGGAATGGAGACACCCAAGTAGATAAGGAAGTAGTAGAGTATTGTTGCCCTTGCTATGACTACAATTTTCCGAAAAATCAAGTTCGTCATTTATTTATTTATTTATTTATTTTATTTAACAAGTTCGTCATTGTAGGTCAGAATCACATAGCAGATCAGAAATATGCGTTCTTTGAGCCTAATGGAAATCTATTGCTACTGCAGCTACCAGTTTTGGAAGGGCAGTGTAGCTGACTTGCGTACTCGCTAAAGCAGATGGATATCTTGGTCTAGGATGCGACCGCCACGCCATTGTTGCACAGTCTTTTAAATTGTAGTGGCGTTTTCTTCAGGTTGCTTCATATGTTGCCGTTCTTTCATGTGCATGGAATGTTCGTCTCTCTCAATTGTTCTTTGTTTTCTCACTCCACTGTGATTTGGAGGGAGCGGTTTTCGGTACAGGATGCCATTAGACTGCTGCCATCAACGACAGTATTGATGGGAGTGCCGACATTCTACAGGTACTTCTCAAGTGTTTTCTACGATTTGAGGACGGCATAGTTTTCAGGCCGAACTATTAGGTCGTTGCATATGAAATGGCCGATTTTGACCGAAAACTAGCAGGTCATAACTTTGCTTGGAAGCAATCTTATTAATCGAAATAAGCACCATTACAATTAATGCACATTTCCCAATGCGACAATAGCTTAGACATTCCATCTTTGCAAAAATCAGGACTACGAGAATTAATAAGTCATAAGAGTTCGTACTTCAATTTCGGCACAGCACTTCTCCGCTGTACAACCCTCAGATCTCAAGCTATAGAGATATGTTTGTTTCACACCAACATAGATCTTTTCACTGGTTCTGTAAACCCCCTGAATATGTTAGTGATTGAAATCGAAACAAATCTGGTCGATCTTTGTGCTCCGCTCATCCGTAGTGTAGTCGTGTGCCGTCGACGAAGGCCTCCGTCGGACCCATTGGTGCACACAAAATTCTGTGCGTAAAATTTCGTTAAAAAATACAATTAGCAGCAAATCATTATTTCAAGTGAAAAAATCAAGGAAAACCTTATACGTTTCAATTTCAAGAGGTCAACAACTTAAATCCAAGGAATGAAGTGTAACACTGCAATGTAAAATAAACAATTCAATATCAACAAACGCAGAAAAATAAACAAGCCTTCAGCCAGAAATTATATACAGGCTGCGGAATAAGAACAGGCATGGAATTATCATTCAAGATGATAACCGACAAGGCATCTTAACATGTGCGATCAGTAAGCACCCAGAGTTTCCCCCTTTCCTGGTTCTTTGCGTAACCGCTTTGTGTGACTGTTCCACGAGCATATACAGCCTCGATGCGGGCAACAGCCCATTAAGTATAGAACGTTTTAATAAAATGGGATCTATCCTATCTGGGGGTGGCACATAAATAAAAAGTAGGCAACAAAATGAATTGAGACTAACCGAGCGGCATTGGCAGTAACACGTTCCTACATTGCCGAAAAGGTTGACACGCGTCATGAGGAGGTTGGACCAGTATCTTTGTGGATTCGATGACGTGCTTGGGGGCTCGACGAGAAATTTTCTAGTTCCAAATGCATTAAAGGATAGCGATGAAGGACGGCGTTACTTAATCCCTCTTGGAATGTGCACTTGTGCATGCACTTCTACGGGATATCGTGGAGGCGATTTTAATGCGTATTTGACCGTACAATGATTAGCGCTGTCCAGCCGATGAACAAGTCAGCGCTCTCTCCTTTCCAGACAAGTTTGGTACCATTTAACCGACCCCGGAAAGATGAAAGGCTTGGTTGGCCTGAGCGGGAAATCCGATCTATGAATCTGGTATCGGATGCATGCAACAGCCGGGTCCTCCTCCGATTGGGCTACACGAGCCCCCAAAATGCATTATCTCCAAAAATTCAAAGCAAATTCATGAAACGTTGAAATATTCTTGCTGACTTCAACAGTTTTTCAGGAAGAGTCCTAGTCAGGAGGATGAGACCAGCAGCAATAATGAAGACTAGGTTTCGTGACGTTCGCCACGCTCCATCACGACTCTTCAAGGGCACACACGCTGGGAGGCGCCCTAGTCCCGACGGTCCCGCGCACGCGACGCGACGCACTACAAACGCCTACCCGCGCGCAACCGGCAGTCTTCGGCTTCGCCGTCCCACCGAGCGGTTGTCCGCTCTCCGCTCCGGTACTTTATCGTCAGCGCACTCCAACAGGACATCGACTCGACCGGCCGCGCAGGACTCCAGGACGACCATGACAGGACGCGCAGGACTCCAGGACGACCATGACAGGACGCGCAGGAACGACAACTAGAGGTAACCGCAGAGACCGACCGACCCACCGTCTTCGTAAGCACAGGCTCCAGGGTAGGAGCAGGGAGGATCTGTGGCTTGCGCTTGGGGCTGACCCGTAGGTAATGTGGCGGGGCTCAGCCTTAACTCGTAGGCAATTGTGTTCCTATATTGATATGCATTGTGTGTATTGGAATTGCTATGAAGTATGTTGTCTATTGTGCACTGTCATGTGACTCGAGAGTGGGAGAAGGTTTATTCTGAGCGCAGTGGTAAATACTGCAGAAGGTCGGCTGCTTCAATTGTGAAGATGAGCGAGAGTCGCCGGGGGTCCAGCGCAGGTGCAGTCCCGGGAAAGGTCCTAAATAACATCCGCATTGGTATGAGGTGCACTAAGTCGGGGCAACAAGGGCCTACCCCTAACGTGGCAGGTAATGTAAGAGCTAGCGCGCATGGGTAGGACCTCGACTACGGTTGTGCCTCACGCGTGGCCTCGGGTTGAGGGCCGCATGAGTTCTACCACCGGTGCAGCAGACTCACCCGGGGCACGACACTAGGGTTAAATGTGATAAACTCGCTAAGAAAAAAGCCCCGCTAAAAATCCCTTGAAATTTCTAAGAAATCCCGTTAAGTCGTTAAGCCAGTTTTCAACGAAAAATGCCGTTAATTCGTTAAATTGGTTAAATCGTTAACCGTTAAATGTGCAGCCCTGGTCAAGCCGTTCTCCAGCTGTGGGTGAGCGGAGACTGCAAGTGATTGATGCCACAGGTATAGCCACCTGGGCCCGCGGTCGCGGCGCCCACGATGAGCCGATATGAACGCTGCGCACCCAATCATTACTTTCCACTTACAGTCGTCTTCTGTCGTCGCCAAAATTCAATGCCGAACTCCTTCATCATTTACGGCTTTTTACCTGTGGTAGTGCACCATTGTCTACGCAGTTATGGAAAGAGTTTAAATCTAGAACCGGCCATGAAATTTTGGAGCGTTATGGCATGACCGAAGGTGATTGATTATTGTGGTAATTTCTTCAGTGTGTTTAGTTGAGTTAATAGTTGTATTCTTTAAGCGCAAGTCATATGCTCGAATCCCTATGACGACCGTCGACCTGGAAGCGTTGGAAAGCCCATTGGTGATACAAAGGTAGTGTTTCAGCGCTTTGACTTTGACCGACGTTACCAGGTCTAAGCATTCCAGATCCGAATTGGTGAGAGTGGAATGGTTGAGATTCAGTCGTCGTCGCTTTTCGCTGGTTATTGGAAGAATCCCAAAAAAACTGCCGAGGACTTCACTGAAGACAAGTATTTCATAACTGGTGACTTAGGCGCCATAGACAGTGACGGTAGTTTTTTGTTCAGTGTTTGAAATGCATCACTCTTCTATCTTCGGGAACTAGAAAAAGCGAGGTGAGAAGGTTTGTAGGAGTCGGGAATGCATAGAATCGTGCAATTCGACTTTCAACAAACCTTTGCATATTGACGTCAGACTGACGTTGCCTTGTTGAGCTGGTAGTCATGATTGTTGTCACGCCTCCTACGACTCCGGAGAAGAATTGTTGCGCGGAACATTTGACAGCATGGGTGTAGGCGGCGTTGGTGTTTGCGTCAACACGCACGACCATCAACATCGATTCGTACGAGTCCCTGACAACACGAATGGGACGTCTGCGACTGAAGGATGTGGCTCAGTGCCAGCTTTGACTGTGTTCGTCGCGTATGCCCCAACATTCGACTACGACGAAGAGGTCGAAGCCTTCCACGTGGAGTTGGAGAAGTTCTATAAGGAAGATCACACCTTCCACAAGGTGGTCGTCGGCGACTCCAACGCCAAGATGAGACCACTATGTTCGCCGGAATAGCTTCACATCGGAACCCACGGTTTGAGTGGAACGAGCAAGGCGAAACGTTGTCTGAGTTCATCATGTCGACCAAGACAATCCATGGAAACTCACAGTTCCAGAAGCCTCCCTCCCTACGATGGACCTGGAAATCCCCGGTGGTCAGTTCCACAACGAGATCGTCCACATCATCTTCAACCGCAAGTATTGCTTGACCGACGTCTCCGTTGTCCCAATTCTACACGTGACCATCGCATCCTTTGCGAGAGGTTCCGCTTTCCGCGTCAAGGAGTAAGGCCCAAAATTCCATAAACTTGTTAAATTCAAGAAGGGGAGTCCCAGAACGTCCATAAACTGGTACCTTTCTCTTGCTGGCCTTTGGGAAGACAACATTGGTAACACTGACGTAGAGTAAGAGCGCTTCGTGCGCCATCTCCACGATAATGCTAAGGAAGCCGGGAGCTTGAAGACCACCAAGAGACGTTTGTGTCCGGGAACTCGAGGTACTAACTGACGTCCGAGCGTGCGAAGCTATGTAAAGCGGCGACAAGGAGGAGATCCTAAGGAGAGTGGAGAAGGGTGGAATTGTTGACTGAAGCTGCAGAGGAAGTGCTGAGCATCCGCAATGCCCATCGGTACTTCGACAACTTCAAGACCAAGATGACCGCTCTTCAACGCCCTGAAGGAACCGTCACCTCTTCACGAAGGGCAATGAAGGAAGTCACCCACGATGCGTCGTTCCCTTTTGCATCCCTTTCGAGATCGGGCACACCATCTCGTCGGTGAAGAAACGTACAGCACACGGTCCTGACAGGATCACATCCGAACACTTGAAGAACCTCCTGCTGGCGCTCATCAACAATAAAGAGCGGAAGAGTAAATGGAGAAGCAATGAAGGGGATCTCTAAGTGGCAACAGTATTTTCTCTCACAAGGGAAAGATCTGAAGCATATGTCTGAACTATGGGAGCGAGTCATATAGGGAGAATCCTCACCCCTAAATTAGTATAAAAATGTGTTTATTTTTTGCCAAGTCGTTAAACCCAAGGAGTAGGGGGTCCTTGAGTCACAGTGGAATACGGCGCATTACAAATTTGGGGGTTTTCTACGCCCGCGATGCCTCTGCCGGCAAGGGGCTCGGAGAATTGACGTTACTTCATGCGAGGAAGATCAGGGGTTTGTTCCTTGTGCGCTGCTGCATTTTTGCATTTCGACTGAGTGGTTGAGATTTGGGGATTCTGACGTCTATACCATTTTCAGACGTTTTTTTGCCTAATTTTTCAGCTGAATATGGTATTCGCATGATGATGTAGAAATGTTTTGTTGAGTGATACACAGGTACGAAGTGCATAAAGCACCACTGGGTACAATACGGGCAGCGCATGAAGGCAACAGGGTCTCACAGTTTGTTTCCATACATGGACCAATGACCTCAGAAAGATCATCCTGCTCGGATTCTTGAAAGAGACCGGGATGTGACGTTGGAGATGGTTCAAGTGAGAAAAGAGGTCTGTGGCCTGAAATTAACCTAAACGGCATAGATACATTTTCCCTCATGTGTGCCTGTCACCTGGAAATCAAAGGCCTGCTGAAAGTTTTCTAAAACCTAACACCAATAATGTCGGCCGATGCTCGAGTGGTGATCCACCTGCTCACGCTGAAGTGTAGCCCACCTTTAAACAAGGAACATTCGAGGGAAGAAATCAAGCTGGCCGAACGGATGGCCAGCATTCTAAAGGACTTCGAAGGTGTTGAGCGGTTATACATCATTATGTTGAATAGCTTTCTCATTGTGTTGTGGTTAGAACACCGGTCAGTAAAAAACAAGTCGCAAGAGACGTACTCTCTACAGCGTGCTACTAGAAAATTCGCAGAAAATGTCTGAAAATGGTGTAGACGTCAGAATCCCCCAAATCTCAACCAGTCAGTCGAAATGCAAAAATGCCGCACTGCACGATAACCAAACCCCCGACTTTAATCGCATGAGGCAACCCCACTTCCACTGCGCTCTGAGCCGCTTGCCGGAAATGCCTCGCGGGCGTATAAGACCCCCAAACTCGTGTTGCGGCATATTCCATTGTAACTTCGAGGACCTCACTCTTGGGTTTAACGACTTGGCAAAAAATAAACACATCTTTATACTAATTGAGGGTGGAGGATTCTCGATTCTCCCTATATGACTCGCTCCACCCGTTCAAACATACGCTTCAGATCCTTCCGTTGTCAGTATCGTCCATGTGTCGGGATTCAAAGACGTGTCACAGACGTCGTGCCGGGTGTGTCGGGGTGCAGAAGATGTGTCATAGACGTCATGGAAACGTCGTGACACGTGCGTCGGCACTCTGCAAATGTGTTGCAGATGCTATGCAACATGCGTCCGGATTCAGAAGACATGGCAGAGATGCGTTGGATTTTCAGATGATCTTTTAAAGATTTCGTGCAACGACCGTGTGCGCGCTTGTCTTTCACTTCCTTTCTCTGCCGGAATATAGTAAAGGGGGTATTTGCTGTCGAGGGAGAGAGGGGTGGGGGAGGGAGATGGGAAGGCAGCGTGACAACAGGAATAGGGCATGCATACTCCATAATTGCTGTTACTGGACAGTAAACGGTATCGATAGATCGACCAATGTTGATTAATTTACCCATTAAGCGCTCCATTAAGCGCTTCGGTTGGAGCTTTCACCATCTGTTTAGAGAACGGGTACTTCGGAGAATAAATTGCTGACACCCGTATGTCTGTGCACGGGCTTCATAGGAGCAGTTTTGAACATAACTGCCCTGTCTTATCCCGCTATACTAATCTTTATAGCGAAACTATTTGTTTACTATAACGAAAGTAAGAAGGCCTAAAGAAGAAAAAACGGGGTGTTCTATTCTCGGGGATTGATGGCGAAACCCCTAACCAGACTTTTCGCGGCCACAAGCCGCTCAACGTCTGGTGCAACATTGTCATCTGATCATGATGTTTTTTTGTGCACCACTGTCGAGTCAAGAAGCGGAAGGCTCAAACTTTAAATTACTGTGGCGAAACTCGATTAGGTCAAATTTCTTTAAGAAAATCTACGGCAGTTTAACAAATTACTTTATTAAGAGGTGGATATCCTAGGGCTTTCTCTTCAAGCTTTTCAAAATCGTATTACTCGCAAAATTGCTGCTCAAATTTGATGGATGCTACTCCGTTTAGATTTGTTTGTCAATCAGTTGCAAGTGCTACTTTATTCCAACAAGGCTAACTAAGTTTTTTTTTCGTTTCTCCGTCTTCGTAGATTGTTTCTTCTAAGTGTTAGTGTTTGTCTGATGTTTGTCATTGATATATCCCTTGTTTGATCATCACGTGTGTTTATTTTATACGTCAACGAATAAACAAATAAATAAAATAACAATAGAAGATCCTCGCATTGGCATCATTTTAAAGAATGATCTTTTAGATATAGCCAGTGTAACAAATTGAAGTTTATGCAAAAATTTCCTGTAAGTAAGAAGAAGCTACGTTGAACGCAAAGAAACTAACATTTTCTGATGACTAAGATGCCTGAGATCTTGCCACTCATAAGGCTTAATCGGTCTTATTCAATGCCCCTTATGGAAACCGTCTAAGATTGTCTGTAGATCTCTGAGCCAGAATCGGAAGTCAAGTCAGACCTATGCATCAATTTTTTTGGGATTGTATTGCTTCCAACGGTGCATCCAAATGAAACAATGTGATGACCAAATTGGATTGTCTTTGTGAAGCAGTGTTCAAAATACTACCCAAAGAAGCGCCAAGGTGCGTGCTATTACAGGGTGAATAACGTAGACAAGATTTTTTTGTCATAATTATAAAACAACTAAGAATTTGAGAAAACGTCAGCCAAATTACAACAATACAAACATTAGGGTACGTCATGTTCAAGCGGTTTCGTAGTGGCCTCTCTTGGAGCGGATGCAGAGGGCCAAACTTTTCGCGAATTTTTCAACGATGGGGCGCAGGTCGTACCAAAGAACAGATTATGTTCACGGACGAGAAGCTGTTCACCGTGGAGCAGGCGCACAATCGCCAAAATGGTAGGATGGTCTACAGAGGCTCCAAGCACCTCTGCTATCGTCCAAAAACCGCAATATGTCATGGTTTGGGGCGGAATCTGCGCCAGCGGGAAGACCCTGGTTTTCGTGGATAAAGGAGTGAAAATCGACGAAGATGTGTACCAGCGAGATATTCTCGAGTCCGTAGTTATTCCTTGAGCCCAGCAGCACTTCGGTGATGCCTACTTCCAACAGGACTCTGCACTCGCACATAGTGCAAAGAGTGCGCCGGCGTGGTGCAAGGTCAATTTCCCCGAGTTCATCACGCTTTTGGAATGGCCGCCGTATTCTCCGGATTTGATCCCGATGGACTGCAGTGTGTTGGGTGTTTTAGAGGCAGGGTCGGAGTCAAATGCCACCGCAGTCTCGAGTCCGTGAAGAAAGGAACGGCTGTCTCCTGATGACCTGCGGCCCATCGCCGAAAAATTCGCGAAACGCTTGGCCCTCTGCATCCGCTCCAAGGGAGGCCCACTTTGAAACTACTTGAACATGATATGCTTTAACGTATGTATTGTTGTAATTTAATCGTCGTTTTCTCGAATTGTTGGTTGTTTTATAACTATGATAAAAAAAATCTTGTCCACGTTATTTTGGTTCACACTGTATAAGGGAGGTAAAGAAGTGCATGGTCCGCTCAAAGGATTAGATTTCTGAAGGTAGGTCGGAAATTACCAAATGTTGCAAATGAGCAGAATCGCCTCTTTCTGGGAAACAACAAACTGCAGGTATCTCGAGCCCAATACAACGCTCTACGCAGAGTTTGGGACGATAGAAGTTGGATTGCTGGCGGCATTTTGGTTCTCGTGCTTCGCTGCAGATGAGAGCCGGCGGGATGAGGGAATTTTACACAAGCAAGGCCATTGGAGAACAAGAATTGAATGGGACCCTCAAAAGGCCCTGGTGCTCATCGAAGCCGCCCTTGTACATTATTAGATTCTTGTCCTTGTCTTCTTGCCTTTTTTGTCTTCTTGCTACGCAGCTGATGAGCTCATGCGTGATGAGGGTTTCCATCACGGACTCAGATGTAGTCGGGAGCGACCCGATTCGTGAGCGAGGGGTCGGGGTTTGAATCTCGCGCATTACGTCTGTTTTGTACTTTGGCAAAATCCACGTTTTTCCTGTATGTGAGTTTGGTTCTTTTTAATAATTTAGAATAGATCCCAAGGCAAAAATATAGGCAAAACCCCATTTTGATCAAAAGGCACTTGGTGAACAAACCAAGTTTATTGCAACCAACCAACACAAACGGGAACGACAACAGCGATAAACAGATGACGATGATGAGGATGGTGAGTAGCGGCGGATGCTGGGATACTGGTGCTGCTGGCCGTGAGTGGGATTGGGTAGGATGGGACCCAAGCAGACGAACACGACTCGACGACGTCCTCTTGCCCACGGCGAATGCAGGCCCAGATGCGTTACGCGTGTAGACTCTGACCAGCGACGTTGGACGGCACAGATTAATGACAACCCAGCTCGCGCATGGTGCTAGCACGAAACGATGTGAAGGCGCAAAGGAATGAAGTGATGGATTAGTACGACGATGACCTAAACACAAAACAGAACTACTTAGCGGCTCCTACCGCAACTACCAGAGAGGAGACCGATAGCAGCAGAAGACGTAGTTCTCAAGAGCGGCTCCCCCCCCCCCCCCTCAAACGGAGTGCGGCGATGCAACCGCGCGTCCTACCACAAAGACAATGGCTAGGAGACGACGGAAACTCACCACGCCCGGCAGCGACCTCAGGCGTGGTGGCAGGGGCACAGGAAAGCGATTAAGGACTTCACGAGCGGGTGGCCAGGCGACCGACGGACGAACCGAATGGGCCTCTCTGGAACTTTCCCGGCGTTCGCGCGCCCGCGGCACCCGGCATCCGCTTGCGGACAGCGCGCCGCAATTGACGCGCAAACCGTACTGCCTACAGCAGAGTCCTACTAGCAAAGTCTTGCCTCTCTTCCTAAGGCCCCTGTTATACTCCCGCGGGACGTCCGCGGACGGACGGTGCACCGCGGACGGTCGTCGTTGTCCCGGGGCGGCTAGCGTCGCATCGGAGCGCGTTTCCCGCGCCGAACTCCGCGGGACGACGGACGGCTGCCCTCCCGCGGGCGGGAAGTATAACACCCCTCTCGTCGTCTGTCGGCGGCGATCCGCGGACGGCGGGCGTGGCGGGCCGCGACGAGTGGCCCGGCGCGGGGTCCCAACGCGATTTCCGCCCATCCGCGGAAGCTCCCGCGGGAGTATAACAGGGGCCTAACTTGTGATCCAACTAGTGGTTTCTGCAGTACTGCTCCTAATTCATTTATTATCGACGCTTTGCCACAGTTTTTTCCGTCGCAAACCGTCGCAACTCCATAACCTCCTTCAAATTTACTCTAAATCACAGCAAACCATTTCCCTCTCAATAACGAATCTAACAACACTCTTTAAGCTGACTTTTTTGAAAACTAACATAGTTACAAAGTATTTTCCTTCGGAAGACCGCTAATTGGTTTACGACTCCATACTACACATTTTGCAGTGAAGAGGACCTTTTCGACATTAAAATAATGACCATTCGAGAAGTTTAGAATAATTTTTGTTCCAGAAAAATTTAGTGTGCTTTCTTTGAAATCTTTTAATTCACCTGCACTAACTCTAATAAGGGAGCATGTTTTTTTTAATTTTCAAAACAAGATCCAAAATTTGTGTTAAAGCGCGTCACTCATCAGCAGATCGCGTCATGTACTCGACTAGGACATCGCGACTTTTATGTAATTGATAGTATAAACTGTGCATGTATTTATAACTACTTTTGTTGTGCAGTTCATACTTGGATTGCTCCACGCAAGAGAATTTTTGCTAACAATCAAATAAAGGTCTAGTCGAGTGCATGACGCGATCCCCTCTCAAAATTAATTCATTATTTCCTTTCAAAAATAAAATTTTCATAAAATTGCAGACTGTTAATTTATAGGGCAGGTCAATTAACAACTTTCATTGAAGGTCGTGCTAAATTTTCATGGACAAAAATTACCCTAACCTTTTTGAAGAGTCCAAAACGGTTAGGGTGATTTTTGTTTTTTCTGGAAGATGTTCATTTATATTTTTAGCATGTTCAGTTTGATTTGAAAAGCATCAGTCTTTGTTAGAACGTGGCTAATTTGGTTCGAAAAGTGCCCAATTCGCTTAAAAAGCCCTAATTTGGAGTGAAAATGGTATGTATGCATGTTCCTTCACGATTATTATGAAAGACGCTCATCTATCAGGGTTTTTGGGGCGCAAGCGAGCTAGAAATGGTTGAAGGAGGCCTCCTTTAAGCTTGTCGTGGAACCGAACTCGACCTCACTCGAGCGCACACCTGCCAGTTCCCTTATATGTTCTCCAGAAGGCTGATGAAAGCAACTCAGTAAACTAATCGCGCAGTCAATGAAGGCTTGCGGGAAGTGTCTAAAGTCGGAAATGAGGTAAAACTTCACCCAAACCGGTGTCCGCTAGGTATAGCAGTCTGGTGATGAAGGATCACATTTACGATTTGCGACCCAAAATGTCATAAATCGTAAACCGCAATAAAACTCCTAAAAGTCGCCCTAATATGTAAACCATAGATCATAATTACGGACACCTGTTTATGACCCATGTTATTTTAGGGTTTCTACGTATTCTTGGTCGTGGCAAGGACCTAATTATTGTGGGTGGATTTAACGTGTACCCAAAGGAAGTCGAAGATTGCATTGAGAAGCTTCCCGGTGTTACTGAAGCAGCTGTTATTGGTGCAGTTTTGAGGTGCCGATTTTTGCCCTGCTTTTGGAAATGCTCAGTCATGTGTCTAGGTGTGCCACACAAAGATCTTGGTGAGGCTATGGTGGCTGTCGTGAGCGTCAATGACGCAAGCTCTGTTGATTCGGCAAAGAAAGAGCGTGAGATCATCGAGGCGCTCAAGAAAGTGCTTGGGAAGTACAAGGTTGTTGAAAATTCGTGGATTTGTTTATTTTGCGGGCAGTGTTTATTTGCTGCCTTGCAGTTTTGGAGTAAAACAAACGTTTTTTGTTGTAGTTAGAAATGTATTGAAGAAAAAAAACGAATAAACAACAAAACTAACATGCAAGTGAGTCTTAAGGGCAGTCTTAATGCAAATGCTACAGTGAACAGAGTTTTTAATGGTATACGACGTCTGTGAACTTCATATACAGAGGGTCTCAACAAAGCGTAAGCACGTTTTGAAAGAAAATAACGCTCATATGAATGTGCTAGAAATTGGAAATTTTCTGAGAGATAAGGGATTACGCCGCGCAGTCGCCCGAATTCCTGCCTTTTACACTCAAGTGACTGCGTATGGGCCGAATGCTTGCTACAGTCTACCACTATATCATTGAGTTAACCTTCGATGAAGTTTGAGTGACCAAACCTGCGTGAAATACGCCTCGTCGAACCCTGCACGGACAAAATGTGCCCTTCAACATAAGATGATGTGCAGCAGAGAAAACGCAGCCTCCTCCTGCTTGACACAGCGGCATCTGCGCCCGTTTCTGAGCGTCCTGATTCCGAATACGTGTCACCGACGTCTGCCGTGAGCGTGGAAGAAACACTAAAGGCCCCCGCAGACTTTTGCGGCGTCGCCGCTGCCCTATGCTTAACCATAGGGCAGAGACGCAGAGCTCGCCGCCAGCGGCGCCGCCCAGCGGCACCGGCGGCGTCGCTGGCGGAAATGACTTGAATCATTCCACCCGGCGGCGCCGCTCCAGCGTCTGTCTGTCTGCGCTATGCGCTCTGCCCTTTCGCGGCGGGATCCAGAGCGGAGACGGTCGATGCGGGCGCGCGATCGTCATCGGGGCGCGTTATTGTTAAGCACCAGTCGGTCCCGACTAGAAACAGTACAGTACCTCGCCGTCACCGCTCCCACTGATGATGAGTCAAGCCGCTGAGCGGCCGCTCGGCGGCGCCGCTCAGCGATTTCGCCCGCCGCTCGCCGCAGAAGTTGCGGGGGCCTTAAGGGGTGGTGGAGGATGGAAGTAAGGGGGACCTCCAGGGTGGACCAGGAGAGCTACCACGAAGGAAAGGAGCAACCTGGGGGAGGGAGCACGACGGGGAAGCCAGCAAGAAGAGGCCAATAGGGATCAATAGTGGAAACAAGGAAGTGGGCCAGGAGGTGGGACCAGGGAGGTGCGGGAGGGAAGGGGGGGGGGGGAAGACCAGTAAAGGCGGACCAGCAATTAGACGTCTCTGGCGTCCGAATTCGGAAGGCGTGTCAACGGGCTCCGGAAACACAAGCTGCTGGGAATGAGAACGGTTGCGGAGGAGCCACCTGAGCGCAGAGGTACTGCGCAGCACAAACCAATGGCGTTACCGGAGAGAATGTCTATGATGAAGGTACCGATGTGGTGAGCGGCTTGATACCAATGAAGACGCAGCAGATACTAGATGTTAGCGAATTTTAAGTTTTACAAAAACTACTCTCCGTTGATCAGTGATGCTGCAAGTTCGCGCGAAGCGCGCAAATGCGAGACACGCCGTTAAGGCACTCGCACACTTCTGCGGCGTTGCCGCAGACCTATTCTTAACCAAAGGGCAGGGATGTAGAGCTCGCCGTCGGCGTCGAGCGCGCGGCAGCTCTTCCGCAAGCGGCAGGGGGGGGGGCGCGGAGCGGCAACGGTGATAATGATGGGAATCGTTATTGCCGTCGCCGCTCCAGCGGCGTGTGCAGACTGTCCGCGGTCTAGTCTTTCGTTGGGTCATGCCGATCAGCTCCGCCTGCTGCCGTCGCTGAGCGGGATGACTCATCGTTTTCGTCGTCCGCCGCCTGCCGCTCGCCTCAAAAGTCTGCGAAGCTATTCGCTACAACACTGAGGTTTGGGAGGGAGTTGGAGCCTAAAGGCCCTCCCAGACTTCTGCGGCGTTGCCGCTGCCCCATCCTTCATCATAGGGCAGGGACGCAGAGCTCGCCGCCAGCGGCGTCCCTGCCCTATCCTTAACCACAGCGGCGAGCGGCATTGCCGCAGAAGTCTGTGGGGCCTTAAGCCTTACCTTCCCTTCACTTTGTCACCTTTCTTCGCTTTTCTGTCCTTCTCACCCGTTCTATTCGCATTTTCTAGGCCTTCTCGCTTTCTTGCAAAGCAAGTAACACAAAACAAAATTGTGAGGAAAACAAGTGATGTTTCCTCGCCTTCTAAAATGGTACTGCAAACTTCTACGAAGAACTTTTTCGAAATACAGTTCATATTAATTAAGACCTAAATTTATTCTGTGAATTTCGAAAATTCCGCGTAAATTTAATTTCAATGCGATTTAACCAAAAAAGGCCTTTTGCTAAACTCCAATAAAGAAATTTAACGAAAATGCTGGTAAAATCCTTAAATCGGTGAATCAATAGTCGTTAAATGCTAAACCCTGCCCCCATTTCTATTATTTTTATTTTATTTAATTTATACGTGAAATTCACGCAAAACATAAACAACTCATTAGGGCACTAAAAGAAATGTTAACAAAAAACATCTCAAAAGGAGAACGTGATGAACAAGAAGACTGATTGAACATAGATATCTACATTCGTAGAAGGGAAAGCAATTAAACGTTTCGAAAATGTCTGTCTAAAAGCCTTATGAATTTTCTCAAGGAGTCAAGAATGGGAGACGTTTTCGATAATTCGACGAATTCGGTACCACCCCTTTGTGTAAAGAACGTGGCACGCAGAGAAGTCCTAAATCTTGGAAAATGGAGCTTTGCCTGTGCACTTCAAATGGTGGAAGGCAAAATCGTGTAAAACAGTTCTACAGATAGACCAGTCATTGAATTTAGAATTTTGTGGATCATGATGAGGTCGTATCTTTTTCTTCGCATAGCAAGCGACAAGATATCAAATATTTTGTTGCGTACAGAGGCAGGCGGTATGCTGGAGTACTCATGAAGCCTTATTCACGGCTTTCTAGTAAACTTGTTTTGAACTGCTTCAAGTTTTATTATGCTACCACTTGAGGACGGATTAAATACGGCTTTACCATATTCAAGTTGTGGTCGTACATAGGACTTATATGCTGAAAGTAAATGTTTCACTGAATTAGTGCTCAAGGACTTGAATATGTTGTGGATAGTTCTATTGGCTTTACTGGATACATCATCACAATGAGAATTAAACGAGAGCTTAGGGTCAATAAGGAAACGTAGATCCGGAACGATGTCCATGCTGCTGAGTTGGGAGTCTATTATTATATTTTGTCTACAATCGATTCTGCAGTCGCAAAACATTAAGAAAAGCACACAATGTAAGCAGATTCGAGGCAGACGTGATCACCTAGCGTTTCTATCCGCAGTCTGGTTACCAAATGATGACATTCAAAACGCGCTCCGATGCTCTCCTGTCGACGACGTGGCCGACGTCAGTGACGGGTCGCAGCGTCGGCGACGCGTCGCCGAAGTATAACACAGGCCTTAGGTGTGTCAGATAGTTGACCACATTAACCTGGGCTGTACTTCTCTTAACGTTTAGAACTTGATAGTAGTAGAGCTTTAGGCGCCTTTTATACTCTCGCCGTGGCGCGGCGCGTCAAGACGGGGTGCGGCGCGACTGGCCGCGCCGCGCTCCGAATTTGACGCGCCGCTGCGCGATTGCAGTCAGAAAGGGGAGCGTCAGCCACGCGCGACCACGAGCTTCTGAGCACTACGACCCGTGCTCCATGACGGATGACGGACAAAACGGTCCATGAGTCATTGGAGGACCAAAACAGAAAGGATTCGTCTGGTTGATCAGCGGAATGCACCTTGCCAATGTTAGCGGTGAGATTCCTATGAGGAACGACGAATCCTCTCTTGAGGCTTGGGTCGAAGTTGTCCGCTCAACCTACGGTTGAAACTGGTGAGTGTGGTATGGAGTCGAATCTCTTGCAATGCAAATGGCACTAAACGACCTTTTATTTTGCAACATGTGCGGGTCCAAAACTAAAATTGCTAGAAGGCACTCGTCGTCGAGAATCAGTCAGCCAGAATTCTTTCTCATATGGCCATTTCGGGTTCATTGTGCACTAAACACATCTTTAGCGTAGTAGGTGAAACTTCGGGAATGTCCACATATCTCCATTCGCTTCTTAGGTTACGCTTGTCGGGGGGGGGGGCTATGTTCATAGTCACCGGTTTCGCCCAAGCTCCAGCGTAATACAAAAAACGGATGCTGGATTCGTGATCAGCACTCTAAATAACCCCCTCCCTTTTTCGACCCAACATCGCTCGGGGAGCACCCCGGGCGATGTTGGGTCGAAAAAGTTCTTTTCTCCTCGAGCTCTGGAGTCCTGAAAGTACAGTAGTGCCACCATTCTGCTACACCCTTTTTGTTCTGTTAGTTTGGAGCCCAAAACAAAGCAGGCATAGCAAAATGATCCATTCCGGTGTGAAATCTCTCACTCCACACCGAGTCTGCCGCAGCTGATCGCGCCGCACCGCGCCCTTCCCTCCAGCGGCGCGACTCGCCGAATACCGTAATCCAAAATTCCGTCAAATGTGGTGTTTTGGGGCGGCGGAGTATGAAAGTGATGCGGCGCCCCAAAACACCGGGCGGCGCGAAAAATCGATAGCTATGTCGGCCATAACACTCGCGAGTGTAAAAGGGCCTTACGCCCCTAAACCCTCAATACCTCCGAAACCTTTACTAGCAGCCATGGTATGGTTTTCGATATAGCGCATATTTTTGTTTAGGATACTGCTCATTTTGCTACAGGTTGTAGTGCCCTGTCAAGTTGTAGACGTTAAAAGAAGCGCAGCACAAGTTGATGTGATGAATTGATAACAAAATTGTGGCAATCATTCATCTTGTGCGCAGTCAGTCGGCTCTGAAATGTAAGGTTTTACTGATGCATGGCGTCGTAATGATTCTGGAAATGACAACAAATGTAATAATTTTTTCAGAAATTTGTAATATTTACACAATAATTAGTAAAACTGAATGCATTAATTCTTCAGTCACAAATCTAAGGATTAACACCTGTAACAAAAACGATGGCAATTGCAATATAAATAATATTGTATACTGTATAACATGCAAGGATTGTCAAAAACAATACATTATAATTACAGCTAGAAAACTGAAATACAGAATTAGAGGATATCTATCCAAAAATTAAAAAATAAAATAAAACTAGCAAATATTTATATAAATACACATTTTGAAAATAATTGTGATAATGTGGCAATTCAGATATCAGTTTTAAATTCTTTTGTAGGTAACGTAGACAAGGATATTCCCCTACAGAAGAACTTTTTGGATAAAATTAATACAGCTCATCCTTTTGGTTTTAGTGACCATATTAAGGGGTATGGATATATCTGATATTGATAACCCTTTAACGTATAAAGAAAGTCAACCGTTTCATAAATTAAAAATAAGAAAATTTAGGAAAAGGTGTGGCAAAAAGAACAATAAACGAGAAATACTAACATAGAGAACGCATTCTATCTTGGTGAATTTTTTAGTAGATTCAATCGATTGAATTCGATAGAAGAAATGTATAGATACGTTAATACTTTTAAGAATAAGCATCTTAAAAGGTTATAAAAATAACATGTACTAAAGAGCGCCTGAATAACGTAGATCCGAATAAATATAAAATTCTTGTTACTATGTTATGTAGATTCTGTTTTAACGAAAATAAAGATAAGTATTTAAAATCAGAACAAAAACACAATAACTACATACATTAGTGTTGGAGTCACATATACAAAAAGTGTTCTAGATAAAGTTAACTTAAATAAAATCTTTAATAATAGGTATATATGTACGTAAACTTAAAGACAATAATTCGAATAAATAATTTTTACCTTTTAGATGTGTATTTATATCACAACCTTCTTTCTCCAAGGGAATGATCTAGACAAATTTAAAAACAAATATAAGTTAGAGGATTTTCATTTTCGTTTCATAAAACAAAAACTCAATATCCTAAAGAAAAAAACTAGAAGTATTTACTATATTACTATACTATTTACTATATTTACAATACTATAGAAAACAACAGAGCTTTTAAAAAATTATTATACATAATATAGAATACTTGAACTTTTTTAAAAGAAAATTTCCTTGTATGTCCTCTTGACAAAGAAAATAATAATTATAGTTTCATTTGTTAAAAAATAAATTTAATCATTTTAGCAAAGGAAATGGGAATTGTTTCAGGAAAGGAGTACCATTTTCAGAAGTTTTCTTTTGTAATTTTCCAGCTATTGTGTTCAACATAATGATGTATGAGCGTTGAACACCAGGTACAAGTTGCATAAAGCAGTCACAATACGAGCTGCGCATAAAAGCTACATGCTCCTCACAGTTTCTTTCCCTAAATTGACCAACGACCTCGGAAAAACCACCCTGTTCGGATTTTTGAAAGAGACCAGGATGTGACGTTATATAACCAGGCCAGTGGTCCATGTATGGAAACAAAGTGTGAGGCTTTGTGTGTGAGGAGCCTGCTCGTATTGTGCCCAGTGTTGCGTCATGCACTTTGTTCTAGCATGCAGCCGGAAAATTAGGCACAAAACATCTAAAAATGGTTCAAATGTCAGAATCCTTCAAATCTCAACAACCAGATGAAATGCAAAAACAGCAGAGCAGGAGAGTCGAGCTCCTGACCTCCCTCCAATAAGGCAGCGTCACTATCCACTGCGCTCCCGCTTACCGGCAGGAGCATCGCGAGCGCACAAGACCCATGAATTCATGAGGCACCAATTCCATCGTAGCTACAAGGACCCCCCTACTGCTTGGGTTTAACGACTTGGCAAAAAGGAAACACATTTTCATATTATTTGAGGGGTGATGGTTCTCCCTATATGACTCGATCACCCGCTCAGACGTGCGCTTCAGACCCTCCCTTGTTAGTAGAGATTTGTGCATTGAACGGCGAGATCGCGCTATGTACTCGAAAGGCTCGTCGCATTTTTTATTTGATTGATAGTGTAGATGATGTTTACATAAAGTATCAAACTAACGGCATGTGTGCTCTTTACACTTGTTTTTATTGTATTGTCTACAGGTGTGAAACTCCATGCCAACAGAAATTTTGCCGTCAATCGATCAAAGATCGTGACTTCTTGGACGAGAAAACGGCGGAATCTTTTCTAGTAGCACTAAAAAATGGATACCTTCCTGCTCTTTAGAATAAGCCTTAAACAATTTTTTACTCGAAAAGAGAACATTTTATAAGAATTCGAAAAACTTCTTCACTTGTTGGAGTATGTTACTTATTCTCCATTAGCGATCGTCAGGTTTGAGCGCGGCCTCGAAGCCTGCGTCTCTGTGGGTCCCATGAAGTGACGAGAGTCACGTTCTTCAATGCCAAGCGATCCAGAGCCATTTCTTTCGCACGCTCAAATCACAAGCCTCGTTCACTTAAGCCGTCCCTCACTTACTCTATTTACGTCTTCTTCGGAGCAACTCGCTGGACTTTCCATCCGCTCGTTCTGGTCTTCCACAACAATTTGTTGGGTATACACTGAGCTGCCATTCATCTTACATGCCCAAACCACTTGAGTCTGCGTTTTCGGATTTCGTATTCAATAGTGAGCTGGTTGCATCAGGACTTTCATATATTTTCGATTGTAATCCGATCACGAAATGAGACGTTTAGTACTCGGGGCACCTCATTTGGAAGACGTCTAGCTTCTGCAGGTCAGATTCCTGAGGTATACCAATCGTTCAACTCCATAAAGAAATATTGACATCACTATGGATCGAAACTCTCACTTTCTGGGCAGGAAAGCCATACGTCATACGTGGTGTAGCGCAGTCCAAGGTGCCGGCTGCCGCGTGCACACGATACCAAGTTGTTGGTTCAGATTTTCCACCCAGGCAAACCAAGCCTTCCATTCTTCCTGCGTCGGTGGATTGGTACCCGACTTGTCTGGGAAGTTAAGACGCTGACCAGATCATCGGCTCGCCAGCGCAAGTCATTGTGCTGCCAAATACGCATTCAAATCGCCTCCACAACATCAACTAGAACAATAAGGGGTTGGCGCATCCTAAAAAGGATTGATTAACGCTATCCTTTATCCGTTATTTTTATTTAATGCCCAATTTTTAGGTGCCAAAGCGCGTTGTCTTCCTTCCAAGCCTTCCGAAAAATTCGATGGCCAAAGTTCAGAAGAAGCAACTTCGGGAAAAGTACAAAACAATTTGCGAAGAGGAATGAGACGCCTCTATTGTTGCATTCCTTTTGATGGTTTTGATCCCGATGACATGTTTGACACAAAGAATGCTCATTTGAATGCTTGGCCTCATTGAATCAGTGTGGCCCAAGTGACTTATCCGTACACTTTTTGCTGTATTGTAAAGTGATAAATTATGTCCTTTTTCTTCAAGTGTCGCTTTCATCAGTTGCCGCAATTTGTAAGTGAATGCTACATTGGAATGAAGAAGTATTTATACAGATGATGGCGGAGAACAGGTTCAGGAACAGGAAAGCCCTCTCTTCTACGTGGCACCGGCAGCGATACTCAACCGCTCGCGGTACGGCGCAGCAGCCAGGACCGCCTCCAGGTGCGGACCAGGCGTGTGCGGTATATTTATGCTCTCACAAAAATTTCGAATATTCGAATTGAAATGTTCGATTCGAATGCTCGAATTCGAATGAGAAGGCTGCATGGTAGACGACAGCCCGGAAGAAAAAGCTGAAGCAATTCATAACGGATTCCTTCCTAGTTAAGCACGATGTTTTTATCCAAGGCTTCTCATAAACCCAATTGTACATTGTAAAAATAAGTTGGAGAAGTTACACATAGTGGGATCAATGTGCTCATGGAAAAGTCTAATTCCGTTGTTTACTGAAATACGAATTTTTCTCAAAGGAGTGCTTATATGTAGTAAATTGCTGCCCGTCAGGAGCAAACTAAAGGTTTTCAAGACACTTGAAGGGGAATCAATCTGCTTGAGCCACTGCAAGCTTCTAGTCACTTCAAAACGATCGTTTTTGGAGTTGGTAGCTGGCTGTCTGCTATGAAAATTCATGAAACAATGCCTTCGCAACGGCAGCTAATGAAGGACTGATGAAAAAGCGATATATGCAAATCTGCGGCAAATCTGTCCTGCTCATCTGAAAAGGTGAAATATCACAGTGCCAATTTGGCGACCAGAAAGTGTATTACAGGTAGCTAGGAATAGGCCAGCCATGAGGGCCGTTCTGATTTCATTTTGGAGATTCATCCAAGTAAGTGATAAAAAGAGATATTTCTTATTTGCGCTGAACTTGTAAATGTAGCTATTCTCCAGCCAACATATTGATTAAACGGTAAACTTTACAAAAATCGATTGATAAGTAACAGCCTGTCGATCTATAGCGCCTTACTATTGTGAAGTCTGGCATACAGCCGCCGCCATATCCAGGCGACTCTTACTCCTAACGAGTGCTCCCCAAACAAAGGCTATTGGTTCGGGTCCCGCTCAGCCATGCAAGCCTTGCATCCCTTCGAGGTCGCTCAGTTGGTACCAGATTTGCTTTTGAAGGATAAAACATTGACTTGTCCATCGGCTGTACAGCGCAAGTCATTGCATAGGCCAAATACGCATTCAAATTGCATGCACGACATCCCGTAGTGGAAGAATGCGTGCCGAGTCTAAAAGCGACTGAATGACATCGTCTTTTCCCTTACAATTTATGTAGCTTTTGCGGAACCGAAGTTGTTGTGGATACGAAAATCAAAAGCAGATCATTCTGCGACCAAAGAGGAGCAGAACATAGAACATAGAACATTTATTAGCCAAAACGTGATACATAGTCAGTTTAGTGCAAAAGGCTACATCGAAATTTGGCTTTTTGAAAATTAACAAAATCAGAACGTAGAAGTTTGTTGAGCAAAAAAGTGATACAAATCAGTTTAGCACAAAACGATACAGCCAAGGTTGATCTATTGAAGATCAGCAGAAGCAGAGCGTAAAACTTTATTGAGCCAAAGGTGACAGAGAATCAATTTAGCTCAGAAGGTTACAGATGATGTAGCCCTTAAAAGACAGTAAAAGCGAATTGTTCCATGGTTTATGTAAAGTGAAAACGCTTCTTTTTTAAGAGCGTCTCCGTGACTCATTCACTGAATCTGAAACTGTGAAGTAGAGCATGACAAGTAGCGTGACGAAAATCGCAAGGCCGACTCCATGAGGCACGGTTCTGCACCAGGAGACATCGGGCGTGGCACAAGACCGAGGCGCACTCATGTTGATCCTAACGCGCATCCTGCAGATATTTAATGGTCAATGGTCTCATGGTCAGAGTCCTTACTGAAGGGTGAAGGATAAGTAGCGCCCGTTTGAAACACCGTCCAAATCATCATTTCCAAGTATGTTCCGCATTTAAGAATTCGTACCCTTCCTCGGCCGCTTTGCGCCAGCGCAGCAATAAAAGTGGAATGCTTGGCACCTCCCAAGCAAGAGTTTACCTTTACCCTTCCTACTGCTATCCTTCATCTTTTATGTTTATACGTTTACGGCTAAAATAACTTCCAACGCAGCTTGACTGGAATGTAAAATTGGTCCAGATCAAGTAAACCTTTATGTTCATACAGTGCCCTCGGTAAACATCCGCCAAAACGCGGCCGGCGGCGGATTAATCCGCCGTTTTCGCCGCTTTTGCTATAACTATCTTCAAATTCGATTATTTCCAATGGAATGCACATTGTTGGAATCAGAACAACATGATCTTTCCAATGGCATAAGTATCTTGGCAGACTTTTAAAATTTTTAAGTCTGAAATGACCTAATTAAGCGAGCCACGGAAATGTGTTGACCTGACATATTCGTTCCTGAGTCTTGCCTAATCATCCTCCCGGCAGGAATGGACCTGCCCAGTAGAGTTTTAAAATTTTTAAACGGTATCAAAAATGTATTTCAATCCATTTTTTGGCTTAGCCCCATCACGGCGGTCTATTTGATATCAAATTTGCCTAGCTTGGCGCCATGTTCACCATTCCTTGCCTTCTCAACTGCCAACTTTTTCTACCTTCGCTAATTATTTGCGAACAGGGCTGATTTTTGCCAAATTTCTTGACTGCGAAGAGTGGATTAGAAATACAGTTTTTATGTTTACTGTGACTAAATTAGGATTGTAATGCCCTCCACCAAAGAAGAACGTCACAGTATAACCCCTTCGATTCTCAAAAAATCGATACGCGAGATCATAATGAGGATTGCTTCAGAAATCGGTGTTTTTGTGCTGTATATTGAACAGAACTTGAAACTATTTGAGGCAGATGTTCAGCTATAGGGGTTGTTTTTGCTGTCTGCTCAGGCAATTTTTTTGTTTTCATGAACAACGAGGATTTTGAAGACAAGCTCCCCCCGCAAATTGCATCGATTTTCGCAACGGAGAAGCTTGTTTTGTACCGTGTAGTAGGAAAAAAAATTCATCGAGGTTTATGAGAAGAAACGAAGAATGCGAGGAAGTTCTCTGCCAAATCCGAAAGAGAGTATGACCCCCGCCCCAAAAAAAAAGTCTCACAGAAAGACACTTCCTCGATTCTCTAAACTCAAGGCTGACCCTGCATTGAGTCAGCGTGAGAAGTGAGAGGAGGAAGCAGTGATTGTATGTCCAAAGGACATGTTTGGTGGGGCAGATCAGGTCACTGCAATTATGTACAGCAACAGTCTTGACTCCCGTACCTCCCTTGAACGAAAATCAGCTTTACAACAAAGGTGGTGTGGTCGCAAATAATTAGGGAAAATGGAAAAAATCGGCAGTTCAGAATGCATAGAATGATGAACATGGAGTCAAACTAATCAAATTTTATATCAACTAGATCGCCGTGATGAGGCTAAATCAAAAAATCTCTCATACTACAGTCACACAGGGTGTCTTAAAGGATGTGTACACTGCTTGAAAGATGGTAGCTTTGCTCACAGTGAATGTATTGAAAAAGTTAAGGGATCGTATGAAAGCTTAAGAGATGGAAATTTTCTCACATATGAACGGTATTTACGGATAACATACTCCTCTTAGTTCCTGCATCTTACACTCGATTGATTGTGTTTCGCTTGAGTACTTTCAAACTTTCTCGACAAAGTGGCTGTATGTATTGATTTGTGTCACTTTTAAGGTTGAAAACTTAAAAAAAACACATAATGGCTTGTGAAAAATACAGGATGTCATAAAAAATGCAGGTGCTATTTGGAAGGTTCCATTGCAGCTATTGAAGCTTTTGAAGATGTTTGAGACTGGTAGACATCTGCTTATCAGTCTGTTTTGTTTGAATATGTTTCATGGAGTTTAAAGAGGTTACGTGCTGCTAAATCGAAACGAGAGAAAGTACTCAAGATTCAGTAAAACAGGCCTAAATCGTTGCTCTAAACCCACTATATGATGCGGTTCCGCGGATTCTTCGGCGTGCTGGAATTTTCTCATTTTTGAGGGGCTGTTTCTAATTTGTGTTGGCAGGTTAAAAAATGGTTTTTTCGTTGTACAATAGACATGATTGGGCTCAGCACAAAAGAAGAGTAACACTTTCCGGAGCAGGTTCACGACTCTTCCAAAGTATCCATTTCCGCAACATTTTGGAAATGTTCTGTTCCTCTATCTTGCTTCCCTTCTTTACTCTTTTTCGAGAAACAAGCTTGATAGTGATCTTCTTCGGATGAGCAGCTTTCCTCCGGTACATTCTTGTGTTCATCGGAAGGAGCCGATTTTGTCCCTTTGTTGACTTGCGATAGGAGCTCAGGCGAGTCCGACATTTCCAATGGACCTTAGCCGAGCGCTCGCCCTGGGTGGGCGACCTTACTTCCCCGCACCTTCGTGAAAGGCCTTGTAGAAGAAAGGTTCTGTGCCATCTCTGCCTAGTATTGGTGTTTTGTACTAATGAGAAATCCACACACCTCGGTGTGATGTCGATCACGCTGAGATGTCGCAACAACGTGATCGCCAGTCAAGCACGGGTACAGTAACCGGTGTCACTCTAGGCTATTTCGCAAGAGTGCGTGTCACTCCAGGCTATTTCGCACCTCGTCGCTCTCAGCTCCTCCCATCCATGGATGGAGGAGGAAGAGCCATCCAGGTTACTTGCGCTAACCGTGAGCGGTGTGTTGTATTCTACGCTCGTCCTACCGATCAGTTATGCCTACGTTTAACGATACTTCTGGAGACGATCCATCCGATAGTTCTGCTCCTAGTCGCCTTACTCAACCTATGGAGCATGAAAAGACTGTTGAGACCAGTTTAACTCATCTTTGATTTGAACTCTATTATTCAAGCGGTGAAAGCCGACGCTCCTTATTCCTCGCAGCAAACCTCGGGTGCTTATTCGTTCAAGAGGGAAGAATTTGGACGTCAGTATGAATTCAATTCAACGCTGGTTCGTAAGCTATCGAACGTGCACTGTAGTGAAGACATCGAGACCTTTACACCCGAAGTGATTCAAGAGCTCAATGTCAGAAACGAGACGCTGAAATTGCCGATTCCCATCCGCAAGTTTTCCAGTTTTTGGACATTAAGACCAAGTCAAAGTCGCTCAAATCAATGGACCCCAACCTTAGCGAATTCATGGAATCAATCAAAGATGAAATTGCAGAACTTCTCAACACGGGAGCTATTCGCGAGGTAACGGGCAGTGCTCGCAAGTTCCTGCACATACATCCACTATAGTTGCTAAAGGTAAAAACTCAGATTGGTGTTGGATCTTTCAAATCTGAATCAGTTTCTCGAAACTCCGAAATTCAAACTGGACGATTTGAATAATTTATGCATGCTCTTCCGGAAGGGGTTTCCTGGGAACATTTGATCTCAAGTCAGGTTATCATCATGTGCGCATTGCAGAGAATCATACCATGTACAGTACCGGACATGTCTTTTGGTCATTGGCCGAAAAAGACGCGCCGGCCAACATAGGCCGCTTTCCTAATATATAGTAGCTGATCATGGTAGGAGTAGAACGAAACCTGACCCGCGGCTTTATATTTCTACCATATAATAACCACTGTATTGCCTTCTGTCTCTCTGAAACGTCTGAACGACAGCTTCCTAAAAATGAGCTGGTTGTAAATAAGAAGAATTGGCTATCCCAATCTCATGTTCTTCACACAGCAGAAATCCCTGGAATTCTTGGAGAGCGACCGCTACTCTGCGCCACAGCCGTCGAAGCAGCTAAAGCCGCATTCACAATCCGCAGCGGTAGTGCAGCCACGCTGACAAGGGAACTGTCTCAACGGTACACCGGAACGGCAAGAACGAATACTATAGGCAGAATCTCTTCTCTGTCTTCCAAATAGTAACAGAACATGTTTTGTTTTTGCCGAATTCTTGAGGCAAACGAGTAAGAAGTGTAATGGTAAACGGTCCGGGTGTCGAGCTTACCATGGCTGCGCAAGGAACTCGTGTCGTTGCCTGGCTAGCGCAGTAGTAGAGGTGGTGCTTCATGGCCGTGACGTCGTGGAATCTGTCCCGTGTTACCTCGTGTTTTTGCACATTTACCATGGTATCGGATTTCCATATCTAAGCATTTTTGGGGTTCTGATGTTTTTATTACCTATTATTCGTCACCAGCAATGTCCCCAATATACAAAAATACGATGATATATGAAAGATTTAAGAAAGACCTTCAACACCAGTTATACTCAGGCAAAAGTGCATGAAACAGTGGTGGGGCCTAGGTCTTCCGGGTTTTCAAAGCAACCAAGATGTGTGATGATGATGTTTCTTTTTTTTTCGAAGAATCTAAGCAGTAGCTAGTACTTTCTCTGTTGCGAGATTGTTCCACAGTTCCTACTCCGCTGCAGCCCAAGTCTGGGCTCGCGATACAGTCCGTTTTCCCGCTTCTCAACCTTGTGTAAAATAACAGTTCTAGTATAGCCAGACATTTTCTTCCGAAATGGTCTGTCCTCCCGAAAACGTGATTGTGCTTTCACTGGTTAGTGGCATCATTGGTTCCCTCTTTCCACTATCTCCAACTTCTCCACTTCGTCGATTTTCAGCTGTACAGGGGTGCTTATTCGTTCAAGAGGGAAGAATTTGGACGTCAGTATGAATTCAATTCAACGCTGGTTCGTAAGCTATCGAACGTGCACTGTAGTGAAGACATCGAGACCTTTACACCCGAAGTGATTCAAGAGCTCAATGTCAGAAACGAGACGCTGAAATTGCCGATTCCCATCCGCAAGTTTTCCAGTTTTTGGACATTAAGACCAAGTCAAAGTCGCTCAAATCAATGGACCCCAACCTTAGCGAATTCATGGAATCAATCAAAGATGAAATTGCAGAACTTCTCAACACGGGAGCTATTCGCGAGGTAACGGGCAGTGCTCGCAAGTTCCTGCACATACATCCACTATAGTTGCTAAAGGTAAAAACTCAGATTGGTGTTGGATCTTTCAAATCTGAATCAGTTTCTCGAAACTCCGAAATTCAAACTGGACGATTTGAATAATTTATGCATGCTCTTCCGGAAGGGGTTTCCTGGGAACATTTGATCTCAAGTCAGGTTATCATCATGTGCGCATTGCAGAGAATCATACCATGTACAGTACCGGACATGTCTTTTGGTCATTGGCCGAAAAAGACGCGCCGGCCAACATAGGCCGCTTTCCTAATATATAGTAGCTGATCATGGTAGGAGTAGAACGAAACCTGACCCGCGGCTTTATATTTCTACCATATAATAACCACTGTATTGCCTTCTGTCTCTCTGAAACGTCTGAACGACAGCTTCCTAAAAATGAGCTGGTTGTAAATAAGAAGAATTGGCTATCCCAATCTCATGTTCTTCACACAGCAGAAATCCCTGGAATTCTTGGAGAGCGACCGCTACTCTGCGCCACAGCCGTCGAAGCAGCTAAAGCCGCATTCACAATCCGCAGCGGTAGTGCAGCCACGCTGACAAGGGAACTGTCTCAACGGTACACCGGAACGGCAAGAACGAATACTATAGGCAGAATCTCTTCTCTGTCTTCCAAATAGTAACAGAACATGTTTTGTTTTTGCCGAATTCTTGAGGCAAACGAGTAAGAAGTGTAATGGTAAACGGTCCGGGTGTCGAGCTTACCATGGCTGCGCAAGGAACTCGTGTCGTTGCCTGGCTAGCGCAGTAGTAGAGGTGGTGCTTCATGGCCGTGACGTCGTGGAATCTGTCCCGTGTTACCTCGTGTTTTTGCACATTTACCATGGTATCGGATTTCCATATCTAAGCATTTTTGGGGTTCTGATGTTTTTATTACCTATTATTCGTCACCAGCAATGTCCCCAATATACAAAAATACGATGATATATGAAAGATTTAAGAAAGACCTTCAACACCAGTTATACTCAGGCAAAAGTGCATGAAACAGTGGTGGGGCCTAGGTCTTCCGGGTTTTCAAAGCAACCAAGATGTGTGATGATGATGTTTCTTTTTTTTTCGAAGAATCTAAGCAGTAGCTAGTACTTTCTCTGTTGCGAGATTGTTCCACAGTTCCTACTCCGCTGCAGCCCAAGTCTGGGCTCGCGATACAGTCCGTTTTCCCGCTTCTCAACCTTGTGTAAAATAACAGTTCTAGTATAGCCAGACATTTTCTTCCGAAATGGTCTGTCCTCCCGAAAACGTGATTGTGCTTTCACTGGTTAGTGGCATCATTGGTTCCCTCTTTCCACTATCTCCAACTTCTCCACTTCGTCGATTTTCAGCTGTACAGGGGTGCTTATTCGTTCAAGAGGGAAGAATTTGGACGTCAGTATGAATTCAATTCAACGCTGGTTCGTAAGCTATCGAACGTGCACTGTAGTGAAGACATCGAGACCTTTACACCCGAAGTGATTCAAGAGCTCAATGTCAGAAACGAGACGCTGAAATTGCCGATTCCCATCCGCAAGTTTTCCAGTTTTTGGACATTAAGACCAAGTCAAAGTCGCTCAAATCAATGGACCCCAACCTTAGCGAATTCATGGAATCAATCAAAGATGAAATTGCAGAACTTCTCAACACGGGAGCTATTCGCGAGGTAACGGGCAGTGCTCGCAAGTTCCTGCACATACATCCACTATAGTTGCTAAAGGTAAAAACTCAGATTGGTGTTGGATCTTTCAAATCTGAATCAGTTTCTCGAAACTCCGAAATTCAAACTGGACGATTTGAATAATTTATGCATGCTCTTCCGGAAGGGGTTTCCTGGGAACATTTGATCTCAAGTCAGGTTATCATCATGTGCGCATTGCAGAGAATCATACCATGTACAGTACCGGACATGTCTTTTGGTCATTGGCCGAAAAAGACGCGCCGGCCAACATAGGCCGCTTTGGAGCGTTCCAAAGCGGCCTTTTTGAATAACTTCTTTAGAAATCAAGTACTTGCAAAAATAAGCATATATTTGAATTTAGCAGCTCGAGCTCTATCTTCCGGTATATAAATCTAAGTAGAGTTGAGCAATGCATATAGGCCCGACAGAATCAATCGAGTGGTCGCGACAACCTGTAGAGCGATCGAGCGACAGCTTGAAGAGTGAGCTTTTGGGGAGCCTTATCACAAATTTGCAGCCGCTCAACTTAGGAGTTGCTTTAAGACTGTCCAGCGAGCCTTTGGAGTGCGCCGTGCACAATGCATATAGGATCGAACCTATCAATCGAGGGGGACAGCTTGTAGAGTGAGCGTCTGAGGAGTTTTATCACAAATTTGCAGCCACCCTACTCAGGAATTGCTCTAAGACTGTCCAGCAACCCTTTGTTTTGCGCCGTGCACAATGCATATAGGATCGAACCTATCAATCGAGTGGGAGCGACCGCTTCAAATTGCACGCGCGGCCGAGTTCACGGCGCAATAACTCTGTCAATTCCGAATCGTTTCGGCTGCAGCTCGTGAGTCTCATAGGCAGTGAAACGGTGTAGTAGTACGCTAAAGTGGAACGGTGTAGCTTATGATTATGTAAAGTTACAGGGGCGCGAATATGCAGGTTAGCCTTGTGTGACACGATTTTTTCGGATTTCAGTCGACCTCTTCAGGAAGACGCGGAGACCTAACGAACTAAAAACGCGTAGTTGAGCAGAACAATTAATGTACTTTACGATGACCTGCTAACAACTCCATAGCTTCGTGAAGTGCCTTAGCCCCATCTGCCAATTTAGAGTGGCGGAAGATAGCGGCTAGAGTTTCTTGAGTTCTTGCAAGCCCAGATTTGAGTTTTCGACACTCGCAATGGTACTGCTCTGTTCAGCGTGAAAAGCGCTATCGAATGGTAGCAATTTCGGCCGATTTTGGAAAAATCGATTTTTTGACAATTTCGCATCGAGGACGAGACCGCTCCAGGCCATGGCAGATGGACGATGACGTCATCGAAAATCGATATTTTTGCAAGTGGCCATGCTTGATGCGATTCGATAGAACTTTTCCTGGTGATTTCAATAATGTTACTAGAAGTATCGAGAACTGTGATCTGGGCGAATAAGAGCGCGGAGAACATCGACCGTTACTGCGCCAAATAGGACGCAAGGGCGTGTTCGGAGCGCAGTAACTCTATCGGGATCGAATCGATCTGGCTGTAACTTGTCGATTTTGTAGCCAGTAAAACGTTCTAGTAGTGTGGTAAAAAACTGCGATATAGCTTGTGAATGGACGAAGTAACAGTGGCGCTAATGTGCAGGTGAGGCTTGCGTGACGCATTTTTCTCCGATTTCGGTGGACCACTGCGAGAAGACGCCGCGAGCTAACGGCCTCAAAATGCGTATGCGAACAGAGCACTTAAGGCACTTTACAGTGGCGGGCTCAGAACTTCTCAGCTTCCTAAACTGCCTTAGCCCCATCTGTCGTTTTAGGGCGGCGGACTTAGCGGTTGAAGTTTCCTGCCCTCTTACTCGCCCATATTTGGGTTTCCGACACTTCCGGTAACACCGTTTTGTTCAAAACCAAAAGCTCTATCGAGTGGTGTCACTCTTGACCAATTTCAAAAAATCGATTTTTTTGACAATATCGAGGACGTGAGCGCCCTAGGCCAAGCTGCGCGGACGATGACGTAATCGATAACCGGTATCTTCGAAATTGGCCGGATTTCCTCGTGCAAACTTCGTCCAAAATCGTCTAGGCGTTATTTGGGGCGCTGATTACGAATCCGACGCCTTTTTTGGAAATTCCGTCGACTTCGGTAGGTTTTGGATTTTCTTCTGGATAATTGAGGGTGGTCGGGTCATGATCATCGATTCTGCTCAAAATTTGTGTAGGGTCGGAGACTTATTCGGGGTGCCGAACACGATGCCGAAGTACATTTGAACGATTATTGCAGGAGACCGCTCATACCGATAACTGAGGGTGATCGGTGATCCTGACCCAACCACCCACAAACGGGAAGCAACCTGCTGAAATCGACGGAATTTTCAAAAACGGACGTCGGATTCGTGATCAGCCCCCCCCCCCCCAAAATAACGCCTAGACGATTATGGACGAAGTTTGCACGAGGAAATTTGGCCAATTTTGAAAATACCGGTTATAGATGACGTCATCGTCTGCGCAGCTCGGCCTAGGGCGCCCACGTCCTCGATATTGTCAAAAAATCGATGTTTTCGGAATTGATTGAGAGTGACACCGTTCGATAGAGCGTTCCGAGCTGAACAGAACAGCTTCATTAGAACTGTCGAAAACTCAAATGGGGGCGAGTAAGGGTGGAAGAAACTTCACCGCTGTCCTCCGCCGCTCTAAAATGGCTGCCGGGAGCGAGGCGAGTTAGGAAGCTGGGGAGCTCTGGGCACTTCTTCGCAAAGTACCTTAACTGGTTTGCTCGCTTACGCATTCCTATACCGTTAGCTTGTTACGTCTTCCCACAGTGGTCGACTGAATTTGGAAAAAATCGTGTCACACAAGGCTAACCTGCATTTTCGCACCGCAATAATTTCCCCCGTTTAGAAGCTACCACGGTGTACTTTTGGGGACTACAAAACCATTCTACTGCCTACAAAATCCACTAGCCGCAGCAGGAACGATTCGATCTCCACAAAGTTATTGCGCTCCGAACACGGCCGCGCATGCAATTTGCGAGCTGTCGCGCCCACTCGATTGATGGATCCGATTCTGTATGCTTTGTTCACGGCGCACTCCAAATGCAAGCTAGACAGTCTTAGAGCAATTTCTGATTAGGACGGCTGGGAATTTCCGATAAAACTCCCCAAACGCCCGCTCTACAAGTTGTCGCGCCCACTCGATTGGAAGGTCCGATTCTGTATGCATTGTTCACGGCGCACTCCAAATGCAAGCTAGACAGTCTTAGAGCAATTTCTGATTAGGACGGCTAAAAATTTCCGATAAAACTCCCATAACGCTCGCTCTACAGGTTGTCGCACCCACTCGATTGGTAGGTCTGATTCTGTATGCATTGTTCACGGCGCACTCCAAATGCAAGCTAGACAGTCTTAGAGCAACGATGTTTTGTTGCGATCAAAGCTTGTGTCAGCTTACAACCTCGATACCAGCCAACTGAGGCTTAAAGAAACTGATTTGAATTGAGTCTTAGAGCAATTTCTGATTGAGACGGCTAGAAATTTCCGATAAAACTCCCATAACGCTCGCTCTACAGGTTGTCGCACCCACTCGATTGGTAGGTCCGATTCTGTATGCATTGTTCACGGCGCACTCCAAATGCAGGCTAGACAGCCTTAGAGCAATTTCTGATTGAGACGGCTGGGAATTTAAAATAAAACTCCCTCAACGCCCGCTCTACAAGTTGTCGCGCCGCGCCTACTCGATTGATTCTGTCGGGCCTATATGCATTGTTCAACTCTACTGAGATTTATACACCAAAAGATAGAGCTTGAGCTGCTGAGTTCAAATATATGTTTATTTTCACAAGTATTTGATTTCTAAAGAAGTTATTCAAAAAGGCCGTTTTGGAACGCTCCAAAGCGGCCTATGTTGGCCGGAGCGGCTTTTTCGGCCAATGACCAAAAGACATGTCCGGTACTGTATCTTGGCTTCCAATGAGATAACGGTTATTACCAGTTCATATGCCTACCACTCGGACTTTCTTCTGCGCCATATATCTTCACCAAACTTCTTCGTTGTTTTGTAAAGGTGTGGAGAGCCCAGGGACTAGGAGTAACCATCTATATCGATGACGGAATAATATTCGAGATATCACAGGAAAGGTGTTGTAGATCAATCTCAGTTATATTAAGAACGACCTTGAACAAGCAAGCTGGCACATCGCAGATGAAAAGTGCAGTTGGTCCCCATCCCAGCAGTGCTGCAGGTTAGTATTCATAGCTAGTTTGTCAGCAATGACTATTTCTGTCTCGACAGATAGAGTAGAAAGAGCTCGCGTCAGATCAGACTAAATCTGTTCGTCTTTGAAACCGTCGTTACATGAGAGATTACGTTGGCCAGGAACTATTTCGTCGCAACATATTGTGCTGAACTCGATCGACAAGAGAAATACGAGAGCAGTGGCAAGGCAAGTGGCCGAGACACAACGACAAGAGTTGCCATTATCACGATCATGGCTCAAGACAAGTGCAGAGCAACGTGAGTTACAATACTGGAGCAAAAAGCTGGGGAATGTGATTCAACTCAGCCTAATACCAGTACGGCCACCTAGAAACTTCCGCCAGGTTATCGATATAGACGCCTCACAACATTCCGTGGGAGCGATTTTGATTAATTGCCAAAGCGACATCCTCTCGCGAACGTTCAGAGAACTTCCAAGACACCTACAGGCGGATTCTAGCACCGCTAGAGAGATCTTTGCAATGTGGTTCGCATTGGATTCATATAAGCCCCTAGTATCAGGAGACGTTCTATTCAATACAGATAGCCAAGCAGCAGTCACAATTTGCAGCAAAGGCAGCCTAATTTTGCAATTGCACCAAATGGCGGAGAAGATCTGGGCATTAGAAAATAGACACATGGTTTCAGTAATGTGGATTCCTAGGGAAGAAAATCAAGAGGCAGATATAGCTAGTCGACTAGTGGATTATGATGATTGGAGGATATCCGACAATATATACGATGCTATAGTAAACAGATGGGAAGCTCCTCATATTGATATGTTTGAAAATGACCGAAACGCTCGGTGCAGCATTTTCTTTTCTAGATATCAATGTACAGGCACATAAGGAGTCGATGCATTCGTCCAGCACGAACCATGGACAAGTGGACCTCTATGGTTAGTGCCACCAATCAATTTAATTACAAAGACACTCAAGTGGGCTCGCTTTCATCAATCATTCGGAATTCTCGGATGTCCATTATGGGATTCACAGCAATTTTACCCCATTGTTAAACCAACATGTGTAAACTGGGCAGATTTCATATTAGACGGAGTATCATTTCCAACGGGCACCAAATTATTTAAAAATCCTTCAGTGGCGGATGCCTTCGGATCAGAATTTTCAAGATCGGATTTCGCGTTTTTCCTCATCGACTTCAAACCTGGTCCGAAGATAAGGAAACCACTTAGGTTTTAGTCCCTCGGCTTTGCTATTTTCAAACCTCGGCGTTGTATAACAATAGTACAAAATAGATTTTATTCCAGAGTGTGACGGAGGTGTAAGTGGTATTTTGTACTATTGAGAAATCCACACACCTCGCTGTGATGTCGACCACGCTGAGATGTCGCAACAGCGTGATCGCCAATCAAGCACGGGTACAGTAACCCGTGTCACTCCAGGCTATTTCGCAAGAGTGCGTGTCACTCCAGGCTATTTCGCACCTCGTCGCTCTCAGCTCCTCCCATCCATGGATGGAGGAGGAAGAGTCAGGTTACTTGCACTAACCGTGAACGCTGTGCCCACCCACCCACCCAGGGAGAAAACTCGGGAAAGACAAGGTAATAATTATGTTTTCAGCAGGAAGATTTCAAGAATCAGCCAATCTCGGACTGGAAGCCGAGATGTGGGTCTAAATCGCGTCACGCGAGCTATTATCGATGCGGTTAAGTGTGACAGGGCAGCAACGATCAAGTCATATACAACGGAAATCAAGAAGTTTCAAATATGGAGGAATGATCAATACATGCGTACTATTCTACTTTCTCAAGCTCGGAATCTATATCTCGCTAAACTTGCTGCCGACGGAAGGCAGAAATTAATGCCGAACGTCGTAGCCGCACTGAATTACTTTTATGGGAATCTCCAAGGAGCGCCTAGAGAACTTCAATCCTCACCACTAGAAACGGGAGACGAGTCCGCCTTCCTACTGTGACGATGGCCAAAATCAAGCCCTTCGAAATGAATAAGCTAGTGCTGTTGGGGATCGGGAATTTCAAAGTATTGCAGGCAGCAGCACTAGCGCTTATCCCATTTAAGGCGTTGTTAAGAATAAGCGAGGTTGCCAACCTACTTAAGGTCGATGTCATCCAGATGGACAGCAACACCTGGCACCTAACCGTAAGAAGGTCTAAGACAGATCAGCACGCTGAGGAAGCTATTTATTTATATTCTGTTTTGATCCAATGGAGCATCAGCTATGGACCAAATACCCGATGCCGCAAGTACCAATAGTTTTCTATTCCAGTCTAAGTCAACGGGATTTCCATTATCCTTGTCAATCCTCCGGGATAGGCTACAAGGGCTGCTCACTAGGGATAATCTTCAAAACCTCAACATCACCTCTCATTCGTTTAGAGGTGGTGCAGCGACTCAAGCTCTCAGTATGGGGATCCACCTATGGAGCATGAAGTTTTCAAGAGTTTTCCACCTCCCAACTTGCATAACGTCTGCTCGACGTTATGCAAGTTGGGAGGTGGAAAACTCTAGAGGGATTCCGTAACTACATTGAACCGAAAGTGCTCAACATTTCCTCATCAGTGCTCAACATTTTCTCTCGATGCATAAGTTACAATGATGTTCTCAACATTATCAGATCTGCTTACAACTGTATATAGCCTATACTATTCGTGTTGATCCTCATACATTATTTGTGATACGAGCGTATTGAATGTAATCACGTACTGATAATAATACTCATCTATTGAATGATGTAAGTGCGTCCAAGCACAAACCACTATGTGATGCTTATATAACATGTATTCACTGTATGCATGTCAAAGAATATGTCTCAACACAGGAGACAGCACGTACCAACAGCGCAATAAACTTCTCTTTAAACCTCGGTGTTATGTAACAATAGTACAAAATAGATTTTATATCAGAGTGTAACGGAAATATAAATAAAGTACGGCGGGAGAGGAGCCGACCCGAGATAGCTGCTTCATTTGTGACCTCAGCTTTGACAATACTTCCGAAGCAACCAAAGGCCGACATCCACCAGAGGAAGGTAGTGGTGTGCTGTTGGTGTGATTCTCGAGGAATGCCCTATATGAGCTCCTTGCTGATGGTACCGCAATAACAGCGAACATCGACGCTGCACAGCTGCAGAAGCTGAGCGAGGCCATGCCGCGGAAACGGCGACGGCGGAAGAACGTTTACCTTCTTCACGACAATGCTCGCCCCGACGTTGCAAGGTCGTTTCGCCCGAAGACGCAGGAGCTCATGTGGGAGGTTCTGCACCACCCTCCGTATTCGCCAGATGTTGCGCAACGGAGCGTTACCTCTCCCGAGCTCTAAAGCAACACCTGGAGAATAGATGCTCCAACGACCGATCCGAACTGGAATCCGTGGTGGGGCACTTCTTCGAGCCACAGCCGACTTCATTTTGGACTTTTTCACCAACTTTAGGAAGTTCTGAAAGTGTCTAAAAAGGTGGTACTTGATCGGCGCAAGTCTGCTGAGTATGGCAGATGAGGCAGAACAGCCACTTCTAGTTCGTTTGATTTTCGCATTTGGAAACGTGATTTGCGAAAGGTGTGGGCGAGCGTTGAAAGAATGGAACCTCTTCTGTTGACTGGCGTTGGCTGCAGCTCAACAATTTACGGCACATTTCGTCGATGTCGTCACAATAGGACTCTTATATGATGGTTCGGCCATGTTCCAGAAGGTTGGAGTGTATCACGCCAGTCGCAGACCGCCACACTGATACCGTCGTTTTTTTGGTAGAATTTCGGATAGGGGAGTGTCTTGGGGAGAGGTGGGGGTTCGTCGGCATGAGTCCTTTGCCCCGACCGTCTTCGGTATCGTACAGAACTAAAGGGTGTGTCAAAAGTTCTTGGATTCGTCTATTTCAGGCTCATTATATAGGATGATGTGCTTCGCTCACCCAAACTTATATGTGGTATTGTTGCACTATTCTTACCCTCTCATATACCAATTTTTCGTGCCTGAATGTTCTTTTGTTCAAGCTGATGCAAATGGTTTGCGCACTATAATGGAGAAGCTGCATGTCGAAGAAAAAAGTAACTATAAAACTACCTAGAGAGCATCCTGAAGAAAGACATCCTTCCTTGGGCATCCGCGCCTTAACATGAAAGCGACTGGACTTATCATCAAGATTCTGCGCCCGCTCATAAGGCTAAAGTGGTACAGAAGTTTTTCGCTGATCAACACTCCGGATTTCGGTGGCGATGTCCGTTTCTCCACGTGGTGCCACTGGAAACTGCTCGCCCTGCGAGCTAAGCTGAGCACGTACACTCGAATGCAGGCGACATGCCCTTGTGACAGGCCGGCCTACGAAGACCCATGTCACATCACATGGTTGATGACGTTACATGAGTATCGAGATAGTGCTACCGCGTCCGCGGGAGCCGACGCGCACCCGCAGAGCCCGGCGAGTGTGAGAAGTATGCGAGGGTCCCTGATGCGAGGACGGCATCAGGGGGCAACTGAGCTAGTCCGAAAGTCCCGTAACGTAAGCAGGACCCGCGTTGCTACACTGAATGTGGGTACGTTGACGGGCCGCTCGTGCGAGTTGGTTGAAGCACTGGAGCGTAGAAGAGTTGATTTCTGTGCAGTGCAGGAGACGAGGTGGTCCTGCCGCAAGTCAAGGGACATAGGACGGCTTCAAGGCCGTTCTATGTGGAAGTCCCAGGACCACCAGTGGAGTTGGAGTCATCGTCTCCAAACGATTTCGTGATTCGATTGTAAGCGTCGGGCGCTTTGACGACCGATTGATGAAGATCGCTGTCGCCGCTAAAGAGCGACTCTATCACTTCTTCTCTGCGTATGCTCCGCAGACTGGCTGCTCCGATCAAGCCAAGAATGAGTTTTGGAGCCTGCTCGATGAGAAGACAGCAGAGGTGTCGTCGAAAGATGTCATCATAGTCGCTGGTGACCTTCATGGGCACGTCGGCGCGATGAAAGACGGGTACAGCTGTCATGATGGATTCGGCTACGGGTCGCGTAACGCCGATGGTGAGCGCATCCTTGAAGATGCGGAATCGCATAACCTCACCATAATGAACACCGTATTTCGTAAACGCGACTCCCACCTCGTCTCGTCTACTATAGTGGGAGCTCCAAGTCTCAGATAGATTTCGTCCTTGTGAAGGATCGTGACCGAAGTCTTGTCACAGATGCGAAGGTCGTGCCGTATGAGACAGTCGCCCCACAGCAGCGACCGCTGATCTGCACACTAAAGATCGTCCCTCCAAGGCAGAAGCAGGTCGAGCGATGCGGTGCCCCGAGAATCAAGTGGTGGCGAATGTGAGAAAAGGAAGCAGCTGTGATTTCTCGCGTGCGGTTACCGACAGTCACAACTGTCGACGAAACTTGGAAGAAGGCTGCCGACGCGATAGGTGAAGCTGCAAGGTTGGAGCTCGGCATCACGGTGCCTGGACGACGCAAGGTCGAAAAGCAGACGTGGCTGTGGACAGAGGACGTGAAAGCAAAAGTTCGAGAGAAGAAATCGCTCTATCACGTGTTTCTCAGCAACACGACAGCCGATAACTGGCGGAAGTACCAAGAAGCGAGGAAAGCTGCAAAGAAGGCCGTGGCTGTTGCAAAAGCCGCTCATTATGGAGATGTCAACGAGAAGCTCGAGTCGCGCATCGGTGAGCGGTATCTGTACCGACTTGCTAAGAGCCGCCATCGCCAAACCGAGGATATCGAAAAGTTTTTTGGCATCAGTGATGAGAGCGGCCATCTTCTCATGGACCGCAAGAAGGCATTGAAGCGATGGCGCAATTACTTTGAGGGAATCTTTACAGTAGAATTTCCTCATCCAGCCATCCCTTCTACGGCTCCAACCCACGGCCCCCTCCAGAAGATCACCGTGGAGGAGACTGAAGCGGCTGTGAAGAAGATGATGCCAGGCAAAGCGACTGGGCCCGACGGCGTGGCAGCTGATTTATGGAAGTCCAAGTACTGGTACCCTGCTGAGTGGTTGGCGAAGTTCTTTAATCAGGTTGTGGCGGAGAAGAAGGTGCCTGAGTGTTGGCGCCAAAGCACGACAATACCGATTTGAAAGAAGAAGGGCAGTCCTGCAGACTGCTCCAATTACTGTCCGATTCGCTTGCTTTCGCACAGCATGAAGATCTTTGAGCGAATAGTCGACGGACGAATTCGTGACATCGTCCAGCTTTCCAGCAATCAGTGCGGCTTCGTAGCTGGCTGTGGCACCATTGATGCCATACATGCCGTCCGCCTCTTGTTAGGGAAGCATCGCGAGAAACAGAAGCCAGTGCAAATCGCCTTCCTCGACTTAGAGAAGGCCTTCGACCGCGTACCGCGTGAAGTGATATGGTACGCCTTGCGACATCATGGAGTTCCTGAAGAGCTCATAGAGTGGGTGCGAATTTTCTACTCTTGTCCAAAGAGTCGAGTTCAAGCTGCAGCTGGAACCTCGATGGAGTTTTCCATCTTTGTCGGGGTACACCAGGGTTCTGCGCTTTCCCAACTCCTTTTTGTTGTCGTGATGGACACCACTACACAGGATCTTCAGAAGCCAGTCCCCTGGACTTTTCTTTACGCTGATGACGTAATGCTCGCTAGCGAAGATAAAGATGAACTCGAGCGAGAGGTGCAAGCTTGGTGTGATCGCTTGGAGCGGCTTGGACTTAGATTGAACGTGAAGAAGACCGAATATCTAACGACGGATTTTACTGAGTGCTGCTCCATCAAGGTTAATGGCATCGAGCTCCCACGCACTTCGATGTTTAAATACCTGGGATCAGCAATAGCGTCTGACGGCGGTCTGATGACTGAAGTGAACTCACGTGTGAGTGCAGCTTGGTCCAAGTGGCGCTCGTTGACTGGCGTGCTCTGCGATAGGGAGATACCAGAGCACCTGAAGTCGAAGATCTACAGAGCAGTGGTCCGGCCGGTAGCGATGTACGGCGCTGAGTGTGAGCGTCCGCAAGATAGGCCTTGAGTTGACAGTGTCAGGAAAGCGGCCAAGAGGGCGTCCGAAGCAGCGCTGGTCTGATACGTTACATATGGACATGAAAGTAGCTGGTGTCCATCCTGATCTAGCGCTGGATCGGGAAAGGTGGCGTCATGACACCAGAATAGCGGACCCCGTTACGAAGCGGGACGCTGAAGAAGAAGAAGAAGAAGAACACTCCGGATTTCATCTCAGCCGAAGAGTGCCCCCGGCTCAGCACGGACCTCATTTCGATGGACTTCACTATCTGGTCCATATTGAAGAGTGAGGGCTATGCAACATATCACACGACACTGCTTCACTTCAAAGAGCCCTGAAGAAAGACTGGGGAGAGATTGATGAAGACCCCCTGCGTGCCGCCGTGGCTGCGTACCCGAGCGACAGAAGGCGTGTATTCGTGCTAAAGGAGGCCATTTCGAAATTTAACCGATTTGCTTTAAACAGTCGTTTGGGCGGTCAATTACATGTGTCCAAGAACTTTTGACACACCCTGTACTTTGCATCACATGTGACGACTCGATCCAAATACAGGCCTTTTCATTCCGAAGAAGCAAAAAAGAACGGATTTCGAAACGCTGCAAATTCTGGCGATCGCTCAATTCATGGGTACCCACTTCTCAAGCTGTTTCAGCTTTCCAAGGCGTTTAAAACCATCTGTAACACCAGATTTAGTGACCCCTGTTTTCCGCAATCTCTCTAAATTTCTCGAAACCACCGTTGCACGGTCATTTCTCCAACACTATTCGGCCTCTACATATGGTTAGGTTGCCGGGCTGCTTCTACGGCTATGAAATTGAAAGAGAATGTCGTTCAGAATCGTTCTTTCGACACAATTCAATAAGTCTTCGAAGAAACGCAATTATTAAGCGCAGGTAAAAGAGATAGAGCGAAGAGTTCTGTATCAGACATTATATGAAAATGAAAAGTAAGTTGAATTCTGACTGAGATGGGTATTCACCTCTGCTGTCGAAAATACGGTATGTAAAGTGTGTTAAACCTTCTCATGCGACTCTATCAAAGATTTCTACGGTTCCAAATAGGGCAGCAGTACTCTATTATTGGCCTAAGATAGAGGACGGAATGTTGGGTGATGTACATCCTTAAATGATCGTTCTGCGTTCATACACCGTTCGTAGCATGTGTAATGCATGTGTGCTTTCAAAAATGGAAGCGGTTTTCAATGAGGCTCTCTATGCATTGTCGAATTTCCCGACATTTTCCCACATTCGTTCTTCCAGAAGTTCATTTTCATAACGATTTTCCCCTGAATATATATGAGACACAGCCATGGGAGCACATTCTTTTGGCATTAAAATGAATCCAAGAAATGTGCTCTCTTGTTTGCACTTTCTAGAGACTCAGTAGTTCTGTTTAGAACTAGTTTATCTCAGAACTATTCATCCCAAATCTCTCGTCTCTCGTACTTCCTTAGAGAAACGCTTCGATACGGTTAACGACAGAGTTGCTAGAGGGCCGTCCACCCATTTTTGTCTTTTTCTCTCTGATCTTGGATTTACGCGCCACTTGTTAGCATCACTTTCGGAATTTATTGCCTCTAGCAAACAAGAGCTAATTTCAGATAAGTGAGGTACCTCTAGACTTTGGTTTATTTACTCTTAAACAGTCTTTTTAAATTTGTTGCCACCATTCGTAACCGTCTAACCTTCTTGCCCATGGCCTCATACAGGTTGATTTCTGATTTGGAAGGTTGATTTCTTTAGCATTCAAGCACTGTTATTGACCGTGGTACGTGTATGAAAATCTTGTTGAAAAACAAAGTTATGATTTTGGAATCTTTGGAGATATGGCACTAAATGATCCACATGCAGTTTCGGTCTTCGCTGTGTCTGATATACGGAACGAAATCCTAAGACACACGTCCGGACTAGAGGTGTGCGTTAACTTTCTGTCGGCAAATTTTTAACGTGTACTTGCCAGAGACGCAGGTGGGATGCAGGGATTGCTTCCTCGCTCCTGCTGTATTGGGTCGACTCGTTCATTAGGTGAGGCATGTGGCGTGGTCGTGGCAGAGTACATACATGGATGTGATCGCGTCTGCTTGGATTGTATCTGTGTGAGTCGGCTAAAAGCTTGCACCTAGTAGACTGGGAGTACAATGTCTGGCGATTCGAAGTTGACTGAAAAGTCTCGCCCGTCCCTTAGGGCTGGCAGCTAGCAGATCCTCACCCACACGCCAGAGCCTGACTGGCTACCTTGTGTGTTCCAGTTAAAAACAGCGACACTAAAGGGCTTCATTTCCCTTTTTTTCAGAAAGAGCCTCCATTTCTACAGCAATGCGATACGATTACGGAAAGGCTGCTAAAATCGCGGGCCTAAACAACTGCGCAGTTTGAGAAGGACTAGGATGACGATCTGTACTTTCAACGCCCGCACGCTCGCATCGGAAGCATCCGTCGAGGACCTGATGATGCAAGCCCGTGGATTGGAACCAGCAAGGTGAGAGGCTGTCTGAGCTTATCGTATCGACCAAGACCATCCATGGAAACTCACAGTTCCAGAAGCCTCCCGCCCTACGATAGACATGGGAATCCCCAGTGGCTAGTTCCACAACGAGATCGACCACATCATCTTCAACCGCAAGCATTGCCTAAACAACGTCTTCGTTGTTACCAACTTCTACACGGGGTCGGCCATCACCTCCTTCGCGCGAGGTTTCGCTTTTCGCGTCAAGGAGAGAAGGCCGCAAAGTTCAAGAAGGGGAGACCCAGTACGACCATCAGGCGGGACGTCTACACCTCTCCTGCCGGCCTTTGGAAAGATACCATCATGGACAATATTGTCGAGGAATACGACCGCTTCGTGCACCATCTCCACGACAGTGCTAAGGAAGCTGAGAGCTTGAAGACCACCAAGAGACGTCTGTCTCCAGAGACTCTCTAGCTGATACGCCAGCGTGGAGCAGCACGAGCGTCAGGCAACTACCAACTGACGTCCGAGTTTACGAAGCTACACAAAGCTGCAAGAAAAGATGATCTCGAGGAGAGAAGAGCGGAAGTGCTTGCTGCAGAGGCAGTGTTGAGCATCCGCAATGCCCAACGGAACTTCGCCAACTTCAAGACCAACGTGACCGCTCTCCTACATCGTAAGGCCTCGTGCATACTTTTAGAGAGCGACGCGGAAGGAGGTGGAGTTCCCCGTGCTCGTCGCATCGCTCATCGCTCTGCAAGGAAGCGCGACGCGATCCAACGCTAAACACCGCGGGCGGCACGAAAAGTATGCTTTGCCCGCGATGGGAGCGGGAAGCCATCGCGCATGCCTGCGGCCACTGTTGCGGCGGCCGTGGCGAAGGTTCCTTCAACTATTCGGCCGCGCGCGGCAAGAAGCTCATTGACTGAGCGCCGCCATGGCATTGCGGCGGTGGAAGTATGCTCCGGTCTAACTGTACCATCTCTTTACCAAGAAGGGGAATGGAGAGGGCCTTTCCTTCGTTAACCACCTCCACCTGCCCCATGCCATCTTCCGCAGGATTTATCCTCGTTGTACCCTCTGTGCTCCCTTCCGAGATACGGCACGCCATCTCGTCGGCAAAGAACCGTACAGAACCCGCTCCCTACAGGATCGGCACGAACACCTGAAGAACCTCCCGCCGTAGCGCGGCTCCTCACACGCTACCTGTCGGAGTGCAAGGCTCCATCACAGTGGAAGACCAGTAAGACCGTCTTACTGTACAAGAAGGGGACGTGCACGACATTGGCAACTATCGCCCGATCTGCCTGCTCTCTGATGTTTACAGCTGGGATGAGCGGATTAACCATTATCCCTTATTCGGTTTCCGGTGGGGTTTGTCCTATACGTGGAAAAATATTTATTTATTTATTTATTTATTGCACTCAAAGGTGCGCATAACATTGCGCACCTCATAATGTAAGGCTAGAAAAACAGATCCAGTTCTGAAACAAAAAGGAAAACAAAAAGTAAGCAGCTCCATAACAAGGTACCAAAGAAAGGACCAAGAAAAGATCTCACAAACAAGTAGAAAGGTGAAAAACTAAGACGTACTTTGAATACCTACGCTATAAAATAGTAGAAATCGTGATGTCGTTTCCCTTTGCAGTGCCTTCATTTAAAACCGTGAAATTGACAACTGTGAAATCTACAGCACAATAAGAAGGTGCGATTACGTAGAACCGCTAAAGGAGTAGTGGGTGAGGCGAGATAGTGTTACTGAATGTTCAAGTGGAAACGAGCATCAGTCTGTTATAATGCCGTATCTGACTAATATTTATGCCACAAAATGCGCAGTGTTGAAGTATCCATATTGTTGGACAATGTTGGTAGGCGAGTTAATTGATGCAACAAGATAGCACACAGAAGATGAATCGGTTTTGTGAAAGCCAGCCCAGCAATAGCGTGGTTCACAATGTTCAAACTACTCTCGAGCAACATTATTGGCTGGTCAACACCTGAGCTTCAGGTTGTAGCCTCAAGTACTTAGGAGGCAATGCTTCTTTCAGCGACAGCCATTGTCTCTTCTATAGCAGCAGGATGACTTAAAACCCGAAACAGCCTTTAGAATGGCAAAAATTTCCGAAATCTTTTGCTCAAGTCAAAGCTCTTCGCAACAAGCAAACACCACTAACAACCCATTCTCCCTTCACGTATTGAGGTTGAAGAAAATTATATTATTACTAAGACTATAACGTGACATCATTTGGAACCACACGTTGAAACTATACTAATGACATGAACTGTGTAGAGTCACGAAGACAAAGCAAGGTTAAAGGATTCTCATAATCAAGAGCTGTCGCCCAGAATATCCAGTAGCATTCTCAGTATATATCAGGCATAGCTATCACACATAGCAACATCGAGGTGGAACTGGAAAATTCGCAACTGTTGTATAGGTAGCATTCAACACCAACAACAGCATTCAACACGGGTTGGACTGATCCTGTAGACCATGTAATAGTTCAGTTTCTGTAAACGAAATATGGTTATAGTAAAGCATGGAATATGATGAGTAGGGAAAACTTTGATGCCTAAACGGGTCAATTTTAGATGAGTAATTTGTGAGGTGTATGGCCTTGCGTTGTCTTGTAACAGGAGCGGACTTCCTCTATTCACAACTGCCGACCATATTTTTGCAACTCCTTGTACATTTGGTCTAAATCACAGCAGGAAGACTTTGCTGTAACTGTATAAAAAGGTTGGAAAAACCTGTAGTGGATTACACCTTTACAACACCACCACAAAGTAAACGTAATCTTTTTAGGGTAAAGGTCCGGTTTAGGAAAGGATATTGGATGAGAATCTTATCTACTTAGACAAATCTCCGTTTTCTGCTATCGTAAAGGAACAGTTTTTTTACCTACAATTATAATATAACTTTACAAAAGGCTCATTCCTAAAGCGAACGAGCAGGTTGGAGCGAGTGTCGAAATGTGCCTGGCTGCTCGTCGGTCAGCTCATGGGGCACCCACTTCGACATCTTCTTCACTTTGCCGATTCTCGCCAAATCTCTTGCTACCGAACTGACTGTGATCTGCGCCAAGGTCCTCCGCTAACGTATGTTTATTCGTCTCCGGATTCGCTTCGACCGCTCTCCTCAAAACTTCATCGTCACGACGATCTGCGCCCTCGACCCGGTTTTCTTCGAGATCAAAATTGCCGGAGCGATTTTTTCTGAGCAGAGCCCAGCCTCACGTTTGGAAGAACAGTTCGTCTCAAAGGTGCTGCTAAGGTTACAGGATGCCTCTGCCGCAGAATGTCCCAATTTAAATTCGTAAGACATGGTGACTCGCGATAGTCGCGTCGGGTCATGATTTTACGAAGCCCTCGATAAGGTCGGTTAGTGAAATTAGAGAGACCATACACATGTGTTTTTTTAAAGAGCAGAAAAAAGCTAACGAACGGCATGTGTGACTTTCTCTGAGAAGGAACGATTTAGGGTAAAAAACATATTTATTTAATCATACCTCAAAACGGAGACCAATTTTGCGACAGCCTAATATATGGCGGTGAAATGAGGTAGCATCTTCCCCGAAACGCAGGAGGTGCGGGTTCAAGACACGTCTGGCGCAAAGACGATAGAAATAAGACATTCTTACAATGGCTTATTCGATATTTCCTCACAGCCCTCCTTTGCCATATTATAAACTGAGTCTGCTTTTGCTTTGTAGTACTGCACTCTTAGGAAAACAAAACCTAAAATAACTGTGCATAGCAAAAATCGCCTTGTTTGTATTTATCGTAAAAAAGCAAAATTTGAGCGTAATTGATTTATCGTTAACCAGGCGTTATGTCTGTTTCGTTGACGGTTGGACGTCTTGCTGTCGAAGGTTTATTCGACAATGAAAAGTGAAACACACTATGGGAGGATGCTGTTTGTATACGTGTGATAATCAATACTATCAAGACTGATAGTCAAATTCATTCGTACACAACACCAGGTCTCAGCACTGACAGCTGGATAGTAAATAAATATTAATTGCTCGGAAATTAATGCAGGTTTTCGACCTCCAACATTAGAGCGAATTTTTTGGCAAAACTTTACCTTGGAATACCCTGGTTTTATGCGCTTTCTTATTGTGCTATTCGTTTTTGATATGGATTACTTCTAGGCAGACTTTGTAGGCTATAAATGGACATGTCAAAGCAGCAATTTCGGCAGATTTACTTCTATGAGTTGCGCGCTCGTACTGCCTCGGAAACAGTTTGGAACATCAGTCAGGTATGAGGCCAAGGAAGTGTTAACAAATTCACGGTGGTGTTCTGGTTTCAAAAATTTCGTCGAGGTGATTCGATCTTCAGGAGGAGGCATGTCGCGGACGTCGCTCTGGCATTGACGACAACGAGTTGGAGATCGTGGTGGGAGCAAATACATGTGGCCGTTCGAGAACTTGCGAAAAAACTCTGCGTAAGCAAATCAAGTGTTTAGGAGCATCTGTGTGAAATCAGAAAGACGAAGAACTTAGATAAATGGATACCATACGAGTTGAACGACCATCAAAAAATCGTCGGTTCGAAGTGTCGTCAGCGCTGCTTCTTCGCAACAACAACGATCCATTTCTCGATCGTATCGTAAGTTGTGACAAAAAATAGATCCCTACGGTACCGGAAACGATCGGCTCAGTGGCTGGACCGCGATGAAGCTCCGCAGCAGTTCCCGAAACCGACACTGCACGTAAAGAAGATCACGGTAACTGTTTCGTGGTCTGCTTCTGGATTAATTCGCCAAAGTTTCTTGAAATCGGGTGAAACAATGACAGTAAAGAAGTACGTCTAACAGTTCGACGAAATGTACAAGAAATTCCGACTTTTGCACCCGGCAGTGGTCAATAGAAAAGGACCGGTCCGTCTCCACGACATCGCTCGAACACATGTTGCGCATCCGATGCTGCAGAAGTTGGTCGAGCTGGGCTACGAAGCTCTACCACACCCACCATATTCACCGGCTATTCGCCAACCGTCTGCCCTTTCTTCAAGCATCTGGGTAAATTCTTGAGCGAGAAATGCTTCAATAACCGAGCTCAGGTGAAAACTGCTTTCGACAGGCAACAGAAATAAGTAAGCCAGCACCTGGTTGGCAAAGATGTGTAGACTCGAATGGTTCTTACTACGGTTAATAAAGCTGTGTTTAAGCTGAGATACCTCGTTTTAAAGTTGAGGTCAAAACCTGCATCAATTTTCGGACAACTTAATACATACCCCTGTCTTAACGACTTCGCCGTAGTAATAATTTCTCATCATCAATTGTAGCTGCCACCTAAGATTTCCACAGGAGAGGTCAAGATTTCCGCAGGAGGAATACCTTGACTACGTCGATTGGGGCAAGTTAGAAAGAAATATGTAGAAAAATGAAGAAATGGACAAAAATCAATAATTTGATCAATGTCGATTGATGACGATCGATACTTCAAGAGCGATTTCAGATTCGTGTTTAGCGTCCTCGGTTAACCCAGGGTTGAAGCTTCCACACCAAGGATGTGCGTTTAACGATTAACGATTTACCGATTTACCGGATTTGCCGGCATTTTTCGTTAAAACTTTTTAACGAAATTTAACGACAGAAAATTCCATTAAATTGCATTAACGACATTTTGTGCACCATTTCCGAAATTTTATTTCTTTTCCATGTAAATGCATTTTGGAGGATTTTTTTGTTGTTGGATAAACTAAAGCAGTCTCGTTGGACGCCGAGAAACTCTACCTATCGTGTATCGAGAATTCCTGGAATATTCCTTGCTCCTTGACCAATATATTTGCGTGTGCCCCCACTTTTCTTCGCTGTTGTTTCCCGCTTTCCGACCTCATTGCCCATTTTTTTGCGTTTGATTGCTACATATTAGTTCCTCATACTCACCACCCATTCAGTTTTTTCACTGTTTTTTGTGATATTTGTTTCATAAGTGTGATCGAAAAGACATAGGAAACGCGAGAGAAACGCTACGAAAAACAAACTATGTGACAAAGCGAAACAAGGGAAGAGGAAGGTACCTTCCCCTTCCTGCAAATTTTCCGAAACGTTAGAGGGACTTTTCGTGCGGCGGCCAAGGATTGTAGAACTTCGTTAAGGCAACGATGAGCCAGCTAAACTAATAAAGCGTAGTGAGTTGGTATCGTTTTGCCAAAGACAAAAATACTCAATAAAAATTCGATCCGAGCAAAATTTGATCAACGGCCCGTGGCTGTTTATTTGTTTTTCTGCTGACGTCTGCGGTAAGAACAAAACCTTTTGGGACAAAAATAATCATTCTGTGGAACAGGCAGATATGGAACTATGAACTTCGCACATATCTTCCAAAGGCGGACTGTACCAAAGAATTCGCTGTGTTCGCTGTCCGACTGAATTCTTCATTAAATATAACATTCATTTCTGAAGTTTATATAGTTTAAACAATTATGGCAGTATTGAAGAATATTGGGCGGTAAAAGTCTACTTAGCGAGCGAGCGCAAATTCTGCAAGGAGTTTTGCCAGGACAAACGAAAAGCTTAAAAACGTTGCGCCGCGTCTAGCGTATATCACTTCTGATCTTTACAAAACCTGAACGACTTTCCACAAGCTAAACGAACTAGGTGTAGTAGGAAACTTCTTATTTTAGAAGTTCAGTTGGTACTGTTTGGTTTCAGAATCATAATAAGTTTGTTGATAGATGGAGTGTTGATAGTTTGTTGATATTATTTATTGTGAAGAGGAAGTCATAGTCATATAATTGTCATGGAGATGGAGTCGAAAAAATCAATAAGTAAAAGGATTTGGCTTTTTACATGCTAAAATACGGCCAAATCGACTGCGGCTAAGCGAAATGTTATTTAACGAATTTACCGGATTTACCGATTTTAACGCGAAAATTTTTCGTTAAAAAATGGTCGTTAAAAATTTACCGAAAAAAAATTTAACGCACACCGCTGTTACACACACACACACACACACACACACACACACACACACACACACACACACACACACACACACACACACACACACACACACACACACACACACACACACAGGGATGAGCGGATAACAAAATTTTCAAACCCGGATAACGGATAACGGATAATTTTGCCCAAAAATCGCCGGATAACGGAAAAACGGATAACGAACAAACAACAAAAATAAAACTGTACTTAAACTGCTCTAGTTCAACATCAGACATGGAACGCAACTACTGTCGAATTATAAGTCCTTTCTAACGACTTTAATGGAGTTTTTTTTAACATAGTGCAGTCACCCTAACAAAGCCCTATGGGATTCTCACGAAACTTCAGTAAAAGAAACGCTTCTTCATTGCCATCCAAACCGATGCCGAGTTCGAATTGCGAACCACAATTCCTTCACCAGGTTCCGCGAACAAGACCACCAAGATGTGAAACTAAAACTGCTTTGCAAACTCCACTCTGCTGATGTTTCACCATGATCACCTTAATCAAAGTCTGGAAAAGATAAGGAGAGATTGAGAATTTGTTCACCCAAGCACATTTCTGTAGTACAATTTACAATTTTTCATGTTTTTACCGTTAAAATGAATGGGAAGACGAGATAAAGGATCCGTAAAACAACCCAACAAACAGTATGGAAACATTCATAAGTCGCCCTTGGAGGGAAAGAATGTGAGATTCATTCACCTCTTATTCACTCACATTTCGTTCACTGAACAGCAACTTGCCAGCATTTTGTAAGTTTCCATCGTTGGGTTGTTTTACTGATCAATCGTCAGGTTTTCTTTTTGAATTAAGGCTGTGGCCAAACAGAATGATTCTTGGATGAATGGCTCCTCCGATGCCTCTTGACTTTTCTATGCTAGGCCGACTCAGCCGAATAAAGTCTGCATAACAATCTTGGTTTCGCAGCTTCACACGGATCGATACTCTTGTTCAGCAGTATTCCAAGTTCTAAGAAGAACGTGGAATGAGATGGATGAAATACCAGCTTTCTACAGGCTACCCACTACAAGCCATTGTGCACTCCAAATGCACATGCAGAGAGACCTGAAAACTAGAAAAGCAGAAGTAGAATGCCCCTAAAAGAAAATCTTAAATTAAAATGAAGCTCCAACATGCGCAGCGGGGAATCTGTTTAGTGCAGTTCAATTGCACTATTTAGATTTTTAATAGAGAGGATCAATTTCTTAGGATTACGGAGGTACCACCAGTACCAGCCTATAAAAAGAACTTCCATAAAATCGTTTCTATAAACACACCTCAACAATTTGTAGGAGCGTAGCTTTCTCTACTCATTTAGATTGAACCTGTACCCATTTTGCTTGTATTCATTACTGCTCAGCGGTATGTGTTTAATGCGTTACAACAGTCTATCAGTAAAAACTAAAATACCTTTGCCGCATGCTACCTACACATTGCAATCGTGGAAAAGAACGCTAAATTCGGCACTAAACAGTTTATCTTGTATGTGCCAGGACCTCCATTTGAGGACCTCCATTTGTGACCGTCAGTAATATTACCAAGGCAGCGTGTATGCATTCTTGGTCTGCATATGGCTTGTGGTGAAAAGCTCATGAAGAAATCAGCCCATAGTAGGTTTCATAGATTTATGGTATAAATGAACGACCCTGGAAGGATGGAAGTTAGACGTCTTTCCAACTACGTCACCAGTGCCTGAAGTCACCCACCTTCTAGATTTAAATGCCCTCTATTGTTGCTCGCGAACACTCCTATGATTATGAAGCTTACACAGCTATGCAATACTACGCCCAAACCTAGGTATCAGCCGATTTGTTGTTCGTTATCCGGCCCAAAATTGCCGGATAACAAACAACAAAACGGATAGGCCAAAACACCCCGGAAACCGGATAACGGATAACGGATAACGGATAATCCGCTCATCCCTGACACACACACACACACACACACACACACACACACACACACACACACACACACACACACACACACACACACACACACACACACACACACACACACACACACACACACACACACACACACACACACACACACACACACACACACACACACACACACACACACACACACACACACACACACACACACACACACACACACACACACACACACACACACACACACACACACACACACACACACACACACACACACACACACACACACACACACACACACACACACACACACACACACACACACACACACACACACACACACACACACACACACACACACACACACACACACACACACACACACACACACACACACACACACACACACACACACACACACACACACACACACACACACACACACACACACACACACACACACACATCTACCCTCTCTCTCTACTCTTTTATATATAGTTGCATATCTTATGGCCCGTGACGCGTATTATCGATTTTTGCCTTGTTCTTGTTGTCAGCTGGTTCTTCTATTGGTATAATATACAATATCCTAATATAATAATATAATCGTTTAGTAACTCTAATCCGTCAACATGGCTGCAACAAGACACTGCTCAGCGGCACCCACAAACGTTCCAATACAATGGGAGATACATGACAGGGTGCCGATGAATCAGGTCTGCTCTTTAGTCCTTTGTAAGGAGAGGGAAAGTTGATGTTGATCTAAAGTAAAGATAACCAACTTCGAGAATTATTTATTTGAATCATTTTTGCTTGTTTAAGAAGCTTTCTGAGATTCATTTTTTTCTATCACTGCTCTCTGCAGCAACTTAACTCTATAATTTAGATTGAATTTGACAGCCATTTTGGACGCAATTCACCGAAAGCGGAAAATCAAATTGTCGTCCAAGCCACTAGATTACTGGAGCGGGTCATTCGCCCATTCACGAGCATTTCCTTATTTTGGAAAACGTTTGTATCATTTGTACCGATCCTGCAGTGGCTTCCAAGGTAAGTTTAAATACAATCAATTGTTTGAGGAGAAAAGCTTAAGGCCACTTGCAGGCAGCCATTTTTTGTAATTTTTCGCTTCTCGTCTTAATTTTTCCCTTTTTAAAGGTATACTATAAAGCAAGACCTAACTGGTGACATAACAGGAGGACTTATGGTAGGCATCGTGCATGTGCCTCAAGGTCGGTCCGCCTGTAAAGACTTTCTCTCGAAATTTTCACTGCACTACCTAACCACAATTGAGGCATAGCATATGCTGTACTAGCTGGTGTTGATCCTGCGGTGGGTCTCTATACGTCATTCTTTCCCGTGCTTGCTTACATGTTATTCGGAACGTCTCGACACAATTCGCTCGGTAATGATTTCTGTTTATTCTTTGATTGAAAGTCGAGTGCTTTTAATTGACTTTGTGAGATATCTTCATGAAGCATAGAGCCGAAAGAAATCATGAAAAAACTTTCAAAAAGCGTATGAATTGTTTTATTCTTCTTCTTCAGCGTTTGTCCCGCTTAGTGGAGACGCCTGCTCTTCCGCTATGCTTGCGCCACTTCGCAGGAGCAAACGCTTGATCAGGGTGATACCAAGCTTCCCTTAAGTCCACGCAACGTACCAAGCCAGCTTGCCTAGGCCGTCCTTTAGGCCGTTTTTCGGGCACATCTATGTTGACGCCAATCTTGCGAACGTGTCGCCGTTCGCACGAAGAACATGGCCATACCACCGTGGGCGAGCTTCACATAGCTTGTCGGCAGTTCTAGCGACGCCAAACCTTTGACGTATGGAGACATTGCGAAGATGACCCGTGACACCAGCGGTCCAACGCAGCATTTTCACCTTCATTACGCTGAGACGGTTCTCAATCTCGTTCTTCTAGGCCAGCACTCAGCACCGTTCATCGCTACTGGTCAGACGACGGTTCTGTAGATCCTTGATTTAAAGCGCTATGGTATCTTCCTGTCGTACAGAAGGCCTGTGATTGGGCGTCATTTGATGCACGCTGCGCCCAGGCGTGAGTCCACCTCGAGCGTCAAACTACCATCAGGCGCAATTGCAGATCCAAGGTATTCTAAATGTGTCGCTCTTATGGTGTCGAGCACAGTGCCACTGATCTCAATGAACTCAGTCTCGTTGACGTATGTCGTCAGGTACTCAGATTTTTTACGTTCAGCTTGAGCCGCTAAGCGGTCACGTCAAGCTTGCACTTTCAGTTTAAGCTCGGCCTTGTCTTCACTGACAAGCATTACGTCATCTGCATATAGCTGCGTTCAAGGAGTAGGCTTGTGAAGGTCTCGCGAAATGGCATCCATTACGACAATGAAAAGGAGTGGGAAAAGCGCGGAACCTTGGTGACGGAAATTAGAAACTCCGCCGATGTGCCGCACTTGACCCTTAGAACCACAGTAAAGAATGCGCACCCACCCAAGAAGTTCTTCGGGAATACCGTGCTGTCGTGGGGCGTACCATGTATACTTTTGTCCTTTTCGAATTTCGAATAGTCGAATTTCGAATAACTTCGAATTTCAAATATTCGAATATTCGACTATTCGAAGAAAGTCCAATATTCGAATTATTCGTTTATTCGAATATTCGAGAAAGTCCAATATTCGAATATTCGTTTATTCGAATATTCGAAGACTTCGAACTTCGAATAATCGAATTTCGAATATTCTTTATTAATCTTTTAACAAGTTAATGCACTCTTCTTCGAAAACCAGGGAACTGTGACCTTTTGATAAGAACGATGTTTTGTTTCGCGCGGCATTTAAAGTGACCGAATTGTGTGTATGCAATCTGACAAGGGAACGGTCTGGAGCGTATGTCTGAAAGGGGAGAGCGAGTCATATAGGGAGAATCCCCACCCTCAATTAATATAAAAATGGGATTATTTTTGCCAAGTCGTTAAACACAAGGAGTAGGGATCCGTTACAATAGAATTTGTGGGTCTCGCACGCCCGCCAAGTGGCTAGAGGCGTTGTTTCATGAGTGCAGTGGATAGAGGCGTTGTTTCATGGGTGAGAGGTCGGGGGTTCGACTCTCCCGCTCTGCTGCATTTTTACATTTCATATGTTTGGTTGAGAGTTGAACGATTTTGACATTTATACCATTTTTAGATGTTTTTGCCTAATTGTACAGTTGTACGCCGAGAAGAGTAAACTTCTTGCCACTTAATTATTACTGATCGGTTTTTTAACCACAAGGCAATGAGGAAGCTACTTAACGATGTATAAACGTTCAACACCAGTGATGCACAGGCACAGAGTGCATGAAACAGAAGCACTGGTCACAATCGGACGGTTTATAAAAGCTACAGGCTCCTCACAGGTGTACCAGCGACACCACCTTCAATGTCATTATAACAAATCCGTTCTCCTTCAGCTACCCGCAGCTACCCGCAGCTTCGACATCTAATGTAGTTCCCTTTTTTGCAGGTCAAAAGGAGGGTCGTGCACAATGACGTGGGAGTGAAATCATTCCACTCGAAAACGTTATCATATGTCCAATTCTTGCTTGCATCTCCCCGTCTATAAGTTCACCTTGTGGATCCCAATCTTCTTCTTCCACCACTTCCAGCTGTTCGTCCTCTCAACTTCAAGTTGACGTGCTTCGAAGTCCTTGAGTATGCTGGCCATCCATTTGGCCATCTTGATTTCTTCCCTCGAAAGTTCCCTGCCTAAAGGTGGGCCACACTTTAGCGTAAGTAGGTGGATGACCACTCCAGTATCGGCGGACATTGTTGGTGTTAGGTTTAAAAAACTTTCAGCTAGCTCTGATTTCCAGTTGACATGATGAGGGAAAGAGTGTATCGATGACCGTTAACGTCAGTTTGCGGGATCCACAGACCTCGTTTCTTCATTGGAACCACTTACGACGTCACGTCCTGGTCTTTGAAAATCCGAGCAGGATGGTTTTTCCCGAGGTCATCGGTTCATCTAGGGAAACAAACTGTGAGGAGCCTGTAGCCTTTATACGCCGTCCGTATTGTGACCAGTGCTTCTTCTTCATGCCGGAAGGGGCAGCGGTAGGGAGGTAGCACTTTCTGGATCCAGGGAAGCTCCTGCTTTCTGCTAGCAGAGACGTTGAAGAAGAGAGGAAGTGCAATGGCTATGGAGTACAAGAGCCAGTCATACTCCGTTTCCTATGAAAGCGAGCCATCCACATTTCCGCAATAGGTCTAAGTCTTAGTGTCTTATCAGATTAGATTCCAGCCAGGGAATTTTTTCTGGAAAAAGCGGAAGATGAAAGACGGAACGGAAACGCTCAAAAATTGCCGGAAACCGGAATACGAAACGCGGAAACGGAAGTGACACATGTTCGCCATTTTTTCAAAAATTGCATCTTAAACGGCGTCAGAAGCGGCTTCCATCTTTTCTTGCTCAGAACTTTGCGAGCAGCATAATCTTCCACAGGTTAATGCTCATCCTCATCATAACATAACATAACGAAGAAAAATTCATAATATTGCTATGGTAACCTTTTAGCTATGGCTGAGCAATAAACGAAAACAAATTCAGGGCCTTATCTCATTACTTCTCACCATTTCAGCATGCAGTCTTTCCATATCTAGTTCCTGCGACGGGTTTCTCGCTGACTTTTTTGATGCAGCTATTTTTTCGAACGGTAGACTTAACCGACCTAACCACACGGCCTTACTTACAGACCCGTATTTCGAAGAAAAACTGACTCGGGTGAAGTCCAAAACTGGAATAACCAAACAGATCATTTTCTGACCAGGAAAGAGATTGCTCTCAACACTTTTAGAAACCAGTGGCATTATGGATGAGGGGTGACTGCGCAGATATCTGCATATTCAACATCAGCAGTTACATTGTAATTACCAAAGCTAGTACTCAAATTCATTCTGGGATCTAAGATGATAACTGGATGACTGATTAGTCATGGTGAGTCCACACTTCCACAGGAATATTCAGTCTGTGCCAGTCTAGAAACACTACGCCCAAGGTAACACAGCTGGACAGTTCCAAGATGGTTCTCGAAGCAGTACTTTTGTGACTGAATTTAATAAGTCACCCTAGTCAATCAAAATAACAATGCATGGTAGATATTCGTGATGCTTCATTAAAAAATGAATCGCATAACTCCATATGGATGAATATCACACCTAATAAAATTAAAAATTAAAATTTGCACCTTTGGTCAGGAACACTGACGTAATCTTGGAGCACAAACCGCATGCCACAATCTTCACTGAACTCTTTTTTCATGATATTGCGCAATATGCTTACTAAGTTTTTGTAGCTATTTGTAACTAGTGGATCAAGAATGTTATGATCATTCAAATGTAGAGTGCACCTTCTTAGCATTCACTGCATACATAGCCTTTGTGTGGCATATTAATTTTGCCGTGAACCCATCCGTTGTTATTTTTGAGTCCTTTTTTTGGTAGACTAAACAATTTCAAGAATATTAATACTAGAGTTGTCAAACAGTATTTCTCCCACAATTATATGAAGGAGAAATCTTTCTAAGTGATACGTTGGTTGTGTTTAATAGAAAATTAGTGTGGAACAGTGTCCATTTCCGTTTTCGTCTTCCAGCGCAAAAACAGGCGGAACACGGAACGGAACGGAAGAGCCCAAAATGGCCGGAAACCGGAATTCGGAACACAAAAACGGAAATTCGGCTCACCCCTGATCCCAACCATGGACTTCGGGTCTGTTTGCTTATATGTGACGCGAAGCTCATCAACTTAGCCAGAACGCAGATTGAATGCCACTCATGAGCCTCCAATGTGCCTCTTCTGCACCAGATCGCCTTTGTGTTACTTCTTCGACCATGCTAGCCTTTTACCAAATAGAAGCTTCGGTATAACCTAAGGTAACAGTAACCTATGGAGCAAGATGTATAACAATCTAGCTCTGCCTATCCAGGGTGTTTATCTCTTCTCGGGGCACGAATTCTTAGGGAAGCAAGGGTGCTTCATTCTCTTTATACCTTTGTCATCGTCTTTTGGTCTCGTGAAGGAAATGGATGGAGCAGCTTCGCGGCGCTTGAGCAACGGCATCTGAGCCCGGACACCGGCTTCCACAGCCTTGGTTCGGTCCTCAGCTCGCCTCGCTCGTCGCCTTCAGCTTCAGTAGCGCTTATCACTCGCTGGAATCGCACACTCCACTCCATTAGCCCTGATTTAACGTAAGAGTAGCGGAGTATGTCGGCCACGGGACAGGAGATCCATTGATAGAAATCGATGTACCACAGTTGATAATTACCGATGCTTTTCGCAATTAACCAACTGGTACAAGAGTAATGACAATCTCAAGCCTTTGTAATGCCGGTCTGTCGAACGCAGTTTACAGTGGGTAATGAAAATAAGTAAAGGTAAATCATTGAATAACCCCAATATGTAAGGTGTTCATTTGATTATTCGATTATTTGACAATTTGAAATTCGATTATTCGAAATCCGAAATTTTGGAAATCAAATAATATTCGATCATTCGAAATTCGAAATTTTGAAAATCGAATATTATTCGATCATTCGAAATTCGAAATTTTTTCCCAAGGACAAAGGTATAGTACCATGTGACCTCACGCGGTACACTATCGAATGCTTTCTCCAGGTCGTTTGAATTGTTTTATTTGATGAAAGAATACACCTTGGTTGCATAAGGAAAAGTTATTTGCGCTTCAAAAGAATGAAACCTTAACTATAAGATGTTCGCCAGCAAAGCAATATTCATGGTAAATGAGGATAATGGTACAGTCAGACATCTAAGATCAGTAAGATGAGGTACAAGATCCTTTCCAATGGATGCACACGTTCCGATTTCAGGTTCATTTGCCGTAGTGGCTATAATGACTGGAAACATTGTCAGTAAATACGCTGTTCCAAGTGGTACTATCAACGTGACTGCTGTGAATGTGTCATTTTCATCGGAGCATGTTATCGAACCTATTGAAGTTGCCACTGTCCTCAGCTTAACGGCAGGATTGACGCAGGTAAACCTTCGCATCAGTAGAAGAAAGACAATCAGACCTACACCAAGAACCTACACTAACCTCAGTGGGTAAATAATTTAGATTATCGTTGCCGTAGTTGGTCTGGATTTCCTCACCACATACTTTTCCGAGCAGCTTGTCGCTGGTTTCACCACTGGAGCTGGAATGCATGCTTTGGTCACACAGTTCAAGGACGTCACTGGCATTTATGACACACCGAGACGTTCTGGATTTGCAACCGTGGTCCGGGTGAGTGAATTCCTCCTAATTTGAAATATCTCGTTCTAATAAAAGGGTTTATTCAACAGAGCGAAGGGAGAGGAATATTGCCTTCAACCCTGATGTAATATTAATTGTAGAGCTAGATTTTAACACGTGATAAGCGAGATGAGAAAAAATAACAGTGCGCAAAACTCTTCCTCAAAACTTTCGAAGTCGTTCAAAATTGCTTTGATGTGTAACTGGTACAGAGACAGATGAGGTAAAAGCTACGATTGGTATTCATGAACTACTGTATATAATCATTACGGATAAACCATGTAAAGAAACAATTCAACAGAGAAGGTAATAAAACTGATATGGCGCTCTTCTATTAATTTTTGTGACGCACAATGCAATAAAAAGGCAGCTAGGGCCCTCTCCAATACCAATTGGTAGAAACAAAGGGATTTTTGAAACACAAAAGTTGTAATCTCGGCTACAAGGTGCGATTTCTTCTATATTCAAAGTGCATCAGTGTAGTGTAAAGTATATCAATCCTAGTCGAGTTATCCGATGTTGAGTAGCTGGTAGTGTGGACTGTGCATGTTCGACTCCCTGTACGCCATATCTGGTAGAAAATGCAGAAAGGGCAACAGCCCAGATCGGACAAACCCCGTCACAACCCGTGGTCGCAAGTGCTAACATAAGTGTTGTAAAGGCCAGCACACTACGCCATTTGGAACACAATATCCCGCTCGGGTTTTTAATCACTAGGGCTACCGAATGGGGGAAGCGGGTCGAAGCTAAAGGAACTAATTAGACCAAGGTCAAGATTGACGTTTGAGAATTGAGCGGCCGTACTGTGAAGCCATTGTGGGGAGTCCGTACTCTTTTTTCGTTTTAGCAGGCAACATTTTTCAACTTTTTAGGTGGCGTTTGTATCTCTTAGCAAGTTGTTCCTTCCATGTGTGACTTTTTGAGTTTTGATCGCAAGGAAACGTCTTTATAACATCACGGCTTAATTTCTGCAGATTTCTCGAGAATGAAATGTGTGAAGTGCAGTTGTCGTTGAATATTGACTCGACTCCACAACGAACCAGTAGTTGAAGAGTTTATTTGTTACCTCAAACTTGGGTAATTAAATCTACTTAATAACAACATACATTAATAACACATCACGAACTGGGTTCTGCGAACTGTAAGAGGTTATGCGAACGAGAACCTAATCAGACCTATGAAAAAGGAAACAGTGACCGGGTTAGCACACTGGATGGCGCCTTACGTAGGGATTTTTGACCACTTAGAATCACGTATAGACCACCCTAAGGCCGGGGGCATACTTCCATCGTCGCGGTGCCATCGCGTTGGCCAGTTCATGGCCATTCCGCCGCGTGCGGCCGAATAGTCAAAGGAAACTTCGCTGCGGCCACCGCAACGGTGGCGGCCGGTATGTGCGATCGCTTCCCGCGCTCATTGCAGGCATGGCATACTTTTTCGCGTCGCGCGCGGTGTTTAGCGTTGGTCCTGGACGGATCGCCGTCGCGCTCCCTTGCAGAGCGATGGGCGATGCGACGAGCACTGAGAAATTCAAATCCTTTCGCGTCGCTCTGCAAAACTCATCGCCGCGCTTCCATCGCGGCGACGGGAAGTATGCACGAGGCCTAAGGGACGACCAACCAGTCAAAAGCGCTCCCTCCTCCTTGCTTGCAAGACCATCTGGTCAAATTGCGGCTTCCTCGGCTGGATCATCTGGTCGAATCGCGGACTAATCCGCGATACCATGAACAAATTTTTCTACGTGGGTGAGTGGAACCTGCGTCTGTGAAAACAATCTTCTTCGCTGCGAATCCGAAACATGTTTAAAAGGATCGTATTCAAAATGGTCGATTTTGCCGAAAATAAAGATATTTTCTATCTGAAGCAGGCGACACCTATAAAGGCCAAGTTTTGCCATACAAAATTTTAAACGATGCTTTACAAAGAACGATAAAACCATTTTTCTGAGACTATCTTCTTCTGTTATCAGGTTTCTCGATTTTGCATGACAAGTGCTCTGACACGCCTAACGGCGTGTCTCGCATTGCGCGCTTCGCGTGACTTTGCAGCATCACTGACCTATGGAAAGTAGTTTTTGTGAAACATAAATTTCGCAAAGAGAATGGAAGACAAAGGCAGCAGCGCAAAGACGCATAGAACGTCAGATGATTGGCGTGAGTCCTCGGGATAGAAAGCGAAACGTGTGGCTGCGAGGAATTACTAAAGTCAAAGATGTGGTCGACTGTGCCATGGTAAGAAAATTTACATATTGTTGGAAAATCTCTAATACTTTTGATAATAAGTGGTCTCGTCAGATTATGGAGTGGTGTCCGCCGTCCAAACGAACAGTGAGACGTCCAAAATCTAGATGGCAAGATGTATTCCAGAAAGCCTTTGGAACATGCAATTGGCAAGAACAAGCAAGAATAAAACGAAACACGAATGGATCGATCTAATGAGATGCCGCATATTGTGAAATATTGAAAGGCATATTAACAAATAAAAAAAATGAATGAAATTCGCTAACATCTAGGATCTGGTGCGTACTTTGTCGGCATCAAGCCATTCGCCACTTGCGTTCATCATAGACATTCTCTCCGGACCGTCCAGTAACGCCATTGGTTTGTGCTAGACGGTACTTCTGCCCTCAGGTTGTTCCTCCGCAACCGTTCTCAAGCCCAACACCTCGCGTTACCGGATATCGTTTACACATCTTCCGAATCCAGAGGCCAGGTTCCTCCTCAGCCGTTTCTTCTTACTGGATCGAATTGCTGGTCCGTCCTTGCTGGTCTCCCCCCCCCCCCGCCGACCTCCACATTCCTGGTCCCAACTCCTGGTCCACTTCTTTGTTTGAACTATTGACCTCCTTATAGTCTCTTCTTGCTGGTTTTTCCGTCCTGGCCCCTCCTCCAGGTTGTTCCTTTCCATCCTGGTCGCTCTACTACTCCACCCAAGACCTCACTGCCCTTCTCCACCACCCCTTTAGTGGTCCTCCCATGTTCACAGCAGACATCGATAACACGCATTCGGAATCAGGACGCACCGCCTCCCGAATCCAGAAGCTCAGAAGCGTGCGCAGTCGCCGCTGTGTCGAGCATGAAGAGGGTTTGCATATGGCAAATTGCTTGTTATCCGTATGAATTGCCTTACGGCTCCCGTCTTGTTGGTTCCCCATCCTGGTCCCGCCTTCAGATCCCTTTCTCCAGATAGATTCCTCCCCCTCCTCGTTATCCTACTTACTACTCTACCCTAATTAAGTAGCCCTCCCACGCTCACGACACGACGACGGCGAGCGAACGCCCATTGCGCGACATCGATGCCACATCTTCTAAATTCGGTCTCCTTTACTGGTAATGGATTCACTGCTGATCCTCCTGATTGATAACTCCCTACTGGTCTCTCCCTTATTGTCTGGACCCTTCTTGGTGCAACCTCTTGACCTGCTTCATAGTTTGTTCTATCGACCCCCCTCCGACAGGATCAGACCCGAACACCTGAAGAACCTCCCGCCAGCGCTCATCAACACTCTGGCGCGCTCTTCACGCGCTACCTGTCGGAGTGCAAGGTTCCATCTCAGTGGAAGACCAGCAGGACCGTTATGCTGTACAAGAAGGGAGACGTGCACGACATTGGCAACTATCGCCCGATCTGCCTGCTGTCCGTAGCCTACAGGCTGTTCACTCGAGTCATCCTGAATAGGATCATCAGAACGTTGGACGAAGGACAGCCATGCGAGCAAACAGGATTTTGGAGAGAATTCAGCACTATCGACCGCATACACACCATTACGAAGCTCATCGAAGTGTCGCGAGAGTACAAGCAGTGGATTCGCAACCAAGATCTCTCCATTCTATAACGACGTCGTCATCGGCTAAAGAGGGGGTTCCGCAGGGGGATATATATCCCCGAAGCTCTTCAGCGCCACTCTCAAAAACGTCATGCGCGAGCTTGAATGAGAAGACATGGGAGTTAAGGTCGACGGCCGGCAACTACATCATCTTCGCTTCGCTGACGACATCGTGCTCATAACACCGAGCATCAGCCAGGCGGAGCGAATGCTGGCTGACTTCGACCGTGTATGTGGGGACGTTAGACTGCAGCTTAATCTTACGAAGACGATGTTCATGAGGAACGGACAAGTTTCTGATGCCCCATTCTCGCTCAACGGAACGAACATCTCCGAATGCTCCAGCTATGATCTGGGTCGCGAAGTCAACATGGCCAACGACCTAGCACCAGAGCTGAGTAGGAGGAAACGAGCGGTTTGAGGAGCTTTCAAGAACGTCGAAGAAGTCGCGAAGAAGACGAAGATCGTCCGACTCCGTGCCCACCCATTCGACTCTACCGTTCTTCATGCCCTAACATACGCCTCAGAGACCTGGGCTATACAAAAGCAGGATGAGATCAGCGTCGCGCAGCGCGGAATCGATAGGACAATGCTCGGAGTGACACGACTCACGCAAGTGAGAGAAGGCCTACGGAGTTCTGAGCTTCGCCGACGTTCGAAGATCAGAGACGCTCTCGCTTGCGCCAAGTTGTCGAAAATTAGGTGGCCCGGCCACGTAATGCGCGTCGCAGACACCCGCTGCACGAGAGCCGTCACCCACTGGATTCCGCGGGATGTCAAGAGAACACCAGGACGCACACCAACGCGTCGGTCGGACTTCTTCACGAAAGCCCTGAACGACCGATAGGACGCTCTTCGTGTCCCTCGAGCGAGGAGGATCCATTGGACCACTCTGGCACGCGACAGGGACGAATGGAGACGCTGCTAGCGCCCGCTCGAGGAAGTCGATGATCAACGGGACGACAGGTGATACAGGTGATTTTGTGATTTTTCACGAGGTTTGTAGATGGATCTTTATTGGCGGCCTGACGTTTCGACTTTCCCTCGTCTTCAGAAGACTAAAAGAGGAGCACAGGTTTATCTTTGCGCTCTACCCCACCAAGCGCCTCAACTACTCTAGACATTTTCATCCCACCCCTAGAGTAACTACCGACTAGCCCAAGTTAGCCCTAGAGTTCGAGGTAGCCGGGAACGAGCGCGAGGAGTCTAGACGAAGAGGTGGAAGGACGTTGCATAGAGAGCTCTCGCCGAAGTGGCGTCATTGTAGAAGGCGCCGTTGTAAGATGCGACGGTGACGGAACACAAGAACGCCATACCCTGCGACCAAAATCAGTACCAAGAGGTACTGCACTATACGGAAGCAATGAAGAGGAAATGTATCTGGATCATGAATACTTTTACGGATACTTTTACGTAAACAAAACCTTTTTGTAACCGTTAAGCTGTGAATGTGGATGGTCGAAGCTGTATTACCAGCGTCTTTGAAGTACAATTACAGCGAGTTGTCGACATAGCAGCTGAGATCTATCGTACAAATCTTGCTGCACTGCTCACGACTGCAATTGCTACTGCACTTTTGCTTTTCGGAAACCTGTGCATCAATCCATTTGTGGTAAAGCACTCACCAGTGCCAATTCCGTTCGAACTACTGCTGGTGAGTCCTCAATTTTTTGGGTTAGCCTCACTTCAGATTTCTATTCTGATATATACATAAACACTTGCCTTAGTCCAATCGCCGACGGGTCCTTTGCCGATTACCCTTTCAACTCTTTGTCAGTCTTATTGCGCATTCAAATTCCGGTGTTACCCAGAATTTAAAGAGAGTGCATATTACTGAGATCGTGACCTGATGATGTGGTGCTGTTCAAGTTTTTTGAATTGTCGGCATCAACCTATTTCTGCGAGCGCTCATTTCAGGTAATAGTTGGAGCGGTGGCGTCGTGGTTGTTGGATCTCGAAACAAAGTTTGATGTGAAGACAGTTGGAGTCATTGAAACAGGGTAATATTCGCGATTTGCTAGAGATGTGTTCTATTCGACTTAGTCGGAATCGCCGGTTACTACTGGGTGAACCAAAATAATGTGGACAAGATTTTTTTACCATAATTATAAAGCAACCAACGATTCGAGAAAACAACAACTAAATTACAATAATACAAACATTAAGGTAGATCATGTTCAAGTGGTGTCGTAGTGATCTTCCTTGGAGTGGATGCACAGGGCCAAACGCTTCGCAAGGTTTGGGGACGAGCATCAGGAAACAATCGTTCCCACTCCTGGCGTTAGGATTCCTTCAGGAACTGGAGACTGCAGTGGTGCTTGACGCCGACCCGGTCTTGAAAATGCCCACGCACTATAGTCCATAGGATTCAAATCAGGAGAATACGGAAGCCATTCCGAAGGCATGATGGAATCGGAGAAGTTGGCCTTGCATTACGCCTGCGTCCTCTTCGCCCTATGTTCGGGTGGAGAGTCCTGTTGGAACGTCCAATTGGCATAACCGAAGTGCCACTGGATCCAAGGAAGAACTACGGACTCGAGGATGTCTCGCTGGTACACATCTTCGTCGATTTTCACTCCTTTATCCACGAAAACCAGAGGTCTTGCCGCTGGAGCAGATTCCGTCCCAAACCGTGACAGATTGTGGATTCTGGCGGTGGTATTCAACGATAGGCGCCTGCTCAACGGTGAACAGCTTTAGCGCTGTGAACAGAATCTGTTCCCACCCACGACCTGCGGCCCATCGCCCCAAACTTCGCGAAACGTTTGGCTCTTTGCACCCGCTCCAAGGGAGGCCACTTTGAAACCACTTCAAGATGGTGTACCTTAATGTTTGTGTTGTTGTAAATTAGTCATCGTTTTTTCGAATTGTTGGTTGTTTTATAACTATGACAAAAAAATCTTGTCCACGTTATTTTGGTGCACCCTGTAATGGCAGCAGAAGCACTACTCCGATAGGCTTCCGATTGCAGCATACCACTTCCAAAGTTTCCAAGATGGGAACTTCTTTCATCTGTCGCGCTGGACGCCATACCCGTAGCTATTGTTGTCATGGCAGTTCACGTATCTATGGCAAAGCTACTCGCTAAGAAACACAACTACACCATCGATCTTAAACAGGTGCGCAAATATTTGCCTAAACATCTCTTCAAGAAATGTCAATGCTTCAACAGTTCAGATTTTTTTTCGTTACTGCTTCTAGGCAAGCACCAATGGATGAACAGATTGCCAGTTGGTGCAATCGCGAACGGTCACGCAGAAAGTGTGAAAAATTTTGTACTGTCCAGTATTTGCGTAATATTCCGGTTGCAAGAGCTAGGCTGGAAGGCCATTGAAAGCTGAAGGCTTTTTACCGATATCCACCGTGCAGATTAATAGAATACGCATAATATTTGTTTACATTTCATTATATGCTTCAGTCAAATGATGGAGGAAGGTATTTGATGCATCGAAGATTTCAGCCCACATTCATCACTGTCGGACATTCTAAATCAACTGGCATTCCATAGCCTTTCAAAAACATAATCAACCTAAATCAGTTATTCTTACAGTACTGTGAGAGGGAACAAAGAAATCAGGTTTACAATAAATCTATAACTTTACAATGCATCTACTATGTAATTATTTCGTTACCCATCCAGATTTAACAGTAGCGTAGGGTCCTCTATTAAATAGGTTGCCATACCATTACCTTATTCCAAATTCGGTATTCATACATCTTTTGCTGGTGGAGACAACTTAAGTGCGTATTTGGGCTAGGGCGTCTATAGCGCAGTCGGAGGAGGCGCCGACTGTCACCTGCACTCGGTACTAGGCCCCTGGATCGGATTTTCCGCCCAGGCTAACCAAGCGCTCCATCCCTCCGAGGTTGGTGAATTGGTACCAGATTTACCTGGGAAGGATAACGCGCTAACTTGTTCATCGGCTGGCCACCGCAAGTCACTGTATGGCTTAATACGCATTCAAATCGCCTCCACGATATTCCGTAGAAGTAGAATGCGTGGCGCATCTCAAAGGGATTGAATAACGCCGTCCTTTATCCCTTATCCTTTTTTATTTGGGCTACACAATGACTTGCAACGGTCAGCCCAACAAAGCAATGCTTTATCTTTCCCCAATAGATGTACAACGAATTTATTTATTTATTTATTTAAAGACGTGGAATGTGATCACACGTGAAAAATTAAGAAACCGAATAAAATAAACATAAACAAATAACTACACAGTAACGTCTGGACGTACAATGAACAAATAACTGCAAAGTGATGTCTGCTAAATGTAACCAAAACAGTACAATCAGCGAAATGTTCCAGAAAAAAGACTAAGAATTGGCAATAACAGGTCACTTCTCAATAAGTTTACGGAAGGCCTGGACATAGAAACCCAACGACATTTTGTCATCACCTAGTAACGTGTTGAATTGGCTGAGGTTCCTATAGTTGAAGAAATTTGTCCTAATCTTTGTCTTTGCAACCGCGACGTTAAGCCGTAGTTTATATCTCATAGATCTAGTAAACGGTGCATCGAAAAAACGAAAGTGGATTTTTGGAGAGCCTCTGAGTTAGATTTTTGAACATCATGGTGAGATCAGCCTTTCTTCTTCTACTAGCCAGCGTTGGAAGGCCAAGTTCTTTTGCCCTTTCTAGGCCATGGGGCAGCTGCAAGTAATCGACATCATAACATCTCAAATATAGCTTTCGGGTAAAACTGTTCTGAACGCTTTCCAAGAAATCGATATCCTTCTTTTTGCACGGAAACCAAACAGTTATTCCAAACTCCAATATCGGTCAAACATAGGATTTGTGTATAAGCACGTAAATACACTTGGGGGCCCTTCGATCGTAGAAGCCCGAACAGAGTGTAGATGGTATAGTTCGCTTTCCTTACAAGCGTTTTGTAGTAACTGCTAAAATAGCTTAGTATTAATCAAGAAACCTAGGTCTCGAACTTCTCCTACAGGCAGCTCCCACTGTTTGGACCATTGGTCGACATACTCAATTGCTGCTTGTAAATCACTGACGTCGTCTGCGTTAATCTTGCATACCACACCAAAACGCGAAGTCGCAGTAGGTAACTCATATGTATATATAACAAATAGCAGAGGCGATAGGACTCCGCCTTGTGACACACCACTGCACGCAAGATATGAAGGTGAGAACTCATCTTTAACATGTATTGGTAGGTTCTTCCCAAGAGGAAATCCTTGACCCATCTAATAATTCTAAAGTGTATGCCTACCATCTTCATTTTGAAGAGTAACTTGGATATCGGGACCTTGTCAAAGGCCTTCGTAAAGTCAAAGAAGAACTCTGTGCGACACTTATCCTCTACTGCTCGAGACCAGTCATTTAAGGCAGTAAGCACAGAGGTTTCTACAGACCTCCCCTTCACAAAACCGTAGTGGTTCTCTGAAATGACACCATTGTTCAAAAGATGCTCTATAATATGTTTTTTAAAAACTTTCTCTAACACTCTTACAAGCACAGAAGTGAGTGATACTTATGGGCCTATAGTTTTTGGCGTCGTGAATTGGGCGGTTCCTTGAGAATCGGTGTGATTAGCGCATGTTTTCACCGCAAAGGTACCTCATCCTTCATGTAACTCAAGTTGTAAATGTGTTCTAGAAGGAAAGCTAAATATACTGCAATCTTCCTTATAAAAGCGACTGGAATGAAATCTGGAGAGGTAGATAAAGGAATTCGGCCACTTCTCTAGGATATCAGCAATTTCTTTTTCTTGGTCTGACCACGCCCGGAATTTATGTACTTATACAGTGTCATTTTATCACCCGTACCAGCTCCGGAATTTAGAAACTCCGGAAGATGGAAGCGTTGTTTGGCTTGGGCGGGAGCTATCCAACCATGACTGAAAAATGATTCTGTCCGAGGTGCATGAGAGAACCGGCGCGTACTTCAACTGCGCTACAAACGCCCACGAAGCAAATGCAGGTGTTGCCCATCTGTGCGATAGAGACTTCGCGCAACACCAACATAGCAACTGGAACGTGAATTGTATTGCTGAGATATGTAATCCTTAAAAAACAGACTTCAATGTCTGTGAGGGAAAATAAAACCAATCATTGAACAACAGCAGCAGGATTGAAGTTTGACCACGCCACCTCGACGAGTGTTGCTCGTAGCTGTTCGTTAATCAAATCGTCAAAAAAATCAACATCAATCGTGGTCCGTAGGGATGTTGTACATACCTCCAACTGTCGGAAGGACACACGACAACTGTTCTCGCACTGTCGAACTTTCGTTAGGCTGTTGTCCTGTCACCGAGTCTTCCATAAGAGCCTTTTGGGATATTCCAAAAAGGTTTGTAGGAAAGCGAAACAGGCAAAAATTTAGAGTTTTTGAAAGTAATGGAACAGTACGGATATTTAAGGAATTCTTTGCGGTAGGATTTACGTCAACAATTAGCAGTTTCTTTCCCGTGTTTCCTTGTTGCTGCTCTCTGGCTCGAACGGTGTTAAACTCGCAAATAGGCGGGAATACACAGGTATGTTTCTTGTCATTTTTGGCTTTTTTACCTTTTTCACTGAGATTCGACGTTCAGTAACATCTTGCACTTGCTTCCAGTGAGTCCTAAATTCATCACAGGTGCTCCAAGTCTCTTCACAAGCTCAAATTTATAGAGACCACTTTCAATGTTGCGATTTGATTTTCAGCTCTTCGCTGTTTTTTCATCGCTCTTTATCCTATTTGTTCTTCAGTTTGGAGGGAAGCTTCTTCAGCCTCTTCCCATGGTTTGTTATACCTTTTTTCTTACTATAACAGAAACACCTCTAAGAAATTAAAACGAACTCACAAAAACAGCAGATTAAGTGAGGACGGGGGAGCAAAATATGTAACCTTGTCGGATGTTTAGCAGGAAACATGCAAAGTTAATTTAAAGAAGGAATTTGGAATTATATATTTTTAATTATATTTAGTGCGTTCTTGCCTCCATCATTATTGTAGCTCTATGCGACATCTTTTCGAAGTTTAAACAACTGCCCATGCTGTGGTTCGTATCGAAGATCGACTTCGTTAGTTTTTTTAGAAATTATTCGCTAATTATGTGACTGCGAGAATCAAGATGAACATAAACTGTTTAGGCAATTTGGGTGGTAGCATTTACAGCAACGGCATTTATAGGCGTGATTAATGGCTTGGCGATCTCTATTTTCTTCGCCTTATTTACTACAGTAATTCGGCAGCAATTGTAAGTACATTTTATGTTATTCACATGTTTACGTTGTTTTACTTGTGTTATTGTTTGGCGACTGCTCTTCAGCAACGACCGCCTTTCCAATGAGCACAGCAACAGCGTGCCGCCGCTCCTTAGAGACTTAGAGGGGTAGCTAATCTCCTATTCCGTATTAACTGTGATGCTGAAGCATTCAATCCCTAGGAGAGTCTATAAAACGTTATATGAAGACACTCGGCTATCAGATAGCATACGGATATGTTGGTTGCTCTCATTTTACTTAGTCACCGTCTGTCTAACTCTAGACGCCTTTAAGCTGTCCAAACAATTCGCTTGCCAATCGTTCTGAATTTAAAGAAGTTAAAACCTCATAAGGAAAGGTTCCCAACTTATGGTGAACTTTTGCGATGCTATTTTGATGGGATGCAGGGCTGTGTGATCGGAATCTAGAATTACAATTAGTTTTTGCTGAATTTTTTTTCAGACCGGAAAAGGAGGTGTGACAACTTGTGCGTAACAGCCATCAACCACTATGACACCCCACGAGGTGTGCCTCGGTGGCGCAGTCGCTAGGAGTCCCACCTTATAGGAGCACATCGACGGACTTTTGAGTTCGAGCCCGTGTACTCCCGATGTTTTTGCACATATTATTTTGTTGTTATTACGCTTACTCATGCGCGTAAACAACAGCAAGAGGATCCAGTAGCTCAACTCCATTCGAGCGAGGGCATACCAAGCACTCGCGAAACCTCCTTACCAGTAGGAGAGCTCACTATCATGGACCCCTCTTCGCGTGGATTGAGGAAAGTACCGGCTCTGCTAGATTCAGACACCGAGTGCTTCTTCATCGATCACAAGCTGGCAGAGGAGCTATGCTTTCCGACACTGGGCACGACAACTTTGCGCGTAAGAACCTTCGGCTCCGATTGCGTGGAGGAATGCGTGAGTCGGAAGGTACCTTTGGAGATGTGGGACGATAAAGGCAAGCCGTGGTCATTAGAGCTTCTCACTCACGAAATATTAGGTTGTATCGAAATAAATGGCATTGAACCACTGTAAATTTAAACAGTTAATATCTCGACTTGTAGGCAAGTTTATTAATCGAAATAAAAACCTTCTGATTCTATACATCTTTGCCAACACGACACAAGCTTTTTATCCCAGTAGCATAAAAATCAGATGTTCTGGAATTGACGAAATCTTCGAAGCCACTTTCGGCATCTTGTTGGTATTTGAATATTTTCCCTACCAAGAAGTCGCCAAGATGCTTGAAGAAATGGTAATCTGTTGGGGAGAGGTCGAGAGAAAACGGAGGATGTAGTAGAGTTTCAATGCCCAGCTCATTCAATTTCTGCAACGTCATTCGGTATACATGGGGGCGAGCATTGTCGTGCAAAAGGAGAACTCGCCTTCGGTTTACCAAGGCCGGCCGGATATCCTTCAACTTTTTCATCATTTCTTCAATTTTAATGCAGTACTTCTCTGCCGTGATGGATTCACCGGGAGGGAGGAAGCTGTGGTGAATAATTCCCAGCGAACACCACCATACTGTCACCATTACTTTCTTTTGGTGCGATTCCGGCTTCGCAAAAACCTTTGGGCTTTCATGGCTGTCCACCCACTGTGCCGATCGTCGCCTGTTGTCTTACATTATCCATTTCTCGTCACAGGTTACGATGCGATTAAGGAATGGGTTCGTTTCGTTCCGTAGAAGCAGTGCGGACGAGATCTCATATCGTCGGTTTCTTTGCTCCTCAGACAGCTCGTGAGGCACCCATCTTTCCAGCTTTTTGGTCTTTCCAATTTCCTTCAGATGCCGGGCAGCTGTGTTGTATTGACTTTTTACTTAAAGACCGCGGTACGTGGGAGCTCGATGCCGTTAACCTTGCGGAGCTGGACTCGTTCACGTCCGTCGTTAGATACTCGGTCTTTTTAACGTTCAATTTGAGTCCAAACGATCACACCAAGCTTGCACCTCTCGCTCGAGTTCACCTTTATCTTCGCTAGCGAGCATTACGTCTTCAGCATAAAGCACATTTGTCCATCTGCAAAAAAGTCAATAAAACTCTAAAGTTTTCCCACTTTTACATAGAAAATTTAGTATTCACCGGTAGAGCAAAGTTTGCGCTTCTAAATGATATGCCACATGTTACGGTTTGTTCTTGATCAAAGGCGTAAAGACGCGCCAAAAAATGGCGCGAGCCAGTGCCATTTAATTCGTTACAACCTAATACTTACTAGCACCTTATGAACACTTCCACTGCTAGAAGAAGATGTCAATGCTTACAACAGACCAAGGCTGTTTATATGCACCATCAGATTTGCTAGGTTTTCAATTTTTTCAACCCTTCTATCTGCACCGCTACCAAATCATACCATATCACCAATGATCCCGTAACTGCACACAAATGCTCCTACCTTACGGTTGAGTATTATGAACCAGGGCCATATCGGTACATAAGTGTGCTAAAAAACTAACGAAGAGGCAGCACAGGTTATAACAACAGCGCAATAACGACAAACTAATATGTGCAAAAATGGGCAGTACGCGGACTCGAACTCAAAACACCGCCGGTGTGCTCCTATGAGGAGGCACTTCTACGGAGTGCGCCACCAGGAATATCTCGTGTGTCATAGGGGTTGACGATTGTTGCGCACACGATGTTACACCTCTTCCTCTGGTCTTTAAAAAAGTATTCAGCAAAAACTGACTGAAATTCTGGACTTGGCTCACACGACCTTATATTCTGCCAAAACTGCGTCGCAAAAGCTCAGCATGAGTTGGGAACCTTTCCTTGTTAGTAGGCGTAATGATGTTAATACGTTATATTGGCACCGAAAAGAGAGTACAGTATCGTACAGTATTTGCTTCTTCACACGGGTACTTTACCCATGCTCTGAAAGACTATCTTAGGCCCGAATGGCATATTCTTGGAAACGTAACTGGAACTGCCGAGTACGTGGATGTTGAACGATATAAGCAGATTCGGATCGCCAAAGTCAGTAACATTTGATGGCAGCAAATAGTGCGATAAGAAAAACGTTTAATGAAGTTATTCGTTCAGGACATAATTGTTATCCGCTTCGATGCACCCTTACTGTTCACAAATGTGGCTCGGTTTCATGGAATGATTGAAGCAGTTTACCAAAAGTGGGAAAAGGCAACGTGTAATTCAAAAGAGGACGAATATGATGACTCTATGCCTTCTGAAAACAAACGCAAGGTTGGGCCAATTAAAATCTTCACAAGGGGATTGGCCTCATAGCTAGGGTGATCCGCTAAAATGAATCGGTTTCACTCCAAACTGTACGTCGCTAGGCATTCTTCGAAACTTGTTCGCAATTTCTCCTGGAAACAGGGAGCACTTGAAATTGGAATCTACATAAAAATCACTTACCACTCTGCGATCACGTACAATTTAGGAAGAATTGCAAAAATCCACTATACCGGACAAGTTTCTCATCATCGACTGCTCAGTACTGCTCTACGTCGATGTAATGAGTGTCAACTGTTTGAATGAGGTAGACCCTGTGTTGTAGTTCTTTAGATGCTTGAAACTAGGAGATACGTTACTGCAATAGAGACTTCAGATAAGGTGACGCGCACTTACTCAACACAAATTGATGTCAGATGAGTTTTTTTGTCGTGATCATAAGTGAAGAGAACAGGGTAGGATAATCGTTTGCCTCGACATGCAAATATCGGTAGCCATACATGCGATTAAGTAGTTTATGTTAAACGTAAGTTAAATGTGCTTTTTGCAGAAACCAACAGTCAAGTGAAAAGGTTTTATGCATTTAGGTTCTTACCAGTATGCAACAGAAGGGTGTAGAAGTGATGTTTGTCTCTGCTAAAGGTGCGTTCGCTGCATCAGTTTTTTTAAACATCACTATTATGTCGCCTTAGGCCCCTGTTATACTCCCGCGGGAGCTTCCGCGGATGGGCGGAAATCGCGTCGGGACCCCGCGCCGGGCCACTCCTCGCGGCCCGCCACGCCCACCATCCGCGGATCGCCGCCGACAGACGACGAGCGGGATGTTATACTTCCCGCCCGCGGGAGGGCAGCCGTTTCCCGCGCCGAACTCCGCGGGATGACAGCCTTCCGCGGTGCAGTGCACCGCGGACGCTAGCCGCCCCGGGACGACGACTACCGCCCGCGGTGCACCGTCCGTCCGCGGACGTCCCGCGGAAGCTCCCGCGGGAGTATAACAGGGGCCTTATGCAAGAAGGCCTTTACGTATATTGCGTTTTTCGTAAATGCGTCGAATTGGACAATTTCTAGTCAAATTGGACACTTTTTAAACTAAATTGGACATTTTTCAAATCAATTTTCACGTCATATTGGAAACTCTTCTAGGTTAACCTAAGATTTTTCAAATCAAAGCGGACTATTTTAAATCGAAATGAGCTTCTTCTACATTAAACTAAAGACTCTCCAAAAATGTTAGAATAATAGATCAATTGATTCAATATATGCATTTTTGTTTCTGTCCAAAGAAAATTTTAGTAAAACTTTCTTTGAAGTTTTAATATGCTTCCAATAATAGAACACATAGTTTGAAATTTTATAAAAATTTTATTTTTTAAAGAAAAACAATGGTATAAAGCTTGTTTTGAAGAGCAGGAAGATGGCCATTTTGTTCTAGTAAACAGAGATTGCGCCATGCCCCTGTCTGGAACTTCGCGATTTTTATTCGATTGATAGCAAAATTTCTGGTGGCGATGTCCACTGGAAACCGCTTGCTTCTGCAAGCCGAGCCAAACACTGACATTCGAATGCAGGCGACAGGCCCTAGTGACAGGATGGCCTACGAACATTCTGTGTCACATCATATGGTTGACGACGCTAAAAAGCTTTCGAGATAGTGCTACGGTGTCCGCAGAAAACCGACGCGCACTCGAAATGTCCGGAGAGTGTGTAAAGTATGCGAGGGTCCCTGATGCGAGGACGGCATCGGGGGCAACTGAGCTAGTCCGAAAGACCCGTAACGTAGGCAAGACGCGCGTAGCAACGTTGAATGTGGGTACGCTGACGGGCCGCTCGTGCGAGTTGGTTGAAACGAAAAGCGAAAAAAGATAGACTTCTGCAGGAGACGAGGTGGTCCTGCTGCAAGTCGAGGGATATTGGTCGTGGCTTCAAGAACGTTTTGTGCGGCAGTTCCAGGACCACTAGTGGTGTCGGTATGATCGCCTCCGAACGTTTCTGTGACGCGATTGCAAGCGTAGAACGTTTCTATTACCGCTTCATGAAGATTGTTGTCGCCGTAGAGGAGCGACGATGCCATTTCTTTCCGGCGTATGCTCCGCAGACAGGTTGCTTCGAGCAAACCAAGGACGAGTTCTGGTCCCTGCTTGATGAGAAGACAGCGGAAGTACTGTCGCAAGATATGGTTGTTGTTGCAGGTGACCTTAATGGTCACGTCGGAGCAACGAAAGACGGCTACAGCTATCATGGTGGTTTTGGATATTGGTCGCGCAACGCCGATGGTGAGCGTATACTTGAATATGCAAACTCACATGACCTCACCATCGTGAACACCAAATTTTGAAAGCTTGACTCCCACGTTATCTCGTTTTGTAGCGGGAACGCCAAAACGCAGATTGACTATGTCCTTGTTAGGCTCCGCGGCCACCGCGACCAACGCGTTGTCATAGAGACGGTTGCCACGCAAAACCGTCCACTGATCTACTCGCTGAAGATCACACATTCGAGGTGTAAACATTTCGAGCGATGCAGGTCGGCTAAAATCAAATGGTGGCGACTGAAAGAGAAGGAAGAGGCAGTTATTCCTCGAATTCGGTAGCCGACGGTGACAACTGTCAACGAAATCTGGAAGGATACTTCCGATGGGATAACTCGGGCTGCACGCTTAGAACTCGGCACAACGAAGCCTGGACGACGATATGTCGAGAAGCAGGCATGGCTGTAGACTGATGATGTCAGAGAGAAAGTTGTTGAAAAGAAACGTCTCTACCTCTAATTCATCGGTCCAAAACAGTCCATAATTTTCAAAATTATCGAGAAGCGAAGAAAGCAGCAAAGAAGGCAGTGGCCGCTGCTAAAGCCGCATATTACGCTGATGTCAGCGAAAAACTAGAATTGCGCGATGGTGTGCGTTATCTTTACCTACTCGCCAAAGCTCGCCGTCGCCAAGCAGAAGACATCGAGAAGTTCTTTGGCAATAACGACGACAACGGTCGTCTTCTGATGGATCGTGAGAGGGCGATAGCACAACTACTTCGAGGAAATCTCGAATGTTGAATTTGACCATCCTGCTATCCCTTTTGCATTTCCTGTATACGGTCTAGTTCAGAAAATTCACAGTGAGCGAAGCCGAAGCAGCCGTGAAGAAAATAAAGTCAGGCAAGGCCGGTGGTCCCAATGACCTGCCAGCCGACCTGTGGAAGTCGAAGGGCTGGTGACTGGCTGACAGAGTTTTTCAATCAGGTTGTTGCTGAGAAGAAAGTGCCCGAGAGCTGGCAGCAAATCACGACCATACCGATTTGGAAGAAGAAGGGCAGACCTGCGGGCTGCGCTCCTTCCTTCGCACACCATGAAAATCATAGAGCGAATTGTCGATGGACGTATCCGGGATGTCGTCCAGCTTTCCACGAATCAGTGTAGTTTTGTCTCTGGCTGTGGCACCGTTGATGCCATTCACGCCGTACGTCTTCTGCTAGAGAAGCGCCTCGAGGAACAGAAACCGTTGCATTTTGCTTTCCTGGACTTGGAGAAGGCCTTCGACCCCGTTTCGCGAGATGTTATATGGTACGCGTTGCGACAGCATGGTATTCTTGAAGAGCTTATTGAGTGGGTGCGCATTCTGTACTCTTGCCCAAGGAGTCGAGTGCGAGCGCCAGCGGGCATCTCGACGGAATTTGCCATTTCTGTAGAGGTGAACCTGGGATCTGCGCTATCTCTACAGCCCTTCGTGATCGTGATGGATGCAATCTCACGAGATCTCCAGATAGCGGCACCTTGAACGCTGCTTTATTCCAACGACGTCATGCTTGTATGTGAGGAGAAAGCAGAACGCGAGCGACAGGCATAGACGTGGTGCGATCGTTCGGCATTATACGGACTCAAGCTAAACGTTAAAAAGACAGAGTACTTGACGATGGATGTGAATGGGCACGGATCCATTAAGATCGATGGTACTGAGCTCTCACGAGTTACACCTCCCAAGTGTCAACAGTCACGTCCGATGGCAGTCTAAAGTTGGAGGTGAATGCACATCTGAGTGCAGTTTGTTCCAAATGGCGCTCTCTGACTAAGGTGCTTTGCGACAAGACAATATCTGAGCTCCTCAAATCGAAGGTTTGCAGAACAGTCGTCTGCCCAGTAGCGACGTACGATGCTGAGTGTCGGCCCTTGACCCCTTTGAGTGGTGCAACAAAAACAGTCGTAAAAAACACACATATCCCGACTTTCTTGCTGCATTAAGCGGTATTTACGCTATCAATCAAATAAACAATGCGACTTGCATTTCGACTGCATGGCGCGATCGAGATTTTTAAAGCCGTACATAATTGCTGCTTTGCAGCATTTTAAAACAACGTTTAATTTATTATCTTTCCTCGAAAAATAAAATTTGTATAAAATTATTACACTCATTTATGCAATTGAAGTAAGACAAATTCAAAAAAAGTTCTTCTAAATTTTCCTTTTACAAAAAATTATTTTTAGCATTTTAGATAGCATGTAGCTTAACCTATAAGAACCCCTCTAAAATTTGCAAGACGTACAGTTTCATTTTAACGTTCATAGGCCAGCTTAGAGGAGTCCCCAATTTGACGTGAAAAGTGTCCGCTTTGATTTATGAAAAGTGTCCATTTTTATTCGAAAAAAAGTCGCAGAGAAGCACCTACAAAGTGACGTTTCAGAGAATTCTCTTTGTTGAGATTCCTTACTGGAACTCCTTGAAATGAGTTGGCACCACGAGTCTGTAAACAAGGCCCACTTCTATCCGACCTTACATGACGCCATGTACTTCGCGCAACACAAGCGGTAAGCGAACTAACCACGGAACAGCCTCAGGCGTATGCCTAAACGGCAGAAATGAACACCACTGTGAGAGTTTCCACCTTTCACATAGTAGGAAAGTGGGTACCATTTTTGCAAAGTATTTGAACCCAAGGAGCTAGGAACCCTCCAAGTTTGCTATGGTATCGCATGAATACGCGCTAGACTGCCGCAACGGGCCGAAATTTGAAAAATTGATATCATATTCGTGATCAGCACACCATATAATCTCCTTAGGCATAGTTTGAGTGAATTTTTCTACCTCTTCTCGACCTCGAACAAGGGCTATGGACTGTGAAAGTTCAATAGTGCCGATTCAAGTTTACCTGTGACGATCCCATATTCAGGAGAGTGTAAACACATGTCACGGCGGACCATCGTGATCAACTTTCTGAAAGATATCTCTTCACCTCTATCTTTAATAAAAATATCTCTATATTTACCATTTTTAATTGGTCGGCTCACCAGACGAGTTTCAAGAGCAGCGTCTAGCAATACGTTAGAGTATGACGGCAACCTACACTCGCTGACCTGCCGGGACTGCAGTAGCAACAAGCCCGTGCTCATTAGTGTGTCTAGTTCATTAGTACACCTTCGACGGGCAGTAGGGTACAACTGGACTTGTACAATTATCCGCTGCCCTTCTTTGATCATGTAGGACACATGCTAGATGACATGAGATTGACTAGACAACCATTCTCGACTTGTGGACTGGTGCCATCGCATGGTCTTCTAATTGCTTCATTCATGTCAAGTTGGGAAGGTTTATTCCCCCGTGTAGCCAAGGGTCTCATCAAAAATCTGCAGAAAGTACGAAGTGTCGCATAAAGAGAGGGCAACTAATGAAAATCTCTTACTAAACACGTACTTGGCAGCCTATAGTGGAATATATGCATAGAAAAAGTACAGAAGGTAACAGATACCAAGCAAGGCATGAGCATTTAAAAATTCAAAAATTGGGCAAGGCACGTGGACCTGTGGCGATCGGTGGCTCAGTGGGAAGTGGTGGTGAATCGAAGGCACCTGACCCTGTGCCTTTGATTCTCCAACACTTCCCACTGAGCCAACGAGCTGCTTGCACTGGTGGCTTTCACCACCTTCCTTATCCTCACGTAGGGCACACACAAACGTGTCAGGTGCATGCTGAAAGTTCAATTCAATACTGGACCTTCATGGCCTCTAACTCCTTGGGTTCGAGAACATTGCAAAGATGAAACATGCCTTCCTACTATTTCAAGGGCGGAGATTCTCGCGGTGGTATTCATTTTCACCATTCAGACATACGCCTGAGACAGTTCCATGGTAAGCATCACTTCGACGTTTTGATAAACACTACTGCCCAACGTGTCTGTTAGAATCGCAGTAGCTATGAGGATCGTGTAGAATTCTTTTTGCTGGAAACGTTTTTTGCAGCGTCTTAAATAGATTGAATTTCTTTAGGGGCCTTGTGGGTCTCAAACGCTTATCGACAGAGGACAATTCACACAACGCGACAGCACCGTCAGATAAAGAAGATCAAAACGCTGACATTCCCAACGAGCATAGCATACATTTCTGATACATCCCTGTGCATACATCGACACTGTAATAAACTATGGTCTTATTGAGCATCGGACGAGAATCGCAGAACTGTGTTTCTTTTTTTGCTACTGGGTGGACCAAAAATGGCAAAAAATGGAGCCGCTTCAGGGCGGCCTGATAAGGCAAAAGTGACACCTGGTTTGGAGCTCAAATTAAAGTTTGATTATAGTAATATGCTCGGAGACGCACGCTAGCCGAATTTTGCGAAGAACAGCCGTTATTTTTGGCGAACTCTTTTTTTCAAAAAGAAAGCTAAGCTCAGATGGACATATAGGCGCAGCGCGCTCGGACTTGAAAAAGAAATAGACCATGTTCTGGTTAATAGCATGCAGGGTGTGAAAGATGTTGCTGTCCTGAGCTCCATAAATGCTGGAAGTGACCACCGATTGGTGCGTTGTACACTACGTCTCAGACAAACAAGTAGAATCACAAGACCGTACAGAGGCTCCCGAATCGTTGACAATGAGTTGCTTAGAAATTGTGCACAGAACTTCCTTGAAACAATGCTTCCGTCCGGAGATGCACTTGAAGATTACGCAAAATTGAGGCACATCATAAATACTGCCACTGATCAAGTGACCCACTTTGAACCACTTCCTTCCCGAATTTCGGAGCACACGCGACAGCTTTTATAGTTCCGTCGTAACCTCAAGTTCGGATGAAATACTGCTCTGCAGAACATCGAATACGCTGAAACGTGTAAGCTTGTTCGAAAATCACTCACAGAAGATCTTCGGCAACGTCATTTGCGATTCTCACCAAAGCTTTGCAGACGAACCAACTCAGAATTGGACGCCAACACCTCAAATACTCCCGCAAAACTTTGCCCATTCTCCGATACAGGCCTCTCCCCCTTACCCAGCCACTTCCCCAAGCCTTCGTCGAACCCTGTCCACTTCCTCCTTGAATCTTGCAGACCCAATAGAAGAGACAGTCATGGCTGTGGAATCATTCTATAATGATCTCTACCGCTCGTCATATGGACCTCAGCTCCCGCCTGCAGACCCAATCGACTTACGACTGACCGTCGCCGAAGTTGAGGAAGCAATGAAAACGAGAAAATCAAGATCTGCTCCTGGTTCTGATAAGATTCAATCCTTCGCCCTCCGACCATTTGCAATGACTATTTCTTCACCGGACTGTTAGTTGCTCAACACTATGATAGCAACAAAAATTATTCCAGAAGAACTTACATTTGATGACACGATCCTGTTGTGTAAAAATAGAGATGCGACGGATGTTGCCGACTACCGACCTATTTCTCTTCTGTCAAATATATATAAGATCCTTATGAAAATGCTCAGTATCTGGAAAAACTCGTTGAAGCTCGTGCTATACTTCCACCAGAGCAGGCGGGTTTTCGAAAGAAGTTTTCCACAGTTGATCACATTCAAACACTGAACGAAATCATTGAAAAACACATGAATTCAACGTCTCAGCTTGTGTTATGTTCATCGACTTCAAAAAAGCTTTCGACAGCGTAGAGTTCCCGGCAATATGGTGTGCTCTTCAATCCTTCGGTATTGATAATAATATCATCAAGGTAATTTAACTGCTTTATGCCAATGGAAGTGCGATGATAAAAGTTGGAGATCGTCTGGCGAAATTGGATATACAACGCGGAGCTCGTCAAGGTGACACGCTTTCCCCACTCCTCTTCGTCCTTTAAACGGCAAGCTTCTATAATACATGGCTTATGCCGACGATATAGTCCTGCTAGTGCGCTCCAGTGAGGAACTACAAACGATAGGTGCCGAGTTGATGATGGAATCAACAAAAGTGGGACTGAGTATAAATTTAAAGAAGACCAAATGGATGCCAATTTGGAGCTGCAGTCACTCTGCGATCAACAGTGAAGAACGAGTGGAATCGAATGGCGACACAATACAGTGCGTCAATGAGTATGTGTATCTCGGCCAACTGATTACAATACCAAGAAATCAACTGAAAGAAGTTCGGAGACGCATACAAGCTGGCCGTGCAATATTCTACAAACATAGAAAATTTCTCTGCTCAAGCACTGTGGCGATTTCTCTTAAAAGAAAACTCATCAGCAATTGCATCCTTCCAGCGGTAATATACGGCTGCGAGTCATGGGCCTGGACTAAAGAAATGGTCATCAGTTTGCAGTCAGCTCAGCGACGCCTAGAGCGCGCTATATTCGGTATTCGCCTGGCTGACAAAATAAAAGCGAAAGTGATAAGAAGAAGATCTGGCTTGAAGGACTGGAGAATATCCGCACTGAAAATGAATGAAAATGAATGAAAACTAAATGGATATACGCCCATAAATTGTCACTGAACACGTGCACCTCCTGGGCTCGATAAGCGACAAAGTGGCTGCCGTCTGGAAAAAGAAGTACGGGGAGACCGGGGACACGATGGCTCGACGATATTGCACGATGTCGAGGAGGAAAGGCAAAAGATGTGATCGACTGGGAATGGATGGTGAATGATGCAACAAAGAAATCTGCTGACCTCTTCGCAAAAAAGACTCGAGTATCTTTGTGTCGTTGCGATGTAAGAGTATAAATAAATAAATAAATAAATAAATAAATAACGACGTCTCCTAGACGAAGATGCATTCAATTGATTCATTCGTAACAGCCACGGTAGCAGCTTGGTGACCGAGTGGATAGCGAGGCGGACTTGCGGGAGGGGGTCGAGGGTTCGATTCCGGTGTTGAGCTTCTGTGTCGGTAGTTGGGCTGTTATAATTTTTGCAAATGAAGAAGAGTACATTTTGTCTTCCGTAGGGCACCTTCTTCGCTTCCTAACCCCGCTTTCAATCTGTTGCCATATGGGGAAGAAGCTAGTTTTGTCGTGTGGAGTGATGTCGTACGTCCACTAAATCACGCTTGCCTCGCTGAGGAAAGTCCCGTTAGCGTCTGATGGTAATCCGATGGTTGAGGTGAACTCACGCGTGAGTGCAGCTTGGTCCAAGTGGCGCTCGTTGACTGGCGTGCTCTGCGACAGGGAGATACCAGAGCACCTGAAGTCGAAGATCTACAGAGCAGTCGTGCGACCAGTAGCGATGTACGGCGCTGAGTGTTGGCCTGCGACCAGGAAAGTTGAAACGCGCCTCAGCGTCGTGAAGACGAAGATGCTGCGCTGGACGGCTGGACTCACCCGCATGGACCGCATCCGAAATGATGCTATTCGGCAGAAGTTCGGTGTCGCGCCGATAGCTGAGAAAATGCGCGAATCTCGAATGTGATGGTACGGCCTCGTTCTGCGTGGAAATCAAGGCAGCGTCCACAAGATAGGCCTTGACTTCAAAGCGTCTGGAAAACGGCCTAGAGGGCGTTCGAAGCAGCGCTGGTCTCATGCTACATATGGACATGAAGGTTGCTGGTGTCCACCCTGATCTAGCGCTGGATCGGGATAGGTGGCGCCATGACACTAGAAAAGCGGACCCCGCCATGAAGCGGGACAGACGCTGAAGAAGAGGAGGAAGAAGAAGCATAAGTGGTTTGATAAACTCTCCCATCCTATGCTATCATTTGCTGTCAGGTGCCGCTTTTATTTATTTGTTTCATTTCGTTGTAGTTAGCTGGTTGCAGTCGTTGGTTAGTCCTTTTTATCGTTTAGCGTTCCTCAAGAAGTCGAAGCTCTTGAAAGAAGTGACGCAATTCTTGTCCATTGCTGCGGCAATCTTCTATGCTGTCTTCAGAGCTGTGAGCATTCCTAGGCTGGGGAATGTTGTCGCTACTGTTGCCCTACTGCCAACTCTACCTCCGATCTACTAGTGAGCCAAACTGTAATACAGTATGTACTTGGACGGCATCTTGGTGCTCTCATGACATGGCACAAAAATGTGGCCGACGCAATGCGCGTTGAGGGAGGGGCGGGGAGGGGAGGCGGCGGGCTTGGGGGGGGGGGGCTTCCATCTAGCAGAATATAACAGCCGAATATAGTGAAACCTGAAAGCTTGAAACTTCGTGGAAAATTTGAACTGCATAGTTTGTCTGTTTCAGGTAGAAAATAATTATTTTTCATTAAAAACGAAAATCTTCAACACGATTCGTCCTATTCATATCGAGGATAGTTGCGAAGAAGCTTGGTTTTTTAGTGTACAATAATCACGACCCAAAATTTTATATGGTACAATTCCATTCTCTGACGTTCTTTCCTTCAGGATGTAGAAAAAATTTGCCGTGAGAAGTCCGGCCTTTAGTTGTTATCGATGTAATCAGAGGACGCAGTAGCCGCACGTAAGCTACTCGACGATTTTTTAATGCCTCTGAAAAATTCACAAACTTTAAATTAATGTGGATTCTATGCTTTAAAAAGAGGCTCTAAAAATAAAATCTTCTATATAATTAGTAGGACGATATTTTTTTCGACAAATGATGCAAAATCGGGGCGTCATATCATGTAGAGGATGGTTTTAAAAACATAGCCTCATCACTGTGTGCTTAAAAAACAGGCTTAAAATTTTATAGGGTACGATTTCACTTTCTTATGCTGTTTCCTGCAGGAGAGAGAAATTTCTTTTTGAGCAAGTCCGTCCTTCGATTGCCATTCCGTCATCGATTTGAAGAGCGCTTCAGAAATCTTGTAGAGAACGCACTTAGGTCGTCCTTAGTAATTAAAACTTGAAAATTTATAGAGCGCAATTTCGGGAGTAAATGTCGCTCCTTCAGTAAAAAAACTGTCATGTTCATGGCGCCCTGAAAAAAAATGAAAAAAAAATTGAGAACCTCTCATTGCCACTAAATCCGCGGACAAAAAATCTTAATTTTTCAGTGTACAATGTATCAGCATTTAAAATTTTTTGATAATCAATTCCGTTTTTTTACTTTAGGAAACGAAATTGCTGGCAAACCTACACATTGTTCTAGCCACACTTGGAAAAAGTAACTTATTAAAAGATGCAAGCATCACCGAAAAACCTGAAATTCGAGAGAATCCTCTGCCAAAACCAAGAGATTACGACCCACACCACTCCCCCCAAAAAAACGGTGTCTCAGTACGACTCCCTTTGATTCTCGAACCTTAGGCTTGACCCTGATCCGTCGCCATAGAGACGCAGACAACGAGCACTCTCACTCACAAGGGAACTGTCTCAACGGTACGGCAAGAACGAATACTATAGGAAAAATCTCCGTCCTCCAAATTGTAAAGAACATATTTTTTGCCGAATCCTTGAGGCAAGTGAGTACGAGGGTGTAATGGTTAAGGGTCCAGGTGTCAAGCTTACCATGGCGGTGCAAGGAATCGGTGCCGTGGACAGGGTGGTTGTCGTGCTTTTGGAAAATACCCTAGTATATGTCCATGGGCGCAGACTCGAAAGCTCAGAAGGTGCTTCCCGCCTTGAACATCCCGCCGAACAGGTCACCAGGCCTCACCCAGACTTACCGCTTGGCAGGGTTAAGGTGGAAGACGTACTTCTCATCTTGCGTGACTATTGAGTCTAGACTGCTAGGGGTTGGGAATTGGGCGAGATTTGTGCGACACAGATGGATTCGTCAGACTGGAGCTTCGGCATGAGGCAAACTGGGCATGCTTCTGGAAAAGGCGAAGGTGGTCACTTTTCAGCTGGCCTTCAGTAAGTAGCAAACAAGCATACAAATACGAGAAACACGACACCGGACTCCAGTCATGACATATATGGGCACGGCATGGAGAGTCTCATGACTTGCCCCCCCCCCTATATATTTGGAGGACGGAGATTCTTCCTATAGTATTCGTTCTTGTCGTTCCGGCGTACCGTTGAGACAGTTGTTCCCTTTTAGCAGTATTCATCCCCGCCCACCAGCCATCGGAGCGTGGCGTAGGTCCCTGCTTTTCGGCAAGCGCTCGGCCTTGGTAAGCCCTGCCCTTCAACGTTCCTTCGAAGGGGTGTAAGTTGTAAGAAAATGTTTCTGGGATGTGCACCGATGAGCAGTAGACCAATAGCGTCGAGTCATCTTTCTTTTAAAGATGCTCTTCTTCTATGCTCCAGAAAGCAGTTTCAGGTCTCAGCTGTATACATACTCGGAAGAGCACATCAGAAAGAAATCATTTACGATCCATCGCTTATAATCTGATCAGAAAACGGTTTCAAAAACATTTCACGATGGAAGAAAATCAATATCGTCATCTAAAGTCGTTTGCTCAAGAATTCTGTGGGGAGTTCAATCGCCAACACCCCTACTAAGAAATTGCTCTAATGCTGTCCAGCTAGCCTTTGAAGTGCGTCGTGAACAATGCCTATAGAATCGAACCTTTCAATCGAGGGGGCGACCGCTTGCAAATTGCACGCATGGGCGAGTTCAGAGCGCAATAACTCTTTCAAATTCAAATCACTTCGGCTGCAACTCGTGGGTCTTGTAGGCCTAAAACGTTCTAGTAGTACATTAAAGTAGAACGGTGTAGCTCAGGAACAGGCAATGTTACAGGGAAGCAAAAATGCAGGTGAGGCTTGTGTGATGCATTTTTTTCGATTTCAGTGAACCACTGCGGGAAGCAAACGGGCTTGAAATGCGTACGCAAACAGTGCGCTTACGGTACTTTACGATGACGTGCTCAGAACTCCTCAGCTTCCTAAACTGCGTTAGCCTCAGCTGCCAGTTTAAAGCGGCGGAAGATAGCGGT
>OX375869.1:20135001-20166813 GCA_947359475.1 Heligmosomoides polygyrus bakeri | reverse complement strand
CGTATTCCGAAGGTGCTTTGAGTACGCGTGGGTGGGAGCTGGATATGTGACACGATTCGAGGCACTTCTCAACACCGGCGGACTACGCCTCGATGAAGTGCCTGTCGACACATCCTGCCAGGAAGCTTCGGCTGCTCTTCCTTGGCATTTATCCGCTCGCTGGTGTCAGAAGCTGCTTTGCTTCGCGTGTTCATAGAACGTTACCACAACTGTTAAACAGTTTATTGCAAATTCATTAGCGTGACTTGTGTTTTGAAGCAAAACCGCATCACAGAAGGTTGAAATCAGGGTTGGAAATCGAATATGACACCTAGTCGTGACAGAAAAGCACTTTACGGTGGCAAAAACGCAAGATGTGCGCCCAGCATGCAGAAACCACACCGCTGGAATCGAACCCTCACCCCTCACTCCGCAAGTCCGCCACGCTAACCACCCCGGCCACCCAGCCGCAGGCAACCTAGTGCGCGCGCCTCCCGTGAATGCGCCGTCTCGCTTCAATTAGGAATTCATCAATTCCTAGGTTCTAGCAATGATTGAAGCTCCAAACCTTTCGCAGGTCTATTTGTGGGCACGACAAGGGTATTCCAGGCGTCAGTTTTGCGTTATCGGCCCGCACTGAAGCGGTACAGTTTTTTGCCATTTTTGTCCTACCCAGAGGTCCGCAGGAAATTTGGAAACCGCTATGGTGCTTCCCAGGCAACGCCCTACAACCCTGTATAGGTCGCTTGAGAAACTCCACGGTTACCTCTTTGACCTTCCTCGTAAAATAAATTTGCCAGCCTAAAAGGCACTGAAGGCTCGCTCAGTCCGGGTGCGGAATCGTACCCAACCCTTCGGTCCTTGCAAGCTACCCCACATTCCGCCACAACTTATATATTAACTGAGCTTCCCCGCTCACCTTTTCCTCCATCGATAATGGCTCCCGCATGGCCCATACGCCTACCCGGCGGCGCTGTTGTTCCTGCGATGAAAGCCACCACTGGCTTGCCACGGCCAGCCTTCTTTTCCTCGGCAATGAACGCTGCCGCATGCTCCTCAGCCACACCGCCAATCTCTCCGATTAGTATCACTCCTGAATCGGGACCGCTCATCTATTCAGAAAGCTACTAGAGATGAGGTCAACAACAAACCGCGTGTATTTGGATCACCGAATAGCACTTGTAAACAGTCGATGAAATTCGTGCCGTTGAACGGATCGCCGCCAATGCCTATGCACAACGTTTGACCAAGACCGACTTGCGTCGTCTGATGAACAGCTTCGTAGGTCAGAGTACCGGATCGTGAGATAATACCTATAAAAACATAAATGAATTTGAATGGAGAGAGCCACCAATATCTAAAGTTAGTCTCCATCGATGGATATTGATGGGTCGATTGTCTTCAACCTGTTATTAGAGTCAGACGATGTCTGACAAGTGAGAAAATGTGAGGGGAAGGTATAATAGCGATCGATCTCTAAGAGATCGTTCAGTGTGCACGCGACGCTCGACGCGATGTTATGAGGGGCTCCCATATGTATAGATCGCGCGACGCGATGAATCGATAACGGAGTTTACTGCGTCGCGTGGAGCAAAACGATCCCTAAACGAATCTTTGAGCAGCGTGCACACTTTGCAGCGGGTAAGGCCGGGGGCATACTTCCATCGCCGCGATGCCATCGCGGCGCTCAGTTCATGGCCATTCCGCCGCACGCGGAAGAGCAGTCAAAGAAAACTTCGCCGCGGCCGCAGCAACAGCAGTGGTCGGAATGCGCGATAGCTTCCCGCGCCCATCGCGGGCATGGCATACTTTTTCGCGCCGCGCGCGGTGTTTAGCATTGGTCCTGGACGGATCGCCGTCGCGCTTCCTTGCAGAGCGATGGGCGATACGACGAGCACAGAGAAATTCAAATTCTTTCGCGTCGCTCTGCAAATCTCATCGCCGCGATGCAATCGCGGCGACGGGAAGTATGCACGAGGCCTAAGGCCGGGGGCATACTTCTATCGCCGCGACGCCATCGTGGTGCTCAGTTCATGGCCATTCCGTCGCACGCGGTCGAATAGTCAAACGAAACTTCGCCGCGGCCACCGCAACAGTGGCGGTCGGCATGCGCGATGGCTTCCCGCGCCCATCGCAGGCATGGCATACTTCTTCGAGCCGCGCGCGGCGTTTAGCGTTGGACCTGGACGGATCGCCGTCGCGCTCCCTTGCAGAGCGAAGAGCGATGCGACGCGCACTGAAAAGTTCGAATGTTTTCACGTCGCTGTGCAGAACTCATCGCCGCGATGGAATCGCGGCGACGGGAAGTATGCATGAGGCCTAACGGACCGTGACACGCAGCGGCAGTGAGGGATGCCGGAGTCACTCCTCGCTGCCACTACTGCTGCGGCACCTGCCGGCAGCACTGCGGCAGCGGAAGTGTGCACACCCCCTCACTGCAGCCTCCGCTGCCGCCCCTCCGTGCTATGCTTCAGCGTGGCTGCCGAACTCCGCTGCGAAATATATATATATATATTTTATTACATGAGAATTCTCATGTGGAAATGAAATCAACCAAGGTGCGAACGTTGTTACGGCTCCAATAACACGTAGCTGCAAAACGATATAACAACAAAGGAACGTAGAGAAAATATAAAATTGAAGGGGTCAAAGAACAACGAAATCAGTAGAAAAACTTAGCAAAGGGATGCCATCACGAATCTAACAGATTATCAATTGCCTTCTTGAAAGCATTGAGATTCGCAGAAATCGGTTTACTTCTGCTAAGACGCGTGTACGTAGGAACGACTCTATTGAGGAAGAAATGCGACCTGCAGTTGATTCGAGCTCTAGGCAAGACAATTTTTGATGCGCCTCCTCTCGTGGTGGATGCCCTCTCAGTACAAAACATGTTCAGACGTAGACCTGACCGACCGTGTATGATTTTATGGAAAAGAAGCAAGTCGAGTTTTTTTCTTCTCCAAGAAAGTGTACGTAGGCCAAGATTCAGATTCCTTTCTTTGGCTGATGGAATGCAATCGTAAAGGAAACCCATTGACCTGATCATAAGTTTTCTAGTGAAGCTGTTCTGAACCCTTTCGTTTTTGTCAATGTTTTTGCGTTTATAGGGATTGAACACAGCGGTTCCATACTCAAGTAATGGCCTCACATATGTTTTGAATGCCTGAAGAAGCACTGCACTGTTTTTTATCGTTAGACCTTTGAAAACTTTATGCATCACGCCCGCCGCCTTAGCTGCAATCTGGTCACAGTGTTCATCAAAACTAAGATCTCTCGTAACCAAAAACCCTAAGTCTCTATGCTGGTTGACACTCTGTATCGCTGAAGTAGCAATGTGGTAACTGTGCCGAGGATTCCCAGCTCCGAGATGCAAAACCTTGGTCTTTTCCGCGGACAAAGGAAGATCCCATTCACGTGACCACTCACTGACGAGATTAATAGCATTCTGTAGTATGAGATGATCGTCCGTAGTAACTATCTTTCTGTAGATTTTGAAATCGTCAGCAAAAGCAACGCATTTGACATGGCATGCAGAAAGAATGCTAGGTAGTTCATAAGTATATATATTGAAGAGGATCGGGGATAGCACTCCTCCTTGAGGCACACCACTTCTTACACATCGCGGTTCAGAAAAGGTTGATTTTATCCGCACCATAAATATACGATTAGAAAGAAAAGACCTAATCCATGAAACGATACGAGGATGAATTCCGACTATAGTTAGCTTATGAAGTAGGCCATCATGAGGTACTCTATCGAAAGCCTTACAAAAGTCGAGATAAACTACATCGGCGCTACTTCCTTCATCCAAGTAAGCAGTCCAATCATTAAGGGATTGCAGCATGGCAGTGGTCGTTGATTTACCCTTTTGAAACCCATGTTGATTTGGGGAAATGATGTCATGCCGCTCCAGATGTTGCACAATCCTCTTCTTGAGAAGTTTTCAAAAAGCCTAGCAAAAGTCGAAGTAATACTGATAGGGCGGTAGTTGTTTGGGGAATTGCTTGGCTTTTTTTTAGGAATTGGAGTAATCAGAGAGGTTCTCCACCTTGAGGGCACTTCAGACCGCAAGAAGCTTAGGTTGAATAAATGCTCTAAAGGTCCGGCTATAATATTTGAGAGAGAAGAGTGCTGCATAAATGACTGTTCAAAAGTGTTTGCGAGCATCTCTGCTTTATCCTTGTCAGTTCTGGCAATAACCCCTTCAGTGGATTTCAAAACGCCTATGTTAGGCTTAGAATTTAGCTTGGAATTCAGTAGTCTGAAGAATGCACCTTTGTCCGCAGATTGAACAATTTTTTTCTCCATGTTGCTGTTGTACTTCCAAAGGCGCTTCTCAAATATATTACTAAGATGTCGGAAACATAGCCAGTCTTCAGATTTCCCAGTAGAATTCGCAGTATCCCAAGCAGTAGCCCTTTTACTAGCAAGATTACGTAGGTGGGAAGGAAGACGTTGCCTATAGACAGACACTTTTATAGATGGTACAAACACGTCAATTGTGTGATGAAGCACCGCAAGGAAGAGTTCATATTTGCCGTCCACAGTCTCGACATTATTGAAGGATCCTAGCCAGTCAACATTGCTTAAATAGGTAGTAATTGCATCAAAATCCGCGTTCCTGTAATCGCGTTAAATAACTTTGCTTGAAGTGTCAGAGACTAAGAAATAAATTTGGAATTGAATAGAGGAATGATCACTTGAACCGATAGGCGGCTTAACCCTCACATCATTGACCAAACCCGGAACACTACTAAATACGAGGTCAAAGATGTTGTTACCAAGTGTGCACGTTTTGACATGTTGATGAGTCAGTCCTAGTGAGGAACACGTATCTAGGAACGACCTAGAAGTAGCGCAAATGAGCGAGGGATTTGGCAAACAGTTCCAGTTGATATCAGGCATATTGAAATCACCTACCACCACACAAGCACGGTTAGATGCGCATACGTCGCTAAGGGCCTTACACATTTGCTCAACTTTAGGGGCAGGGCAAGATGGAGCTTTATATACGACAACCAGCCTCAACATGGCGCTTAAAGTCCCTATATCGCAACAGAGTAGTTCATAGGAATTTAGAACAGACTCACAGAAAACTAGATCAGGACAAAGTGTTTTCCGAACCAGGAGAGCAACGCCACCACCTTTCTTTGCTTTCCTGTCACAGCGAAAAAAGTCGTATTGAGAGGCCCATTCACCAGGGAGAGGAGTGCTCTCGGTTTTACCGTCCAGCCATGTTTCAGTGAGTGCTACTACGTCATATCGGTGTTCAGCGAGTGAAAATATGAAGTCGTTTTTATTTTTGCTGATTGACCGTACATTAGCAAGCAGGCATGATAGGTTCCTGTCAGGATTCCGATGATGGCTTCCTAGTTTGACATGGCAGAGGATGTGGCTAGGCGTGCATCGCATCTATCCGATGCATCCATAATATTTGCAACATTAGAAGGCGTACACAAAGTGGGCTGGTTCGAGATGGAAGCAGGATCGACGTTGCGGCGAGCCTCTCGTTCTTTTCTCAGCCTTTCCCTTTCCGCCTTTGGAAGGGAAGGCCTTATGTATAGGCCAGGGGCCTTGAAGTGCTTCAAACGAGGGGCCCGCCTCAACATTTGCTTAGCGAACACCGACGCTGGCAATACTACTTTAATTAGTCTAGGATAATTCCTATTGTAACGTCCTAGGCGATAAACCGATACGGGGTAACAATCAATAGACAAGAAATCCATAATGTCGCGAACACATTGTATGTCTTGAATAACTCTTGCTGATGAAGATGGATAGTTACTCTCTGCAATTCCAGCGATGACAATAGAACGAGAGCGCTCGACTTCCTCATATGGAAGTGATGAGGAATGCACAGTGGGTTTAGCAGGCGCCTCATGAGAGTCAGATTTAGGTGGAGCAGAATCTTGAGAAACATCATTACTGACAACGGAACTCTGTTGCTTCAGCTTTGCATTCTCACTTCTAAGTAAGCGAACTTCTTCGGTCAGCTCTCTACATATCTTAAGAAGTGATTGAGTCTGCTTACGGTCCTCAACCAGATACGAAACAACTGTCCTGAGATGAGAGGGTAGGGATTCGTCCTTGAGCAAGGCCTCGATCTGAAGATCAAGATCCGGAGGACTAGTCGGCGGTGTGGTGAAATCGATGCGATGGCGCTTCAGTCCTCCCTGACGCGGATTCTGAACAAAAGGCGCAGCAAGTGGCGTATCCATCACGAAAGACGAAAATATGCAAATCAAATCAATACACCTAGAGAGGTGGCTACCAAGATAAAGTGATTTCAGCTACCCAGCCACAAGGTAGTTACGCAGGATCAAAGTGTCAAAACGTCACGCGCCCGTCGATCGAAAAGACGCACAACGCAACAAAAAGAATGAAAATTGGAGATGGACCTGTGACGGTGGCAATTTCTTCAAAGCTCTTCACACCTTGCCACGTTGGTGCTCACGAAATCGAAGAGTAACCAGCTGACGAGTAGTTGTAGCAGTTGAAATACGTAGAACTTGTGGCACAGTTGATTAAAACGCCGGGGTCAATAACCGACCGCACGCGGCGCCGCCAATGGTAGAATTGAGTATGGAGTAAGTATGCATGCGGTTTCAGGGATCGTTTAGTGTGCATGCAACGCGCGACGCGATGTTATGACGGGCTTCCACATCGATGGTGCGGCGCGATGAATTGGGAGCCTGTCATTACAACGCGTCACGCGTCGCGTGCACACTAAACGCTTCCTAAGGCCCAGTTTGCACTCCCGACGCCGAGTGTCGCGACGGCATGTGGCCAAATTGATCGATCGTTTCGCTCGTACACGGCAATGATGAAGCCTAGGGCTGCGACGGCCGCGGTGCGGCACTGCGACCCGTGGTGGAGGGGAGATGCAGAGTCTTGCGGCACTGCGGTGACACGCTGTATGGGCTGTTTCAAATCATTCCTGGCATCGCATCATGCATGGGGACGTCGGTCCCGATGCCTATAACGACGCTCTAACGCGACCGCGCTGCGGCCGCCGATGTCGCGGAGGTGACAGTCGCCCCATTTGCCGCGCGCCGCTGTCGCAACACTGTGAATGGGCCTTAAACCAAAGGTCGCGAATGCCTGCTGGTAAGAGACGCAGTCTCTGCGTTTTTTACCAGCGCGCACCATATCGCAAGGCCTAGGGCAATTCGAACTTAATCTAATGGGCTTATAAGGCGTTTCTGCAGAAGACGACTATGACATTCGCTTTTCGCCTAGCAAATTACCCCTAGTACACCTATTCTGAACAAGATTAAGTGGTGTACACTAAGCACAGTAATACCCAGAAAACAAATATGCTCAACAGGAAAATCGAAAGTCTTAAAACCCAGTGGTGTAGGATGTAGTGAAGCTGTTGAGCCAGGATTGTTATCGAAGCTTTATTCGGCCTACTTTTCGGCGTAACCGCCTTCCTCAGAGCCTGGAAAAGTCAAAAAGAGTTTGGGAAGTTACTCGTCCAAGGACCATTGCAAGTTACAGGAGTCTCAAAATTAATGAGAGACTGAAACGATTAGGGTGTAAGGCAACTCGACTGACCTTATGGAAACAGCCGAGAGGCTGGATGGTCACCCTCGGATGGAGAACGACTGGGTGAATGGGCACTCTTCGGGTCAGCCCCTCAGCGGCCCAGGGTCAAGCCCAAATGGGTTCAAGAATGCGTTCAAGAATCCCGCGATCAATAGGAGAGAGGAACGGGTGGCCGTAACCCAGGAGCTGGCCCCATTTGCCGACCTCTGTGGGCTTGACCCTGGAGGGTTACCCCGGATTTTGGGATAATTCAGATGAGGATAATTTTCGATTGGCTGAATTTTCGGATGATTCAGGTGGCACCATTTTCGGCCGAACTGGATTCCGAAACCGGATATTCGTGCATGATTCGGATCCCACTCCTATTGCGTAGTTTGACGTTTTTCAAAGTCTAGTTGCTGAACCCGGTGTAGAGTGTATAGGTCAATAATGTATTCAACACCACGTGAATATATGTAGAATGTATTTCGAGTACCGTGCGAGAAAGTACATTAATAGCGAGAGATACGAGGTACGGACGCTGCTCAATTACCTGGCGCTGTCGAGGAAGATCATGATAAAAAAACTATCAAACCCAATCAGATCGTCACAAACGTACCCACACATCCTTTTGTGTGTATATGTCCAGGCATGATGCCAATCTTACATTGCTCCGACGCAATAAGCCCTGGGCAATTCGGACCAACGAGACGAGTTTTGTCTGAGAAAAAAAACTGAGCATTTGCCTACCAGTAATCCTATAAAAAAACCATCTAAACATAAAAATAGCGTATAAAGAATACTGAAAATATTCTGACTTTGTTTCATAAGTCTACTCTTTGCATGCACCATATCTTGTTGTGGAATTCCTTCGGTAATACACACCACGAGTCCGACCTTAAAAACTATATATTAAAGTGAATTTCACTGCGATTTCGCACGACTAAGTGTCTCAGCGAATCTATCTTAGTCGGAAGAGGGCAACCGTAAAGCGCTAATTGCGTAGCTCATCCTATGCTACACAAGTACCATATCACTGAATATAAATGAAAGGCCTAATGGGATAGCAGCTAAAATTCTCGTAGAAATTCTCCGAAGAGAATGGGAACGCCGCAAATCATCACATTCCCTTCTCCGATTAGAACAAATCCGTTTCAGCTTCTCAATGATAACTGTAATCTCCTACGAAAAACTACGCAGTTCGTTTGTAGCCTTATCTCGTGCCGTGGCAGCCGGAACTTTCTTCGTATCAGTATTCAAACGATCTTATTACAAAAATAGGTTACCAATAAAAACACCTAGGACTTAAACTGTAGCGACGTGACCAAGATGAAGACTTGGCGGCCAAATCTCCAACAAGAATGCCACAATTCAGCTACTACCCTGGGAGAGTAGAAACAAGCATGCCTATCGCGCTCAATTTTAGCCGCCTAAAAACCCCTTGTCGGTAGTCACAAGGTCCCATAACAGTGTTCCGATATCCTGTCGAAGCCCTGGCCTCAGCTTCACAGCACTACAGACATCCTCTAATCAAGCTTGAAATCGCGACTAGACTTCCAAGGGTAGGTGCAAATCGTCCTGCAAATTGAGTGAGCTTTCCTTCAAATTCTGGTGATCGCTGCGGGGTGAAAAATCTACCGGGAACGTATTCTCCTGTATTCTCCTTTTGGATCGTTGTTCTTGCCCTATACCTAAAGGGCAAGAACAACGATCCAAGAGGTCTGAACCACCAATGCAACGTATATGGACAGATTCGCCTCCTTCTCAGAAACAATTATATGCAAGTATCTCGATTCGAATGCAACATAGAGTTGCGGTCCGTGAAATCAGCACCATGGAAGCAGAGTGATGAAACTTCGGTACGTTGTCAGTCTCGAGTCCATTATTTATTTATTTATTTTAATTGTGTCGACCAGACGGCGAAGCGGATAGCGTAGTCTACTCATGAGCGGTAAATCAGGGGATGTCTTTTGCATCTTTGCAAGCCTCATGTTAATGCGAGGAATGCATGCTGTGACAGTGGAGCAGGCAGACAACATGTTCACAGTTGTTCACCCTTATAAAGAATAAAGATTGGCGTTACGTTCCAGATGGGGTTGTGCCATGTATTTTACTTCTACGGGATGCCTTCAAAGCAGTTTCGATGTCCTTTTAGCCTTTAAACGGCTTGCGGTGGCCAACCGATGGACAAGTCGGAGTTTATTGTTTTATTTTCCTTCCAAGACAAATCTGGTGCAAAATCATCGGCCCAGGAGGGATGAAAGGCTTGGCTAGTCTTGGCGAGACCAGATCTTAACCTGTGGAGTTATCCAGAGCGTCGAAGAAGTGAGGAAGACCATGAACGCACTGCTCCTTGCCCACTTATTCGACTCCACTGCTCTACCTGCGTTAGGGTAGCCTACGAAGCAGGATGAACACGTGATCCGCATCGTGCAGCGAGAAATCGAGGCGATGATGCTTGAAGTTATTCACGCAATTAAGAGAAGACCTCCGGAGTTCTGAGCGCCGTCGACGTTCGAACATCAGAGGGCATGGGCTAAGTCGAGGGAAATTGAGTGGGTCGGCCACGTGATGCGCTTAGCAGACACTCGCTAGACAGGTCGTTTCCTACTGGATTCCTTGAGAAATAAAATGTTTTATTGGAAACACCAAGACGCTCAGACTTCTTCCCAAAAAATCTAGACGAGAAATACGACGCTGATCGTGTCCGTTCATCGAGGATGACCCCTATTAGGACCCTGGCATGCGACAAGGACGAGTGGAGACGTTGCCCGCGCCCCCAGCAACTCGATGATCAACGGAGGAAACCTGCTGTTTGCGTGCTCATCTGTTAACGGATACACCCCTTGCATTAGCATAAACGGAAATGCTGAAGACATGTCCCACACAGCATTCAAGCTGCTCATGAGTCAACCACGTTATCCAGTTGGCCGACTGGACGACACGCTGCTCCAAGAGAATAAGGATCTCGAGAGTGATAAGGCTGGTTCAGACCTATACTTTAAGTGTTCTGTGGTTAGTCGTATGTTTCTGATTTTTGTGCTGATAAATTGCTTCTCCTGCTCGTTTCATTCCCTCATCAGAATAATAATGGCGTCAGATCTACTGTGAACACTAGACCTGTTCGACTATCGGAACAACGGAACGCTCTACATGCCTCATTCAGTGAAAGCATATAGAGCGCTACTGTCGTTGCGTCTCATAGGCAAAAAGCCGTCTTTAGCACGCGAAAACATCGAAAAATCGAAGAAGCGATTGGTAATGAATCTAACGAAGCAATCTTGAAGCACGAAAAGCACCCGAAAAACGGTTGAGCCCCCCGGAAAGAATTCAGGAAAAAATGACTGTGGCACTATCACGACGCATCTTCCGTTGAGCAAACTAAAGGAAGCGTACTTACGTTGAACAACCAACGGAGAAACGTTCTAAGTAGGATCAAAGTCATCGAGCGATTCTTCCCCATCCTTAGTCAGTAGGAATTTAGACGCGAAGGAATTTTAACACCGTTTTGAGATCTTACAGTTGAACGTCCTGTAAGATTTAAAGGACAAATCTACAATTCTCAGGTCAGATTGGACACACTTCAAAGCAGCTTAACGTAATTCAGATGAAGCTGAACATCTTCAAAATCAAACTGAGAGTCATCCAGATAATAACAGGCACTCCCTAAAAGTCTTAAAATAAATTTTGTCCAAGAAAAATTTGGTACGACTCCATTTGAAATTTTCAAACTCATATTTCCCAAAAAACAAGCACCCTCATTGAAACTTCATAAATTTTTTACAATGGGCGCAGGTCTAGAAAGAGGGTCCACCCTCATTTTCCTCTATAAAACCCTAGGAATTGTTTCAAAAGCTTTAAAAATCGAGACGCTAGGCTTGAACACATAATCACTGTAACTGTTGATGGTCATCTAGGCCTGTTTCTACTAGAGTAAATTGCCAAGTGTGGAAGAAATGCAAAGTTGACTCTCCTTCAGAATTGCGCCAAATAATGAATAAAATCCTGGTTTAAAGTACAGGAAACTACTTTTGAAGGAAGAGATAAATTGAAGTACATATAGGGAAAACATCGCGCTATGCACTTTTTTACCACGCTGCGGTTTTCATTGTTTGGTAGCGCAAACGCTGGCTACTTGAAACAGCTAAGTGAAGACACGCGTGTTTTATACAACTGTTTTTGTTGGTAGGAGTGCAACTCCGTCTAACCAGAATTTCTGCTATCAATCAATAAAAAATCGCAACAGGCGAACGACTACACGGGGCAATCTCCTCCTCAAAAAAAACTAAAAACACTAAAACTGAAAATTTACTTAAAAAGCGTAGCAAAATTGCCGCTTTCCTGCACTTTACATCGAGCTTCAAATTATTGTTTTCCCTTGAAAAATAAAAGTTTATAAAATTTCAGATGAAGCAGAGTCAGGCCTGCTTTAAGAGTGTTCAACTTGATCTGTAAGTGGTACATATGTAATATATAGGGGGTCCCACACGAATTGTCGCTTCAGACCAAAAAGTTAAGTTCATACAATGCTTTTAAAACCAAATTCCCGTAATATTTTTATTCCGTAGTATATTCTCCACAATTGTCAACAACCTTTCGCCAACGTACCCGAAAAGAATTAATCTTGTCGCTATAGAAATGAGCTGGCCGCGAATCGAGGAAGTTGGTCACCCAAATCCGGATTTCGTCGTAGTTGGCGAACTTTTTCCCAGCCAAAGCGTTCTGCATAAAGCGGAATATGTGGTAGTCTGATGGGGCAATGTAAGGGCTGTACAGATGAGCGGATGAGGCAAAACGGTCCAAGAAAGTTCCTCAACTTTCTGCTGAACGACTTTTGCGATGTGAGGCCTCGCATTATCATGCAGCTTGGTAGAGGACGTGTGAACTCAATTTGGATTTAAATATGGGGTAGGATTTGGAGTAGGATTTGGAGCAAACAAACTCTACAGCGAATCCTCGAGTCGATCTTGTCGGATCGGCTTCAACGGTAGTTGGTTCGTTATCTAGGATAGGCACCTGTCTTCCTGCTCTTCGTCTTCAAGACTTTCGTCGTCTGACGAGACGTTGAAACCACCGCTCGCGTTGCCTTTTGGAAACGAAAACTTCGCCAAATGCAGCTACCAACGAATGATGCGATTCCGCAGCGAATTTCTTCAATTTGAAGTCCTAGAGCAGGCACGCGCGCACAATCATTTTCTGGTCCATTGTATTGTGAAGGCTATAATTTTAGATACCGATGAGGGAATGATGTAGTAAAAACAGGAAATGTAAAAGATCAGGCCGCGAAAAACTAACCCCAAGTGAGCTCACAACTGATGTGAATAATTGTGAAAAGAAGGTCGCAACGTACGCGACATTTCGGGTGGGACACCCTAGTATACGTATACCAGTGTTTGTGTGTGAGCAATATTTCGTAAAACTTGTATGTCTCAATTAACCTCACGCGACATATGGAACGCTACAGTTACAGCACTAACCTAAATTCTAATCTAAATTCTAATTCTAATCTAAATTTAAACAAGGCCACATAAAGTACGTCAGCTGTATAATAACTCACTTCGGCATCAATAGCCTCTTCGACCGCTGCAGCGGCCACTGGATACGGAACATAAATGCACGTTGCATCAAGGCCCGTCGCTTCTTTTGCTTCTGCCACTGTTTTGAACACCGGTAAACCAAGATGCTTCGTACCAGCCTGAACGATAAGACAGTTTTCAACGTGGGATGTCGAGCCTGGAAAAAATTCTACATTCACTTATTCATTACTAATTACACCTTAAAAGCTCGGTACCCCTCACATCGCACAGTAAAAAAAAACGGTTTGCGCAGGATTAATCGGTCGCACACGCATAACTCCTTCAGTTTTAGGGTGTTTAAGAAATAGTTGGCACCATTCGATGCGTCTCTTCGAGATCTACACAAGCATGTGTACACCTTTACTAGAGCGCAGCATTTTCGCCGAGGGCGATCCAAAAAATTGCAGGAACATGCTTTTGAGAGCACCTTATTTACCAGGACACGCACGCTTTAGGAGCACCGCAAGCATGACGTACGTTGCCAGTGCTCTGTTGTGCCAGGGAAGCTTCCAGTGTGTGCCGTGAACAATGCGTCCGAAAGCATGTCGACTACGCTTATATCTTCCCTTACTAGGAATGTAAAGCATTCAAGAGGCGTTTGAAGAATTTTATAAGAAATGTTCAGGCCTTCTACCTAGGATTCGCTCTAAGCCTTTGGAGTGCGCCGTGAACAATGCATGCAGAATCAAGCCTGTATACGAAAGCACGTCTACTGTGCCTCTATCTTCCCTTATGCGGCTTTTTTACTCTCGCCACTGCGCGATTGCAGTTAGAAAGGGAGCGTAAGCGCGACCACAAGTTCCGTAGTAGCTGCTAGGCAAAGATGTCCGGTTTTAATTGTGAGCATTCAAAACTACCCGTTGCTTCCATAACTGCTAGGTAACTTAACGCGTGTTTCTATTGCTTATATATATATTTATTTATTCAAAGCGAGAATGTAATTCACGCATGGAAACCTAAAGCAAACAAAAACAAGAACAAAACGTCATCACACATCAATCGACTACAATGACAATTAAAAACTTCAACAAGCGATAGCTCTACTCTAAACATGTGTGGACGTTGACATTATATCGTCGTGTCTACCAAGAAACAAATTTAATTTCGAAAGAGTACTATAAGTTAAGAAATCTGTTCTAAGTCTTGACTTTGCTACTGGCACACGTAGTTTGAGCTTTCCTCTGACGGATCTCGTCGGCTCTCCGTCCGGGAATTCTTCTGTGTCGTTGTTCAGCTTTTTGGTGAGAATTTTAAACATCATGATAAAATCTGCTCTCCTTTGCCTGCTCGTTAGTGATGGCAACCAAATAGTTCAGACCTTTGAGGCCCGTTAGGAATCATATCATAGCTGACAGGGAAGCATCTCATCATCAGCTTTCTGGTAAAGCTGTTCTGAATGCTCTCAAGAAGATCGATGTCTTTCTTTCTGGTAGGATTAAAGACTGTTGTTCCCGATTCTACGATTGGTCTTATATATATATATATATATACGGTAATTTGCTTTTCTTACTAGAAGGCTACAGTGTTTGCTGAAAGAAAGATTTCTCGTAATTACGAAGTCCAGATCCCAAGCTTCTTCCACTCTGGCTAAAACCTGACCGCAGATAGTATAAGTGGGGATATCAATGTTACTTCTCGATCCAATCATAAGCAAATGAGTTTTTCTTCTGCCGAAAGAGGCAGCTCCCATTTGTTTGCCCAGCTACTGATATAATCAATTGCTATCTTAAGTGTGTTTGAATCTTCTGGGCTCACGATACTCTTGTAGATCTTGATATCGTCGGCGAACATTTTACACTTGACGCCCAGCCTGGTAACCGAGTTAGGCAAATCATATGTGTACATAAAAACAACAGCGGGGACCGTACTCCACCTTGGAGCACACCACTAAATGTAGTGAAAACCTCAGAGTACTTGTCTTTGATCCTAACCTGATAAGTCCTTAGTAAAAACTGTCTAGTCCAGTTGACGATTCTGGGATGTATTCCCACCACTTCCATTTTTGCCATCAATTTTTCTAACGGAACTTTATCAAAAGCCTTGGAAAAATCAAAGTACACTACATCAGTACGATTTCTTCCTTCCAAAGCCTTTGACCAATCGTTCATGAAGCTAAGTAAGGCAGTTCCGACCGACCTCCCCTTGAGAAACCCGTACTGATTTTTTGAAAATATTTCACATGACTCAAAATGTGCCAAAAGATGTTTTTTTTTAATTTTCTCAAACGCTCTTGCAAAAATTGAAGTTATACTTATCGGCCTATAGTTCTTGGGATCACTGAGTGGAGCCTTCTTCAAAATAGGTGTGACAAATGCATGTTTCCACCTGAATGGGACTTCCGCTCTAGTGCAGCTTAGGTTAAATATGAGCTCCAAGGGATAGGCTATGTAATGAATAATGCTTTTCACGAAATTCAAGGGAATGAAGTCCGGTGATTCAGAGAAGGATTTCGGCCATTTTGACAACACTTCAATAATTTCTTCTCTATGAAACCAAAGTGTTGGCTCCATTGTGGGAAAACGTGGCAAATCCTTACATTCGTTTTTCGGCGAAATCGTATAGTCAAATGTCTTCTTATTGTAAACCTTTTGGAATACTTCAACTAGCAAGTCGGCTTTTCCTCATCCGCACCACTATCTTTCCTTAATATAGGAATTTCGTTATTAATCCGTGAGTTTGTGAATCTGTGAAAGGCTAACTTATCCTTAGATCTTGTTAACCTTTTTTCTATATCGATGAAGAGCTCTGATTAGTTTCGCGGAAAGCACGTCCTATACCTGGTCTTCCCGTTGAACGCGCCTTCTCCCAAAGGCGAAAGCGACAGCGATTTAACCTTGTAATATGGATAGGAAGAGTATTCCCACTATAACAGATTTTCCGCATTGGAGCGAACAATTCAAATGTATGATGAAGGATAGCAACCAACGTTTCATACAATTGATCAACTGTTTCCCCACTATTTGCGATACCTGTCCAATCAATGCTCAGTAGGTACCTCCCAATTTGGTTGTAGTCTGCAGATTTGAAGTCTCGAATCCAGGTAAATTTCTCACTTTTTATATGATTTGCCAGCAAACGAAAAGTAACTGTAGCGTGATCACTACTGTCAACCTACTCGGAGGTCCTACTCGAACATCACTTACAACACCTTTTCTATTGCATAGGACAAAATCCAAAACTGAACTTACTCTGGTCGGTTCTGATACAAATTGTTCAAACTCATGGGGTTTGAAGATTTCAGCGAAGATTTTTGATGCATTATCATGGGTTCGAGACATTATCTTCGGGAGAATGAAGTCTCCAAGTAATACTGTTGTCAAATCAGTCACTGAATAATCACTTATAACTTTACACAGTTGTCTTGATCCAGAGGCGCTACAGTCAGGAGCTCTATACACACTTATGATACGAAACATATGTGATTCAATTTTTAAGTCACATATCAAGACTTCATAGGAATCCTTCACTGATTCTGAGAACACTTCGCTAAAAGAAATTGACTTGTTTATCAGTAACAGAATACCACCCCCTTTCTTTTGAAGCCGATCACATCTAACCCCTAAATACTGCCCACACATAACACCAAGGAGCGGATTGACATCATTTGACTAGTCAACCATGTCTCTGTTAGTACAACTACGTCATAATAGCAAAGACATAAATTCATCACCAGGGCATTTGAATTTCTCACCAACGGTCTCACATTTGTCAACATATATAGGCAGGTATTCCGATGACCATTCAATGGTTACCCGAAGGAACACCATTGAACGGCGTAGAAGTAGGGGAGCGCGGGATTGAGGGACCTGGTGAAGCTGAAGGCTGACTGTCGCTGCTAGCCTGAGTTGCCTGCAACACACCTTCAGTCTCCACTTCTCCATCAGCCGCTGTGAACAATCCTCCTTTGCTCCCTTCTACGCTTTCTCTCTTCCCACGTTAACGGAGGGCGTATAAATATGCCCTTGAATGTGGGAGAAAAGTGTAGTCTTGGAGCACGGCTCAGCGCAATCCTTTGGAACTTGTTTGCTGGTAATACGACTTTAAGAAGACGAGGCTTATTTTGAGCTGCCCTCCACATACGATACACTGGGGTGGGAGAACATTCTATGTTAAGGTAATAAAGCAAATTTACCACATATGCAAAATCCTGAGCTAGCACAGCAGACGGTTTCGGAGAGGATGTTCAGGTACATGTAGTACTACAATCGATTTCTCCATCTCTTTGTTTGCTCCTTTACGGTCGAACTCTTCCTTAGATACAACATTAGAATCTCCAGTAGTCGCTCTAGAAGTTTCTAAACCTGCTAGTTTTTCTCTAAGAGAAAGATTCTCTTCCCTTAGGAGGCGAACTTCTTTGTGCAGGTCGACGTTCCTCTTGATAAGCTCCCGCATTTCTGCTCTGGTCTCCAGTAGTATTTCGATCACCTGCTTGACATATGCTGGAGCCCGTCCCTGTACCATCAACGTTTGCAATTGACCCGCGGCGTCCGTTGCATCAGCAGTCGTTGTCGATTTCGCCGGATCTGTAACATAGGACCGCGAGCGAGCCGTCCTTCGATTGATTTTCGACGCCCTTGGCCATTTCTACCAACTGCAGACAGAAATCGATAGGATTACCTTTTGAGGTGGCAACGTTTCGGAGATAAGCTTGCCTCGTTGCCACTCGAGACGACGCGTTTTACCGCAGAGAAGAATCGTACGAGTTGAAACAGCGATTTGATAGCGAATCGCAAAAACCGAGGGGATGGCGACCGCACACGGTTGAAGCAGATGAATAATGACTTCAACGCAGTTCAGAAAACATAAATTAGAGTTTTTTTTTGCAGACATGAGGAGTGTTGCTGATCACTCTCTCAAGTCTCTGAGCCATTCAAAAGCCATCCAAATCACACCAGGAGGTTCCGCATCGTTCATCGTTCTTACATTCAGCTGATACGTTACGTTATGCGTTGAATTTCCAATTTAACCCTACAATTAAAATAAATAGTGTTACGTTTCTTTTAACTCTAGTAGGAAAACAAACAAGCAGGAGAACACACAACGAAACACGTGAAGGTCTGCTGAATGTTTGCTACCCCCTAAATTCCTGAACGTTTAGGTAGAGTTATGTAGATTGTTAATACCTCCATAGCCTTTCTACTACTTATAGCTAATCGAATAAACTCATGAGGCAAAACTATATTACGAGAACTACAATGAAATCATAAGGTGATTATGTCGAACTTTCTGAATAAAAAAGGAACTGTTTACACTTCGTCGCCGAGCGACGCGACGCCACGTATTGTGGCCACATTGATCAGGCGAAGCGATTGATCAATTTGGCCAGTATACATGCCGTCGCGTCGCTCGGCGTCGAAAGTATAAATAACAACAGTTTCATGTCAAATTGGACACTCTCCATGTGCAATACACATCATGACCCTCTCTCCCCCCCCCCCCCCCCCCCGACCCGACCTAGAGGGCAACCCTTGGGAACCAAACCAAAGGGGCACAGCGAAAGGCTCACCTTGTGAAATCTGTGACTCCACACCGAGTCTGCCGCGGCTAATCATGCCGCGTCGCGCCCTTCCCTTCAGGGGTGCGTTTCGCCGGACAACGTAAAGCCCCCCCCCCCCCTTCTGCGGCAATGCCGCTCGCCGCAATGGTATCCTATCAAAACCGGAACTTATGCTATACTCCCGCGGGAGCATCCGCGGACGGGCGGGAATCGCGCCGAGCTCTCTCACCTGGCGAATGGCCGCGCCCCGCCACGCCTGCCGTTCGTGGATTGCCGCCGGCAGACGACGAAAGGGCTGTCATACTTCCCGCCCGCGGGACGGCAGCCATCCGCTGTGCAGTGCACCGCGAAAGGCTGTGGTCCCGCGGAGTCGGGTGCCAAAAACGCGCTCCAATGCGACGCTAGCTGCTCCGGCTCGACGACGACGGTCCGCGGTGCACCTTCCTTCCGCGGACGTCCCGCGGATCCTCCCGCGAGAGTATAACATAGGCCTAGGAATAGGGCAGGGACGCCGCCGGCAGCGAGCTCTGCGTCCCTGCCCTATGGTTGTTAAGGATAGGGCAGCGGCGTTGCCGCAGAATTGTGCGGGGGCCTTAACCCTGAATTCTATCTAATGTGGCATTTTGAGGCGGCGGAGTATTAAAGCGATGCGAAGCCACCGGGAAGAGCGAAAAATCGATAGCTCTGCCGGCTATCATGCCGCACCGCGAGCCAGCGCAAGTATAAAAGGCGCCTTACTGGTCATACTGAAGTACAATACCGGATACGCCACTCCGCCAAATAAACAAGAGCAAAGAGGGCAAACAAGCGCTGCTCTTCCACTTACGCTCTACTGCTACGTATGTTGGCACTATTGTACTTCCACGACTCCAGAGGTCGAAAAAGTTTTCGCACAGACTTCGCCCAGGAGGGGGTATTTAGGGTGCTGGTCACGAATCTGACATCTGTTTCCAAAATTTTGACTACGGCTCTCACGGTCACCGATTTCGCCGAAACCCCGCCCAGAAGTTATTTGGAGTGGTGGTCACGAATCTGACATCCGTTTTTGGTATCACGTTAGAATACGAAAGGTTACGGTAGGTACAGGTGCTATCAGTAGAAATGGACGACATTCAGCGAGAAAGACATTAACCACGTAGAGCAAGAGCGCTTTGAGAACGATTGCGCAAGTAATTCTCTTAATCTTTGATGGGATGATATTTTCCGGTTTTGATAGGATATGTTGGCTTTTCTGCCACAAATCAAGGATGAGGAAGCTCAGGCTGCGTCAGACGGACGATGACGTTCTCCAACTACGAGTCGTGCAGGCGCGGTCACAAGAGACCTAGTCGATGCGAAACTGTCAAGACATCGATTTTTCCCAAATTGGTCGAGATTAACACTAATCGATAGAAATTTTCGTGCTTAATAGAACGGTGTTATTGCGAGTATCGAGAGCTTAGTTCTGGACGAGGAACAGCGCAATAAAGTTCACAGTTACAGTTCGCAGCTCTAAAGTGGCAGATTGGGCTAAAGCAGTTTAGATTTTTTGACCGCGCGATGTAAGCGGTGTTATCCCTACAGTACAAGGTGCGGCAAAATTACCCGTGCACCTAAACATTTTAAATTTTTTCCGCTTTTTCCCCTAAATATTCCCCTTCATTCGCCTAATATGTTGACTGAAAGTTTTGGAACTCATTTGTACTTAAGTACAAAATGGTTAGGCGTTCCATCCATCGAAGTGCTATTATCGAACTTCATAAGGCCGGCAACCAAACGAGAGATATTGTGGGGATCTTTTGCGTGCCCGAAGAACGGTTCAGGACACAGTAAAACGCTACAAGGAATTGAAGGCCGAAAAGGATAGAAAAGGAAGTGGGCGTCCTACGACAGCTACGATGCGGAAAATGTGAAACTCGTGAGAGAAAAAATCCGAACGAACGCCAGGAGATCGATTCGCCAGATGGAAAAAGACGTAGGATTAAGCGAGAGGTAAATAAGGAGGATAATCAGGGGAAACCTTAAGAAGTTTCCTTACTGTCTGCAGAAATGCCACCTTCTGACGGACACTGTGATGAAGAGGAGATTGGAGAGATCCAAAAGGTTGCTGCAACGATTCACGGTGGCACGCGCTCGAGACTTCGTCTTTAGCGATGAAAAGATTTTCACGTTGAATCCAGTCTTCAACCCCCAAATAAGAGGATTATTAGGAACTCGCTTGCTTATGCTACCGTCAGAAGACGACTTCAGGAAAGTGCGAAAAAGCCTTAATCCGTTATGGTTTGGGTAGGAGTCACATCTTCAGGAAAAACTTCACTTGTTTTCGTCGAAGCTGGCGTGAAAATCAACGCAGCGGTTTACAAGGATATCCTGGAAAAAGCTCTCAACCGTGGGCCAATTCTCATTTTGGAGAAGCCTAATGGTGCTTTCAACAAGATTCTGCTCCGGCACACAAAGCGAAGGTGGTCCAGGACTGGTGCGCCGAGCAGCTGCCTGACTTCATCACACACGACCAATGGCCCTCTAGTTCTCTGGACCTTATCCCGTTGGATTATTCTGTTAGGCCGTGTTAAAGAAAAAACCCTGCTCTACAGATACCCAAATTTGGACTCTTTTAAAGGAGCGCTTCCCAAATCTTGGGACGAGATTGATGAACCATACCCGCGTGCCACATACAAAGCGTTTGTCGAACGGATGAAGGACTGTGTGGAGGCGGAGGGCGATCATTTTGAAAACTGTTAGCATGCTTTGAATTGTCATGTTTGTAGTAGATAAACTTCATAGTTAGGATTGAACTGTGATGTCTGATTTCAAAATGCCAAAGAATTTTCAATGCATGGGTAATTTTGCCGCACCTTGTACAACGCGATTTGTGTAACATTAGATTCACAGTTTTGTGCGTACCTTCTTTGGCGACACTCCGCCGACCACTTTAGTGCCGTATTCCAGCATTTGCTTTCCATGAAACGTCCCCTGTTTGCCAGTGAATCCCTGAAAATGACGTGAATTAAAAATTCACAACCTATTCTGGTTTTGAGGCGTACCGGTAGAAAATCGAAGCAAGCACACAGAGTGGCCTCATCTAGCAAGAAAATGTCCATAAAAGATCACTTCATTGTGTTGTCTTTGTAAAGGAGAACAGCAGTTAGCCTACTACAAATCGGATGAACGCTGAATGTAAACCCTGAATACTAAGGGTGCCACAGTTCGAGAAGCGTGTGAGAAGCGCAGTAAGAACAAACAAAAAGGAGCACAGAACGTCAAGTAGGAGGACTATCCTAGCAATACTTCAGTATGATGTTATCCGAAAAGTATGCAGTCGCATATCGCGAATATGAGAGGCAGCAAATAGTCACAAGTAGGTGCCTAGGGCCAGTTTTTTGCAGTTCATCTCTGATGTTTGCTTATTAGTACTTCGCCTACCTCCCTGTAAGACTTTGTCGAGGGATTTGGTCGTTCAACTTTGCAAAACACCGATGCCGAGATTTAATGACAGTCGGACCTAGAGACTGTTGCGCAATGACCCAACTATCTACTACCGACTAGTACGAGAAACACTGTCAACGCATCATAACATCGCCGTCGCCCGAAAGCAAATCCATTTACCCCTTCGCTGCATTCAACACCGACTTGTGCCGAACTTCACCGCCGACAAGCAATCCACGAGCAGTGTAACCTTACAGTAAACGACCGCCGAGTAATTGACATCAGCCTTCAAGTTCTCCGCCCGTCGCTGACATAAGCAAATGTACAGCCAGACCAAGAAGTATATCTCAAAAGAACAGTACTGTTCTCGATACTTAAACGATCGTGTATGGAAAAGAGTTGTATATGGGTATAGATCAATTTGCGATTTCGTTCGATCAAATTCCAAGGTGAAGTTACAGCGAAAAGTTGATGACTTAGTATCAAGGAAGGGTTTCCAACTCAAAATGAGCATTTGTGATGCCATTCTGACAGGATGTAGGGTGGTGTGAGCGGATCTCAGAACTACAGTTAGTTTTCGCAGAACGCTTTTTATAGACCTTAAAATGAGGTATGAAAACGTGTACGCAACAGACATCAACCCTATGTGACACCCAACGAGATTTGCCTCGATGGCGCAGTCGGTAGGAGTGGAAATCTCATAGAAGCACACCGGCGGACTTTTGAGTCTGAGTCCAAGTTCTGCCAATGTTTTTGCACATACATATTAGTTATCATTACGCTTTCTCATGATCACAGGAGTCAATTTCAGAATATTGAAGCTAACAAAAAAACAAGTACTGTCAATTTGCGCCTTCATATGTGCTGGTTTTTTATGGGTGGGAGTTGGTTACGTCGATGTTCACCCGGGACCGTCTGTACACCATAGATTTCGCGTTAAGCGAAAAAGTAGTGGTCATTCCATGCCAGATAGAAGGCCTCACTGACTTTTGTAAGACGCTGTTGGTGTGTAAGATGCTTGTGTTTTACCTGGACTAGGCGGATTCGAACTCAAAAGCCCGACGGTGTGCTTCTATGAGGTAGCACTCCGAACCGACTGCTCCAGCGAGGCAGATCTCGTGGGTCATAGGGGTTGATGATTGCTGCGCACACGTCTTTACACCTTCTTGTCCAGTCTTTAAAAAAGCATTCAGCAAAAACTAACTGTAACTCAGGACTTCGCTCACACGCCCCTACATCCTGTCAAAATAGCATCACAAAAGCTCACTTTGAATCTGGAGCCTTTCCTGGTAAGCAGATACCGAGAGAAACAAACTTGACCGACCAGACCTCTCATCATTGTGACCACGACGAGCGGCACAGCGCCTCCCAAAAACTGAGGAACAGTGGTGAGAGACGTTCCTATTTCCGAAAACGTTCGTTCGGTTTTAGAATTGTGTTCGGTTTTTTGAAATCCAATCTCACGCAGTCTCACGCACAACTGTCGCAAATCTACAGTGCTTGCAAGACCGGCCTAGACATCAAGCTCGATAGAGAGGGGCTTAACGTCCTAGTAGCGCCATAATGCCCGCAGTTACACGTCCCTTCCACACACCACCTATAGACAGCAAGAACCAAATAGCTGCCTCGATGTTATGTTCTGGCCTTTCTCATTGGGGATATTTATTAATCTTTGCCATTACAATAAAAGCAGGTTCTTGTCCAAGCTTAGTCCTAGCCAAAACCACGGGATCCGTGAGATCGCGATCTCATTCGGTCCAACACAGTACGGGTGTCTGTGAGTGACAAAGGGGCGAATTTGTGGTGATGCCACAGCAGTTGGAGAGGGCCATAACTGAAATGCACCTACGCGATGCCATATACCACTCAGAGAGCCATAACCGAAATGCACCTAGGCGATGCCACATACCATTCTTTCATTTCAAAGAGTTTTCGGCTCAATGCCGCAAACTTAACAATGTCTGGGTTTCCACAGCTAAGTACGCTAACATACCGCCTTTTATTATTTTGACGCTAATTCCTGCCGGTTTTTCATCTCCTCATAAAAACACATAAATGTTCTAGTGACGATCTGACGTCATCCGAGCCTGCCAGTTTCAAGGTTCGGCCCATCATAAGCTGCGTAGGAAGATCCACCGATATCATTTCGCGGTTTCCAAATCTAAGCCTGGTTCAACTCCTAGAATACATCCATAATGAATAGCGGTTGGAAAATCAATAATGAATAGCGGTTGGAAACCTACTACATCCAGACTAGGGGACTAGTCATGCGACAGCGTTTCGCACATGTTCTTGCCATTGCATTTATGGCTAATATTGAGAGTCCCATACTGAGTCGATTACCTATGCTATACTGCAGGTATATCGACGATTGTTTTGTGGTTTGCTCCAAAAAATGGATAAGTGTTTCGAGCTGTTAAACCAATCTCGAAACGTAAGGCTAACCATGAAAAAGCCTACAAAATAAATGGCTGTCGTTCCTAAATGTCGAGGTCTCCATTGCGAATGGATCCTATAGAACAAGGTGGTATCACGAGCCTTCCAACAGGAACATCCTAATTCATTGCTGTTCCTCACACCCCATTCAGACAAAACGAGCGCTAGTCCGTAATATGTTCGGACAGCAGAAGGGGTCTGCACAGATGCTATGGAAAGACAATACTCCATTGATAAGGCGCGCGATTTAGCTATATTTAATGGCTATACCCCTCCAGGTCCCCTCACCAGGGAACCTGGAGCGGCAACATAACCCGTTCAGGAGTCTCCAGGTACTCTAGAGATAACAAAATATTATTCTGTATGCTGTTCATCTTCGATGAGGTTAGCAAAGCCGTAAAGTCCCGTTTATACTTCGACGCCGAGCAACGCGGCGCCACGTATTGTGCCCACATTGGTCGGGCGACGCGATCGATCAATTTGGCTATTATATATGCCGTCGCGTCGATCGGCGCCGGAAGTATAAACGTGGCCTAAGGCCTTGCCTGAGGAGGTGTGACTTATACAAGCTTGTCTCGCTAGTAGACATACCACCTGACACGTTGAAGAAGCAGCTTGTCAGGAAAAGCATGTACGACGAAGAGTGTGTGACTACAAATGGCGCAATTTGCCCCTGGGAAAAACCGGGTGACTGCAGCAAGAGTGGGACCATCTACTTAATCTCTTGCTGCGCCTGGGGCGACCAGTACTATATAGAGACGATGCAAACTTTCTACATTCCGATCAAGGAACACCTACAGGACAAATCCAAGAAGCGGCTCTACATTCCACTGAGCACCCATCAGGTTGAAAGGCCTATAGAGGACGACTTTGAGATTGCGATAAAAATTCTGGGTATGGAATCCAGCATCACTGCGCAAAAGACACTGGAGGTCTTTTGGATCCATTCCAAAACCCTAAAACCAACTGGAAGGAAGAATGGGCTGACCTAGTTCTGTATCGCGGTCTGATCTGGGTCAGTGCGAGGGCAGTCACTGCCCTATATAAACCACAACCTCCAAAATACAGTTAGACACGACCTGAAAAACCGACTGACTAGCTTGTGGTCTCCTCAACAATCCACTTTTGTGGATCCACCTAAGGTCGGTTTTTTCAATTGATCTCTCTTGTTTACCAACTAGTACTTTGTCGACTTTCCTGTCAGATTTTGTCGAGGAATTCGGTCGCTCAACTTCGTGAATGTCCTGTCACATTAAAGCACTTAAAAAGGCGATTTTGCAAAAATGTCGGACAATAAACGGATTAACCAATCTCGTGTGGCTAATCAAATTTAACAGACAACAAACACCGACGCAGAGATTTAATGACAGTCAGACCTAGAGAAAAGTAGGTACAGCGAATAGTCCAGAAAGACGTTTCCGCTTTTACTTTTAGGCTTTTTGTGTTGCTAGAACGGTTCTGTAGTCTTAAATAGTAGTTGGCGCGCAAATAACCTCAATGACCAACCTCATTGAAGTTACAGCTTCAACACCAAGCTATGGGGTTTGAGGAATTCCAGGATGTGGCTAATCTGGACGAGTAATGATACAATCCCAGTTTGAGGGAACCAACCCCGATTGGGCAATTGATTCCCTTCCTCATGTACCAGATTAGGCTCGTCACATTTTTCGTTATCTCCTTCTTGTTAGTAGGTCGTCGCCGAAGCTTGCTCTCGAGCGAGACCACTAGGTTAGAAATTGGACAAGCAATTAAATTACTGCAAGTTACGATCCTTCACAGAATTCTGACAGATACAGTGGAGAAGAAGATCAAGGAAGGGTTGAAGATAAAGCACTAGCGAGAAGCCTTTAACAACAAATAAGAAATAAAGTATGTCATGAGCCTTGGTCCAAGGACATGCGGCGTGACTGTTGAAGATAAAGGCAACATTGAGAGTTGAGGGACCAGCGTGCAACTAGCCCATACATCCCTGCACCTCGCCAAACCTCGCTGCTCCTTTCGAACTCCTGTTTTATTTCGTGGAATCAAGTTCTGCTGTTTTGATTGTAAGAAAAGAAGGTAGACGATGACCCACAATTGGATAAATTAAATCTGTTGATGAATAATGCCCCCGCCCAACGCCGCCGAACTGTGAGCAGTTCAACGTTCAACGAGGCCTCGTTTGGATATATGATTTTTTGTCATATGCTTGATAAATCCTTGAACTCCTATCGTGAACGTTACCTGATGTACCCTAGACCTAAAATAGAGTTTACGGTTGGAGAAATCATCAAGAAAAATTTGACTATTCCGAGCTTCACTAACAATAAGAAAAAGAAGATACAAACATGAACCTGGGGATTTTTGAAGATAATCATGAACATACCTGAATTACAACTTTTGTTTCCTTGTTAATCATTAGGTTCTTTCTTGTTTCACTGTACATAGTCCTCACTAACATTGCTCGCACCACCTTCGTTAGCGTTACGATTGGTAACGACATTTTCTGTAAAGTTCGGGTCTACCGGAGGTCTATCTGTGAATACATTAGTTGAAGAACTATTATAGAGTCAGAGAATCACTGCAAAATCTGAGTCGTGCGAGCAAAACAATGAAAGAAAAGACACAAAGCGGGGGGGAGGGGGGGGGAGGGGAATCACCCTGATACTCTCATTTAAATCAGTATGTGGGAGGAGCGTTCACCCTGATTTAAATCAGTATGTCTTCTTACGCCTCTGCTTCATTACGAGAACATCAGGTGGACACCATTCGAATTTTTCCCGACACCCAAAAAGCACACAAAACTCCACATCCCTCCCAAAGACAAGCTCAACATATCTATCATAGACGGGATGACAAGACGTTCTTAGGCCTATGGTGTACTCCCGAGGATATTCCCCCAGCAAGCTGTTGGTAGGCGACGCCATTCCTGCACGTATACTATACCACCCTAAGGCATCTGTTAGGCCAGCAGCAGAGTCTTGCGGGTGCCGCGGGCCCGCCATGACAACGGCGGGTGGTGCAGCCCCGCGACGCAATACTGCGTACTTCTGCCGGGAGGAACGAAGAAATGGAGAAAGAAACGAAGAAATGCATTTTTCAGGGTAAGACTAGAGGGAAGGGGGGAGGGTTGTAAGTAGCAAGCTGAGTGCTGTTGTTGCCCCTAACATTTGTACGTCAACGGCTTACGATTATGATTCGTTAGTATACATTGCATCCGATCGAAAATTTCGGATAACGCAAATTTCTCGAACCATGGATTTCTGGTTGAATTTGACAACGGAAATTCCGTGGGCCCGGTCTTTTGAATATTTCAGAAACGGACAATTTCGCGGGCCATGAATTTTTGGGGATTCGGAACGGGGTATCCGAAAATGATTGATTCGGATCCAATGTATCCTGCTTAGAATTGACGATATTTGCACTATGACGCTGAGCCTTGGCCTTCTTTCCGTCCATCTTTCACGCTCCTTTTAGATTCTGTATCTAACTTTTATGTTCGCGACGTGTTAGGATCCCCATTAGCGCAGTCGGAGGAGGTGCCGGCTGTCATTGATCTAGGCAAATGGTTTGTGTTAAACGTTACTTTTTGTATTTATTTATTTATTCAATACGCTACATAAGGTAGACATCAAAGAAAAATTAAATTAAACAATTAATTAAATTATTTTCAATTAATTAAGTTTGCACATGCCACGTAGTCGATTGGAGAAGGCGCTAACTCTCGTGTGCACCTCAAATCAGACCTATTAGTTCGGGTCCCGCCGAGGCTAGCCAAGCCTTTCACCCCACAGGGACCGGTAAATAGGCGCCGAATTTGTCTGGGAATGATAGAGCACTAATTGCTCCATCGACTGACCCCAGCGTGTCTTGCATGAGCCAGATACGAATTCAAGTTGACACTTCACTGTATCCCATTTAATGAAGCTTCCAACGGTCGGGAACAAAAAAAAACTCCCCTCCCTCCATGCTTCCTATCTGGTCACGCCCTCCAGCGGGTCTCACCCGCAGCTCCTGGCGCTGCGGGTGAAAGCCACCGTGAACCGCGTTAGCCCTCGAGGACCCTTGCGTGCGGCGGCTCCGCAACAACTCGTCCGCGCCGCGGCTTCCACCACAGTGGCAGCGCGGGTCCCACTGCGGCGGGAGCGATTTGGACGAGTTCTCACGGTGCTGCCGCGAGACTCTGTAGAGGCCCTAATACTCCCGCGGGAGCATCCGCGGAACGTCCGCGGACCAATGGTGCTCGGCGGAGGCGGGCGTGGCGAGGCGCGGCGATTGGCCAGGTGAGGAGTCTTGGCGCGATTCCCGCCCTTCCGCGGATGCTCCCGCGGGAGTATAACTCAGGCCTTATGGTCCGTTACAGCGATGAGTGACCAATTGCGGCGTCTTCGCACGAATGATAGCTGGCCGTGGTAGTGTCCGCAGACGTATAGCATTTGCCTTACTAAGTTACCACGTTTTCAAGGGCCGCATGCCATTATCTCCCTAAACCATCCCTTTGGACCGGTACGGCGTTGTTACCGCCCACCTTCTTGCATAGGTTCGTGCGTTAGGTGTCTCCCTCGACTACTCTAGCATGAGCGCCATCAATTACGGTAAGCCGTATGCCATTATCTCCCTAAACTACAGACTGGCTGAGTGATTGGCTACAGAGCCCATCTCGGACGTGTAATCGCGGATGTGTAATTCCAGACGAGTTGAAGTGAGTGGCTGCAAGCAATGATTCTCATTCGCATCCATGCGTGCGGTCGTGGGATTCGTGAGTTCTAGCCGTGGGAATGCACACGGGTTGCGCAATGTGCCCGGCGTGCTAAAGCGCAAATGCCCAAATCCAATGGGATCAGTTGAACCGTGTCGGTTACCGCAAAAAATAGAAAAGCACTAAAATGCGACGCACGCATGATGGGATTGGATGCATGATCTCTTCGTAACTTCATCCATACTCCACACAATGAAGCTGAAGGGTTCCCGAACTGGAATGCTCAGAAATGTGTGAGACTAGAACCACGTCCAGTGAAGGAATGAAAACTGGTAAAGTTCAGTTATGGGTTCGAAGTAGACATGCATAGTCAAGAGTTGATGTTATCGTATTAACTTACAGACAAACACTCCATTAGGGAGAGGATAGGGTACCGTTTCAAGAGAGCAAATGGTGTTTTGCTCACATATAGTCCAACATGCGTGCGAGGCAGTTTTTGTACGGTATCTACTCCATCACATTGCTTACTGATATTAGAGCCCTACTATGTTTTAATGTCATCAGATTCATATCGTTTTCGCACTATTTTTTTTTCAGGAAACTTTCATCGGCTTTTGGTGAAGTTCCAAATCCCGCATATATACTAATTCCATATTTAGACGAATAGTTAACCGAACTGGTCATCAGGAGATGTTAAATCATAAAATTTTTGAGTTTCTACTAGGGTATAAACTATCGGAGTTGAAATCGTGATCATGAACACACAGGCGCCTTGAAACGCTCATAAAATCCTACTAATATAGAAGCGTTAGTCCGTCTGTGTGTGTGTGTGTGTGTCACAAACCTGTGTAAACTTGCAAAACGTGTTGAACATATAAAGGAGACTAGCGTGCGCACGGCAAACCTGTGTGAGCCTTTAAAACGTGTTGAACCTGCAAAGGAGACGAGTGTTCAGCCATAGTTAACCTGATCACATTTCGTCGTGTTAAGCCATGACAATGACGCGCAGGTATCAGGCCTGGGGGTAATCGAGGTCGCTGAACACGAATCTGAAGTCGACCAATCGATATCGATCGATATTATCGATTTTTTGGGGATGACGTTCAAGCGGCACGAAACTTCGGCCCTGGGGGTAGTCGAGGTCGCTGAACACGAATCTGAAGTCGGATCAATCGATATCGATCGATATTATCGATTTTTTGGGGATGACGTTCAAGCGGCACGAAACTTCGGCCCTGGGGGTAGTCGAGGTCGCTGAACACGAATCTGAAGTCGGATCAATCGATATCGATCGATATTATCGATTTTTTGGGGATGACGTTCAAGCGGCACGAAACTTTAGCCGTGGGGGTAATCGAGGTTGCTGAACACGAATCTGAAGTCGGATCAATCGATATCGATCGATATTATCGATTTTTTGGGGATGACGTTCAAGCGGCACGAAACTTTAGCCGTGGGGGTAATCGAGGTTGCTGAACACGAATCTGAAGTCGGATCAATCGATATCGATCGATGTTATCGATTTTTTGGGGATGACGTTTAAGCGGCACGAAACTTTAGCCGTGGGGGTAATCGAGGTTGCTGAACACGAATCTGAAGTCGGATCAATCGATATCGATCGATGTTATCGATTTTTTGGGGATGACGTTTAAGCGGCACGAAACTTTAGCCGTGGGGGTAATCGAGGTTGCTGAACACGAATCTGAAGTCGGATCAATCGATATCGATCGATATTATCGATTTTTTGGGGATGACGTTCAAGCGGCACGAAACTTTAGCCGTGGGGGTAATCGAGGTTGCTGAACACGAATCTGAAGTCGGATCAATCGATATCGATCGATATTATCGATTTTTTGGGGATGGCGCTCAAGCGGCACGAAACTTTAGCCGTGGGGGTAATCGAAGTCGCTGAACACGAATCTGAAGTCGGATCAATCGATATCGATCTCGATTAACATAAAGGTCAGAAGCCTAGGGAAGAATAGAAAACCGTAGCGTCCATGGCGTCCTATTCTCGGGTTTGGGGCGAAGCCCCCAACCAGTCGTAGGCGGCCGTTAGGGCCGACGAACGACTGCTAGATAATAAAATAACAATTACAGTTCCTATAGATCGATAATCTTCTACGTATTCAGTTTCTTAACATTCGATACTGTTGCTGAATGTGTAAATGTAGAAACGTACTCTTCGAATAAATAGTCCAATTGAATAACCACTGAACATTTCTTATTTTAACTTGCGACTCTAAACTTAAGAACAAAAGGTTGTTACTCTAACCAGGGAAAGCCGTCAGCTTTCCATGGTAAGACCCCACATCATTATTCATTTCTCAGTTTTGTTTTTCGATCCTGCTCTCCACTTATCTTCCACCAGTTCAGAGTCCTCCATACACTTGAGGTGGTTTCATAACACTCGACTGATGAAAACTAGCATACCCTCACCACTCTAGACGAACTTAAGCATATGCTGTTCGCTAACTTTTGCGCACGGCAGTGCAGCTGACGACAAACTTGTCCTCTCCACAAGCGAGGTAGAGAGAACTGCGGCAAAACACGCGTGTGTGCGACTGCACGAGCCAGTTTGAGTATCGCTACCACTCCCAGATTTGACTTTGCGCTGTGCCACAAAGCCATGATTATGAATTTTGCTCGTTTTTTTCGCATTTCTCTCATATTTATTCATTTGCGGTCGTCAACAGTCTCAGGGAAAAAGCAAC
>OX375869.1:19677130-20134801 GCA_947359475.1 Heligmosomoides polygyrus bakeri | reverse complement strand
TTTCTTATATTAAGGGCTCAGCAAAAAAGAAGCGCAGTTTCAGTTCATTTTCTTCAAGCCGGTATCAAGGATGTAAGCGGCTACAACGATGTTTCATTGCAAAAATGAAATCATCACAACAAAACATCGTTATAACGGTTTACATCCTCGCTACCAGAAGTTGATCAATATCGATTGATGGCGATTGACACTGCAAAAACGAACGTCAGATTCGCGTCCAGCGACCTCGATTACGTCTAGGGCTGAAGTTTCGAATCGCTTGACGACGTCCATAGAAATCGCTCGCCCAACTGCCACTGAACAGTCTAACCGTTTGCCCTTGTGCTGTCAGACATGCTCTACTACAAGCGCTGTTCCTCAGCACCGCGTAGAGTGTCAGACCTAGTCGGCTAAAGACGGGCTTCGTACTCATATCTTTATCCGATATTTTTTCCTCCGTTTCGGGACGAATTTTTGATGGATAGAAGCCAGAGGCTTGCAAAGCTCTTGCACTTTTGGCGCGTATTTCGCAAATAATTGCAGCACATTCCAAAACAGCTTCCCATGCCCATTTAAATTTCGTATGCGAGTACGTCGCTGCTCCTGGGAGAGATATCATTGCCAACGATGAGATCCTATTCAAATGGAGCACCGTTGCTTCCTACAAAAGCAGCGTGAGAAATTACAACGTTTATTTCCTCCATTGTTCTTCATATGAATACACTTGTGCCTCATGATGAGTTACCATTGTCTTGCAACTATCAGGTCTACGGTGTTAAGTGCTTGAAATGTTTTTATACGCTCAAGGTAAGCCAACCAAGATAAGATATGTGGATCCTACTTGGACTGGAATTCAAGTAGTCGCGTCTGGGTTTTCTGTTAGTGCCTTGTCAAAAACGCTCACCTAAGGAGAAGCTGCATCCAACAATACCAGATGTTTAATGCTGAGATTTGCTGCGTTCTTCGCAGTCGAAACGAAGAGCTTTCTAATCTAACAAGATAAGAATACCGTATCACTTTGGCAGCTTGAGACGAGGTGTATATCTCTGGATGCGGCATCGAAAACTGATTCCAAATATGTATTCCGAGACTGTAATACGCATCCGGGAACGGAGTTGTCGACCTATACGCGAGAAGGGCAGCTCAAATAGGATGGAAACAGCGCTACGCCGAGCAGTGATGGCGCAGTGGATAGAGAAGCACCATTGTGAGAGGGTAATTTGTGATTAGGTTTTACTGTGGTGCACCTTTTTTCACTCCCTAAAAAAGGTAAGGGAAAGAGGACAGCGTTACTTAACCTTTTTTGAGATGCGCCACGCATTCTACTTTTACGTTAAAGCCGAACCAAGAACCTGGTATCGGGAGCAGACCGCAGCCGACACCTCTTATGACTGCGCTACACGAGTCCCTAGAAGAGATGCGCCCCATTTAACCAAAGCACCCTCTGCAATATCGTAATAGAAAAGGTCTCCAGAAAGAAAACCTGATTCGTAGGTGCTATTGGACCTTGACGACTGCTGCAGAGGTGGAAAAGCGTCTCGTCGAAACATAGTCTAGAAAGGTTATTCAAGGAACTGATCAGTTATGTAAGGTCCGTTTTCTTAATTTCGATTGATTACAGCAGGGTTCTCTAGGTATGGGTGAATGAACCTTCCTCAACTGCAGGTGTGGGTACAGGTGAGTGAACTTTGCTCACCCATACTTACCGTAACCCACCCAATGAGATTCAAAAAAGAACCGGTAAAAATTGACAGCGCCTTGAATAACTTCTACGCGCAAAGTTGGAAGGAAACCGAAAACCATGACCCACCACCGTTACAATATGGGTGGGTGATCAGTTTGTAAAATGGCAACCAACCCCCTCCCCCCCCCCCCCCCAGGCGAAAAATCTTTTTGACCCCCGGCATCGTTAAGGCAAATATGTTGCCGATCCACCTTCCATATTAGCAGCCATACAGGCGGGCCGTTTGGAGAATTTGGTTTCTGCGATACCTCACGCGTCCCTGCGAGACAAGAGGATAAGATGCCAGCAGTTTTTTGCCCATCTTGCAAGCTGTTGAAGGCATGGAGGTAGAGAGTGAAGAAGGAAAGAGTGTGGAATCAGAGGAGGAGGAACCTACCTGGTCAGTGGAGGTCGATGATGAAGGGAGCACTAGTTAGCGCCTTAGGTCTTCTTTTTGCTTCGGCGAAGCGGAGGTGTCAAAGGAGGTGATGAGCTTTGCAATTCTGCCTTGTTTGGAAATTATTTAAATTTACAATATTGTCCTGGTGGTTGGCGCATTCCGCTCTACCGAAATCATCGACAGTCGCCCAATCTCAACTATGAGGACTTCATTTCGGTTAATTTCGTCTTCGAGATTTTTCTGCTAACTAGGAAAGGGTATCGACATCCCATGGAACTTCAAGTTAAGACCAGGATCATTAGAAAGAGCTCGGAACAGTGATTACGAATATGGGTGCCAAAATTGCAAAATGAAACTCCTGAGCGAGTTATGGCTTGCCGAAATCGGGTCGCTTTACTAAGGGCTGACCGTACGAAACAGCTGGTGCAGGAGTGGTGAGTCATCAGGGCTCCTTATGAACTACTCAACAGCTGCGGTGTTGGCACAGGGGTAGTGCTCCCGCTCGTCACGTACGACGTCGTTGGTTCGGCCCCCATCTATGCCAATTTTCATGCACATCATGATTTATCTTCGAAATAACCTTTTTTCTAAATTATGACACGAGCTTGATTAAAAAGCTGGAAAATCTATCACATACGTTTGTAAAAATGCTTCAAGGCAAGAAACTGCTATGGCGACATTTTTATTTGCTTTTTGCACAAATAGAGTCCAAATCATATATTGAACAACTAGAGATGTACACCTTGGCATTAATGGAACAAAGCAAAAAAGTGTGTGAAGCAGCCATACTGCTCATACACCGCACATCTTATACATGCAGCCTCTCTACAACCAACAACAGAACAGTCAATTGTAGCAAGATCAAACCAATATTCACCAGCAGTAAAAAAGGTTGTTAGAAACATCTCTAGTTGTTCAATATATGATTTGGACTCTATTTGTGCAAAATAGCAAATAAAAACGCCACCATAGCAGGTATTTGCCTCCAAGCATTTTTACAACTGTATGGTAGTTTTCCCGGTTATTTAATCAGACACGTGTCATAATTCAGAAAGAGGTCATTTCGAAGATCAATCATGATGTGCAAAAAAATTGGCGTCGATGGGGCCGAGCCAACGACGTCGCACGTAACGAGCGCGAGCACTACCTGTGCCAACGCCGCAGCTGTTGAGCCCTTCATACGGAGCCCGGATGACTCACCACTCTCGCGCCAGCTGTGGTTAGACCACCTGGTTTCGGCAGGCCATAACTCACTCAGGAGTTTCATTTTACAATTTTGACGCCCACACTCGTAATCTGCATTTCGAACTCTTTCTAATGATCCTGGTCTCAACTTGAAGTTCCATGGGAGGTCGAAACCCTTCCCTAGTAAGGTGGTTGCTGTTTAAGGCCTGAGTTATACTCCCGCGGGAGCATCCGCGGAAGGGCGGGAATCGCGCCAAGACTCCTCACCTGACCAATCGCCGCGCCTCGCCACGCCCGCCGTCCGCCGTGCACCCTTGGTCCGCGGACGTTCCGCGGATGCTCCCGTGGGAGTATAACAGAGGCCTAACCAGGAAACTATCTCAACGGTAGGTCAGAACGGCCCAAGTGTTGTATTAGGGCTGAATCGCTTCTCTCTGGGAAACAACAAAACTCAAATATCTCGACCCCAATACAACTCTGCATAGAGTTAGGGACGACGGAAGTTGGGCCGTTGGCGGCGCTAGTCCTATGCCTGGAGGCGGAGGGCGGGCTCAAGTTGCCTGGAAACAGCGATGACGAGCGAGCGATGGTGGCACAGTGCGTAGAGGGGCGGCGTAGCCCCCATAATCGCTGTTTCCAGGCAACTTGAGCCCGCCCTCCGCCTCCAGGCATAGGGCTAACGCCGCCAACGGCCTAACTTCCGTCGTCTCTAACTCTATGCAGAGTTGTATTGGGGTCGAGGTATTTGCGTTTTGTTGTTTCCCAGAGAGAAGCGATTCAGCCCATATACAACACTTGGGCCGTTCTGACCTACCGTTGAGATAGTTTCCTGGTAAGACACTGATCAGCCACCTATATACTTGGATGGTGAGCTCACGGTCATCGCTTCTCACAAACTTCGCCTGTGGAGGTTACTAAAGGCGCTATTGTCATTTATATGAGGCTCGTCCTTAAAATTTCAATTGATTTCGGTGGGTTACGGTAGGTATGGGTGAGTAAGGGTCACTCACCCATACACACCTGCAGCTGAGGAAAGGCCATTCATCCATGCTCGCCCATACCTGCAGTAACTCACCGTAATCAGTTAAAATTTCAAACTAAAATTAAATTCATTTAAAAAAGAGAGTTTACATAAGTAATCAGAGCATTAGGCAACCTTTCTGGATATGTTTTGGCGAAGAAACTTTTCCATCTCTAAAGTCGCGAATGCAGAATAGTACCTGTGGATCAGGTCTCCTTTCTGGTGACCTTATTCCTTGCAGTTGTATAGAGTACTTTTGCGGAATGTGGCGTACCTTTTCTAGAAGAGCAAAAACGTTGCACCACAGAAGATTCGAATCACAAACCACTCCGTCTCACCATGCCGCTTCTCTGCCCTCTTCGCCATCACTGCTCGGCCACCAGCACTATTTCCAGATTAAGGCTTGCCATCTTGTGACTGGAAGTCGTTCCCTGATGCGTTTAGCAGACATTGAACACACACTTGGAATCAGCCATCGATGTCGCATCCAGTGATGCACACCACATCTTAAACATGCATACATACATATACATCAGGGATGGGCGGAATTTCTGTTTCTGTTTTCTGATTTTCTGGCCATTTTGGGCAAATTTTTTCTGTTTTCTGTTTTCTGGGAAAATGGCCAAAAATTGGCCAGAAAACAGAAAATAGAGTCGCGAACAAAGTTTTATCACAGAATAAAAATAAAGGATAAAGGACGGCGTTATTCAATCCCTTCTGGGATGCGCCAGCGCATTCTACTTCTACGGGATGTCGTGGAGGCGACATGAATGCGTATTTGGCCTATCACAGAAATCCAATGAAAAAATTAAAAGTATCATAGCTTCATTCCAAAATAGTGTTTTTAGAGTATCTTAAATGGCAAGCATGTAGCGTTTTTGGATGTGCTCATGTAGCAGTTGCGCCATATACTCATGAACTATCCCACATGTTTGCTTGAATGATTGTGTGAGTGCTGCTGGCAAGGAGTTTCTTTATAGGACATTTTTCGACTTTCATAATTTGGCTTTGTATCCTTTTCCATAACAACAGTAGTTTGAACCATCTTCGATCACTAAAAATCTTATATTAAAACTATAAAACTAAATTATGTATTAACTAACCACTTGTCTTAGAGTTATGTGGGTGGGGTTATTCTCCACCCCCGGTTTAAAAATTGAACATTGTTGGCCGGTCATCCCCAATATCGCTTTCTGCAGAGTCTTTGTCGAAGCTGCTTTTCTAACTCTGAAGATTGCTCAGCTTTTGGTGTCACAAATTAGTAAGAGACAGAAAAGTTTTTTAGTCACCTTTGATTTCGCAGGTGATAGGGTAGTGATGCAGGAAATTTTTTATTTATCACGTATATCATCTGTCGTCTCATTGATGTTCAAGCGGGCACCATCAGTGTCTCCATACGTCCGTGCCGCGTGCCAGGGTGCTCCAATCTATCCTTTTCACTCGAGGGACACGAAGAGCGTCATTGTTTGGGGCTTTGACGAAGAAGCCCGACGAACGCGTTGGTGGGCAGTTCCTGCTGTTCTCTTGACATCCCGCGGAATTCCGTCGGTGACGTCCACTCGGTGTCTGCGAAGCGCATTACGTGGCCCACCTAATTTTCGACGACTTGGCCCATACGACAGCGTCTCTGATCTTCGAACGTCGGCAAAGCTCGGAACTCCGGAGGCCTTCTCTCACTTGTGTGAGTCGTGTCACTGAGCATCGTCCTCTCGATTCCACGCTGCGCGACGCTGATCGCGTGTTCATCCTGCTTTCGTATGGCCCAGTTCTCTGAGGCATGTGCTAGGACAGGAAGAATAGTGAAGTCGAAAAGGTGCGTAAGAGCCGGACGTTCTTCGTCTTCTCTACGACTCTTTCGACGCTCTTAAAAACTCCGCAAGCCCCTCGTTTCCTCCTGCTCATCTCTGGCGCTAGGCCGTTGGCCATGTTGACTTCGCGACCCAGATACACGTATCTGGAGCATTCGAAGATGTTCGTTCGTTGAGTGATGATGACGCATCAGAAACTCGTCCGTTCCTCATGAACATCTTCTTCGTAAGATTCAGCTGCAGTCCAACGTTCCCACATACACGGTCGAAGCCAACAAGGATCTGCTCCGCCTGGCTAGCGCTCGGTGTTATGAGCACGATGTCATCAGCAAACCGAAGATGGTCAGTTGCCGGCCGTTGACCTTCACTCCATGTCTTCCCATTCTAGTTCGCGCATGGCGTTTTCGAGCTGAAGAGCTTCGAAGATATGGTATTCCACTGCCGAACCCCTCTCTTCACGTCGATGACGACGTCGTTGTAGAATGATGAGATCTTGGTCGTGAATCCACTGTACAGCTCCCGAAGGACTCTGATATACAGAGTAAAAACGCCCTGGGCGAGCAGGGCTTAGACGAGCGCTTCAGTTTCGACAGAGTCGAACTCCTTCTTCAGGTCGATGAAGATAAGCCATAGCGGCAGCTTGAACTCTCGCGACACTTCGATGAGCTTCGTGTATGTGGTCGATCGTGCTGAATCCTCTCCGAAATCCTGCCTGCTCGCATGGCTGTCCTTCGTCAAGCGTTCTGCTAATCCTATTCAGGATCACTCGAGTGAACAGCTTATAGACTATGGACAGCAGGCAGATCGGGCGATAGTTGCTAATGTCGTGCACTCCTGTACAGCAAAGTGTTCTGCTGGCCTTCCACTGAGATGTTATATGATATGTAGATCTGAGGAGAAATAATAATAATAATGTGATGGAGTGGGTACATGCTCGGTCTTTATTATATGGTGTCTTTGCATTCAAGGAAGCACCTTCACCCAAGATCTGTTATACTGACAGCCCTTCAGTCGCAATCGCGTGTTGTTCTGTGAAATATCAAGCCAGTACACAACATCTTTAGTCGGCTAAGTAGTAACTAGGTGTTCTAAAGAGCATCGGTAAGTTGGCCTGAAAACTTTCAGTTACGCGTAAACTATGACACTTAAGGAAATGTATTTCGATCGAAAAGATCGAAACGAACTAGGAATACAGATTCTGGCGAGTCAGTAATACTCAACGAATTTCTGCACAGCTTTAGAAATGTTACGAGAGTGTGTCTACAAACTCAAGCAATTGTGTTGAAACATGCAAACAGTGATTACTGAGCCTTCATCGTGTTCGGTACTCTAAAAGGCCAGTTTCTTACTAGTGGAACCGTTCTCTAATTGAGGCGTTAGCGGTGAAACGGAGCTGATGAGTAATGTAGTATAATTCAAGTGTCGAGATTCCTAGGATCTATCATCAAGATTTACAACACGCTGATTGCAGTACACTGGAGTTTAATAAAAAATTTTATAAACGCTTGCAAATTAAAACGCTGGTCTACGACTACATTTCTGGTCATAAAAGCATTTGCTACTGGAAATATGGATCTTTAGGTAAAGTAATTAGGTCGTGTGATAATTTCGAAATTTTCTGCTTTCTGTTTTCTGATTTCTGTTTTCTGACGGAGGCGATTTTCTGTTTTCTGTTTTCTGGGAAAATTTTCAAAATTTCCGCCCATCCCTGATATACATCTGGTATCCTTCTCTTGTATACATATGTTATCCTTCCCTTACAAGTTTTCCTTCAGGCGCTTCAAGGTTTCAATTGAAGATGATGGCCTGTTCGTTATTACGATTCCCTAGGATCCATCTAGCAGTAAGTTATCTTTCTACATTTTCATTTAGTTTTAGGTTTATTATGCTTACGAAAGACAGCATGATAGAACAAAGCGTAAAACAGCAGTGGCAAGAATACCGCCTAAACAAAGGAGAACATGGCATAAACTGAGAAGCAATAGAGTAGTTCAGGCAGAACAGTTCAAGCAATTTAAAATCTAAGCAACGAACATCCAACGCGGCCTCCGAATTTATTAATTTACTCATTCACACAATATAGTGTGCATAAAGAAACACAATATGGACACGGTAAATCGCAGATAACTTCATGTAGAAATAGGAAATTACTAGAGATCAGCAACACAAACTAAGACAAGCTAACTATCAAAGCTATTTTTTTTACAAGGAAGTGAGGGCGGAAATGCGAATTAGAAAAAATCACCAAAATCTGTGAAGAAATCTACTAGAGATATGTAATTGATGGGAGGGGCTGAGAAAGGACGAGAATTTGAAGGAGAAGAGCAGAAAACCGCCAACCCTGCTAGTCATAAGATCGAATCCGGATAGTACTACTCCGTACCACGTAATAGGTCCGTCATCTCCAACGAAACCCCTATGTCATGGGGAAGAGGAATTGTATGAACACCCTGCCTGTCAGTAAAACAAGGTCGATAACGAGGTGGTAGAACAACATAAACTATGAGAAGGTTTGGTACTGTTAGGACACTCGGTGAGCATGGCACTTCGTAATAACCGTTGTCCACTTGTTTGTTGTAGTGTAACTCGAAACCGAGACAGTATACGCTTTATTGACGACTAACTTTTCGTCGATGTCGTAATTAATTTAATAAATAAATTTAAAAAACTGGTTTTGCTATATAGAATGGCATAGCGCAATAGAGCAAGACAGGTCCATCACCTTCACGGGACCACCCTTAACTGGTTCCTTATCATTGGTTCCCCTTTATTGTCAACCCTTTTCCGGTTCACCCTTCAATGGTCCCCCCTCCCCCTTCGTCGGTCACTACTACTACTCCCACCTTCACTGGACCTCACTTTACTGATCTCCTCTTTGCTGGTCATCCCTATCCTTCACCGATCCTCATTACTGATCCTCACTGGTCCCCCTTTTATTCATCAACCCTTTTCCGGTCCCCCTTCACTGGACCCCTCTCCCCTCCTTCACCGGTTTCCCCTTCACTGGATTTCCCTCACCGGTCCCCATTGCTGGTCCCACCCTCACTGGTCCTTCCTTTATTGGTCAACCCTCAACCGGTCCTCCTTACTGGAACCTCATCCTTCACCGGTCCCCATTACTGGTCCCACCTTCACGGGTAACACGTCCTCTAAATCCGAAATCGTCGCGCAACGTCGGTGAGACCTCTTCCGAACCCGGACGGGTGTTGAACAACGTCGGTGACATGTGTTCTCAACCGAACGTGCTTTGCGTGACATCGTTGACACGTCGTGTGAATCCGAAACCCTGGCGCGACATCGGTGACACGTCGTCTGAATCTGGAAGGCCTTTCCCGACATCGGTGACACCTCTTCTAAACCCAGGCACCTGATGAACGACGTGGTGACATGTCTTCTCAAGTCGGACGTGCTTTGCGCGACATCGTTGACACGCCTCATGAACCCAAACACCCTTTGCGCGACATCGTTGACACCTCTTCTCAACCTAAACGTCCTTTGCGCGAAATTGATGACATGTCATCTGAACATGGACGCCAGTCGACAACTACAACAGTTGACAACTGGTGACAACTACAACCCCTTCCCCCCTATCCATACTTCCTCCCAACACACCCCTTCAGCAGTTCTGTGTGCAAGCAAACACACACTCACTCACCCACAGACAAACGACCGTACTCGCATATATATAGTAGGATATGGAGGCGATGTCCGTTCCTCCAATTGGTGCCATTGGAAACTGCTTGCTTTTGCGAGCCGAGCCAAATGCGGACAATAGAATGAAGGCGACAGGCCCTAGTGACTGGCCGGCCTTCGAACATTCTGTATCACATCATAAGGTTGATGATGTCTAAGAGCTTTCGAGATAATGCTACGGCGTCCGCGGGAGCCGACGTGCGCTCGCAAAGCTCGGCGAGCGTAAAAAGTGTGCGAGGGTCCTGATGAGAGAACGGCATCGGAAGGCAACTGAGCCAGTCCGAAAGTCCCGTAACACAGGCAAGACCCGCGTAGCAACGTTAAACGTGGGTACGTTGACGGGCCGTTCGTGCGAGTTGGTAGAAGCACTGAAGCGAAGAAAGACAGATTTCTGTGCGGTGCAGGAGGCGAGGTGGTCCTGTTGTAAGTTGAGGGACATTGGCCGCGGCATCATGGCCGTTCTGTGCAGCAGTCCCAGGACCACCAGTGGTGTCGGTATGATCGCCTTTAAGCGTTTCCATGACGCGATTGCAAGCGTAAAACGTTTCGATGATCGCTTCGATGAAGATTGTTGTCGCCATAGAAGAGCGACGATGCCATTCCTTTTCTGTGTATGCTCCGCAGGCAGGCTGTTCCGAGCAAACCAAGGACGAGTTCTGGTCCCTGCTTGATGACAAGACAGCGGAAGTACCGTCACAAGGTATGGACGGCTACAGCTGTCATGGTGGTTTTGGATATGGATCGCGCAACGCCGATGGTGAGCGTATAGTTGAGTATGCAGACTCACATGAGCTCATTTTCCTGAATAAATTTCGAAAGCGTGACTCCCACCTCATCTCGTTTTATGGCGGGAACGCTAAAACACAAATTGACTACGTCCTTGTTAGGCTTCGCGACCAACGGCTTGTCACAGACGTGAAGACCGTGCCGTATGAGACGGTTGCCACGCAACACCGTCCACTGATCTGCTCGCTGAAGATCACACCTTCGAGGTGTAAACATTTCAAGCGATGCGGGTCAGCCAAAATCAAATGGTGGCGACTGAAAGAAAAGGAAGCGGCAGTTATTTCTTGCATTCGGTTGCCGACGGTGACAACTGTCGACGAACCTGGAAGGATGCTACAGATGCGACAGCTCGGGCTGCACGCCTCGGCACAACGAAGCCTGGACGACGATATGTCGACAAGCAGGCATGGCTGTGGACTGATGATATCAGAAAGAAAGTCCGAGAAAGAAACGGCTCCATCACGTATTTATCGGTGATAAAACAGTTTATAGTTTGCGAAATTATTGAAAAGCGAAGAAAGAAGGCAGTGACCGCTGCTAAAGGCGCTTACTACGCTGATGCCAGCGAAAAATGGGAAACGCGCGATGGAGAGTGTTATCTTTACCGACTCGCCAAAGCTCGGTGTCGCTAAGCAGAAGGCATTGAGAAGTTCTTTGGCATTAACGACAAGAACGGTCATCTTTGATGGAACGTAAGAGGGCTGTGAAGCACGAATATTTCGAGGAAATCTCGAATGTTAAATTTGACCATCCTGCTATTCCTTTTGCAGCTTCTGTATACGGTCCCGTTCAGAAGATCACAATGTGCGAAGCCGAAGCAACCCTGAGGAAGATAAAGTCAGGCAAAGCCACTGGCCCCGATGACATGCCAGCTGACCTTTGGAATTCGAAGGGCTGGTGCCCTGCTGACTGGCTGACAGAGTTTTCCAATCAGGTTGTTGCTGAGAAGAAAGAGTTGGCAGCAAAGCACGACCATCCCAATTTGAAGAATAAGGGCAGTCTTGCGGACTGCGCTAGTTACCGTCCAATTCGCCTTTTTTCGCACACCATGAAAATCCCTGATCGAATTGTCGATGGAGGTAAGCGGGATGTCGTTTCAACGAATCAGTGTGGTCTCGTTTGTGGCTGTGGCACGGTTGATGCCATTCACGCTGTTCGTCTTCTGCTAGAGAAGCACCACGAGAAACAGAAACCGGTGCATTTTGCCTTCCTGGACTTGGAGAAGGCCTTCGACCGCGTTCTGCGGGAAGTGTTAAGGTACGTGTCGCGAGAACATGGTACCCCTGAAGAGCTTATTGTGTGGGTGCGGATTTTGAACTCTTGCCCAAGGAGTCGAGTGCGAGCGCCAGCGGGCACCTCGATGGAATTTTCCATTACTGTAGGGGTGAACCTGGGATCTGCGCTATCTCTACAGCCCTTCGTGATCGTGATGGATGCAATCTCACGAGATCTCCAGATGGCGGCACCTTGAACGCTGCTTTATTCCGACGACGTCATGCTTGCATGTGAGGAGAAAGCAGAACTCGAGCGCAAGGGACAGGCCGTGCGTCGGGGCTCAGAAAATGTATCACAGACGTGCAACATGGGCCCGGATTCAGAAGGCGTGACAGGAACGTTGTGTATAAGACCAAATAATACGGGAAATAAGGAATCTACAATCAGCGCGTCCTCTTCCTGCCTGGCACACTGGGAAATTCGCGTTTCTGAGCTTTTGGGTTCAAAAGACGTGCCTCCTACACCGCGCAACAAGCGTCTGCATTCAGAAGAGGTGACACCGACGTCGTGCGGTGTGGGTCCGGATTAAAAATTCAACATGGGATGCTGCTGCAGAGGAAGCGCAGCCTCCTCCTTCTTGACAAAGGCGGCAACTGCGCACGTTTCTGAGCGTCCATGTTCAAAAACCGTATCACCGACGTTACGCAACGCAACGGCATCTGTTAGGATGAGAAGGCCCGTCGCCGTCGCTGGATGAGCGTCCGAATACAGAATGCGTGCCAGGAGGTCATGCAGTGAGCGTCTCAATTTAAAAGAAATGGCACCGACGTTGTGTAGCGAGAGTCTGGTTTCGGAAGATGTGACGTGTCCTGCAACTACTGCTGTTGAGCATGAGAATGGCTGAGGAGCATCATGAGGGACAGAACTACTGAGCAACACAAACCAGCGACGTTACTGGACGGTCCGGAGAGAATGTTAGCGATTTTAAGTTGCACAAAAATTGCATACTATAGGTTAGTGACCTTGCAACCTCGCACGAAAAGTGCGAGACACGCCGTTAGGCACCTAAATGAGCTTGAAAGAAGCACTTAGGTATGACCAATAGACACGTCTTGGTGCATAGATAACATAGATAATAGAGACGTCTTTCAAAACCTCGTCGTGTGGGTGTCACCACCCCTCAAGTGTCCTCAAATTTGGGTGATTAAACGGGCGAGGACAGGCAGTATACGAAGTGCGAAGGGCTTACTTCGGACCAAAAGCCCTTCCTCTTTAACATACACTTTTTGAATGTTTTTATCCAAGGAAATTTCGAATAACCTTTAATAAAAATTTTCCGTTTCTCCTATTCCGAAGGTGAAACCATTGTTTGAAATTTTATAAAATTTCTGTTTTTCGAGAAAATATAGTATATCTCAAAAGAAGAAATTGAGCTACGCATCCGTTGAAGATATCTCGATATCTTTCTTAGACTGAAAGCAAAAATTCTGTTGTGTGTAGCCAAATCATTGCCGAGGCAAGTGCACTTCGTAACCTCTTCTTAGGATTAAGTAGGCTAAAATGTTTCTGCCTTCCTACACTTTGAAACAAGTTTAAGCCATTATTGATTTTCTTTGAAACGTAAAATTCTTATAAAATTGTAAACAATGTGTTCGCTTTGGGGCAGCTTAGAAATTGCAAAGAAAGTGTTGACAAATTTTCCTTGGACAAAATTTTTTAAAATCTTTTCGTAAAGTGTGTGGCTCGTTCTGGAAGACACCCGCTCTTATTCAAGTGATGTTTGGTTAGAGCGTCCAACTTGTCTTTCTAAGTATCTAATTTGGTCTGATATGTGTTTACTTTGATTTATATAAGGGGTGTGCATTAATTTTTTTTTGTAAATTTTTATTGACTATTTTTAACGAAAAATTTTTGCGGTAAATTCGGTAAATCCGGTAAATTCGTTAAATAAAATTTACCTTACCTGCATCAGTTTAGCTTCATTTTAGTCTGCAAAAAGCCGATCTTTTTATTTATTGATTTGTTCGGCTCCGTCTACATACCAAACGATGACAGCAAAGCTTTTAAAATAACAAGTTTCTTAACTATCTCTAGTTTGTTTAGCTTGTGGAAAATCGTCCACCTTTTTGGGAAGTCCAAAGTGCAGTGCACCATTGCGCACGGCTGAACCTTTTTATCGTTTTCGTAGGTTCTGACAAAACTTTTTATAAAGCCCAGTAGATTAAGTTTTCCTATACTGGCATAATTGCCTCAAAAAACCACAGTATTTTTAATGGAGAACTCAGACAGGGTAGTGACTACAGCGAATTCTTTGGTACAGTTTCTCTTCGGAAGAAATTTACGAAGTCGAAATACCTGCCTGTTTCACAGAATGCTTACTCTGAGGTCTTTTGCTCTCGCTGCAAACGACAGCAAAAACCAAATAAATAGCCACGGGCTTTTGAGCAAATTCTAATAGAATCGAATTCTACGGCACTGAGTTTTTTGACTTTGCTCTGCTATCCTTTTGTGAGTCAGCAAAGTCAAAAAGCTTTCTATTGCTTTTTGACTTTGCTGACAATTAAAGTAGATTTCAATTGTTAAGCTCTTTCTCCCTGCTACCACGCTGTGCAGCACATTTGCTTGAGATTCGAATGTTTCTCAATTTTTTAACATTTTTGTAGAGCACATTTTGAATTGATTAACGGTACTGTAGTATATTCGCATATTAGACGAAAAAAATCCATGGACATAAAGAATTTTTTTGCTGGAGCCAAACCTGCAACTTCAAAGATATACCTTATTCGTGGAACTTTAAAAAATCTTCATGCTATAGACTGCATGTAAGTACCAGTATTTGGACTAGCACAATGTAAATATAACAACTGACAAAAATGGACATCGGCTTCTTCTCCTTTTCACAGTTTTTGATTCATGTACATACTTTTGATCACGATTTCACGTGTATACCGACTTGCTTCTCCCAAAGAAAACCGCCAAGAGAGCCTTCGAAGAAGACAAAAAGATTAAGCAAAATCGTTGACATACAATAAAAGCGAAGCAATGCCAGTACCAACAACCACGTCCTATCAGTTAGATGGGAGTCACAAGGGAGGCCCATGAAATTTCCCAAAAGTTTCTCAACGTGACCTATATCGTATTGTAGAGCATCGGACGAGGATCACAGAATTGTGCTTCGTTTTTGCTACGGGCCACTGGGTGGTCCGAAAACGGCAAAAAATTGTACCACTTCAGGGCGGGTTGATAAGGCAAAAGTGACATCTGGAATGCCCCTGTCGTGCTGAGAGCTTGACCTACAAAAGGTTTGGAGCTCAAGTTAAAGTTTGATTATAGTATTACTATAATTTAAGACGATTCCTAGACGAAGCTGCGGGGTACGTTCAAGTGGTACATTCGCATCATGATGGCCGAGTGGATAACGATGCGCACTTACGGAAAGGGGATCGTGAGCTCGGTTCCGGAGGGGTTAGGGGATTTGCTAGGTGGTCTGCTCCCATTTTTGCAACTGAAGAGTATATTTTGGCTGCGGTAGGGTACCGTATCATTGGGTAGTGGTGAATAAAGGTGACGAAGTCATGACGACCGATTTCGCCCAGACTTCGCCTATGGGAATTATTTAAGCTACTGACCACGAATCTGTCACTCTTTTTCTCTCTTTTTCAGTATTACGATAATTTCCTACGTTTCTCAAACGAAGCTGCAGTGTACATTCAAGTGATTCATTTGCAACGGTGCTGGCAGCGACTAGATGGCCGAGTGGATAGCGAGGCGGACTTACGGGATGGGGTCAAGGGTTCGATTCCGGTGGTGGGGTTTCTGCGTCCCTAAGTGGACTGTTAGGAATTTTGCAAATGAGGACATTTTGGCTTTGGTGGGGTACCTTTTCGCGTTCTAACTCCGCTTTCAAGCTATTGTCAGATGTGGAAGAGCTGGTTTTGTTTGGTGGAGCGATATCGCGCGTTCATTAAACGATGCTTGTCTCACTGAGGAAGGTCCCGTTAGATGCTATCCCCATATGAGCTCTTTGGCATGTTCTCAGTTACTTTTGGAAGTGCTTCTCACTGTCACCTCCTTCGTGAGCGCGATCGACAAGTATTGGTTTGACTCGTCATCAAGACACACTCATCGTTCTTCGGATTTCTTTGCAGACTGCTTTTTATTCTTCTCGCAACTTTCACAATACTACTAACTGTTACCAAGTACAGCATATTAGGGACATTGCAGATAGGAGCGCTTGTACTCATTCTCTCAGTTAGGAGATTGAAAAAGATTTTTCGTCCCAAGTTCATCTATAGGGTTATTTGGGATGCAGAGCACCAATTTGGCAACCAATTTCGTTGAAACGATGGATGGCAGAAGGTTACGATGGGTATGTGTAAGTAATGGGGTGTACGCAGAATAACCGACACTGCTGCCTTTCACGACTCCAGAGGCCGAGGAAAGGGCGAATAAAAAATTTCGCCAAAATATCGCCTACGGGGTGATTTGGGGTGCTGATCACGGATATGATACCTGTTTTCAAAATTTCGGTCGATTACGACAGGTTATGGCAGAAATGGCTGAGTAAAGCTGTTCACGTTAGTGGGATCGCTTCCTTCTCCAGTGTGGTCAGACTTATTTTCCAACCTTCGACTCCAACCTTCGATGGAAATTAGTGCAAACAAAATGATAATTTAGAAAAAGAGTGAAAGATTCGTGGTCAGCAGCTTAAATAATTCCCATAGGCGAAGTCTGGGCGAAATCGGTCCTCATGACTTCGTCACCTTTATTCACCACTACCCAATGATACGGTACCCTACCGCAGCCAAAATATACTCTTCAGTTGCAAAAATGGGAGCAGACCACCTAGCAAAACCCCTAACCCTTCCGGAACCGAGCTCACGATCCCCTTTCCGTAAGTGCGCATCGTTATCCACTCGGCCATCATCGATGCGAATGTACCACTTGAATGTACCCCGCAGCTTCGTCTAGGAATCGTCGTAAATTATCATGTTACTATAATCAAACTTTAATTTGAGCTCCAAATCTTTTGAAGGTCAAGTTCTGAGCACAAGAGGGCCATTCCTTGTGTCACCTATGCCTTGTCATCCTGCTCTGAAGTGATACCATTTTTTTGCCATTTTCGAACCACCCAGTGGCCAGTAGCAAAAACGAAGCAGCCTTCTGTGATCCTCGTCCGATGCCCTACAAGACCATATAGGTCTCGTTGAAAATCTTTGGGAAAGTTCATGGGCTTCCCATGTCAATGTTACTTCATCGTAGTCCTACAATGATCGTCTGATGTTGCACGAAAAACCCGTCCACTTCCCAGAAAACTTGCGAGGAAAAGGGAAAGTGGTTCTGGTTCTTTCCTCCCTTATTTCGTTTCTTACTGTCTCAGCGTTCAGTGTCGACTCACTTGTCCTAATGCCACGCGGATTATTTTGCCTCAAATTACGCGGTTTATTTATCTATTTCTTCTTCTTCTTTTTCTCCTTCTTCAGCGTTTGTCCCGCTTCGTCGCGGGGTCCGCTCTTCTGGTTTCATGACGCCACCTTTCCCGGTCATGCGCTTGATCAGAAGTGAACGCCAGTTACTTTCATATCCATGTGTAACGTATCCGACCAACGTGCTTCGGGCGTCCTCTAGGCCGCTTTCCTCACACTTCCAACTCAGGGCCTATCTTGAGGACGCTGCCTTCCTTTCCACGCAGAACGTGGCCGTACCATCGTAAGCGAGCTTCGCGCATCTTGTCCGCTATCGGCGCGACACCAAACTTCTGCCGAATAGCATCATTTCTGATGCGCTCTATGCGGGTGACTCCAGCCGTCCAGCGCAGGACCTTCGTCTCCATGACGCTGAGGCGCGTTTCATCTTCCTTAGTCGCAGGCCAACGCTCAGCGCCGTATATTGCTACTAGCCGCACGACTGTTCTGTAGGTCTTTGACTTCAGGTGCTCTGGTATCTTCCTATCGCAGAGCACACCAGTCAGCGAACGCCACTTGGACCAAGCTGCACTCACGCGTGAGTTCACTTCAACCATCAGACCGCCGTCAGACGCTATTGCTGATCCCAGGTATTTAAACACCGAAGTGCGTGCAAGCTCAATACCGTTAATCTTAATGGAGCCGGACTCGCTTACGTCATTCGCTAGGTACTCGGTCTTCTTGAAGTTAAATTTGAGTCCGAACATCGCCAGGCGGTCGCACCAAGATAGCACTTGCCGCTCGAGATCATCCTTATCTTCGCAAGCGAGCATCACGTCATCAGCATAGAGCAATGTCCACGGGACAGGCTTCTGAAGATCTCGCGTAATGGCATCCAGACGACAACAAAGAGGAGTGGAGAAAGCGCAGAACCTTGGTGCACCCCATCAGAGATGGGAAACTCCATTGAGGTTCCAGCTGCAGCTTGCACTCTACTCTTTGGGCAAGAATAGAGCATCCGCACCCACTCTTAAGTTCCTCAGGTACGTTGTGTTGTCGCAAGGCGTACCATATAACCACACGCGGTACGCGGTCAAAGGCTCTTCTCCAAGTCGAGAAAGGCTATATGCACCGGCTTCTGTTTCTCACGATGCTTCTCCACCAGGAGGCGGGCGGCGTGTACAGCATCAATGGTCCCACAACCAGACACAAAACCGCACTGGTTGTCGGAGAGCTTGACGATTTCACGGATTCGTCTATCGAGGATTCGCTCGAAGAACTTCATGCTGTGCGAAAGCAAGCGAATCGGACGATAATTGGAGCAGTCTGCAGGACTGCCCTTCTTCTTCCAAATCGGAATCGTCGTACTGTTGTGCCAACACTCCGGTACTTTCTTCTCCTTAACTACCTGGTTGAAGAATTCAGCCAACCACTCAGCAGGATACCAGAGCTTCGACTTCCGAACATCGGCTGCCAGATCATCCGGTCCTGTCGCCTTGCATGGCTTCATCTTCTTCAGAGCCGCTTCTGTCACGGTGACCTTGTGGACGGGACCGTGAACAGAAGCCACAGAAAGGATGGCCGGGTGAGGAAATTCCATGATGGAAACTTCCTCAAAAGGCGCCATCGCTTCAGCGCGTTTTTGCGGTCTGTCAGAAGATGGCCGCTCTCATCATTGATGCCAAAGAACTTTTCAATATCCTCGGTTTGGCGGGGATGGCGGGTCTTAGCAAGTCGGTACAAATACCACTCACCATCGCGCGACTCGAGGTTTTCGTTGATGTCACTATAATGAGTGGCTTTCGCAACAGCCACGGCTTTCTTTGCAGCCTTCTTCGCCTTCTGATACTTCTGCCAGCTTTCGGCTGTTTTATCGTCGAGAAACACATGATAACGTGATTTCTTCTCTCTAACCTTCGCTTCCCCATCGTCCGTCCACAGCCATGTCTGCTTGTCGACCTTGCGTCGCCCAGGCTTCGTCATGCCGAATTCCAACCTTGCAGCTTGGCGTATCGCGTCGGTTTCTTTCTTCCAAGTTTTCGTGACTGTCGGCAACCGTACGCGGGAAATCACAGCTGCTTCCCTCTCTTTCATTCGCCACCACTTGATTCTCGCAGCACTGCATCGCTCAACCTACTGCACCCTCGGAGGGGTGATCTTAAAGGTGCAGACCAGCGTTCGCGTCTGTGACAATGCTTCGGTCGCGATCCTTGACAAGGACAAAGTCTATCTGAGACTTGGAGCTCCCACTATAAGAATGCGCTCACCATCGGCGTTACAAGACCCGTATCCGAAACCACCATGACAGCTGTACTCGTCCTTCGCAGCACCTACGTGCCCACTAAGGTCACCAGCGACTATGATGACATCTTTCGGCGGTACCTCTGCTGTCTTCTCATCAAGCAGGCTCCAAAACTCTTCCTTGGCTTGATCGGAGCAGCCACTCTGCGGAGCATACGCAGAGAAGAAGTGATAGAGTCGCTCCTTCGCGGCGACAACGATCTTCATCAACCGATCGCCATAGCGTTCGACGCTTACAATCGAGTCACGAAATCGTTCGGAGACGATTATTCCGACACCACTGGTGGTCCCGGAACTTCCACATAGAACGGCCTTGAAGCCTCGTCCTATGTTCCTTGACTTGCGGCAGGACCACCTCGTCTCCTGCACCGCACAGAGATCAACTCTTCTACGCTCCAGTGCTTCAACCAACTCGCACGAGCGGCCCGTTAACGTACCCACATTCAGCGTAGCCACGCGGGTCGTGCTTACGTTACGGGACTTTCGGGCTAGCTCAGTTGCCTCCGATGCCGTCCTCGCATAAGGGACCCTCGCATACTTCTCACACTCGCCGGGCCCTGCGATTGCGCGTCGGCTCCCGCGGACGCCGTAGCACAATCTCGAAAACCATGACTTATCATGCACCATGTGATGTGACATGGGTCTTCGTAGGCCGGCCTGCCACAAGGCCTGTCGCCTGCATTCGAGTGTCCGTGCTTAGCTTAGCTCACAAAGCGAGCAGTTTCCAGTGGCACCTCGTGGAGGAACGAATATCGCCACCACCCCGGTTTTTTATTTATCACTTTATTCTAAAATACTACAAAATTTGTCAAAAGGTGATTTCACCAAATGCGCTACTGTGCGCAAACTCTGAGACTTGTGGAAGGGAGGACGTGAGGCGGCGAACTTGAGGAGTCGAAGACTGTCCGTCCGGAGACGAGAATGTCGCTACCGAAGCCGAAGCCGCTCCTCCTACTCACCACAAGCCTTAATGCTGTACTGATGAAGCGATAACACCGCGCTGTGCGGTTCTCAAAACAAAAAGACAGCTAAGAAAGCCAAACAATTCAAAACATTATGGCATGAAACTTCTTATACAATGAAACTAACGATTTAATTTCACAAAAAAATAGATCAATTTGATCGACGTAGTCGACACTTACACTTTTCGCAATGTTTGTGTTTGGTGGCATTTTGAGAAAAAGCTGGTTGGCGGGAAAGCATGAATATTTAATGCGTAGCAGCCAAGTGCGAGGAGTCCAAAAAATACAAAACGAATAATAGAAAATTGCTGAGCACGCAAATAATTCGTTAAGGAGAAAAATACTAAGAATGCTCGAAATGCGAGGACGATGTCCACTGCCTATTTCTACTGAATCAAGTGAGTAGAGGGTTTCCTCTACTTACTTGATTCAGCAGAATCAAGCAGTGGACATCGGATTTACATTTACATTTACCGGATTTACCGGTAAACCCGGTAAATCGGTAAATCGTACCGCGAAAGCTCATTCAATGAATTCTCCAAAAATGCGTTTAAATGAAGAAGAAGTGAAAAGAAGTCAAAAATGGTCCTTGAAATGTCGTTAATGCAATTTAACAAAATTTTTCGTCGTTAAATTTCATTAAGAATTTTTAAAGAAAAATGCCGGTAAATCCGGTAAATCGGTAAAATAGTTAATCGTTAAACGCACACCCATGATTTGTATCTGTTCATTTTGACATGGAAAGGGTATATTTACTGACCTCTGTAATTGCGCAGTGTAATTCAGGGCCTACTTCAAATGGCAATGAGCACCTCATCATCTGATTTGATTGTCCGGAAAGAGGGAGCGAAGCGTATCGTGACACTGAATCGGCCAAAAGTTTTAATGCACTGGATCTTAGCATGGTCCGCGAAATGAACACTTTGTTTCGGGTGAGTGAGAAACTTTGCCAGAATTTTAATCCCTTGAAGTCGTTTCATTTTTACCACGCCTTCATTTTCACTTAAAGATATTTCCACAACCGGTAAACCTTTATTGATGTGACATCCTCGACTTTTTGTGTGTCATATTTGACGCTAGTCTCTAAATCATTTTTAGCCGATATCTGTAGTTCAGAGTGAGGCGGTTGTAGAAAAAGGTTCACAAGTCATCGAAGAAACAACAGCGTTTCAGGAATGGGAGAAGTCTGAAGAGGTGAAACTAATTATTCTCAAAGGATCCGGCAAAAAGGCATTCTGTGCTGGTGGAGATTTGAAGGGTTAGTTGATGTCCGAATGTTCGCAGACTTGGACGTATCTCCATTCTGTCAAGTATCATTATATTAAGTTGTCGGATTATAAATCGCCTGCTTTCGATTTATCATTTCTCTTGTTATTTCTTGGATCATGTAACTTCAAGTGCTTAACACGCGTTCCCGAAGGCATCTTTCGCCCAAACTTCGTTCCGATTCGTTAACCCTTTCAAAGAATTTTTTTTGAATAACGATGATCGTGCAAAAGTACCAAGTGCGGGTTTGCTTGCAGTACGACTTCAAGCAAAGAAGAACTGCTGCCAACTGCTATCATTACGTCAATGCCAGCGATGGTTTCATCGTTTCCGAGACGGTGATGGGGGCCTTGAAGACGAAGAACATCAACGGCGTCCTGAAGTTGTGGATAGCCAGGAGTTGAAGGAAGCTGTCGAGTCGGATCCAACACAAACTACACGTGCACTTGCACAGAGGTTCGGTTCTCACCATTCCACCAGCGCCGATCATTTGCGTGCAATCGGAAAGCGAAATAGGTGTGGAAAATGGTTGCCGCATCAGGTCGAGGTTAAATTTCGACAACCTGTCCGGCGCGTATGACTGCGCCGCGCCCAACTCAAACTCTGGTTACCGCGCGTCCTCCTAGCTTAGAGATCGCGCGTCGGTGCCTACGTTGCCACGTTCGATCGATGTCTTAGGCCGGCAGCAGAGTCTTGCGGGTGCCGCGGACCCGCCATGACAACGGCGGGTGGTGCGGCGCCGCAAGGGCTGCTGCACGCAACACTGCGTACTTTTGCCGGCAGTTACGACCTCTAAGAATGTCAGAGTAAGCAGAACGCTTTTTCTTTTGTGAAGAAGCATTTTCTAAGTCAAGTTAGGAGAATCTTGAATCTAAGCCCCAAAATCTAATAGAACACTTCTTATAACTCAACAGTTCTGTGCCATTTTGCGCTTGCTCTCATTTTTGTCGATCTACCTTCGCTAAAATTTCCTCGTTTAACAAATAGCTCGAAGATAATGTGGTAGCCCTTGTGATAACCGCATTCTCTCCGATGCCTTGTTAAGTTCGATAGGTCCGTCCGATGCAGTTATACCTCGTACTAAAAAGAACGGTCTGCTTTCTTGTTGCATTTCTGTGCAAGGGTTTTCCTTAAACCTCAGACGACTAACTTGTGACTGGAAGGTCACGGAGATTTTCCAAGCAATTAAGGTCACCTAATATCGTGCTAAGCTTTTTGCGTTACATTTTGAGTGCGGGATTCCATATACCTCCATTTTTCGACACTACCGGTGATTATATTGTTGGTTGTCAAGCTTCTCTATGGACAGAGATCATGCACCAACCTATTATATCCCTAGCATGTTAATTCGTTTTAGAAAATGTTTAGAATAGGTGAACCATAATGGACACCCTTCTATCACGCCCTCCGGCGGGGCTCACCCGCAGCGCCTGGCGCTGCGGGTGAGAGCCGCCGTGAACTGCGGCAGCCCTCGGGAACCTTTGCGTGCGGCGGCTCCGCGACAACTCGTCCGCGCCGCGGCTTCCACCACAGTGGCAGCGTGGGTCCCACTGCGGCGGGAGCGATATGGACGAGTTCTCGGGGTGCTGCCGCAAGACTCTGTAGAGGCCCTTATGCGCCCGCGATGGCATCTGCCGCAAGCGGGTCGTGGTGCAGTGAAAGTGGAGTGGCGTCATGGGAGGGAGGTGGAGGGTTCGGTTCTCCAGCGTTGTAGTATACTTGCAGTTCAGCTGACTTCTCTGGGTTTGAGAGGCTTTGACGCTCGAGGAGCGCAGAATCCAGCTGCCGACTCCTCCTGATCGACGAAAGCAGTTTCCACACAAGCAGCTTGGATGGCACCCACCCACCATCCACCAGTGAAGTCAGCCATGATCGCAAGTCCCTCTAAAATATCTGCGTGATCGAACTGCCGCAAATACCGTAGAGATTCCATAGCACGATCCCATATGAGTGCAGCGCCTTGGGGTTAGCGCACTCTAATCGAAAGCAGAGTTTGAGTTGGGCGCGGCGTGGTCACACGCGCCGGACAGGCGGTCGGAATTTTACTGCGGCCGCCGCATCAACACAGCGACACAAACGGGGAAGCAGAGGCGCCATCGCTGGAATTCTCTTCCACAAAACCAAGAACAGCGGTTTCTAAGACTCCGCCGTGACGTAGATGAGAAGTGGATCCACTTTGACGATACCACACGAAAGGGCAATGGTTGAGGCTCGGGGTGCATTTTGAAGTGCTGGGTCCAGACCAAACATTTACGGCAGACCTATACAAAGAACAACTGAGCCGCGTGGACCAAGCACTGCGTAAAGAAGGAGTGAGCACAGCAAATGTGAAATTCATTCATGACAACGCTCGACCGCACGCCGTAAAAATCACGCTGCAAAGTTAAGGAGTTGGGCTGGGAACTCCTGCCTCACCCGCCCTATAGCCCAAACCTTGCTTCATCAGAATACCGTCTTTTCCGGTCGACGAGGCACGCCTTGGCAGAGAAAAAATTCAAGAACCGTGACGAAGTCGAAGTTCGGGTGTCCAGCTTCTTCGAGTCGCAGCCACAGGAGTTCTTCAAGAAAGGCATCAATTCTTTGCGGAGACGTTGGCGACATGTCCTTGCGTGTAATGGAGATTACCACTTGTATTACCGCGTGGTCATTCCTTTCTTGTAGCGCAATTTCTTTTTGAGCAAAAACGACATTTATAATCCGACAACCTAATACATGTTTTCTATCTTATTCGCTTAAATTTAGCGTGTTTCAGAGAACCAGTTATTTGTTAATATACTAATAATGTACCTTCATAATATCCTTGTTTATTTGTCGCGCACGTATTGTAGATTCGTTAATCAAAACTCGTTTAGCCGTCTCCACTTTGGCAAAAGACTACTACAGTGGTGGAAACTGCACCATTCATTAGAATTTCTTCAGGCCAGTCATATAATGAGAAGAAAATGTTACTTTCGAGAGTAAAAGTGTGGCAGCCTTCCTTGGAAAAACACCGGCAGGCGAACCTAGTAACAATGGAAAATGCATGCTTTATAAGCGTGTAGCTAAGGAATCGAGTTTAGACGACCTTACACACAGCGAAGTTATGGAAGAAGTAGTTAAAGGGTGCTGATGCCTACTACAGACCTACCTCCTAATGATAGGATGAACTACGGGATGAACTAAAGGGAATCCCACTTGCTTACGTAAAATACTAACGTTCGTTAGGATGGATGCGGAATGCAACCCTACGAAGAAAATATATGTATGAGGAAACATTCTGTTCGAGTACGATTTTATCTGACATGTACGCCAAATAGCGCATTGTATTAGGTTGTTCCATAAGTCTTCGCCGTTTTTTTTTCAACGATTCACTGCAGATTTCGCCGGCAGTCTCTTGCATAACGCTATACAGCCTTCGAAAGAGAATGATTTGCTCTATCAGAGCATATATTGCTCTTCTTTTTTCATCATGAATTTTGTCAATTTTTGTGTCGTTGAAATGAAAAGTGAAAAAGTGAAAAAGTAGCCATTTGCGCACTTGTTCTTTCCGCTTAGGTTTGTAATTTTTTGCGCAGTTTTTTACAGCATTTGAAAGAAAATATTCCGTACTACAAGAATATGTGTTAGTGCTATTTGCTCATTTGTCCTTTATTGACTTTTAGGTGATCAAATTGGGACGTCCGAAGGAGGATGGTTATATTTGCCGACAGCTTCTGCTGTGTGGTTGGACTTTTTGGGTTGGTGTTATATGTCATTCAAAAGAGAATGTCTTGCTCTATAAGAATGTGTGTCGCGTTTATTGATTTCTTTTGAATGTCAAAAAATGCCAAAAAGAGAAAAATTGTCTTCACCAACAACTCCTTCTCCTTCTTCAGTTGTTGATATTCGACAGAAATCAGCGTGAGACAATAAACGCGACACAAATTCATACTGAACAAAACCTCCATTCCAAACGACATATAACACCAAGCAAAAAAGTCCAACCACAGAACCGGAATTTTGGTAAAAATTCAGGGGAAAAGTCGGAATTTCCAATTTTATGGCCTAAAAATCAATAAAGGCATGTGAGAAAATAGGGCCAACAAATATTCTTGTAGTACAAAACATTGTCTTCCAAGTGCTGTAAAAAACTGCGCAAGAAATTACAAACCTAAGCGAAGAGAACAAGTGCGCAAATGGCTGCTTTTTCACTTTTTCACTTTTCACTTCAACGACCTAAAAATTGACAAAGTCCATGATGGAAAAAGAAATGCAATACAAGTTCTGATAGAGCAGATCATTCTCTTTCGAACGCTATGCAGCGCTATGCAAGAGACCGCCGGCGAAATCTGCAGTGAATCGTTGAAAAAAACGGCGGGGACTTATGGGACAACCTAATATTAGGTTGGCAGGAAAGTTCTGGCGGTCCTTGTGCAAACGCCTTCGTTCGCTTATTACTGAATCAGTATTCAACTTCTCATTTTATATACAGCGTCTAATACGGAATTGTTCGCACTATCTGAAGGAATAATTTGTGCTTCGTAGCAAATGCGCCTTCGAGGAGACACAGTTATTAAGCAAATGCTCCGCATTTGCTTAATAACTGTGTCTCCTCGAAGGCTTATTGAAGCTTTCGAAGAGCAATCACGAACGGTGTCTTATTTCAATTTCAGATTGGGCCAACCCGCCGTCGAAATAATCCGGCAAACCTACTGTGTACAGTACCGGCGGCGGATTAATCCGCCGTTTCCGCCGCTTTGCCATAACTCTCTTCAAAGTCGCTTATATTCAAAGAAAGGCACATTGTTGGAATCAGAACAACATGATCTACCCAATAGCGTAAAAATCTTATCAAGTTTTCAAAATTTTTGGGTTTGAGATGACCTAGATTAGTCGAGCCCGTAATTGTCTTGACCTGATCCACATTCGCCTTTGAGTCTCCCCTAATTGTGCCCCCTGGCAGGGATCGATTTGCCCAGTAGAATTTTAAAAATTTTAAACGCCGTTGAAAATGTGTCTCACGCTAATTTTAGGTTTTGTCTCATCCCGGAGATCTCTTTGATACCAAATTCGCCTGGTTTGTCACCAGGTTCAGCGCTCCATGCATCCTCTATTGCCGATTTTTTTCCATTTTCGTTAATTGTTTACGACAGTACCACTCTTGTTCTAGAGCCGATTTTTGCTCAAGTTTTCGACTATAGGGTGTGCATTACAAATATAGGGTTTAGCCTTAGTTCAGTTAGAAGTAAGGTACTAATCAGCCAATAAGTTGACAGCGCAGCGTTCCAAGGCGACATTGCCAACAAGGGCTAATTCACGCGTGTAGATCCGTGTCTCCACGCGACGGATCAGCATGGAAGCTGGATATGTGGTAGCACAACATACACAGATGCTGCAGCACAAAAATGATGTGGCTGGCAGCTCAGCACTGGGAGCTCCACTGCTTCAAAAAGGCCATTTTCTTTTACTCTGATCATGGGACTCAGCGCCTACTTCTGTCCAAACCGCACAGAACAGTTTCTGTCATTTATCGGAGTCGATATTCGCATTTTTTTCGAAAAATTTTCCGTCTCACGTTAATCACATTTATTCCTTGACACAAGTCCGCTACCGGAGTCCAGAGTGTTGCTGTAATTGCAGTGACCTGACCTGCCCCATCAAGCATGTCTTTTGGACATGCAATCGCTGCTTCTCTCCTCTCACTACTCACACATAGATTTAGGTATATGTCGCGTAGGTGAGCAGCATTGGTAGGTGGGAGCCCGCCAGTCAATAATAACCAAACAGAGCCCAACCTGAACACATGCCAGCTCATCAGCGTACCGACTGAATACGCCCTCTCTGAACGGCATACCCATTCAATGTGGTTTGATTGGTTTGGGCGTTTCCACCCTCCAATGCTGCTCACCTACGCGACATATACCTAAATTTATTTTTCAGTTAAGTGCTGATAAACCTCACTTTGAAACATGTCACGCAATCAACTCTTGCGGTCCATCGGGGGGGGGGGGGGGGGGTAAGGATTGCGGAGCCATACGTATATGTACGTTACAAATCTTTGGTCAAAATGGCAAATTTTCGTACCTACAATTTTTTCATAGTTTTGAAGAGTAGTAATTCTGATCTCCTGTCGCGTGCTTACAAGACGACTCTGGACGGAAAGAGGAGCGGGTTGTCCTCGTAGGAAGCAAACCTCCAAACTCCACCCAAATGTTCACTTTCTGAATTTTTACCCGAACGGGAAGGGCTTCCTGTTTGCTCACGGCATGATCCCATACTTGACGACAGGAACTTCTTGAGGCCGATGAGTAGTCCCTCGAGTGTTCTCGGGCAGTTCCGGAGTGGCGGGAAGACTAGGCACCAGCCAACGCGCCATGCGAGGGCGGGCGCGGGTCTCGACGAACGGAAGCCCAGCGTCCTAACTGGTGCGAGGTTTCCAAGAACGTGGCGACCATAGAAGCTAAAAGAGCCAGAGAAGAAAGCCAGGGAAGCGGTGTGTGTAATGTGAGTTGCCCGTCCCTTTTGATAGCTCTGTAGAGGAGTTCTGCCTCATCGAACAGATGCTTAAAGTCAGCTTATGGTTAACACCTTATGAACGTTCAGCGGTCCAAGGCCTGAGCAAACTAGTCACCCCGAAAGAAGTTACAGCATAGTAAAACTAGTTCCTTGATAGGCACTGATAAAGGAAGTTAGGCAGTATAAGAACGGTAACGACATAGCCTTTGTACTCCTTTCTTGCCCTCTTCTGGTACCTTGCTCAAACGCTGCAGTATCGATAAGATTTTCTAAATGGTCCGTACCATTCAGAAAAGTCACAAATCAATTGGTATCTTCACTGAAATTCCTACATGAATACAAAGCGTAAGGCATCAGGAAAAGTATTAGCAAGGTTTTTCTCTTCAATAATTTCTAGAACTCCACAATGTGTACAGAATAGGGGATCGCCGGTTAGATGATGGTCAGCGCTTCAAAAAAGGGAACTGTTATCGATCAGTCAACAGAGTTTGATAGACTTCACCCATTTCTGGTTAGACCAGTGAGTCGCGTGGATAAGTTGGGCGGTGTTTCTGAGGCAAAGCCCCATAGAAGTCTAGAGTTAGCGAAATAATGGCTTCGAGTCAAATTTTCTTATCATTTTCTGCATGGAAAGCACCAGCAACAACAGGATGGATGGATCATATCTACTGCAACTAAAAATTTTCGCAAACAGTGACACGAATAAGAGTTCAACAGCTGAATTAAATACACACAAAAAGAACGTCGAAGCGCAGTCGGAAAAAATAAATTCAGAAAGAGCAGGCTGATCAATAAAATGATGAGGTACAAGTACGGAAGCATAGGTTTAATAAACAGCCAAGTGCGTAGACTGTTACTGAATGGATTGTTTCCTGCAGTGGAGGAAGAACCTCCACTGCTCTTCCTCCACTGCAGGAATAATACACATTTTAATACACAAAATATTATTGTTTGGTACATCATTTGTCATTTATTTGCTTATCTTCTAGTTGCGTGAATTTAACAGTTTTTACTTTCTATTACGTGCTTGCTAAAATAATAATTAATAATAATAAACCAATAATAATTATTGCCTGTAATAAATACTTAATAAATCCTTTTTCTGAAGCTAAATGGTTATGCTCAAATGAGTTTTGGGAAAGCAGTACCTATCCCATTAGTGAACGACCTCGGTTAGTGTGAGTAGTGAGAGGAGAGAAACAGCGATTGCATGTCCAAAAGACATGCTTGGTGGGGCAGGTCAGGTCGCTGCAATTACAGCAACACTCTGGACTCCGGTAGCGGACTTGTGTCAAGGAATAAATGTGATTAACGTGAGGTGGAAAAATTTTCGAAAAAAATGCGAACATCGACTCCGATAAATGAAGGAAACTGTTCTGTGCGGTTTGGACAGAAGTAGGCGCTGAGTCCCATGATCAGAGTAAAAGAAAATGGCCTTTTTGAAGCAGTGGAGCTCCCAGTGCTGAGCTGCCAGCCACATCATTTTTGTGCTGCAGCATCTGTGTATGTTGTGCTACCACATATCCAGCTTCCATGCTGATCCGTCGCGTGGAGACACGGATCTACACGCGTAAATTAGCCCTTGTTGGCAATGTCGCCTTGGAACGCTGCGCTGTCAACTTATTGGCTGATTAGTACCTTACTTCTAACTGAACTAAGGCTAAACCCTACATTTGTAATGCACACCCTATAGTCGAAAATTTGAGCAAAAATCGGCTCTAGAACAAGAGTGGTACTGTCGTAAACAATTAACGAAAATGGAAAAAAATCGGCAGTAGAGGATGCATGGAGCGCTGAACTTGGTGACAAACCAGGCGAATTTGGTATCAAAGAGATCTCCGGGATGAGACAAAACCTAAAATTAGCGTGAGACACATTTTCAACGGCGTTTAAAATTTTTAAAATTCTACTGGGCAAATCGATCCCTGCCAGGGGGCACAATTAGTGGAGACTCAAAGGCGAATGTGGATCAGGTCAAGACAATTACGGGCTCGACCAATCTAGGTCATCTCGAGCCCAAAAATTTTGAAACCTTGATAAGATTTTTACGCTATTGGGTAGATCATGTTGTTCTGATTCCAACAATGTGCCTTTCATTGAATATAAGCGACTTTGAAGAGAGTTATGGCAAAGCGGCGGAAACGGCGGATTAATCCGCCGCCGGCCGCGTTTTGGCGAACGTTTACCGACGGTACTGTATGAAGTTCAAGTTCGAGTAGTTGGAGAAATTTCGTTCCGGAGATTTTTCAGCCTTCAAGATGCACGAACACCTATAGCATCCAGGACGACGATTTGAATGCCTTCGTGGAGGCTAATCTATTGCAAGCAGTCCGCGAGATTACGGAAGGTCTAGGAGCCAGTAAAGCTGGTGTTACAGATGGTTCGAAACGCCCGAAAGGTGGAAAAGCCCGAAAAGTGGGTGCCCCACGATTGGAGTGATCGCCAGAAATGGTCACAATTCGAAACCTGTTCTTCTTTGCTTCTTCGGGATCAAAAGAGCCGTTTTTAGATAGAGTGTGATAAAAGTAGGTTTTCTACGATAACCGAAGGAGATCAGGACAGTGAGTGGATGTTGACGAACCCCCAAGGCGTTTTCCGAAGCCGAAATCCTACAAAAATCCTAATCTTACAAAAAAGACGATAATATCAGTGTAGTGGCCGGCGGTTCGCGTGACTCCAGGCCGAACCATCACACCTCAGTCCTACTGTGAGTGATGAAATCGACTAGATGCACGGAAAATTGCGTGAGCTTCAGCCGGCAGGTGTTCTTCAGAAGAGGTCTCATTCTTCTGCACGATAAGGCCCACCTTCACCTCCCTCAAATCATCTTGAACAAGATTTCAACTCATGCCTCATCCGCCGTAGAATATGTAGCTTGTACCGGATGTCTCGGACACCCGTTTTTTTTTTTCGCTGACGAAATTAATCAGCTATCGATCATTGCGAAACGTGTGATGGTTCGAACGGTGCTTATTTCGACTGAATCCGATGAGTATGAAGGAAGTTATGATCGTTTGAAGCAGATCATCCAAAACCGTCGAAACTTTCCGGCCAACCTAACACAAGTCTCATCATCGGAACGGGCTTCGCTCGAACGGGGTATACTAAAAACAAGATAGAGGGATTACGAGAGAAAATGCCCGAACCGCGCCGTGCCTGTTCCGGTGCGAGAAAATGCCCGCAGCCATGGGAGAAAATATCTGCGACCACTCAACGGCTGTCGACAGCATGCATGAACCAGTACAGCAAAACACATGGTAATCACGTGGAAAGTGATACGGTATTTTGTCATGTAATCGAGGAAAGAATGAGAAATCGTGTATTCTTTTTTTTTAATTCTTTGAGTCACATGAGCGCCATGTGGAGTGAACAGTAAGGTATGTGCGCTGTAAGATCGTGTGTAGAAAATGGAAAAATTTCAGAACTTATTTGGCAACTTAATTACGAATTGGGGAATAAGTTTTACTGAGGTCTTTCTGACGATGTTTTCATTTTTGACCAATCTCCCTTATTCATTAGAACATGATCTGAACATAGATATTTCTACAATTCTTTGCATTTCAAGTGTTTTCCATCTGGACACCGTCGATATCATAAATACTTGTTGTGCTCCTTTTTATCAGAATTTTCCTTAGTATAGAATTTTTATTTGGTGTTGATTAAGAACGCTGCTTTGTTGTTGTTTTTCAGACCTTTTCGCACCTGAGTAAAGGACTTAAATATGTGAATGGTTGGTTGCAACATGGAAGGTTTTACCAAATATTAGGTATTCAAATGAGCAGAACCTACGGTGCAGTACCTTGCCACAATTTTTTCGAGCCACCTTCTCGAAATATACAGTAATTTTCGAACATGGAATTTTTGAGATCGACTTCTTATTGGAGCTTTGTTGCGAACGAAACGTTGCGGAAATTGACCATTATGTTAACAATACGTCCTGATAAGATTCCACTTATGAACGGTTTTGCTACAGTTTCAAACTTATTCCTGGTTTACTCAATAGTGATTACCGCCCAAAGTTATTTTCTTTATTACGGCGCTTTTGCTATTCACCACAGGATGGTGTGCTTTGGTGTACCATACGTCTTCGTCGTCGACCCAGGCATTTTTTCTAACCGTTGCGGGCATTTTCTCCGCACGCAACGCGCGCCGTGAGAATCGGGCATTTTCTCCGTAGACCGAAACTCTAGGGATCTAATGGGTATTAGCCCATATTGAGATTCCGACGAACTCACTTGACTTCTCCCGGCTTAGGGAGAAGGAGGCGAGACATCTGGCTCAGTTGTAGGGTCCCCGTTATACCGCAACTGGCCACATACTACATATGGAAGTTAGCTTAGTTTCTAATAATCTTCTAACTGTACTGAAAAGCTCTTAAGCATTCGAGGTAGAGATAATACAAACCCTGTTTCAGAGAGGAGTTTCAACTGGTCCATCTTATAGGAAACCTCTCGATACCCTTTGTTGCTCTGATCGATGGGATCGTAATGGGTGGCGTAAGCTTCTTTTTGAGTTATTTCTTTATCAACTACTAGAAGATTGTGACTTCGTAGGCGTCAGCTAGCCAAGTCGAACGTGGAGTACTAGAGGGCTATTCCTAGTTAGTTTTTGGTTTAGTGCATCAACACGACAAAAATCCTATCAGAATTAAGCCGTTGGAGATGACAACGCTTAAGAGCTTTTAGCAGATCTGCTACTACTTCTTTGACTATTTCTAGTTGGTTAAGGGATGTGGACTTGGTTAATGGCCGTTTTCGCGTAGCAACCGAACGCACTACACTTGCTATGCCTGAAACAGCTATAGGTCTCTTCCCTGACGTCGGTTCATCGTGCTTTCTGGCACAACTACAGGTACGTCGCTGAAGTGCAACCATGATATTGCTGCTTTGGAAATAAACCTTCAGCGTTGCTTCTCAGAACAACCTCGGCTTGTACCTAGGACTGACGGGATATCGACTCAGCGGCGCAGACGCTTTCCATATTGGTCTGGCTACACACTATGTGAGGCGCTGCTTTGCCAGTTTCGCTTCAAGACTGGACCACTACTCTAATACAGGTCCATTCCTCAAAGCTGGAAGATCTGCAAAGAAACCTGCTATCGTTGGAAGTTGTCACAGACAAATCCGTGGACGTTGCCATATGAACGCTTAAGCCAATCAATATTCCGAGATTCACTCTGGAGGATCGCCTGCCAGCAATTGAAAGGACATTCCAAGCGAGGTCACTATCGCTAGGTTATCTGAGGCGTACACCTATCACTTTGATGTGTTTTCTTAAGCCATGTTTCAGGTCCGTGGAAGAAATATTAGCAAATCTCGGCAAGGAAGATTCTCAGTGGGCGCGAGAGAATCTGGACAAGCTATCAAAGATGAGCCCAACGTCTCTAAAAGTCACATTTAAGCAGTTCCAAAATGCAGCTGGAGGGATGAGCCTTGATCAGGTTGGTGCAGCGCTTCAAATTTGGAGTGTTACCATTTCCGTCAACGTTTGCCGACGTAAAAAAACGTCCCAATGAAGTGAATTAAGTCTGGAAGCGCCTGAATCAGCCTCGTTGGTTTAACTAGGTAATTTCACATGTTGTCTTTGCTGAAGAAGAGGATTAATATTCACACTCGAGTCCTTGTTCAAGGTTCTTGAAAACGGAATGACTGTCTTTGTTATCGTTCCAATAAAAACTAATTATGTTCTATCCCGCGACTTGCCTAAGCAAGCTGTTCGTTTACTCACCCATGAGTTAAATAGACATAGACATGAGTAGTCTATCACCGTCAACAATATGTTAAGGTTCTACAATAGGAGGAAAGAAAACGCTCTTTGGATGCTCAACACTCCCTTTTCACCTTCACGTTTTCTATGGGCTCCAGGACGTAACTCCAACGCGACGTCGCGCGCTAGCCGCATGCGACGTCGTACCGCTGAAACGCGGACGTGCGCTCGATGATGCATTGTTAGCCGCGGAGCATGAAATTGTACCACTGCTTAAGCTCCTCGTCTAGCTTTTTGACGTTTATTGCTCGTCAGAACCACAGTTCGCCATGTTTTCTGCAAACTGTAGATTGCGCCGTCTCTGCTACCACTCCTCAGGTTGTCTCCCTCAATTTATGCTTCTAACTACTTTTTTAAGGATAGTTGCTAGGGTTGTTGAACAATTCAGCACAGTTTTATTTTATGTTGTGTTTGCTAAAGGGGTGTTTGGTAATGACATTACACGTGAACTATCACAAGTGATGGTGACGGCCAAGTGCAGCGCAAAGTTAGAATTAAGGGAAAATCAACGGATTAGTGCGCTCACCCCCCCCCCCCCTCATTAGAAACTTACAAACATTTGCTTCCGAAACTTCTAGTTAGTAATCCCGTTGCTTCGAATTTCCCTCACCAGATCCTTGACCATTTCCCTTTACTCATTTGAAGTAGATTCTTATTTCGTCCGCACTTTGGTAACAACCACTCCCACTTCTCCACCAGGAGACATCAGATTGTCTCATGCTCTCTGTCCTTCATCTGCGCGGTCAGCGTCGCCGGCACACCCTTTAACGCCCTAGCGCGAGACACTAGCCGTCCCTGTCGGAAGCAGTCGGACCGCACAACTCGTCCAATTCCGTCGCACAACAGGCGCGACGCCATGGGCTGTTCGCGCGGCGTTGGAGTTATGTCTGCCCTTGTTTTCAATGCCATTCCCTCGGTTGCAACAGTAACGATGTAGCTCCAATCCATTTTTTTACTGATTACTGATAAATCCTTATTGAGGCCCTGAAGATGGAATATCGACTTACTGAACGTACCCTGAAAGATCACGACTTTTACGAAGGTGTTCGAGCAAGTGAGTTATGAATTGATTCCCTCATTGTACCTGGATTTGCGCATGGTGTGATACGAAAACCACAATGAGCGACAGGGCAAATCATGATAGCTTTGAGAATTGCTTCGAACAAAGTTTATCCCTCCTGTCACTCGACCTCTCGTTCAGTTCTCGTCGACAAAGACAGAAAGCCCAAGTGGATACCGCTAAACGAGGTGAAGGACGAGCACGTGGAACAGTATTTCGCTCCCCTAGACTCTAATCAAGAACTTGTTTTTGAACCTTTACCGGCTAGAAAGTAAAATGTCATTATGTCTATATGCATAAATGCATATTTTTGTATTTTTTCATACGTTGTTGAATATTTTCGAGAATGTTGTGAGAGTTGTTATAGGAATGGGCTTTCAGTTGTCGAAATCGTAGATGTTCTTTCAGCCGAATTTTTGAATAAAACTGTGAATATTTTTGATCACTATTAAAAAGCGAATGTGGAATCTACAGTCACGATTTTCTTGTATTTGCTTTGACACAGCACACAATTATAAATAAAACATGCACACGGCGATAAGATGGCTTTACATAATTTCTTTTTATTGTTCACTGCATTCGCGATTCCCTTATTAACAAAAATTCGCCGAGGTCAAGTAACAGAGCTCAGAGAGGAGAGGATTTGACCTCGAAACTGACTAATGTCTCAAATACTCATTTCGGATACGGGTGAGTGCTGATCGGTCCCACTAGGTGTGGTTGTTGCGTTCGATCAAACGGCGCCGGTGGCGTAATGGCGTAGAGCATTCCCGCCAGGTCGGAAGGAGGTGCGGGTTCGAGTCCCGCCTGGCGCTAGATGCTTTGATCGCAAAAAAAATCGTTATGACTAATGACTACTTTACCGTGGCCAAGACGGATCCCGGAGTGACCGAGAAATTAAAGCAAGAGGAGACGACGAGGAGAGAGCAAGAGGAGACATTCTCTATTCCATTCCAACCTTCAGAGGCGTTGCTACGATAAAGATCGGACGTAAATAGCCGCCTCCAATTAAACAACCAAGATCATTATTCCACGACTCCATAGAGACTTACTTAAACTTAGTTCCTCCCGTGCGAGTTCCTTGGACATATCGGGCGACGAGACTTCTCAATTGATGCCTGTCTTGTGCATTGATTCACAGTGCCATAGGCCTATGTCATACCATCGCTCACCCCGAGCGACGCCTAATGATATGCTCCCATATCGATCGGGCGGCGCGATGGAATCGATATGGGTGCATATCATTGCGCGTCGCTCGGGGTGAGCGAAGGTATGACATAGGCCATAGAGTCTAGTCCTCTATTTTACCATAATTGTTGTTCAAGAGGGTACTCATTTGTTTCCATCCCTACTGGCCAATTTCTGTGCAGTGTGCTCACTGTGACAGACGCGGATACTCACCAATATAGTACAGGGCGCGTGTAGCGCAGTCGGAGGAGGCGCCGACTGTCGCGTTCACTCGATACCAGGTTCCTGGTTCGAACTTCCCGCCCAGGCCAACCCAGTCTTCCATCCCTCCGGGGTTGGCGAATTGGTACCAGACTTGTCTGGGAAGGATTGACCGCTGACGTGCTCATCGGCTGTCCACCACAAGTCATTGTATGGCCAAATACGCATTCAAATCGCCTCCACGATATCACGTAGAAGTAGAATGCGTGGTGCATCCCAAAAAGGATTGAATAACGCCGTCCTTCATCGGGGGACGGTCAGGAGGTACACCCGCCCCTGCTGGAGGGCGTGCGTTCTTCATCATATCCCCCTTGCTCACCCACCCCCAACCCCTAGGCTTCACCGAGAGTCTAACGGCTGCCTTACGAAGCCTTTGACACGCAAACAAAAGTTTCCGGTCCGCAGAACAGCGGTGTACCTCCTGACGCCACGCCCCCCAGAAGGGGGCGGGTGTACCTCCTGTCGCGCTGCCTCCTTCATCGTTATCCTTTAATGCATTTGGAGCTAGGAAATTTCTAGTCGAGCCCCAAGCACGTCAACGAACCCACAAAGATACGGGTCCCACCTCCTCGTGACGACGTGTCACACCATTTCACAAATATGGAAAATGATCTTGCAAACACGACAGAATAAGTCGTAATTGACATCGGCTCCTTTACTGTGAATACAGGAGCGAAAACGGCGGAAAAATTCATGAGCACGCGCCGCAAGTACTCGCTTAGATTTCATTCCGTGCTTCGAACAGGGTAGCCTTCTGCGACTGGTCACTTCTGTTGAAAGTAGCACAGATCTCATTCTTCAAAATCACCTAGAAAGAGTAATCGAGCGGATTCACGTTTAAGCTGTGCTCACCTGAGAAGCTGTTCACACCTGCGCGCGTTATCTGTTTGCCGTTAGACAGAGGTTGACAATTTTTGATTTGAACGTTATCGTGCTTGAACATCTTGTAATCATCATCTGTTATGACAGAGCCGTGGCTGACGTTTGGGTTGCTGACCTCTTTCCTCACTAACCGTTTCGAACAGCGCCAAATTCTCTTGTTAAGGAAGTATTCAACTGTCTGGGTAACAGACAAAAAAGGGCCACCGTAACGGTGACGATCATATTTCTTCAGTTTTTTCGTGAGTGTTTTTTGAGCACAATACAGACAACAAAAATAACACACAAAAACCTAGAGGGGTACAAAGAGAAGCTGGAGCTGAAACAAAAAGTAGGTGCGTCAATACTTTTTACGCACCCTGTACACAGAGAGAGAGTCCGGTGGAGTGGTGAAAGTACAATCAACGATCATGATAACGCTCACAGAGAAGCATTATCGAGGATACCTGAAAATGGTTGCAGCTGCATAACAACCATAAGTCTCGATCAACAAAGCAATGAACATAGGGCCCTTCTTCCCGTGGCTTGGTTTTCCCTTGCTGACCCACAAGGACCCATGGGGGGCGATAAGGGCTTCACAAACAGAGCTAGTCTTTGATTGTGGGTACCGCCGACAGCAACATTTTAAAAAGGTTCTGTCTTACAATTTAAAAAATTTCATAGATACTCCGGTATAGCTCGATTCTCGAAAAATTGGATATTCCAAATTTTATGGGATGTCGTTTTACCATTATTGTCGTTTTAGGACATAAAACATGAATGTCCTAAAACGACAAAAATGGTTTCGTCGCTACAGCAACGTACCAGTGAAGAATGCATAATGAATAGACCCACTCTAAGAACATCATCACCTGATGGAATAATCATTTTAAGTGCAGGAAATGATATCCTTCTTCTTTTAGCCGGAGAATGGATAAAGCCTATATTGCTGGTTATTAACCGCAGACGATCAGTGATTGTGGACCGCAGGCGTTAAGGTTGTCAAACGCCGGTGGAACGACGGATATTTCGGGGCAAACGGCAGACGTTTCGGGGCAATACCGCCCGCTTCTTCTTGTCGACCGCTTGCGGTCGAGATTGTGACCGGCAGTTGGCTTGCGGTCCACCCGCCAGAGTGTCTGAGTATAACAGAGAATTCACAGCGGAAAACCCAGATAACGCGGCTCATCGCCCACCATATCGCTTGATAAGCCGCGTGATCTGAGTTTTCCGCCGTGAATTCTTTGTTAAAGTTGTGTAGGTCGTTGATGAATCCGACCGCAGAATTGTGCTAGAACAATGAACTCCAATGTAAAAGCTGTTATCTTAAAGGTAACCCCCATTCTATATTGCAGCGTTAAACGCATGTAATGTAGCTTGCAGAAACATTCACTAGATAGTTTCGCTTTACCCGTCACCCTCACATGCATGTCTGCTATCCCTTCTTCTTGCCCACCAAAGCGAACGAATTGATTAGCCACTGACTTATATACGACTCAGTACTATCACCTTTGGCTAGCAAGACCCAGCCTCCTCGCTAGAAAACCGTTGCCATTGCACGGAATAGGTTGCCGTTTTGCTCGCTCTTGCGTGTTTTAAACGGTGTCGACGCCGTGGCTCGATTAACACCAAAAGAAAACATTTGAATTTACTTTAAGCAAAACATTAGCGTAACACGGTTGGGTGGGATCACCTACCCAGCATCTAGATAAAATGTTTAGGAACAAATAAGCAACCAAAACACCTGGCGTGCATGTTTAAACAGCTGACAGAATAAACACACCATATATCGAATTAAAATGATATAGGAACTACATTCATCAACCTTGAGCCTGTGTCTATGTCTATGTTTTTTTAAAATTCTAAATGGAGTGTTAAAACCGTACAGCTCAAAATTTTATCCAATTGTTTTCTCAAGAACAAGAGGTAGTTCCGTGGAAATTACATATGCCGCTCCAAAAACGAGTCTAATGTCTAGTTCATTTACTTGTAGAACGGGCTCTATATTCATATCCTCAAAAAGTGCAGTAGATTTAATCCGTTCCTGTTTTTCGACACAATTTGAAGTTTTATCGTAGATTTTGCTCGTGATGTGGCGTGATAGTTGGTTCAGGAGGCTGTCTCCCAAGCGACATCCTTGCTGGTGTCGTCATAGATGCATAACTGACGCATCAGCACAAACATTCCGTTGTAGAGCACTTGTAGTTGTTCCATGCTGATCCCATAGTCGCAGGTTCGCAAGCACAGTGTAGAGGACATGCGTAGCAGTCACCTTGTCGTCGAAGTGAGTTTTCAGGATGTCGACGGCTATGACTGAACTGGTCTTCCACGAGTGAAGAGTTGAGAAGAAAAAACTTGGTTGCGTCGTCGATAGTAGATCTGTTTCCAACGAGCCTCGAGGAACGACCGTTCATAGAATTCCTGGAGGTTGCGAATTGATCCAACGAATGATGGAAGATCGTTTTTCTCATGAGGCATCGACGTTTGAAGTTTGGATTCATCCGAGACTGGCCGTCAGATTATGAACTCCAGCTTCTCACGCATTTCAGAAGCTCGTTGGAAACAAATAGACTGCTGTGGGTGGGCTTTCTAAGCCGATATAGTGAGGTTGTCGAGTTCTCCGTGTTGGGACGACGAACACAGTCGGGTACATTTGAAGCCGAGCGTCTATTGCGGAGCTGTCAATGCGGGAACTGGCCAGTCGCGGTGGTTTCGGTGGTCGCCATTTAGCCATAGTCTTGAGACGATTTATTTATTTGTTCGCACTCATTCAATCACAGCAGTGATTCTATACTCCTGAACGAGCTGCATCTACCTTCATATCTGTGACACAATAATTCCAATTTGGAGAAAGTGACACATATTCATATTGAAGAGCATTTATTTTATTTTATTATCAATTAGATGAAACCGGCAAACTCTACATCGGGCTGGACTCCGCAGTTTCGACGTGAGAAGAATGTCTCATCTTCATGACCCACGAATCTACTTGTGGAAGACGAAATGCATATGTGCCAGTCATGAGGAGACAAGACGAGTGAAAGAGCAGTGGATATCGAGAGACCTAGGCACCCTCGTGAAAGCGTGAAAGACCTTCAGTCAGGTGGAGCGACATATTTGTTGCACGGCTGTTCCAGCTGTCACTTCAGTTTGATAGGAATCAAGCTTCTGTTCAGCATCATCAGCATTTAAATGAAAGCAACGTACTTGCTGACAATGGGGAGACAACGAAACTAATGGAAGATATGACATGGCCCGCATGATCAGTAAAGGCGGGACATCTAAGTATCTATGTAAGTCTTGATGGGGAAACGAAATGGCATTACTGTTGCGGAGAGGAAAGCATTAGGATGGTCGTACCGAATGCGTTTCATGTCATTTCGTTTACCGTTAGTCTTACTGGCACCATGCTGGGTTTGTGCGCGAACTCAGGTCGAGCATATTTTATGCATTGTTCACTGGATGTCTTTTCCGACGTGCTGAGACAGCCGATGTAATTCGGCTATTTTGCTGATTATGCGCCCCTGAATCGCCGCTGCATGGGAATGGCAAAATCATTTCGAAAGCATGCGGTGGCTCCCGTTGCTGCAACGTCTTCATGTTGCAAGGCCTAGCCTTGTGGGTAACTTACCAATAGTCTAATGGATTGTTTTTTCTTGCGCATTAGTAGGTGGCGCGAGAGCCTCTCCTACCTATCCCTTTTCGCGATCCAAAACCTATCACTATCCTGTTTGTACTTATTCAGGTGCTTTCATTCGGCGAACGGTTATCTAGTTTGTCAACAGATACGCTTACAGAACACTGGCGCAGCCTATGCTTCGCTACGACAATTCTCTGGCGATCTCTCCTACGTGATCGATGATGTCGTAATGAAGCGCCTCAGCCATGTGCCGATCCACAAGGTTTGCTGAACAAGACCGGTAGCTTCTACTGGAAGCACGAGTGATCGTGCCATTTCTTGTACGCGGTATCTTATATTACTACAGTCCTCTCTCGCTATAGCGCGTTCGAAGGGGCCGGCGAAAATTCGCGTTGTAACGAGAGTCGCGTCCTAACCGGTGCTGACCTTTCTTACGTCCTCTTATGCAAAGAATTATCTAAAATCGCATACAGCGACTACATATGGCTATCGCTATAACATATGCTATAACATATGTGATCGAGAAGAGAGTGTGGAGGTATAAAACAACTTTAGGTTTTTAACGGAGCTCTCTCCATAGAGGTACGTACTCTCTGTTGTATGCATAGGTATGTCTCAATTTGTGTTACGAATAACCGAGTAACAGCGGTAGTCAGACAACAATCAACACTAAAACTGTGTAGCCAGAAGTTGCAAGATCTCTTGATGCGATCAAAACTCTCGCGTCAAGCGGAACTCGAACCCGCACTTCCTGCCCTCCGGACACGATGTCCGCCCACAACATTATTAGCGCTGTTAAATCGCGCGCCACATCCGCGATACCCCGTCGAGGATGGTCTGTCAACATCCCTACGGTAGTCTTCCACTGTGGTCGACATATTGCTCACTATGTGCACTAAGGTGACCGAGCGGGCGAGGAAAACATATGCATCCAATACATTGTTGCCCGAGTGCTGGTCTTGACTATAAACGAGGCAGTGGAACGGTAGGTCTGATCGCAGACGCGGTCAGCATCTTGCTCGTCTTAACTTTCTGTGTGGAACCGGAATTGGCCCGAATCGCGTTATAACGGGAGTCTTTTTGAACGGATAGTTTCCCAAACAACCGTCCTGTAACGAGAGTAGCTTGTATCCGACGCGTCTTAAGCGGAGTTGGTTTGTATTGGCGTAAGCTTTACCATGGGGATTGGTCGCGAACTATAACAATATATTGACGGGGGATAACCCATGTTGACGACATATTCAGCGGGCTATGCTTCAGTGTAGGACGGAGATTATGGTCCGAGTGCTGAGATTCAAAAGACGTGGTGTAGACGTCGTCCAAGGTGCGTCGAGATTCAGGAGAGGCCAGTAAGGAGAGACCACTAAAAGGGGACCAACGAATGGGGACAGTAAGGATGGACCGCCAAGCGGGGACCACTAAGGGGGGCCAGCAAAGAGGGACCAGTAAAGGAGCAGCAAAATGAAGGCAGTATTTCCTCTTATTATCGTACAACGTGTAGGGATTCAGAAGACGTGTAGCAGATGTCGTGCAACGTGTATTGGGGTGAATAAGACATGCCGTGGCAACGTTGTGACACCTGCTCCAGAGACTCAACAAATATGTCACAGACGCTACGCAACATGCGCGCGGATTTGGAGTACGAGACACAGTCCAGACTTTGCTTAGTATGTGTTTGATTTTTAGAAGACCTTCTGATGGATTTGTGGCCTAGGGTGGCGAGTGGAGTGCGATTATCAGCAAGTGTTTCGGAAAAAATCGAGAATAGATCTCACCCTCTCACCGCGCATGAAGACCCTTTGTTCAAAATTGATTCATGCATGACGAGAAAGCACATACCTCTTGTTTCCAAAAAGCTCTTGGCGTTTTTCAGTTTCGGAAAACTAACAGAGCTATGACCATTTATACAAAATCTTTTCAATTTCTCCGTCAAAAATCGAACCCTACCCGCGACACATGAACTCCTCTTTTCTGAAAACTGCTCTCCCCGAAGCAATTATGCTTTTGTCTTCTTCTTTTTAAAAAGCCATTGGGTTTCTCGGTTTACAAAAAAACCACAAATTATGCACATTTTGGTGAGCGTCCTATTTCGCCACTCCACTGACGTCGGTGCCTGATCTACAAGAGGTCGATCCAACCCGCTTGATTTAGGAAGTCACTGTTTTATTTACTATGCATTGATCAAAACTTATAAAACTTTTTGTGACAAAATTTAGGTGGTATAGGTGGCTTGCTAGAGGTAGGAAATAATTTTGTTTTCATGAAAGACGAGTGGTCTGTCAGAGAACGCAGCTGCGCGTGTAAACTTCCATTAGTCGAAGAGTCATTGGAGCCTCTGAAAAGTTCACAACGAATAAAGATTATAAGAAATGCGGATATTATTCTTCAGAGGCAAGGTCTAAAAGTGACAGACTTTTTGATTGATAGAAGGTTGGTTTTTGGGGCTTTTCGTTTTGCAGTAAATGACGCAGAACCGATGCTAGTGATCATATAGAGGATCGCTTCAGAAAGCATCTATAAAGCACAATATTGTTTTCAGATCCTGTTTCCTTCAGAATGGAGAAAATTATTTAGGTGAGAAGTCCATAATTCGATTGCGGCTCCGTAATCGACTCAGCGCTTCAAGAAAAAACTTTCAGCGAAAGTACCTATATCATCAGCAATTAAAATTAAAAATAACAAATTTATAAGGCTTAATTTTGGATTGTAATTCGATTTTTTTGTAACTGTAATTGATAGTTGTAAATGGGTGTAATTTTGAAGCCAGGGGCAGAAAACCGTCATTTCCATCACGTCCTAAAAAAACTTAGAAAATTGTAGTAATTGAATCGAAAACTAAGCGCGGAAACTCCAATTTTAACTGTAGAACATCCAGTATTCAAAACGTCAATCAACTAATTTATGTAATCAATCAATCAATAATCTTTTATCCTCAGTAAACTTCTTCTTCTTCAGCGTTTGTCATGACTAGTCACGGGGTTCGCTTTCCTTGAATGTTCGCGCCACTTTTCCCAACCAAATGCCTGATCACGGTGCAATCTAGCAAACTTCAAGTCAGCGTAGCAAGCCATCGCAGTTTTGGTCATCCTCGTGGCCGCTTCTCGGACACTCCAGGTTAAGACCAGTCTTCTGGACGGTGTCACCTTTTGCGCGAAAGACGCGTCCGTATCATCGCAGAGAGCCTCGCGCTTCTCCTAATACATCGTGGTGACACCGACCTCTGCGGTATAGAGTCGCTGCATATTCGACCAGAACGCGTAACTCTAGCCGTCCACCGCAATATCTTCTTTTTCCATTACGTCTGTTGAGAATCACGACGACGAAGAGTATTGGGGAGTGCACAGACCCTCGAAGTACTCCGACAGAGGCGGGAAACTCCATCAACGTACCTGCCGCAACTTGTCTCTTTGGACAAGAATACAGTATCTTTGGGAAGTCCCTGCTCTTTCAAGGCATACCATTTCAGTTCACGCGGAACGCGATCAAAGTCCTCCAAATCCGGGAAGGCGGGATGAACCGGCTTCAGTTTCTTGCAGTGTTTTTCTATGAGAACATGATCGGTGTGAGTGGTCATTGATTGTACCACAGCCAGCTACGAAACCGCACCGGTTAGAAGAAACCTGTACGATATCAGAAATGGGCCAGAATTCGCTTGAAGCTTTTCATGCTATGCGAAAACAACCGGAATGGACGGTAGTTTGCGCAGTCTGCTGGACTGCCCTCCTTCCAAATCGGAATTGTCGTACTTCTCTGCCAAATGGGACCGTATACAGGAGGAGAAGATGGAATGCCCGGATGAGCAAACTCCAAGGCTGAGACTTCCTCGAACTAGGTGCACCATTGATTCAAAACCATTTTGCGGGCCATGAATTGATAATCGTTTTCATCGCTGATCTCGAAAGAACTTCTTAATACCCTCAGTCTGGTGAACACGGACCTTCGATAAAGAAACCGCTCACCGTCGCACATTTGTTTTGGTTCACCAAGAGTGCAACTAGGTACTATCAGAAATATAAACGCTGGTCGAAAGTCCATGTCCTCGTTCATGGGAAGATGATCGCCAGCTGAAGGCTTGCATGGAAGAGCTAGCAAGAAAAATGCACGTATTCCTTACATATTGGATGTCCACATTTTGAAGCAGCATTTCAACACGCGTTAAGTTACCCATAACTTGTGGAAATTGTGAGACCAGCGGGTAGATTCGAGGGATCACAATTACATACCTGACACCTTTGCCTTAAAGCATAAAGTGTCTCAGTGTATTGTGTTGAAACCACTTGTCCTGATGCCACGCCGATTATTTTCCTTAAACTACACAGCTTTCTTGTTTATAACATTTATTCTAAAACACTAAAAAATGTCAAGAGATGATCTCAAGAGATGATGTTGCTGTGGGCAAACTCTGAGACTTGTGGACAGGAGGACGCAAGATGTACTTGACGAGCCAAAGACTGGTAAGGGAGTAGTCCTAAAAGGGATGTAGGTCGCCGAAGTGATTAAAATCGAGGCCGTCCATAAGCGTAATCTGTGTAATGGCCATCGCACGAACAGCTGGCCCATCTTCCTCCCTCTTCAAACGATAAGAAGGTCAGCAGAGTAAGATCAACAATACCCCTTTCCCTCCGTGCCACCCAGCTGTCTGACGGACCACCGATAAGGGTGCCGTAAATAACCGGGAACGGGCACCGCCTTCGTATGGGGGGATATAGGTTCAGTGTGTTTTCCGTGGCGCCGTCAGCTCAGCCGCCTGACCGGCGCCTCTCCAGGACGATCCCATGTTGTGTATTACCATCAATTTGTGAAATAAACCTATGTCAGAACTCGTGTCCTGTTCGCTATGAAAAACGGTGGACACACCGAGATATCTGTTTGATATCCGCGAGCCTCCCGAGCCGCTACACCTAAACCAGAATTCATCGGGAGCTCACGGATATTACATCCGAAGACGTGAATGTCACTACCAAGGCTGAAGCCGCTCCGCCTCTGCACCACAAGGCTTTATGCCGTACTGATAAAGCGATACCATCGCGCTGCGCGGTCCCCAAAACAAAAAGGCAGCTAGGAAAGCCAAACAATTCAAAACGCTTCTTATAAAACTAACGAATGAAACTAACGATTCAATTACACGAAAATAGATCAATTTGATCGACGTGGTGGACACAAAGGGATATTCAATAAATACTACGAAACTCGTAACTTCGTGTTGCTGACTCTCCCCTCTTTAAAGGCCCCACACACTTCTGCGGTAGCGAAGCGGCTCTATCCATAACCATATGGCAGGGACGGAGAGCTCACCGCCAGCATCGAAGAAAGTAGAATCATCAGTCAATTTCAGGACGACCCCTACTTGTTACCGGCGAAAGTGCGGCGGTTCGTGGCTGAGAATGCCAAACTGATGCGTCCACGCAGTGAGTAGTTTAGTATTGTTTAGTTAGGAAATCCGAGGTGCCGGCATGGATCGTTAAGGCGATCGACTCCTGATTAGAAGAGTGCCGCTTCGATCCCGGCCGTAGGTTCACTTTTTGCTGTTGAACTGTTTCCTCTTCAGGTATCTACATCTGCGATGGTTCCCAACACGAAGCCAATGACATCATTGGTAAGTCGGTGGAGCGCGGTTTGCTCTCGCCGTTGAAGGCCTATGAGAATAACTACGTCTGCCGCACGGATCCCAGGGTAAGCTGTTTGCAAGCGTTCCGTAAGGCTAGATCCCCTCCTGTTTTAGCGTAATTTATGGGATATGCTGCAGTTAAGGGAAACATCGATCTTTTAGCTAGACTCAGACGCGAAATCACGCTAAAGCTAAAGATTTGTGCAAAAATTTTTCCATTGAATGAGCAATGTTTTTCGCTTCGGTTCTCGGTTACTTTCTAACCGGTCGTCTGGGCCAAATTCATCAACGATACCGCCGGTGTCATATCATGGCCGATTCGCCAAATCGGCCTATAGTAAGTGATAAGTGAGACAGATACGATAACCGATTCACCGATAGCAGGCGGTAAGCGGTTGATGGGTCTGGCTCCTGGTCATAAGTGCAAATGCACGCCGTATGCTACATTACATTTATTGCGCCAAATACAGGTAGAGACGGTAGAGATAGTGACGAAGTTAGGCGTAGTTCTTGGCTTATGACAAGAGATCCACACAATGTAGCCATAGTTGTTGAGGAGATATGACGCATAGTTCATATAGTTCCTGGGTTGTGATAAGAAATCATATATGTAAGGTGTCGATCTTCGTCCACTCGAAGATGGAGATAGTTCTTAGATAATTCTTCGTAGTTCTTGGCTTGCGATAAGAGATCCACGCAATATAAGTATAGTTGTTGAGGAGATATGACGCATAGTTCCTGGCTCGTGACAAGAATTCCATACAATACAACCGTAGTTGATAATGAGATGTAATAGTTCTTATATGTCGAATAGTTCTTGGATTGTGATAAGACATCCAACAGTATATATATAAGGTGTCGATCTTCATCCAATCGAACATGGAGGTATATCAGGCCGCACAAAGAAGTTGAAATTATAGCGTAGTTGACTACGTGAGCCAAAAGATGTTAGAACCAAAAAACACTCCTCTGTTTTAAGGAGCCTTCAAGTAGTCGACTGGAATCCATACAATATAACCATAGTTGATAATGAGATAAGGCGAATAGTTTATCTCGGATGATCAGATGAACAGATCGCACGCTCACGCAACAAGACAGGATCGTTTTAACAACTAGGAAGGAAAGTTGCCTGAAATTATAGCGTAATTGTTAACGTGAGCCAAAAGATGATAGATCAAAAACACCTCTCTGTTTTAAAAGGCTTTCAAGTTGTCGACTGAAGCTAGCAGGAGATGGTGACATAGGTAACGACGCTGGGAGCTGGTTCCATGTACCTATCACTCGGCACCAAAAGGACTCTGTATGAAGTTGCGTGCAGGCTCTTCCAGGAAGTAGTCGAAAATGGTGACCTCTTGTTCTAATGACAGAATGTGACATTATTAGTGGGGATTCACAGTTAAAGTCAACATATCCCATAAGTAGCTTAAATAGAAACCTTGGTCCTACAACATCTTTCTCAGTTTTAGCGAACTACCACCAAGTCGAGTTAGACGCTCACGATAACTGAGGAGAAATTGGCCGTTCCTGCGAATATCTCTTTTGTGAATCTTTTTTGAACGTTTTCAATTCTACTAATGTACTGAACTCGAGAAGGAGACCACAGCGCGCACAATACTCCAGGATTGGCCTCACATAAGTTACGAAGAGTTTAAAAAGTATTTCCTTATTTCGTGTTTTGAAAGCTCGCAGAATAAAGTTTGACTTTACATATGCTGCCGTTACAATCTTCTCCTCTCTCCTCGTACGAAAGCCTGTCGGTGTACGTAACACCGAGATCTCGTACTGACTTCTCTATGACTAAAGGATGGTGCCCGAGGTGAAAAGAGCAGTTGGGAGGATGCCTGCTTCCAATACACATTATCGATGTTTTTTTCAAAAGAAATATCGAGCTTCCATTTTTCGGACCATTTTAGGATTGCATCCAACGCCTTTTGAAGAGCTCCACAATTATTTATTGACAAAATCTTAGAGTCGTCTGCATAAATAGAGCAGTTCACTTCCAAATGCAGACAGATAGGCATATCGTTTATGTAGAGCAGGATCGTAAGTAAGCCAAGACAAGTGCCTAGAGGAACACCGCTGATAGTAGGGTAGGTTGCAGACAATGAACCGTTCACAATGACCCGTTGGCTACGCCCAAGTAGGAAAGGCGGAAGAAAGTTTAACAGGCACCCACTACTGCCGTATGCTTCAAGCCTCTTTGTAAGAAGGCGTAATGGAGTATGGAGTCGAAAGCTTTCGCGTAGTCTACGTAACAAACGGTCACATAACCAGGGGATACAAGAATTTGATTATTTTCATTACAGAATTTCATTATTCCGTTTTGGTGGTTTTATTCATGAACTGATTCTTCGTCCTTGAACCAAACTACCAGCATTAATAATCAGGACGTCGCTCGTGTTGAGTCGAAGACGTGGATGGTCACGCCGGACAAGTACCAAACGGTGACTCACACTCCTGAAGGCGTTGAGCCGATTATGGGTAACTGGATGTCACCCGACACTTTAGCTTTAGAACTTGACTCCCGATTCCCGGGCTGCATGGCTGGTGAGTTCGCACTAAAACAACGAAATTCTTTCAGATTTATTATACTATCCAGCGTCACCGAGCGTGTCTGCCTATGTGGCAAGACTACTGGATCTTGGAACCAATCCATTAGGTTTCTCCTCTTCGAGGGTTACACACGCTGTAAACTTCTTTTAAGTAACTGTCTCTCCAATGTTGTTCTTAGCTTCTCAGATTTTTGGTACGAGATCTTAGAATAATATTTTCAAGCAGAATAAAGTAGAGTACGATGTATAAGGATTGAGATAGAGGTTGTTAAAAATTTTTAAAGCGTAATTTAGCAGTACGTCAGACGAAATCCGATTAAAGTTCCGTTAAGTGATCCCTTCTTTTCCAGTGTTTAGACACGTAGGTCACCTATTTAGAGAGAACAAAACTGCGAGGATCGTGTTCACTTTGGTGTCGATTGGGCCCCGCCACTGCTATATACCATTTTCACGTCAAACCAAACACTTATCTACACAAGAATAACGCTTCTGAATTTAAGCTGAACTTCCTCCAAATCGGAACGACCCCTTTCCACATTAAACAGGTTAGAATAGTTTTTTGTATGAGGAATAACTAGTATGAATTTCTCTGAAATTTTTACTCGCCTGTCCAATAAATGAACACTTGTTCGAAATTTTAAATTTCTCTATTTTTTGAAGAAAAGTGATGGTTCAAAAGTTGCTAACAGCTTTAGTGCTAACAATAAGAGTAGAGGTTGTGCTATGCCGTCGTCCAAGATGCCGCGATTTTTATTCGGCTCATAGTAAAATTTATGTTTTCATGGAGTATCACACCTTTAAGCGATACAACAAAAACAATTTCAGAGAACACGCGCCTTCACTTTGATGCTTCAAAGCGACATTTACACTACCGATCAAATAAAAACTGCCACAAGATAATAGAGACCAAAACGCACCCTTTTTTACTGCACGATATAGCTAACGCCTTTTTGCGCTTTATAACAAATACCATTTTATTATTTTGATCTCAAAAATGGAAATTATATAAAATTATTACACTCTGAGCAACAAAAATCAAAGATAGTCATATAAAACTTTCCTTGAACAAAGAATCATTTTAACCATCTTGTACAGTTTAGTTTACCTTGTGAAAAGCTTATTCCAACGTTCACTTTGAATTTAATAGCATAAGATGCGTTTAGAGTTTGTTTAAAAGTATCAAATTTGGCGTGAAAGCCGCCTAACTAGATAGGAGATGTGTCCAGATTGATTTGAAAAGTACTAGCTAGGGAAGAGTTTCGGCCTCCCACTTAACTTCAAGTTGAGACCAGAATCATTGAACAGAGCTCGGAATGCTGATTACGAATATGGATGTCAAAATTGCAAAATGAAATTCCTAAGGGAGTTATGACTCTCCGCAGTGCGATGGCCTGACCGCAGGCTGGCAGATTTACCGTATTGTTTCTGCGCCTAGGTTTTCAAACTTTTTGAAATACTCACGGCATAAGACAGATTACTTTGATGCTCACCTAGGTGTGTCTGTCACTCGTGGTGAATATTTGTCTGATCTTGCTACAACTGACTGTTTATTGCTGGTTGTAGGGAGGTTGCATGTATAAGATGTGCAGTGTGTGACCAACATGACTGCTTCAAACATTTTTACCTTGTTTCTTGAATGCCAATGCTGCTAGAAAACACCTCCAGTGGTTCAGTATAAGATTTGGATTCCATTTGTGCAAAATAGTGAATAGAAATGTCACCGTAGCAGTTGTTTTATATCGAGCATCTTTAGAAACGTGTATGATAGTTTCCCGGCTATTTAATAAAACACGTATCATAATTTAGAATAAAAAGTCATTTCGAGGATAAATCATGATGTGCAATAGAATCGGCAGCAATGGGATAGAACCAACGACGTTGCACGTGACGCGCGGGAGCACTACCTCTGCGCCAAAGGCGTAGCCGAGAACTTATTCTTACGAAGCCCTTATGACTCATCGCTCTCGCGCTAGCTCTTTCGCACGGCCGGTCTACGGTCAGGCCACCCAAATTCGATAGGTTATAACTCGTTCAGGAGTTTCATTTTGCAGTTTTGACACCCATATTCGTAAACAACATTCAGAGCACTTTCTAATGATCCTGGGCTCAACCTGAAGTTCCATGGGAGTTCTAAACCCTTCCCTAGTAAGGCCTGTACGGAAGCGAAGAAGTCGTAGTTCGCCTCCCTAAAACTTACAGAGCTATGAGCTGTTTTGAAAAAACTCCCGATCCCCTTTTTTCGATTTTTCGATTTTTTCGATTTTTTTCGATTTTCATTTCGAGTCATTCTTGCAATGTGTGGTCGAGCATTGTCTGCAGGAATCGGATTGTGCCATGATTCGGACGCTTTTCTGCGATCTTGGCAGCAGTTTATGCAACTACTGACAGTATAAGTCCGCTGTTAGAATTTCGTTACGGGCCAGCAGCTCGCAGTAGATGGCACCTCTGTAATCCCACCAAACAGAAAGATCTTCCATGGGTGAGGACCCTCTTTTGGCTGTGGCTCAGGCTGCTCACTCTTGTCAACCCAGTGTCTGCTCCTCTTGATGTGACGAACAGGCACCACTTCTCATCTTCAGCCAACTATCTGTGAGCTTGTACGGAGCAATTGAGTGGCCACCTCAGTACGTCGCTGGCGGTCGCGTTCGGTGAGGTAATGGGGAACCCACTTTCTCAACTTGTGCACCTTACGCAGTTGATGTAGGTGCCTAGCGATGGTGGCGTAGTGCATACCCAAGTCCTGCGCAAGTTCACGAGTAGTCCGACGTGGGTCCAATTCTACCAGCTGTCGCATTCGGTCGTTGTCGACATCGGATTCACGTCCTGAAATGAACGAATCTTGAAGGTTAAACTCACCTTTGTGAAAGCGTGCGAACCATTCTCGTGCAGCGCGATCGGACACTGTGCCCTTTCCAAATTCACCATTGATGCGAGACAAGAAGCGGCTGCTGACTCACCAAATTTGAAGTCGTACAATAAGAGACCTCGGATGTACTCCATTGAAAGCTCCATTTTTCTAAAAGGAGTTCCTCGAAAGTGAGTAGCTAGCAGTAATAGCAAACTTATACATACCTGATTTCTTTATGTGAACAAACGAGAGGTTGCTATAAGGTAGCGTTAGTGAGAAAAAAGCATATTCAAAAAATGGCGGGAACTTTCGCAACAACCTAATAGAAAGAAGACACGGTTTGTTTATGCCGAACCCTTGACGGAAACGAGTAAGACGCACTGAAATTGTATGGTTAAGGACGAACGTAAAACGCAGGCGCGACTGGGTGCGAGGAGCGCGACATGGCCTGGGCGAAGCAGAGGTAGAGGTGCCGCTTCGTGAACGTGACGTCAAGGGTTTGGTTCCCTCACCACGTCACTATTTAACATTTCCACACTGCTATCGAGTTTTCATTGAGGAACGGCTCCCGTAAAACAACGACATGAAGCTATTCGCAGAAAAACACACGCACTAGGCACTGGCGTGCACTCACCACTTCAAAAGCGGAAAAATTACTCAAACGTTGCCTAACATACAAGTAATGATGTTACAGGGGATACCTTGATCACCAATCTAACATCCGTTTTAAAAGTTTCAACCAAATACGGTAGTTTAGTTGATTTCTTGAGGCAGTAGTCACGAACGTTAGTACCGTTTTTGCATTGCAATGCAAAATGGGTGCCTACTTAGTTACTCAAATATACACTACATTGAAGTACTATTCTTAAAGAAAGTGCAGATGATTCTTGCTTTACCACTAAGCCTTATCCAGGATTGATTACCGCGAGATGAATAGCGGTAATCAATCCTGTATACGTTTAGCCGTCAAGATCCGTGTTTATCTACACCCATAGGTAGGTCACGAAGGACGGGAGTTGGCATAGCTCATTAGTTCATTACGCCAGAGCTGATCTATATAGAGGGTAAATAACGTGGTCTAAGCAGCTATGACTTGGTCTCTGAATAAAATTCCTTATCATTTTATACGAGGTTGAAACACCATACTTGTAACTGATAGTTTTATTACAAGGACACTTCAGTATACGTCGCAGATTATTTTTTTTTCACTGTGTCCCAAATTCAATGAAAGAGGTGGCGATGTCCGTCCCTCCACGTGGTGCCATTGGAAACTGCTCGCTCTGCGAGCTGAGCTAAACACAGACATTGCAGGCGACAGGCCTTGTGACAGGTCGACCTACGATTGCCCATGTCAATCACATGATGCACGTGAGTTTATCGAGGTAGTGCTACGGTGTCCGCGAGAGCCGACGCGCCCTCGAAAAGCTCGACGAGTGTGGAAAGTATACGAGGACCCCTGATGCGATTACGGCAACAGGGGGGAGGGGAAAGTGGCAACTAAGATAGTCTGAAAGTCCCGCAACGTAAGCAGGACCCGCGTGGCAACGCTGAATGTGGGTACGTTGACGGGCCGCTCGTGCGAGTTGGTTGAATCACTAGGTCGTAGAGGAGTCGATTTCTGTGTGGCGCAGGAGAGGAGGTAGTCCTGCGCAAGTCAAGGGACAGAGGACGAGGCTTTAATGTCGTTCATAGTGGAAATTCAAGGACCACCAGTGGTGTCGGAATAATCGTCTCTGCGTATGCTCTGCAGACTGGCTGCTCCGATCAAGCCAAGGAAGAGTTTAGGGTCTACTTGGTGAGAAGACTGCAAAGGTAGTGGCAAATAATATCATAATAGTCGCTTGTGACCCTAATGTGCACGTGGGAGCGACGAAACACGGGTACAGTTGTCATGTTGGATTCGGTAACGGGTCGCGTAACGCAGGCAGTGAGCGTATCCTTAAGTAATCGCATCACCTCAATACAGTGAACTCCGTGTTTCGTAAACGTGACCCCTACCTCCTCTCGTTTTCTAGTGGGAATACTAGAACTCTAATAGACCTTGTCCTTGTGAAGGATCGTGACCGAAGTCTCGTTACAGACACGAAGGTCGTATCTGAGACGGTCGCCCCACAGCATCGACCGCTGATCTGCACCCTAAAGGTCACTCCTCCAAGGCTGAAGCAGGTCTGCAGAAGGTGCACTGAGAAAAGAAGGAAGCAGATGTGGCTTTTCGCGTGAGGTTACCGACAGTCACGACCACCGATGAAACTTGGAAGAAGGCGACCGACGCGTTACGTCAAGCTGCACTGTCGGAACTCGGCATCGCGAAGCCTGGACGACGCCAGGTTGACATGAAGGCATGGCTGTGCACAGATAGCGTGAAAGCAAAAGTAACAGAGAAGATCTCGCTTAAACATGTGTTTTTTTTTGCGAAAAGACGGCCCATAATTGGCGGAATTACCAAGAAGCGAAAAAAGCTGCAAAGAAGGCCATGACTTTCGCAAAACCCACTCATTATGGAGATGTCAAAGAGAAGTTCAAGTCACGTGATGGTGAGCGGTATCTCTACGGAAGTATCGCCATCGGCAGACCGACAATATTGAGAAGTTTCTCAGCATCAATAATGAGAACGGTCATTTTCTCTCGGACCGCAAGAAGGAATTGAAGCAATGGTGCGATTACTTTGAGGAAATCTCGACGGTAGAATTCCCCTATCAAGCCATCCCTTCAACGGCTCCAACCCACGCAGAAGATCACCGTGCGGGAGACTAAACGGCTTTAAAGAAGATGAGGCCGGGCAAAGCAACTGAGCCCAACGACGTAGCGGTTGATTTATGGAAGTAAAAGGCACCCTGCTGACTGTATTTTCTTGTCGCAGAGCGTGCCAGCCAACGAGTGCCAACTTGACCCTGTATCTTCTTGTCGCAGAGCGTGCCAGTCAACGAGTGCCACTTTGACCAAGCTGGACTCACTTCAACCATCAGTTTGCCGTCAGACGAGACTGCTGATTCCAGGTACTTAAAAACCACAGTGCGTACAATCTCTATGTAGTTAATCTTGATGGAGCTGAACTCAGTAACGTCCGTCGTTAGATATTCGGTTTCTTCAAGTTTAGTCTGTGTCCTAACCGCTCCAAGCGATCACATCAAGCTTGCTGCTCTCGGTCGAATTCATCTTTATCTTCGCTGGCGAATAATACGTCATCAGCATAAAGCAATGGACAAGGCACGAACTTCTGAAGACCTCGTACAATCCATGAAGACAACAGAGAGGAGTTGGGAAAGCGCATAACCTTGATGCACCCAAATAAAGAAGAGGAACTCCATCGAGATTCCTGCTGCAGCTTGCACATCCTCTCCTGCGTCACAGAGAAATCAACTCTTCTACGCCCTAGTGGTTCAACCAACTCGCACGAGCGGCCTGTCAACGTACCCTCATTCAGCGTTGCCACGCGAGTCCTGCGTACGTTGCGGGACTTCCGGACTATCTCAGTTGCCCCTCCCCCCTCCCCGTTACCGTCCTCGCATCAGGGGCCCTCGCATACTTTCCACACTCGTCGGGCTTTGCGAGAGCGCGTCGGCTCTCGCGGACACCGTAGCACTATCTCGATAAACTCACGTGCATCATGTGATTGACATGGGCAATCGTAGGTCGACCTGTCACAAGGCCTGTCGCCTGCAATGTCTGTGTTTAGCTCAGCTCGGAGAGCGAGCAGTTTCCCCAATGGCGCAACGTGGGAGGACGGACATCGCCACCTCTTTCATTGAATTGGGCCACAGTGAAAAAATTAGTCTGTGACGTATACTGAAGTGTCCTTGTAATAAAGCTATCAGCTACATCTATAGTGTGTGTTTTCATCTCGTATAAAAAGATAAGGAATTTCATTCAGAGACCAAGTCAGTCAACTCCACATAAGCCCTTCACATTTCTTCGGTGGTCAAGTAGTAAGAACAAGAAGAAGTAGGCTCCGTCTGCAGGTTCCTATTGCAAAAACTACGACCAGATCTTCATTTTTGACATATAGAAGGCTGCGGGAGTTCAACTCTCTGCTTGCAGAAAACGAAAATCTCCTGTCCTTATCCATGCATGTCTTCAAGAAACTGCTGCTGACTAAATTCTGCTGTTGACTAAATTCTGTTCATAGCTGCCTTCAGAATTACAGGTGCCTCTGCCTCTGTCTACGTTTGGTTGTTGTCTTGTGGCTTTTTTGGTAGAACTTGTTGCTTTTTCTCATTTGTTTTGCGCGTGAGTATCATGCTTACGCTCTGAATAAATAAATAAATAAATAAAGTCATAGCTGCTTAGAGGTCAACCACTTTATTTACCCTCTACATGGATCCAGGCAAGGGAACGGGCCCTGATGATTTGGTGGCCAATTTGTGAGAGTCGAAACCCTTGTACCCAGCTGAGTGGTTGGCGATGTTCTTCAGCCAGGTGGCTGCGGAGAAGACAGTACCTGATAATTGGCAGAAAACTACGACGAGTTCAATTTGGAAGGAAAAGGGCAGTTCTGCAGACTGCTCCAGTTACCGTCCGATTAGCTTGCTCGGCACAGCATGAAGATCTTTGAGCGAATTGTTGATGGATGCATTCGTGACGTCGTTTAGCTTTCTACCAACTAGTGTGAAGTCGTACCTAGGTGTGGCACTAACGATGCCATACACGCCGTTCATCCACTTATAGAAAAGCACCGCATTCCGAAGCCGGTGCATGTTGCCTTCCTCGACTTGGAGAAGGTCTTCGATCGCGTTCAGCGTGAAGTGATATGGTATGTCTTAAGACAGCATAGCAAAGAGCTTATTGAGTTAGTGCGGTTACTCTACTCTTGTCCGAGGAGTAGATTGATTTGCCAGCAAGTACGTCGATGGAGTTTCCCATCTCTGTCGGAGTACACCAAGAGTCTGCGCACTCCCCACTGCTCTTCATCGTCGTTATGGATGACATACCAGTAATCTTCAGCGGTCAGCCCCGTGGACGTTACTTTACGCTGATGATATAGTACTCGCTAGCGAAGACAAGATTGAATTCCAGCGGCAGGTACAAGCTTGGTGCGACCTCTCGGATAAATTTGGACTCAGACTTATTGTAAAAAAGACCGAGTATTTGACGATTGACGAAAATGAGTCCAACTCCGTTAAGGTATACGGCCGTGAGCTGCCACGTACTTCGGTATTCAAGTACCAGGAGTCAGCAATCGCGTTCGGTGACAGTCTACTCGTTAAAGCCAACTCACGCGTGAGTGCAGGGGGGGGGGGGTGGTCCAAATGGCGCTCTCTGACGGAAATACTCTGCGACAAGAAGATACCAGAGCGCCTTAACACGTTGACAACCGCGCCTTTTTCGCGTGTCTGGCGCGTGGGACCAATCGATTTTTTGCAATGCCGACAGCGTGGCATGACATTATGTCGCGACCGTAAAATTCGTCTCATGGTGGTAAGCGATGATGAGAATGACGAGGTGGTCCAGGACGACGTTGATGCTGAGGACGATATCCTTGCACTACCAGCTGACGAAGATGATAGCTCAGAAAGTGAAGTAATAGAATCCGAAGAAGAAAATGAGGATGAGGAAGTTTGGAAGAGCGAATTTGAAGCCCCTACTTGGTGGAACTTTGCGACGGAGTCCGGCTTTCATGATGATGTGTTCGACTGCGTTAGGCCGATCGATTATTATCGATTATTTTTCAATGACGAATTGTTAATTGAAGCCATTACTTGACGAGAAGCTCAATAAATCAGTAACCGAAAATTGTATTTGGGGACCACGCTTTTTACAGCAATGTCTAAAGATGAAGGGCACATAACACAAAACGTTCCTTGGAAGATCTGAATAAAACTAGAAAAGTAAATTATAAGGCTGTGGCCCGTCATCATATCACACGGTCGTCAACGTGTTAAATCGAAGATCTACAGAGCAGTCGTTCGACCAGTAGCAATTTACGGAGCTGAGCGCTGGCTCGCTACTACAGAAATTGAAAGGCGCCTTAGCGTAATGGAAACGAAGATGCTGGGGTGGACAGCCGGAGTTACGTGTTTGGACTGGGTGCGAAACGGCTCCATTCGGCAAAGTTTTGGTGTCAGCCCGACAGTTGAGAATCTGCGCGAAGCTCGTCTGAGATGGTACGACCAGGTTCGACCCGTGATACGACCCGCGAAGGTGACACTTGGAAAGGCTAGCCTTAACTTCGAGGTGCCCGGAATGCGACCGCGAGGGAAACCATACCAGCGCTGACTTGATACACTGAATCAGAACTTGATGATGGCTAGCTTGCACCCTGATCAGGCATTTGATCGGGAAATGTGGTGCCAGCGTTGCAGGGCAGCGGAACCCATCGCTAAGCAGAACAAACGCTGAAGAAGAAGAAGAAGAAGGTACACAAACCCCGGAAAATATCCAGACGTCTTTAGCGAGCGCTGGAATTTAGAAGACGGTGTCACAGATCAACCAGACAATCAATATCGATCGATGTTACCAATCTTTATCGTGATCGTTTTTCTGTCAGAGCAACCGATCGGGGATGGGACTCACGTGCATATGACGGCCGATGGAAAGGCTTCACAACAGGGGAATTTTCGATTACACAGTTACTACTCATCGATATTAGCGATGTTTGACGTATCCTGCACGCGTTGGGATTCAGAAAATGTGCTACAGATGTCCAACGCGCGTCTGGATTTAAAACCCTGAAAGGTAGATCAGAAGGCGTCACAGATCGATCAGGCAGTCGTGTTATAGTTTTTTGTCGACGACGATTAGGCGTCTCCGATCGGTCGGTCATTCACCACTGCAGCGACTCTGCGTGGAAAAATTTATGCCGTTCAACATTGTGAGACGTTGTGAAAGTGCTCCATTTGACAGAAGGCTTTTCGGAAAGTGACCAGAGGAGGCGCTCAGTAACCTGACACCAAGCCACTATCGCACCAAAGCTTTGAGTTACACCGTGATCTTTCACCAGGGCGGCGTCTAGGGGTGTGGCCTGAACCAGACAGGAAAACCTATTTATTTGACCGGATTGGTACACGCAGAGATCGGTCCGTCAGTCCCTCCTTGTCCAGCCGCTTGCGACCCAGCCACTCCTCCTTGTCCAGCCGCTTGCGACCCAGCCACTGGTGAAGACTGATTGCGGAGCTCATCGGACCCGTTTTATATTGAGCAGCGCAGTGGGTGTGTGGACGCCGCCTTCCAACACCGGCGCCGGGCATAAGCACGGCAGAGGGTGATTGATCGATCACGCTTCTGGGGCAACACAGATACACTGGAGTAAATACAGTTAACACAATAACACAAACGACAAAAACGCAAGCACACAAAAAGATCACATCTGCGAGGCACCGCCTCCCATTTTTCACAGCTTATGGAAAGCCTTTTATCTACCTGTAAACAGAGCTGTAATATTTTGCGGTAATAGTTGTTTAACAAGTAATCTAACATATAAATTAGGTTTTGCTTATTACGCGATCTATAGTTAGCAAAATGCCGGCTTTGTCGCTTTAAAAAACTATCTCTCAACCATCAGAATTTTTTGTTCGAGTTTTTGAAGCAAATGCTGATAATTTCCGCTAGGTTTTCAACGATTACGTTGTGAGGAATATTTGTAAATATGTCGAGAAAATCAGCTGCATACAGCTTATGTCTGTTGTTGTGAAAGGAGCAAATTGAATCAGACATGATGATGTCGCTGACAGCCCAAAATGATTTGATATACCATTATTGTTTTGGGCGCAGCAAACACAGTTTCTAAGTGCTTCTATGCGTGCGTTAGTAAAGGCATAAGCTCCACAGGTAAAGGATTGTTTGATCAATTAATTTACCCTAATTCGCAAATGCAGAAAATTAAAGATACTGCACTATCCACGAACAGCATATGAAGGCAACAGTTTCTTTCTGTTCCACGGATGCGATCGTAATATGAATGAGGGACTGGCGACGACTGACTTTACCAATGAGCTACCGTCACTTGTTTTAGCATCCAAATAGAGGTTGTGGTGTAAGTACACAGCGCTTAGTTTTCTTGCGAAAGAATCCCGTCGTTGTTCTACGTTTTCCCCAAGTTTCTATTCCAATCTTGAGCGTCAATGAAGCTTGTGGGAAAGCTTCATAAATCTTCGAGTTTTACTTACTTGAAACATTGCTAATGAATCACAATGTATCGAGAAATAAAAGGACACTAGAAACGTCAGGCAAACTACAAAAAACGTACTGGCGCGGTTTCTCGCTGTTTTTCGAACACTTGACGTCACGTTCTCGAAGCAGCACCACTACTACTGCACCTCCAAGCCTTTACTTCGCATCTGCATGGTAACCTCGTCGTCTAACAATCCAGCTTAATTGAATTTAAGGTCGCACCATGTACGTGATTCCGTTCTCTATGGGACCTATTGGCGGACCTTTGTCAAAGATTGGAGTTCAGGTGAGTGGAGGGCCTTCGGCTCCTCGCTACAAGACTGGCCTTTGACTAAATTTGTCCTTCCATCAATGGTCAACAAAAGTAGATTATCGTTTTATTAAGGCACATTCATCGCCAATCTTTGAGGTAATCTGAGCGAGTATTAGGGCTGCACTACACCTCACTATGTAACTATCAGGCTGTCCGGAAAGTTTTGAGAAAATTCAGAACTTTTATTGTATTCAAACTACAACTGAATAAAAGCCTAGTCAACCAACAATGTATAATCCATTGGTGGACGCAACCTTCTTCCATCGTTCGCGCAGGGAGACAAATGGTACTCTCCAAAAAGAAGCAGGGCGTGACGCTGCCCATTTGTCGACCGCGCGCGGGATGTCGTCGTTGTTGTGAAACTCCCGTCCTCGGCAGAAGTGCTCGAGACTTCGGAAAGCGTGAAAATCACAGGGAGAGAGATCCGGGGAGTAAGGTGGGTGGGGTAGCCACACGATGTTCAACTTCTATAGCTGGCTCTGGGGAGTCTTTGCTGAGTGTGGCCTCGAATTATCCATCAGAAGATAAATCTTGCCCTTGTACGTGTGGTCAACGGGTAACTCGACTTCATCTCTACCAGCTGTGAGGAGGCGAAGTTAGCATCAATCGACTGCAAAGCCGATAGGACCTTGTGATAAACGAAACCCTTGCTACAGTAGTACAAGAGAGCAGGTGCTTCTTGCCGTGGCCACTTCTCTTTGGGATGGACTGTGGGTTTTATCGCGAGGCAGCCACTGTAGCTTCGTGTCCGGGTTGCTGTTCGTTATCCACCTCATGGCCACTATCGTCTTAGTCCATGCCCTCGTTCGGTAGAGGGAGAGTAGAGAAGAGCAGATCATCGCGCGTGTGTTTTGCTCGGCGGCTGTCAGATCGTGAGGTACGGTATAAGGACGCTTCGCCGCAAGACCGGATCGAGTGAGAATATCATGGACGGTGAACTTAGGAGTAACGTCTTCCTCTTTATATCTCGTACAGGCTTAGCCGGATTAGCTCGAACAGACGCGAGGATGACCGTTGTATTTCTCGATTGAGAACGTCCGGATCGAGCAGCATTGTCGAGGGAGAAGTCTCCTTTTGGAAATCGAGCGAACCAGTGGTACACCGAAGCAGCGGAGAGGGACTCGGGACCCATCAGCGAGACAAATCCTGCTGATGGGCCTCGGTTGGGTCAAAGCCGGAGCGGAAGCATCGAAGCAAAATGATGCGGTAGTCAGTTCGGCTGGACATGATAAGACTGACGGATTTTCGTAACCTAGGGAGCAAGGCGACTGTATTGATTGAGTTTTAGATCAGAACGCTATGTTCTACAAGGATGCATTGTAACATGATATAACTCGGAATCTATGAGAAGATATGTCATTTTATTTGGGTGCATCAAAAATTCTCAAAACTTTCCGGACACCCTGATAGCAGCGCAAGAAGATTAAAGCGGGGATTCACACAGATTGGGCAGTTTAATAGCGGTGAATTTATAGAACAAATAAATGCACTAGATGATAATTCCATAGAATACGATAGTAACGCAATGCTCATCTTCTATCCTAAGTCGTAGCAATTGATTCCAACTCTCAATTGCAGGTACGAGATGACACGATATAATGCTGCCCACACAGCATCAGTTTGTGGTTTTTTCTCCAATTCAACTACAACGCTTTCAGCTGACTGACTCGAACTATGTGGTGCTATCGATGCGCATCATGTCCCGTGTTAGCAACGATGTTTGGGATGCCTTGGGCGAGAATGATTTCGTACGATGCATCCACTCAGTTGGTCTGCCAAGACCAGTGAAGCGTGAGACTTACGATTTACCTTTTGGAATACAGTATTCCAACGCAATCTGGAATTCAAGCCGCCTCCATGGTATCCCAGGATGTAGAGTTCGTGGCACGTTTTTGTGATTATCACCATCGTGCACCCGGGGCGTTTAGATATGAAGGCTTCCGAAAGCAGATGATGATTCTTGGAGTCCAGTAGGCGCAGTAGTATATGTAGATCGCGGTGATACGTCTTCATAATATAATAGATGCTTTGCTGTTCTAAGCACGTTTACATTTGCAACTGCAACTCATGGAGATGACAGTAAGTTTTAACACGTTGACGACCAGATGCCGGATTAATCAACGACTTACAGTAATTTAACAAAGAAAATTACAGCCGAAATCCCTGATAGTGCGGCTTATCAAGCGATATGGCGAGCGATGAGCCGCGCTATCAAGAGCTTCGGCTGTAATTTCTCTTTTGAATTGCTGTAAATCGTTGATGAATCCGGCTACAGAAAGATTTTCGCGCGTCTGTCGTGTGGGACTAAGTCCCACATGACAGACGTGACATCCTGTAACCCAAACGCCACCCTAAGGGTTATTTGGGATGCTGAACACGAATCCGATGTTTGTTTCACCGAATACAGCCATATCGACAGTCGGGTCAAAATCACCGACTTGGCTCAAACTTCGCCTGGGGTGGCTGCTCAGGGTGTTGATTATAAGTAAGAATTCAGTCATCAAAATCAATCACAGTTCATGCTCTACTTCTGCTCTTTGAAATTCGAGCTGTGCCTCCATGGTTGTAACTCTTTACTCACAAGTGCTTAAATGTACTTGCACGTTTATTTGTAAATTTTTTTGAATTATTTTGTATTGTTGAACAGGTATTACCATCCAGAAAAATTTGTGCTTAACACCATTATAAAAACAGAAATTTCGTGTGAATGTACTTTAATTATTACCTATTATTTCGAGAATGATACGACTGTTCACCCTCGTTTACTTGTACCTACCGCACTGGCCGTATTTGGTGAAACGGACATCCGAATCGCGTTCAGCATCCCAAACCTCCCCCTCCGAGGCGAATTTTGAGCCAAATAGGTGATTCTGACCCGACCACCTTAGTTGTCCATATGGGTGGTCTCCAGTCGGCCGCATTCAGTGAAACGGGCGTCGGATTCGTGTTCAGCATCCCAAAATCCTCCTAGATGAAGTTTGAGCCAAATCGATGACTTCAAAATAATTTTATTAGGGTTGCGTCCCAAACTGGGACGTATCCTTCGCCTGCAGAAAACTAAAGCGCTTTTTCAAGTCATTTACAGGCTATCTCGACGACATTAGCGATGTCACCCAGATTAGCCTTAAAAACTCATTCCCGTACTTGTGCTCTGAGAGCGTACGAGATAAGGGGTGCCGAAAGGAGATAATACTCCGCCTTGAGGTACGCCACTGCAAGCCGAAGAAAACGTATCATTAACACGTATTTGATATGTTCGCCTTGGGAGAAAATGTTATTTTTGAGAGCAGCTTCGAAAAGTCGGAATACTCCACATATCCTATCCCATCCTACTATAAATAAGCGAGAACGGTCGTTTATCTGTCTGCGTTTGTTTGTTTGTTTGTTTGTTTACACAGAATTGCTGGAGGAGTGTGTTGGGGGGAAAGTGTGGGGATGGGGGGGGGGGGGGGGGGACTGTAGTTGTGTGGTGTCACCTACGTCGTGTTGGGGGGGGGGTCAGAGGATGTGTCGCCAATGTCACGCAAAGGGAGTTCAGAAGAGGTGTCATCGACGTCGTTCAACAGACGTCTGGGTTTAGAAGACATGTCACCAATGTCGCACAAAGGACGTCCAAGTTGAGGAGAGGTGTCACCGATGTCGCGCAAGGGGTGTTCGGATTCAGACGACGTGTCACCAATGTCAGGGGTTCCGAATTCACACGATGTCGCTCAAAGCACGTCCGGCTTGAGAACACATATCACCGGCGTCGTTCGTTAGCTGTCCGGTTTCAGAAGGGGGGTCACCAAAGTCGCGAAAGGTCTGTCCGGATTCAGACGACGTGCCACCAATGTCGCCCCAGGGGTTGCGAATTCACACGAAGTGTCAACAATGTCGCTCAAAGCATGTCCGGATTGAGAACACATATCACCGACGTCGTTCATCAGGTGCCTGGGTTCAGATGAGCTGTCACTGATGTCGCCCAAGGAGTGTTCGGATTCAGACGACGTGTTACCAGTGAAGGTGGGACCAGTAATGGGGAGCGGTGAAGGATGGTGGTCCAGTTTGGAGGGACCGTAAAGGGTTGACCACTAAAGGGGGACCAGTGAAGAGGGGACAAGTAAAGGGGGGTACCAGTGAAGGTCGGAACAGCAATGGGGGCCGGTGAAGAGGGGGGAGGGGGGGGGGGGGTTTAGTGAAGTGGAGACCAGCTAAGAGGGGGCCAGTTAACAGGGGACCAGTAAATCGAGGTCCAGTGAAGGTGAGAGCAGTAGTAGGGACCGACGAAGAGGGGGGGAGGCAATGAAGGGTGAACGGGAAAAGGGTGACAATAAAGGGGGACCACTGAAGAGGGACCAGTGAGGGTGGGACCAGTGAAGATGGGGTGGGGGACCTGTAAAGTTTCACCTATAGAGGGGAACCAGTGAAGGTGGGACCAGTAATGCGGGAGCGGTGAAGGGGGTGGGGGGGGGGGGGTCCAGTAAAGGACCGCTCAAGGGGGACCAGTAAGGGAGCCAATAAAGGGAACACCAATTAAGGGGGTTCAGTAAAGGGTCCAGTAATAGAACCAGTAAAACGGGACCATAGTTAATAAATAGAACGAGTACTTCAGAGAATGAATCGCGTACGTGCAATGGAGGGTGAGGCACCATAGGAGGAGTTTTGAAGATTTTGCACTGCCGTGTATTCTGCTATACTATTCTATATAGCAAAACCGGTTTTTTTACTGTAATGAAAGAGAGAAGGCCTAAAAGGACAAGAAGACGTTCGTGGTGTTTCATTCTCCGGTTTGGGGCGAAGCCCGCAACCAGACGTTTGGCGGCCTGCATGTCGGTGAACGTCTGGTGTATGATATTTGTTTTCAACAGCACTCGATCAGTCATTTATAGCAACACCAGTCTCTTGGGTATAACTGTGGGGAAACATCAAGGCTCGGCTATAAGACCGTTCCTGTTCGTACTGTCGCTTGACTGTATAGTGAATCACTTTGTGGGAAGCCCTCTGAGGACCATCTAGACATCGCCCTGTTAGCACACAGCCAGGAGGAGGGGCGGTGCACCTGTGGCAGTGAGCCCTCGCTGACAACGATCTTTACTGAACGCGAAGAAGACAAAGTTCATCAGCTTCGATAAGTGCACTGAAACGACCGTAGATTGCCAGAGGGATGCGGTCGAAAAAATGAAGGAATTCCACTATCACGGAATTGACTTATCCGAGGAAGGAAGCGTTGACCAGGCGGTCAAGGATAAAGCAGCCTGGCTCGATTGGAGGGAGACCACAGGAATCCTCTGCGATTGCAGGTGTCCCAGGACACTCGAAGGCGAGCTACATATTAGGTTGTCGGAAAGTTGTCAGCGTTTTGAGTGCTCCACTTTGAACTTCCAAATAGTTCTCAAATCTTATCGGATTTAATCGAAAAAAGCACCGTTTGAATAAGCACACTTTTGCCAACGAGCCACCAGTCGAATTATTCCATCAGCGAAAAATTAGGTAGTCTGAAAAGGTGGTAGGTGGTAGTCGGTGGGAGAGAGGTCTGGAGAATATGGCGGGTGAGGCAGAGCTTCAACGCTTAACTCGTTCAATTTTCGAATAGTGATTTGTGAAATGTGTGGGCGGGCGTTATCGTGCACAAGAATCGGGCCTCGTCTGTTGACTAATGCTCGCTGAAGTTGACGCAATTTTCGGTTCTGCTGTGCTCGTTTGGCCTGCTGCCAAAAAGTTGTAGTGGCTCACACTAGCCACCGACCACCACAAAGTGACCATCACCTTTCTGGTGGAGGTTCGCCTTTGGAAATTCCCAATGGGTTCGTCGGCGTCCAACCACTGCCCGGAACGTTACCCGCTATAATACAAAATCCACTTTCCATCGCAAGTGATGATTCGATCCAAATACGGGTCAGTTTTTTGAGTAAAAGTTAGCGAAGAACAAATCTCGAAACGTATCAATTCTTGCCGCTCACTCAACTCGTGGGGCACCCACTTTCAGAGCATTTTCACCTTCCCAAGGCATTTCAAAGCATCAGCAGCAGCAGTTTTACTGACGTCTACCTCTTATGCGATGCCGTGAGCTGTTTGGGATGGTTCAGCTTCCACCCTTCAACTCGTCGTCCAGGACTGCTCTGGTCGACCGCTACGGGATCCTCATCGAAGCTGAAATCTCCGACCCGAAATTTGCTGAACCTCTCCAACACTATTAGGCCACGATTGGTTGATTTGTCGAGCTGTCTCGGCTGCGAATTGCCCCATTTTGAAATTAAAATAAAATATCGTTCGGAATTGCACCTTCGACATTCTTCAATAAGCCCTTCAAAAAACAGAAATGTAAAGCAACATTGAAACGTAAGTTATTCATTCAGATAGAGCGAAAAATTTTGTGCAGAGATTATTAACACAAAACGTTGGGAACTTTCCGGACAACCTAACACTATCCGTAAGTTAGAGTTGATCATCACCTCGACAAGTATTATACGCTCTATGAAATTCCGTAGCTAACAAATCATCCTCATCTCTATTTAATGTCACAACGATTTCATTCTCATGCACTAAGTTGGGAATATTATTTTTCTTGCCACGTCTTGAACTTGCTTCCGCTCTGTCCGTCGTGTTGATTTCGCGCTCCATAGAACTCTCAACATTTTCATTGTTCAGACTAACCTGGTAAGACTAGCGCTTTACTCCACCACGAAATTTTTGATCAACATCCTCTCCTGGTAAGATAGAAGGCTTCTATTGCTACACCCAACCTCTTCATGGGTTCAAATCAATAGTTTTATCACATAGTAAAGAATGCTAAGAAGAGCTTCATACTCCTCATTGACTGACCACCCTCCGCTAAAGATTCCAATCCAATCAATACTTTCAAGATACTGCCTTATATGAGCATAGTCAGCTGACTCGAACATTACTTTTCGTAAAAAAAAATACTCTTTTATGGTGTAGATGCAGTCTTCCTAAACGCTTAATTTGATGGCAGATGCAACGAAAAACTTTAGAAGACGGCTATCGCTGCCTGAACAGTCTCTAGGTAGGAGGCAACTTGCGTTTTTGCATACTACTACCCCATCAGCAGTTGCTGACTATCACACAAACTACTCGTGACTGGCATTGCAAGTAGTTGTTTTTATTAGGCCCTCGTCGGCTAGCATTTGCAGGTTCAGCCTAAAAATTTCATCTGGAAATTGATTTCCATTTGGTATTGAGCCCTTCATAGTCATCCGATTTTCAGTGAAATTTTGAGAAAGCAGAATTAATGCCAAAAATCTATGTAACAGGGTGAAGACTACTGATGGTTGCAATTTGAACTGCTTCTTCGAAATAGTGGCGGTCGTACGTAGTTAGGTGTGGGGTGTGTAGGACGTAGAGCTTTTGAACAATGGCTGGATTAGCGACGTTTTGAAGACATCTACAAGTCCACGTTTGAATCGCTTCTGAGACTCCCTCTTTCATTGCTGAAGTCGCAAATCTGAACGATTCTTCCGCGATTTGGCGGCTTCACGCAGTTGCTTGCGATTTCTTCCTCACCTGTGCCCTCAAACATCCGTTACTTTTCAGAGCGCGTCATCAATCACTGGCCGTGCAATCCGGAACGCGTGCTGATCGCTCATCGACCGGCCGAGAGGGAGATCTGGTCGTTTGGATCGGGTTACGGTGGCAACTCGCTGCTCGGTAAGGGACCATTGAGACACCCGACAAAGTTCCCGGACTTTACAGATGAAAATGAGGGTGAACACCCTCCCCTCCCTTCCCTTTTCCAAGATTTGAACACAGATTTCATTTTGAATCGAGCACTTTTCACGTTAAGGTACGCGTGTTCGAAGTTAACGTCGACACAACGTTGGCATTCGCCTTTGTGTTTCTGTAGCACATTATATGATGCAAAGAAGATCTTAGTGTTAAATGAAAAGAATGCGCCGTGCACGTACACAGCTCATTGCAATGCTAATTTGAATAGTGTAAGGCATGACAATGTAATGCACGAGTGCACGGTGCAATCTCTTAATTAAGTCAATAAAGGAGGTGTTTTCTCTCCAATTCTTTTCAATATTTATGCATCTGATGGTGAGATTCCCTATTTGATCTATCAATATAGTGTATCCTGCAAAGTATTTGCGGATAATTTAAAAATTTACAAAAAAAGGCGTAGCTGTGGACGACCATGTTACTCTTCTATCTGCAATTGTTCCACCGTCACCGACCGTCTTCACGCTCTTTAATATTGCAAGGTGTTCTCAACTTGGGTGCCCTAGGAGGTCCGGTTGTCGAGACTGAGTGTCGCTTGGTCTCTCCTTCGCCGGCTTCGTATGAAGAACTTTCTAGGGAACATATTCACGGGAGCTGAGTTCTGGGCCTTCTACGCCAACCATACTCGGATGGCTCAGTGGCTTCCCCGAGGAGGGCCACCTCCGAAAGCGATCAAAGTCCGACCTGCACCAGAAGAAGATAATGCTGTGCTGTTGGTGGAGCCACTAGGGGAACTCCCAAGACTCTTCTGCTCTACCACGAGTTCCATGAAGTCAGCACCAGAGTGACTGCGAACACCTTCGCTGTCCAACTTTAGAAGTTGAGAGGCCATGCAGCAGAAACGACCAGGACGGAAGAATATTAACTTTCTTCTCGACAATGCTCGGCCACATGTTGCAATAATATCTTGCCAAAAGTCGCATGAGCTTTGGTTTTTCTTATCCTTTTTCGTTTTTCTCTTCGAGTCAGAGCACTCTTCATTCTGGAAGACGGGAGTTCGTGCTCTGCCGATTATATGAGAGGAGGTGTCGATGTCAACGTGTTGATTACTTTGTAGATTGAAATTGTATACAAGTAAAGCAATAACATTTTGCAAAAGAAAAACCCATATTCTTGCAGAACCTTTCCGGCAACCTATTATTTGTGGCGGGAGTTTAGAGACGAAAAATTGCTGTCGTACGTATTCAGCTCATTGCTCCGTGTCATTGAAAAGTAGTACTATCCAGGCAAGAAGTGCTTCGCGCTGCGTATCGCCTCCAACATCGCTAAAGACGAGGGATGGATGGCCGAGCACATGCTCATCATGGGTGTGACTAGACCAAACGGGAAGGTATGCTTGCGGAGTCTGCATACCTTAGGACTCAAATTTGATGAATTTAAGGAGCACTTCGTTGCGGCCGCTTTCCCGTCAGCTTGCGGCAAGACGAATTTGGCTATGCTTCAGCCGACTCTACCCGGCTGGAAGGTCCGGTGTGTTGGTGAGCACTTCCTTGCCTTTTGCTTCGTTTCCATTTTCGTGAGAGGAGCCGCTCAACATCAATCTCTTAGGATATTTGAGGTGGTGGAATTGCTCTAGGGAAGAATTCAGGAGAGACCACTACGTAGGAATTGTCGCAATTGAATCGTAGACCATTTGGGTCGCTACAATGTGCAGAACTAACAAGGGAGAAGTCCGAAGCGTATATCTGAACTTAAAGAGCGAAGCACATAGGAATAATCCCCATCCCTCAATTAGTACAAAAATGTGTTTCTTTTTTGCGAAATCGTTAAACCGAAGGAGTAGGGAACATTGAAATTACAATGGAATTCGGCGCATAACGAGTTTTTGGGTCTTGTACGCCCACTATGCCTCTGCCGGTAGGCGGCTCGGTGCGCAGCGAATAGTGACGTTGCTTTATGCTAGAGAGGCCAGGTGTTCGACACTTCTGCGCTGCTGCACTTTTGCATTTCAACTGATTGGTTGAGGTTTGAGGGATTCTGACATCTTCAAACGTTTTCTGCATATTTTCCTGCTGTATGCTGTGAAGATTCACTTTCTTGCGACTGGTGTATTACTAACAGGTTTTTTTTCAACCAAAAGGCAATGAGGAAGCTTTTCAACATGATGATGAGTGAACGTTCAACACCAGTGATACACTGGCACTTAGTGCTCCTCACACTGTGATTCAAAACATGGACCAATGACATCGGCTCCATAGACGAAATCCAATTGAAGACGTACCCTTTCCTCCGAAACAAGAGTTCCACCCGAAGACGTTATCACATGTCCGCTGCTCACTTTCCCTCTCCACGTCTATCAGTACATCTTGCGGATTCCAAACTTCTTGGTTTTCCATCACTTCCAGCTGATCGATTTCGTCAATTTCAAGTTGACGTGCTTCAAAGTCCTTGAGTATGCTGGCCATCCGTACGGCAAGTTTGATTTCTTCCCTCAAAGGCTCTTTGTTTAAAAGTGGATCAGAATTCAGCGTGAGAAGGTGGATCACCACTCGACCGTCGGCAGACATTGTTGGTGATAGATTTAGAAAACCTTCAGGAGACCTCTGATTTCCGGCTGACAGGCAAAGGTGAAGGAAAGAGTGCATCGATAGCCGGTTGGGTCAATTTGCGGGACCCACAGACATTGTTTGACATTTCAACAAATTCTGACGTCACATCCCGATCTCTTTTAAAAATCCGGGCAGGACGGTTTTTCCCGATGTCGTTGGTTCATGTAGGGAAACTAACTGTGAAGAGCCTGTAGCTCTTATTGTGACCAGTGCTGCTTCATGCTTCATTGCACCTGTGTCTTACTGGTGCTGAACATTTATACATCATCATGTCGAACACCACAGCATGCAGTTGGAGAATAAGGCAAAAAACCTCTGAAAATGGTATGGACGCCAGAATCCTTCAAATTTCAACCAATCAGATGACTACAAAAACACAGCGGAGCAGGAGAATCGAACCTCCGACTTCCCTAGCGTGAAGCAACGTCACTACCCACTGCGCTCCGATCCGCTTGCTGGATTTGGCATCACGGGCATATGAGACCCCCGAACTTGTGAGGCGCCGATTCCATTGTAACTTCACGGACCCCTACTCCTTTTGATTAACGACTCGGCAAAAAATAAACAGATTTTTATACTATTAATTGACCGGTTGGGACTCCTCCTATATGGCCCGCTCTCCCTGTCAGACATACGCCTCAGACCCTTTCCTGATAAGAGGTGCTCAAGCCCATGAACTTGAATGTGACTGTTCCTCAAAATCTTCCAGTTCTTTTGGATTTGTCAATTCGAGGGGAGCGAGATTGAAGAGACTCTTAAAACAGAAACCAGCACTTCAGTGCCTTCACAACATGAAGAATAACGCGGGATAACCATTCTTCTGCACCCATATTGGGTGCCCAATGCAAGACGATGTCATAAATAGACGATACTGACATAAGGATCACCTCATCAACGTGCCTCATCTTCAGGTGTTTAGGTGATGACATCGCCTGGATGAAATTTGGCGAAGACGGCCGCCTGTACGCTATCAACCCTGAGGCCGGATTCTTCGGAGTGGCTCCAGGTAGAAGCGTAGTTTCAGCGATTGATGCTAACAGAAGCGGCATTGCACGAAGGTCCTCCATGGTTTAAGGTACATCGAACAAAACGAATCCTATGGCTGTCGCTACGTTCCAGAAGAACTCGATCTTTACCAACGTTGGTGAGACGATTGACGGAGAGTATTTCTGGGAAGGACTGGAGGAAGAGATCAAGGACAAGGTGCCTTCCCACTTTTGTGATGTTATGAGGCGTGTTCTCAAGAGTCTGGTGTCAGAATATTGAAATGATCAACTGGCTCGGCGAGAAGTGGAAGATCGGCGACGAAGGCGCTTGCGCTCACCCGAACTCGCGATTCGCAGCGCCGGCCTCACAGTGCCCGATCATCCATCCCGACTGGGAGAGCCCTAAGGGAGTCCCAATCGAGGTAAGCTGCTTCAGAAACTACTACCACGGAGCAACTAGCAGGCAGTCAACGGATTATTGATTGGCCTAGAACTTATCTTCCTCGGAGCGTTGAAAGTCGAATTTCAGGCGATTATCTTCGGAGGGCGCCGTCCAGCTGGTGTCCCATTGGTGTTCGAGACGAGATCATGGCTGCACGGCATATTCACTGGCGCTTGTATGAAATCAGAAGCGACCGCAGCTGCTGAGCACAAGAGTAGGCTCTATCTTATCGGGCTTGTCGGGACAAGCTTAGCTTTGGTTTTTAGGGGAGGTACTATGACTGCGCCACTTTTGTCTATCATTCCAGGCAAGACTATCATGCACGACCCAATGGCAATGCGGCCGTTCATGGGCTACAACTTTGGCAAGTATCTGCAGCACTGGATCGACATGAAGAAGGAGGGGAGAAATGTGAGATATTAGGTTGTTCGCGGAAAGTTGTCAGCGTTTTGAGTGCGTCACTTTGAGCTACTACAACTTTCTCAAATCTCGTCGCAGTAGAAATAAGCAGCGTTCGAATCAGCACACTTTTGCCAACCAGCCGGCTTCTCCGTCTGCGAAAAATTTAGTGGCCGAGATTCGACAAAATCCAGGAAAGCTGTTTTGGCTTGGTCCTGATTGGAGAAGGTTTTAGCGAATAAGTTCTGAACGTGTTCGAAAAGGTGGTACTCGCTGGGTGAGAGATCTGGAGAATATGGCGGGTGTGGCAGAACTTCAATTCTTAAATTCGGGTTTGCTCTGCTGACCGGGTTTCCTCTGCTGACCCATGAATTCATTCAATTTAATTTAAATTTGTTCAATTTTCGAACAGCGATTTGTGAAACGTGTAGGTGGGCGTTATCGTACAAAGGAATCGGGCTTCCTCTGCTGACCTATGATGGCTTAAGTTGATGCAATTTTCTGTGCATTTCGTCGATTTTCTCACACTATGACTCTGCTGTGATCGCTCGGCCTGGTGCCAAAAGTTGTACTGGATCACGCCAGCCGCCAACCACCGCATAGTGACCATTGCCTTTTTGGTGGAGGTTCGCTTTGGAAGATGCATAGGGGTTCGTCGGCGTCCATTCGCTGTCAGGAACGTTTGCTGTTATGATAAGGAATCCACTTTTCATCGCAAGTAATGATTCGATCCAAAACAGCTCAGTTTTGTAGCGTAAAAGTTAGTGAAGAACAAATCTCGAAACGTGACAAATCTTGCCGCTTACTCAACTCGTGGGGCACCCACTTTTCGAGCTTTTTACACTTCCAAGGCGTTTCAAAGCATCCACAACGGCAGTTTTACTGACGTCTAGCCCATCAGCATTTATACTATCAATCAAATAGAAATCTTTTCGAGCTTTTCGAGTGCATGGCGCAATCTCGTATCCTAATGCACTATATGGTTGCTGCTTTGCTGCGCTTTAAAACAAAGTTTAATGTGTTATTTCTTCTCTGAAAGTAAAAATTCATAAAATTATCACACTCATTCGGGCTAAAGCTAAAGTTAAAAAATTCAAAAACGTTATTCTAAATTTTCCTTGAACAAAAAATTTCTCTAACCATTTTATTAAATCTGTAGTTCAATCTGTATGAAAGTTGTCTTAATTCGGAAGAGTTCTCTTTGATTTCAAAAGCCATACCGAGCTTAGAAGAGTGTCCAATTTGACGCGAAAAGTGTCCATTTCGACCTGAAAATGGTATATATAGTATAGCAGTATGTAGTAGTAAGTCGAGTATCAAAACACAGTATAGGATAGAGGCAGGAAGGAATAAACCATTGAAGTGCTGTAAAACAATTCCTTAAAAGTAAGTAAAAATATGAAAGCCAAAATACTCAACCCAAGAAAGTTCAGAGTTATCGCTGTTGTCTGCAAAAGATAATGACATAGTGTTTCTTGCTGTCATTTCCGGAGGAAATATGTGGTAAACCACTGAAAGGACACAAAAATTAATTGTTTCACACAGACCAGAGAGCAGGTTTAGCGATAAAGTAAGAGGTCCAACTTTGGTGTAAAGAACATCTAGATTTTGTATGTTTAGAACAGAAGTTAGGTTTAATTTTTTCAGGTTTGCTTTTAAAAACAGAACTGTTAGGCGATTCTAGAACGGAAGAATAGTTATATAATAATTATGGCTATCATCATGATTATAATGATTATAATTAATAGAACAATGATAATCATTACAATCCTGATGCTGCTCGAAGAACCCGTTTAGCTTTCCAGAAAACTTGCGGGGAATAGGGGTGTTCCTTCCCAAGCTTCGTTCCTTATACTTATTTTTCACAATTTTTGTATTTCGCAGCGTTTTCTTCGCGTGTTTTGTGCCTTTCAACCCACTAATAAAAAACACAAAAAACTGTTAAAAACTGACTGGTTTTGTAGCAATCGAGTGCAAGAAACGTCCAAGAAAATCGAAAAATACGAAATGACTGCACAGAAAAGTGGAGAGCACGCAAATAATTTGGTCAAGGAGCAAGAATGCCAACAATTCATGAGATATGGGGACTTTACCTATTGTGTTTTTCCACAGATTCAAGTAAGGATTTCCTTGGAATCGCAACGATACTGCGAAAGCTCATCCAAAAAAAATCGTCCGAAATGCACTTACATGAAGAAGCAGTAAAATTTCAAAAGTGTCAAAAGTAGTGCATAAAATGTCGTTATGCTATTAACGGGAATTTTCATCGTTAATTTTCGTCAAAACTTTTAACGAAAGATGCCGACAAACCCGGTAAATTGGTAAATCGTTAATCGCTAAACGCACACCCTGGTGTGCACACTTCCGCTGCCGCAGTGCTGCCAGCGCTCGGACATTCCTCACTGCCGCTGCGTGCGGCCGCGGCGCCGCTCCACAGAGGGGCACATTGGAATGTTGGCGAAGACCAGCTCCACCCACATTCCACTGCACGCTACCCGCTGCATAGTGTGCACTCGGCTATACATTTCCCTGCTAAACCCGGGCCTAATAGCGTTTCACTTAATAAGAACAAATTGACAGTAGAACGGTTATTTTTTCTTAAATAAGAACAAATTGACAGTAGAACAGTTACTTTTTCTTTCCCATATCAAAGGAACGTTATTGATGTAACCAGATTACATTCATTACTCCCGTCCGCTGTGGCAGCGTATGGCTATCGACGTCGCGTAACGCGACATATGCGAGCACCGCGCGGCAGCCGGGATTAACCCTTTCACGACATTGTCAGACGATGTCATCGCACCCTTTTTTCCGCGCAGGACAATGTCCGACCATGTCGTTGGATATCACCATCATAAAAATAGTTTATGGAAAGTTATCCAACATTTAATAGCACAATATTAATCACTTAGTCCGCCAATATCTACGATCCAGATGGTCCATGGGAAACTTCATTTAGGGCTTTTCATATCAAATAGTGCAAATAAAATAATACAAATAATCAGCACGTGGGAAAAATACGCGCCGTCCCACGCGGCAATCACTTGAAAATCGCGCGTGTCGTGAAAGACTTAGGTAAACGTGCCGTCCTCCTTCAGAGTCCCTTTCATTCAGATGCCACGAATCTTCCACGTCAACTGGTTCCGTCAAGACGCCAACAATAAGTCCTTCTGGCCCGGCTACGGTGAGAATATTCGTGTGATCGAATGGATTCTCCGTCGACTAGACGACGAGCCTAATCTTGGCGTTGACACACCTATTGGAGTCGTACCTAAGAAGGTGAGCATTTGCATAGCGGCTTGAACGGTGGTAATGTAGGCGACGGGCACAAACAACGTAAGCGGATAGCAAATATGATATCCTGATTCTCCTTCGGCTACTAGGGGCCAATAGTGGTAGAAAAATTTGAAGTGCCAAACATGTTGAAGGTACTTGACAACTTTGGTGAAGAAATGCTCAAGGCATTCCAGAAAGTTTGATTTACGTCGAATTTCGTTTTTGGATTTTTTATGGCAATATGACTTATTCAAGTTTGTGGTGTAGACGTTTTTGTTTTATTTACTTTGTTTATTGCACTGTGATGACAATACAGGTGGTCCATATGAAGTGTTACGGGATGCAGAAAGTCCACTTTCGGAACTTTCTCGCTTTCTTTGTGCTCTGCTGTGGTGTTATTTGTTTTCTCCGTATCTTTTAGTCCACCACCTATTGTCGGTCTTCTAGTTGAGTAAACATGGTTTTGCTTGGGGATCGTTCAGCAGTATCTTCAAAAGCAGGTCGTCCGTTTCCACGATTTCAAATGTGTTCAAACTGCGTCGCATGCAAGTACACCGCGTCATCAAACGTTTCGAAGAGACTGGAGGGACCAAAAATCGTCCACGACGAACTGTCAAGACGTCTGCCCTTCGAATTGCTGTCAAAGACAAACTTCACCGAAATCCTGCAAGAAGCGTCAGCAAACTAGCTAAGGAGCACAACTTAAGTCAGTCAGCTATGCATCGACTGATCAGGGAGGATTTGGGATTCTATCCCTACATATTCGTTAAACGAGGCACCTCATTGAAGAAATGAACGCCTCAGGATTGGAGAAATACAGAATGATGAAGGCCCTTACGCGCGGTGACAAGCACGAGCGGATTCTCTTCGCAGATGAGAAGACATCTACCGTCAAACCACTCCAAAATCCGCAGAATCAGCGGAATCTGCTGCCAAAAGGATCATCAAGAGCCGTTGATGTCGGAGGAGCTCGTTTTCCACAGTCCTTTGTGGTATGCGCTGAAATATCGGGCCTGGGCAAGACCAAGCTTGTTTTTATTCAAAAAGAAGTAAAGATCGTTGCCAAATCTACCGGAAGCAAATCCTTGAGGACTTGGTGATTTAGGCACACGAAAACGCTAAATACATCGACAGAACCTACCAGCAAGGTTCTGCGCCAGCTCACGGTGCCAAGAAGACTTTGGAATGGTATGAGACCAATCTTCCCTATTTCTGGGCGAAGGATGTTTGGCCTTCAAACTCGTCCGCCGATCTCAACCCTATGTATTCACCATCTGATCAATCCGGAAGCAAGAAGCCTGTTCTTTCAGATACAGTTCACTGGATTCGCTGAAAGGAGCTCTGGAGAAGGAATGGGAGGAAATTTCACAAGAAATTTTCGCGCGCCTACTCAAGAATTCCCGGATGAGATTAGATGCTCGCATTGAAGCCAAAGGGGATCGTTTTGAATGTGATGTATGATATCTTAAGTAGAATTTTCTTGTCTTTCGAATGGCTGAATCGTTTTCTTATTTGAGTTGGATTGTGCAAAGTTGTATATAGTTTTTTTGCGTAACACTTCATGGGACCACCCTGTAAGTGGATGCTTAAAATTAGAAGCTGTAATAAACGGTTGAAAACAGTACAAATCTGGGCACTATTGTACTTTCAGGCCTCCATAGATCGAGGAGGAGTTTAAAAAATCGTACTTAGTTAGCTGAGGGGATTATTAGGTATGCTTAATACGAGTTAGACCTTCGTTTTTAAAATTTCGGTTGTCAAGATGTTGGGCGTTTGAGTCGGAGGTAACATCAATGTTTGAGTTTGGGTTAAGGTCGATGTTGGTATTGTATATAGTGTTGAATAAGATAAATTTGTCTCCTGACTCTGTTCGCAGGTGAATGAAGGGTTACATGTGCCCACCTGCCTGCCTACTTCTCCACTCAGAGAACTCAGCCAGTCTTCTGCACTGTTCATAGAGGAACAAGCAGAAGGCCCCTGGGAACTCGCTGTATTGAGCACGTCTACCGACATGTTCGTTTACTTCTTTAAGTTGTCTCTTAGCTACTGGTAACCGGTTCTACTTGACAACTTAGAATAGTTTACCTAAGGTCCTTTCAAGTTTTTTTTATCGCCCCTCACTAGGTACTGAACTGCTAGACCGTATAGTTTAGACGGCTTTTTACACCGTTCGTATTATAAAATTTATGATAAAATTACAAACGATAAAAATACAAAACACAGAACTTCAACGCAACGCGACGATGATTCAAAAACATATCAAAGTAATGCCACTAATGAAGAGTGGTTAGTATTTGAGATGTGGCTCGACCGAACGATGAGGAGAAAGCACCCGCCGGCTGTCTACGCTCTCGGCTCCCTCCGTGTTTCAGTCGCACTATGAGGGACGAAAGGGACGAAGGAGGAGAAGGGTCAGGCACGGAGATGGTCGAACCCGACCAAGGAACTTACCTAATCCTTGGGGATAGCACTCACCTAGCAGTGAGGGGCAACCCGCATGCAACCAACGCTGCCTAATTCAACCCGCAAGATGCTTGGACTAGAAGCATACGATAAGTGCACAAAGATGCCCACTTAAGAGGTCGAACTACAACAGCGCCGCTAGAAGCTGCCGGTTGCTAGCAATGTAGACTCTTAACTAGGACGGCAGGTCCCAGTAACGCACCCATGGGAGTCTCACTAGCACTTAAGCCACAAGAAATTTCTCGCCGACAAAAATCGTCAAGTGTGGGTCAAGAGGCAAGTAGGCAACTCTTGACAAGAGCTGCTGGGGAGTCGAACACCGAGTGGGATGAGACGAGTGCCTAGAACCCTTTTTTGGACTTCCTTGTACTCACCCTGTACGAGTGAACTTCCACCCAGCAACTAGCCCTGAAATAGGGATGGGACTACGTTTAGCCTACAATGGGAACTTCGGCTAACATGAGATAGCCAACTGAACCCGCCACCGGCTGTTCCGAAGGCGATGAGAATAATGGGAGGTTACACGGAAAGTCAAGAATCGTAGACCGACTCCTGGATGCTAATAATAGCGTTTACTCCAATCTTCGGGGGAGCTAGGTCGACCCCGACTGAATACGTGTAAAACCCGTAAGACTTCAACGACCCTCTAACTGGAGCACAAAGCAGGACAGTTAATCCCTCTTAATGAGAATCCAAAAGATTAAAAAGGAAAACGAAACGGCCACTGGCCGTCAATACTGTAGTCGAAGGGCTGTTCTCAACTCATGTCGCAGGCGCTCGGCCCGGGCGCGGTGCGGTTCCCGCCGCATCCAGCCCATCGGATCGCTTCCCGGCCTCGCTCGTGCGAGCCCGAGCAATGTAGAGAAGCAAGGCGTCTCAACGGACGAATGGGCCCTGGACTTGACATGGTTGATTACGGTAGGTGCGGGTGACTAAGACTGCCGAGGTTATAATCTCAGATTTCGCCCAAACTTCGGATAGAGGGTTATTTCTGATAGCAAGTTGGGAAGTTTGGGCGAAATCGGAGATTATGACCTTGGCAGCCTTAGTGACACTTAGCTATGGTCACGTACCGTACTTCAGCGTAAACCAAAAACTGATGTCAGATTCGTGATCAGAATACCAAATAATACCACCTCCTAGACGAAATTGGAGGCGAAATCGATGAATTCGACTTTGGCGGCCTTAGTCATCCGTACCTACCGTAACCTATCATAATCGTTTCAATAACGAATATCAGATTCGCCCAGGGAGCTTATTTGGGATTTGATCAGCTTCCCAAATAAGCTCCCTGGGCGAAGCTTGGGCGAAATTTTTTTCCACCTCTCCTCGATCACTCGACTCCTGAAAGTACATTAATGCCCACATCAGCTATAGCAACTGAAGAATAAAAACCTTACAGGTGTTCTACAACAAAGTAGGTGTTACGTATAAACACCCACAGCGCGCTGCCATGGTTCGGAGGCTGCAGAGTGTGATCGGTTTAGAGCGGGTGGGCCATAAGTCTTGCAACAAAATTGGGTGACCTTATTAAGAGACTTTTTCGATTTACCTAGTTGGGTGGGAAGGGAAAGCACATGACTAAAAAGTATGCAACAAAATGAGTGGAGGGTCTCAAGGCCTCCGCACACTTTTGCGGCGAGCGGCGGACGGCGAAAATGATGCGTCATCCCGCTGTGCATCGTAATTGCTCACCTTTTAAGTTTTCCAAACATGTCTAATTAGACCTAGGATTTCGAGCAAAAAATGTAAAAACCAGTAGAGACCTCTTTCGATAGTTCGATGGACGTAACAATCAAAGCCACCTTGACTAACTCAAACTATGATATTTACCAAAATGCACATCCAGGTAGAGCGACGATTTTAACCGTAAAAGGAGCAAATTCCTGTTCCTCATCGCATCTGCATAAGACTAGAAATCCCACCACCTATAGATTCTTCATCATCGTCTATTTACTCATTACTTTTAAAGAACAGATCCTGCTGTATTTCGTATAGTAAAAAGATAGGCTCCAGCACTGACTTTGGAAGAAATAAGGGTCCGTGAAAGGTGCTGCAACGCGGCCTGCAAAGCAGTCTAACAACCTGAAGGCTTTACTAAACCAGAAGAGGCCACTTATGAATAACAAGTGTTCCGTCACGCCTATCGGCGTGCCTCGCACTTGCCGCTTCGCGCGATGTTGCAGTATCGCTAAACTAAGGACAATCACATCAGACTAGCTGCCCTGCTTATGCAGCTTTCTTCCCTCCCTTGCAGTATAAAAGACAATATTTGAATATTCTAGCGCAAAGTTAACTGCAGAAACCTTTATTCCTCGTCCTCAAACAGTCAACCGCATGCATTTTCGGTAGGTCTGATCGGTTTTGGTCGCACGACGAAAAACCTCTTTGTCAGAACCAAGATCTCACACCGCTTCTAACGCTCGTTGAACTGAAATTTTTTCCACGCGGGACCGTTATTGCAGTGACTACCACTACTTGTCCCTCCTTACTGGAACTTACCCCCATTACTCGTACTGGTTCCCCTCAATGATCCCCGCTTTGCCTTAGTAGACGACGTGTTCGGCACGTTTTCTGAATTTTCGGGTACGTTGGATGACGTTGGATGAAATATTTTGGCACCCCGCATTCCGTCATTACCCACTATTTTCCCTATATTCGCCAATCGATAGCCCCTAGCGGACTTCCCCTATATAGTATGAATCACCCAACACGTAGAAGACGTCTGAATATTTTTCGCTATTTTCGCAGTACGTATTTTTCTCCCTATCTCCCTCGATTTTATAACTAGTTTATGACTTATCGCTTAGCGGATGACTCGTATTATAGTATGATGGAGGTCCATCGTGACCTACATTGCATGAACATATAACGCTTTAGATTGTACCAAATATAGTGCATTGTTAGTTTTCTATGCGATTGAGTTTTTGTATTTGTTCAGTATTTATAAGCCACAAGAAGGCACGTCGTAATCATATTTGATACCTGGTCAGAGATATGCGGAATTTTCGTTTTCGTGTTACTAATTCCGGTTTCTAGCCGTGTTAGAAGTTCCGTTCCGTTCTGTGTTCTGCTTATTTGGGCCTAAAGACGGAACGGAAAAGATGACTCATCACTCAGTGATTGTTTTGCACTGACTATTCACCTCATGAATTTAAACAAACGCGGAAGAAAGGAATAAGCTATGCATCACCTTTTCTGTTATTGTGTTGCTTTCAAGCCGGTGGTGCATCCTGATGTTGGAATAGTGTGCTAACCGAATTGGATTTTTTTTTGGAGAGCGACCTAGAATGCTACCTGAAGAAACACTGACTGTCAGCAACAAGATGAGAGTTATCTCGCTAACTAATAGGACATATCTCCAAAAGTGTATGCACGGTGTTTTGATAGGAATCGCTCCGTTTACGCATCGAATGCACTGCGATGCTCACTTGATCTGTGGTGTGAAGCTGTACTTCTTCTTATCGGAAAGACTCTCGTAAAACGTACTGTTAGAAACAAAATTGCTGCATCAAGGAGAACCTTGATATTGCATGTTCTTAGCAAGGAAGAACCGTGTAGATCGGTGTGAAGATTCATGACAAGTGAGGAGTCTTGCATCAATCCACGGGTTGTGATTTATCAGATATTCACCTTCGACGTCACCTTCGACGAACTAACGATCAATCATGGATACATTTACGGAATGGAAGGGTTAGTCGAGTTTAGGCATGTGGAAGGCGATTATTCGGAAACGACACATACTCTAAGGCCACAAAAACGTTTCAAGAGCGCTTGACTCAAGAGCCCAACTTCTTAGCCGGAGCATGCATATCTTCATTTTTCCTGATAATCCTGGCCTTGTTTGGAACGGCAATTTTAGCTCAGTTCTGTAAGCAATTTAGGCTGTTAACAGTCCTTCCTTTTTCCTTTTTCTAGTGTTGCGAATACACAACCTATTGTATGATTGATATAAGAATGTATAAAAACTATACTATAAATATAGTGTCGTGTAGGGCAACTAGAATTTGATCAATAGATGCTAACCCTTTTAGGCTAGCACTAAGAGATAATTACCATTGAGCAGCTCAGCTGGCATAACCTAGCAGTACCGTAAGTGGGTAATCGAGGACATGCATAAGCAATCCACTCTAGGCGCGGTATATCCTTTTAAGACCAGAAGGTTTCTGACCCACTGACAAATATGTGCCCTGTTTATATTCTATGCCCAAAGAATTTCTGCGCAAATAACGCCGCGTTCTGTTATATTTGTCGTGCTCTTGAAGTGATAATGTAACAAACCAGTTATTAGTCGCTTTAGAAGCGCTAATGGTGAACCGCCAAAAGTACTATCTTCCTACTCACAGAAAGATTTTGCATTTTTCGATTTGTTGCACTAATAATATATAAAAAGTCATTCTAATAAGATTCGAATGCAAAGTTCTTTTATTGTCACATGTTGTCGAGGAAGATTCATTAACGGCAATTTAGTTACTGCCACTATTTGTGACATACTTATGACAAGTTAAATAAGTCATGAGTTTTGTGTTATTTCCGTTTTTGTGTTCCGTATTCCGGTTCTCCACTTTTTTTTCGAAAAATATCCGCATATTCCTGGTCGTGATACTGGCCAGAACACTTCAAGAGAGTAACACCATTAGTGGAGTTAAGCAGACGGAGGGCACCTTATTAAGGAGACTCAGTGAACTGCCGACGGCGGATAGCATTAGGGTAGTAAGATGGTCTTGATACGATTTTTTGAAAAAATCCTAAATTCCTCATCATTGATTGGCACGCATGATATATAGTATTGGTGGACCATTCTCGGTTCTTCTCCGTGATAGGTATTCATAGCCACTTTGCCTTCCATAACTTGTTCCGATGTTGATTTCAAAAGAATACTTTCGAGCCATCATCTTTTATTGCATGAATTGCGTCGTGGCAGTAGAGCTACGGCGACCGTTCGAAGAATTAACAGCGCATAGAGAAAGGACACCACTTCCATCAGCGCTCTCAAGCGCTGGTTTGCTCGGCTCAAAAAGGAAGGCACGGACAACAAAGGCATAATCACGGCGCACCATACACTGGAAAACTTCGTTTTCAAGCTGCCGGAGGGGATTCAGAGGTTAGCACCCGCTATACTTATGCTCTCCCAAAAATTTCGAATATTCGAATGGTTTCGAATACCGAAAATTTTCGAGCATTCGAAATCGAATATATTCGAAAAACGCGATTTTTCTGAACATTCGAATTCGAATACATTCGAAAAACGCGATTTTTTGAATATTCGAATTCGAATACATTTGAAAAACGCGATTTTTTGAACATTCGAATTCGAATACATTCGAAAAACGCGATTTTTCGAATATTCGAATTCGAATATTCGATTCGAATATTCGAATTCGAATGAAAAATCAGACTGTATTATAGACATGATAGAAGGCAACACAGAAGAGAAAAGGGAAGCAATACATAACGGATCCCTTCCTAGTTAAGCACGAGGTCTTTATCGACAGGCATCTCATAAACCCCCATGTGAGTCGTAAAAATGAGATAGAGAACTTATACGTAGAACGATCAAAGGGCTTATGGAAGCGTCTAATTTCCTTGCTTACTGGAATACGAATTTTTCTCAAAGGAATACTAGTGTTTTGTTAATTGCTGCTTATGAGGAACAAACGAAAGGTTTACAACATATTTGAAGGGAACATTATCTGGTTGAGCCACTGTAAGCTTCTAGGTCACTTCAAAACAATCCTTTTTGAAATTGGTGGCAGACTGACTGTTAAAGAACTTTCATGAAACGATGCTTTTGCCTAGCGGCAGCTAATGAAGGACTGACGACAAAGTACTACATGTAAATCTGTAGCAAGTCTGTCCTGCTCATCTACAAATGTGAAATATCACAGTGTCGATTTTGCGGCCACAAAATGTATTACAAGTAGCTAGGAATAGGCTACCCATGAGGGCCAGTCTCATTTCGTTCTGGTGATTCACCCAAGTAAGTGGTAGGAATGAATATTTCTTATTTGCGATGAACTTGAGAATGTAGTTATTCTCCAGCCAACATATTGATAAACTACGGTAAACTTCAGAAAAATAGATCGATCGATAACCGGCCGACATACACTGCCTCCCCTTTGTGAAGTCCGGCATACGGCCAACGTATCCATGCGAATCCCACTCCAAGTGGCCAATTCAGAACAAAAATCGATAAAATCGATCGATAACATCCGGCCGACCTACACCGCCTCCCCTTTGTGAAGTCCTACCTTATAATATAGCTTTTGCGGAACTGTAGTCGTTGTAGAAACGAGATCCAGAAGCAGAGCATTCAGACCACGGAGGAGCAGAAGAGCATAGCGTGACAAAAATTACAAAGCCGACTTCATGAGGTACTCTTCTGCACCAGGAGACACCCGACGTGGCAGAAGACAGAAGCGCACCCTGTTGACCCTCACGCCCATCCTGCAGACATTTGCTAGCTTGTGGTCTCAGACTCTTAACTGCAGCGTGAAGGACAAATAACGTCCGTTTAAAGCGCTGCTTGAACCATCATTTTCATTTTTTTTGTTAACAATTCCTACCCTTCCTCGGCCGCTTTGCACAGGCGCAGTAATAAATGTGGAATGCTTGGTACCTCCCAAACAAGAATTTACCTTTATTCTTCCTTCTGCTGTCCTTCATCCTTTACGTTATTACGTTTACGGCGAAAATAGCTTCCAGAACTGCTTGAGTGGAATGCAAAACTGGTCCAGATCAAACTAACCCTTATGTCCATACTCTAAGATCTAAAAAACGTCTGATACTATATAGGAGCGCGCTAAGAGCTGTAGATCGTCGATGTGTCAGAAATTACTGACAGGAACAGGTGCATAAAATTAGCGTAGAATAGGTACACAAAATACGGGAAAATATCCAGACGTCTTGAGCGAGCGCCTTAATTCAGAAGACCATGTCACAGATTGATCAGGCAATCAACATCGGTTGACACTATCCATACTTTTATCGGTGGAAGTGGTTTTCTCTCAGAGTTCACCAATTGGGGTGGCGACGATTACTGGTCCCCGATCGGTCATTCACCACTGCAGCGATTCTCCATGGAAAATTTTTTGCAATTCAACATTGTGAGACGTTGTGGAAGTTCTCCCTCTTAACAGGGCTTTTCGGGAAGTGACTAGTATCGATGAGGCGCTCAGTAGCCGGGCACCGAGCCACCATCGTACCACAGCTTTGATTCGCAGACAGAACCGTTTTGGCGACCCAAATTATACGAGAAACACACCAAGCCTTTTCAAAATACGCCGATACACAAATTCTCGATGGGCATTCGAATGACACTATTCGAATACTTGAATAATTTTTGCTTTCTGGGAAATTGCGAATATTCGAATGGTTTCGAATACCGAAAATTTTCGAGCATTCGAAATCGAATATATTCGAAAAACGCGATTTTTTGAATATTCGAATTCGGATACATTCGAAAAACGCGATTTTTTGAACACTCGAATTCGAATACATTCGAAAACGCGATTTTTCGAATACTCGAATTCGAATATGCAAATTCGAATGAAAATCATTCGAATACCTATTCGAATGGGTCATTCGAGCATAAGTATAGCACCCGCAGTCTCGCGACGAGATTCTGGTGTACACATTCAGCAGTCCTCACTTGCCTCTAGGCACTCGGCTACAGAAGTGCCGACTTCATGGATCCCTTGTGTCTTGACCGATAGCATGTGGTCGCCTGTATCCATCTTTAGTCTCCTCTTCTACACATGAATCCAAAAATGTTTCTGGAAGACTTGATCACTGAAGGGTCTTCTACGATTCTAGCACGTTTCGTATAGTGTGGCACTTTGAAGGAGGACACCCGCCAGCGCAAGCCCAAACGGGCCTTCACCTTAAGAAGTGCAGCTTTCGCTGCTTCTGGGATTTGCAAGGAATCTTGAAAGTTGGAAACAACTCATATTAAAAACGACACACAATCACTTGCAGCATTTATGCCCATCAACCTCATTCTCATCTCTGCGTGCTCACCGAGCGGCGGACTCTTCTCTCTGCTCCGTAATCACATTCTTTCAGTTGATTCTTTCTTTCTTCCAGTTGACTACAGTAACGAGTAGTTGCGGTAGAATGTCAAAAATGCCGCAAAAACGAAGTCAAAAGAGCAAGCAAACATCTCCCACCCTAGCAACTCAAACTATATTACCACAACTACCTGCAGCTTCTGATAATAATTATAGTTCAGCTCAAATGGATTACACTAAGATGTCTGCTGCAGAGTTGATCAACGCAATTCTTAAGCGCAACACTGACCCTATTGTTGAAAAAAATGATTGAGGCACTGATACCAAAAGTGATACAGGATATTCAGAATGGAATATCAGAAGATAAAAAATCTAGAAGCATTGTGATAAGTGGGCTACCCGAGTCCCCCAATACCAATACCATGGCTTCTGCCAGACAGTTGCAACTGGAGAAACAAGTAAACGATGTGATGGATGTGTTGAACGTGGAATGTAGGCCACTTCAGATCTATCGAATGGGGGTAGTGAGAAACGGTAAACCACGTCTTGTAAAGGTAGTACTTCCAACAAGAGCTCATTGGAGAGCCGCTCTCTCGATTGCATTTAAGCTTAGAAATAACCCTGCACTCAAGCAAACTTTCGTACGCAAAAGCATGAATGCTGCTGAACTACAAGAATTCAAAGCCTTGAAACATGAATGCTACGAACGCAATAAACAGTTAGGCGATCGGGTATGGGTAGTTTACCGCGGTGAACTGAAACGCACAGACGAGCTTCCTAGACCGTGCAATTCGGGAAACGACCGACCCACCTCAATCAATCACCAAACATCGGGAAACTCGAGAAACAGCCGACTCACCACAGTCAATCAGCGGAATTCGGGAAACGACCGACCCACCCCAAGCAACCCCCAAACACCGGGAAACGGCCGACACTCTTCAATGAATCCGCTAACACGAACAGCTATCTTTTCAGTGCACGCAGCCTCACAAATAAGACACATCATTTGAAATTCTTTCTTCAATGTTACGAACCAGATTTTCTTTTTGTGACAGAAACATGGCTATCCTCGAAGGTGAACAACCCGGAATTAATTGGACATTTACCATACAAAATTTTCCGTGCAGACCGCACAGATCGTAAGGGTGGAGGAGTATGTTGTTTTACTAATGATTACATCAACGTATTCCCCATTGCTTCTCCTTCCAGTCTTCACTCAGACATCCTATTCATTGAAGTGATAGATTCCACCAGTCTTCTAAATTTTACTGTAATTTTGATATACAGACCGCCCAGCTCAAGCACTATTGATGACGAAGATCTCATCAACTACCTAAGTTATGTATGCTCTTCGCATAACCACGTTATGATCTTAGGTGATTTTAATCTTGACATTAACTGGAAATCTCTCAAAGCATTCACTCCAAGTTCAAAAAAATTTCTAGACTTTTTTCTTAATTGCAATCTAAAACAAAACGTTTGTGAACCCACCCGTGGCGAATCTGTACTTGATATCATCCTTACATCCTGGGCTAGTGTACAAAATGTTTCAACGTCTGCACCCTTCGCATCTTCTGATCACAACATTGTTAATTTTGAAATTGTATCTGTCTTGCCAATTCCGTTTAAGATACCTTTACCAAATTTTGCTCAAGCAGACTACATCGCGCTATCATCCTACTTCTCCTCAATAAATTGGTGGAACGTATTTCAAAACTATACATCTGTTGAAGATATGTACAAACGATTTTGCCTAATAGCGTACCGCGGTTTTCAAATGTATGTACCCTTTCACTCCATGGAAGCGCCAAAACAAAAATACCCCAAACATATCACAAATCTCATCATGCAGAAATGCCGATTATTTCGAAATTTCGAACCCTCCCAGATTCACTGTTTCAACCTCAATATAAGAGAGTCTGCTCAAGATTGGATAGTCACTTAAAAAAGTTTCTAGCAAATAAAGAAAGACGCATGGCCAGGAAACCAGATAATAAACGTCTATTCAACTGGATCAGCCGTACACTTAAAGGAGTAGGCAACCTTCCAGTGCTTCATTATGATGCTGGAAACAAATATGTTGAAGAACTGAGAAGGCTAATGCCCTAGCCAAATTTTTTGCCTCCGTTTTCTCACCCGATAGTCAAAATCGCGATGGCAATTGTTCTATTTCATCCCAGTCTTCCAGAAATTTTGATGAAATTAGGATTTCTCCTGAGGAAGTGTTAAAAGTACTGAAAAAGCTAAAGTGTTCCTGTTCCTTCATTTATGATGGCATACCTCAAATTGTGTATAGGAAGTGTGCCTTAGCGTTATATAAACCTCTTGCAATGATCCTTAATGCGTCCTTACTGTTTAGTGAAGTTCCTTCACTTTGGAAAGAAGCCATTATTACTGCCATTCCAAAAAAGAAAACTCCTCTCTTTTAACTAATTTTCGTCCAACTAGCATTACCGCACCACCGATCAAAGTTTTAGAGAAAATCGTAAGGGATAAATTAATCTCATGGCTTAATAAGTATAAGTTGATACCTCTTGAACAGCATGGCTTTACTATTGGAGCATCAACTACTACCCAAATGGTTGATTGTGTTTATGACTGGCACACTGCCCTAAACAAAGGATATTCCATAGACGTCATTTACTTTGATTTTTCTAAAGCATTTGACAAAGTATGTCATTCGAAACTACTTTCCAAATTGAAGAACATGGGTATAGGAGGTCCATTATTGAACTGGCTCACTTCGTATCTACAAAACAGAAAAATGACAGTGAAAGTAGGAAACTCCTTCTCCGAACGTTATGACTGCACCAGTGGAGTACCACAAGGAGGTGCTCTTTCCCCTTTACTCTTTCTCATTTACACCAGTGACTTGCCAGCAAAGCTGATAACTCACCCCTTAGTAAAAGTACAGATGTTTGCAGATGACGTGAAAATATATGGAACTTAAACAATTTAAATCAGTTAGAAATCCATAGTGCTTTAATAAAATCTATATCAAAAATGATGGAGTGGGCTTCAGCATGGGAAATTCCAATCAACCTTTCAAAAACGGCTACCTTTCATATGGGGAACTTACCCATGATGGAATATAAAATCAACAATAATGTTTTGGATATAGACAGTACTCCACGCCATCTTGGCCTTCATCTCAATACAGGACTACGATTTGATAATCACATTGACATCATCGTGCGGAAGGCCTTTTCAGTCATGTTTTCTATCTTAAGAAATACATGCACCAATGATCCCGCAGTACTACTGAAGCTTTATAAAACCTATGTGATCCCAATTATAGAATATGGCTCTCAAATATGGAGTCCCCATACTAAAAACAGACAAATAAAACTAGAAAAATACAGAGAAGTTTCACACGAATCTTAATGTTTAAATGTTTTCCAAGTGCAGATTACCCACGGAGCATGCCCAACTACAAGGAACGGCTAAGATTATTCAACCTTCGTAGTCTTCTATATCGAAGAGTGGTTAACGATCTAACATTTTGTTTTAAAATATTGAAGGGAGAGCTTAAACTGAAAGCTAGTAAATATTGGATTTTCAGACCCAGTCGAGGCCGTATAAGTACGCTATCACTGCACTGTGAAAGAATTCATAGTAGACACGGAAATGGGCTATTGAACTCACTGTTCTTTCGAACAGCGAGATGGCTTCAATTAATTCCACGCAATATTATAGAGGCACCTAATGTTCCGACATTTAAAAAGAGACTTAAAAAAATAGATCTGCTATCAACTCTTAACATTCCAGATCATTTGTAAACACTATCTGCGCAGATCAATGAAGAAATTTTGATTATCCCGACATATGAAGCATGGCGTTCGCTCTTTATTTGTGCTGCTACACGAAGAAAACAAGAAATCATTGGAAGAAAAAGACAGGCTACAATAACTATACCGTCTCTAACTCAATACCGGAAACGGACTACCTTACTATTATTACATAACGCTAGTATCCTATTATAAGGATAAATAATAATAATAATTCTTCAGACGTTCCCGACTTTGCTCTATTACACACATGGGCTCCGATATTTATATCGACAGTGTTCAATTACTCTCGTGGACTATAATGACGACAATATATATATCCATATTGCTCGACTGTTTTCGCGATTACAACGACTATACTGCCTATATATCTACATATCTATATCTACATATATATCACTTATAGCGCACAAATATGCGCATTGTAATAAATAAATAAATAAATTATCCCGGCATATGCGTTCGCTCTTTATTTATGCAGATACACGAAGGAAAAAAGAAGTCATTAGAAGAAGAATACAGGCTACAATGATTATACCGTTTTCTTCTCAATAGCTAGGCGGACAACCTTACTATTATTACATAACGTTAGCGTCCTATTATATGGATAAATAATAATAATAATTCTTCAGACGTTCCCCACATTGCTCTATCACACACATGGGCTCCGGTACTTATCTCGACAGTGTTTAATCATTCTCACGGACTATAACGACGACACTATCTATATCTATATCTACTTTGCTATTCTATTCTATATTCTGACGACACTATCTATATCTGTATTGCTCGACTGTTCTCGCGATTATAACGACTATACTACCTATATATCTACATATTATATATATAATTTATAACGCACAAATATAGTGAAGAGATCCTGATTATCCCGACATATGAAGCATGACGTTTGCTCTTCATGTATGCTGTTATACGAAGAAAACAAGAAATCATTAGAAGAAGAAGACAAGCTACAATAATTACGTTCCCGAAATTGCTCTATTACGCTCATTAGAAGAAGAAGACAAGCTACAATAATTACGTTCCCGAAATTGCTCTATTACGCTCATGGGCTCCGATATTTATATCGATAGTGTTCAATTATTCTCGCGGACTATAACGACGACACTACCTATATCCATATTGCTCGACTGTTCTCGCGACTATAACGACTATATTGTCTACATATCTAGATATCTATATTGCATATATATATATATATTCTTTATGGCGCACAAATATGTGCATTGTAATAAATAAATAAACCTCCGAAACTGGCGAACTGTGTTCGGTAAGAATGATCGAGTCCGGCTTCTGCCCACCTCCTTCACCACAACGCTAGGCGGCATGTAGGCCCGTAAAAAAATGGAGGAGCTGGGTTGGGACACGACTCCCCTTATATTTCTCCTCTGATTTTCACTTATTCCCTTAAAACATTCATAGCGAAGAAAAATCGCTTAATTTGAAGATGTTGAAAGGGCGGTCAGCGAATTCTTTGACTACAAGTGTTTTAAGCTCTGCGAGAGGGGAATCGTTGACCTGCCTATTAGGTAGGATACTGTGAAGGTTAACAATTTTGTGTTTTTGAGTAAATTCGATTCAGTGTAAGCTGAAACAGGAAGTGAAAAAATGTCGAATACCCCAAGACTTTACTAGCACCTTGGTACTTTCAGGGCCAACGAAATATATTACAAGACAATCGTTTTTTAATCAGGGCTCAATCAACGCGGAAGGGCTGCCGGATATCAACTGGGACGAACTGATGTCCGTACCAAAGGACTACTGGTTAAATGATGCCAAGGAGACCAGACAATTTTTGGAGGAGCAGGTGGGCTTCCTACCTGCAGCGTGAACCGCGCTAGTTTATCCACACATGACCAGTTGCAGGTGGGTCCCGATCTACCGGCCGAGGTTCGTGCCGAGATGGACGCGCAGGAGGAGCGCATCTACAAGGCGTAGTTTCGAGCACGATCCTGATATCGCTGTATTTTCCTTCAGAAACGGCGTTTGTTGAGGCTTAGTTGTATAAAGGGAGCAGGCTATATAAGCCGTTTTGAATACCACACTCATATGTATTATTCATAAAGGATTCTAATCACCTGTTTGAGTGCGGTCGCAGAAAACCAAATACGTCTATGTTCGTTAGTTCATTATTCAGCTTTCACGGCACGAATGACTCAGCATCTACAGTTACGGCCGTAGACTTTTCAAAAATCCCGACAAAGCCACATTTTCGCGTCTTTTTCGGCCTTTTGAAACAACAGCCTTAAATATTAACCACTCGAGAACAAGCTCATTTTTGAATTCTCAAACTCTATCAGATAGCGTAAAAAATATTTCCAAATCTTCAGAATTCAACCGAATTTCCCAAATTTTTAATTTTACTTTCAAAATGGTGGTCAATCGCAAACCGTTGCACGCTCACAATTCCTGTAATTTCAGGTTTTTTGAGAAACAGTTGGCACAGTTCGATTAGTCTCTTCAAGATCTACCCAAAATTATATACCGCTTTACAACCCGCCGCATTTTCGCTGTGGGTGACCAAAAAAATGACTGTACCAGGCTCTTTGCCATTGGAACAGCTTATTTCGATGGAATTTCATTTCATTTCATTTATTGCACAAGTTGTGGGCCTTAAATAAATAAACAACAGTAGACAGAAACAAAAACAGTGCATGTTTTCGGAGTATTTCAAGCATGACCTACGTCACCAGTGCCTTGTCATGTTAGGAATGCTTTGAGGATTCGCTATGTACACTGCTTCTAGGGTGGAACCTATCAATCGACCGGGCATAACAGCTCGCACGCTCGGGCATGTCGGAGCGCGATAACTGTCTCAAGTGCGAATCTTTCCGGCTGGCTTATGCATTTTGTAGGCAATACAAAGTCCAAGAAGTGTGATGCTGAAAGACAACAACGTAGCTTATGATTGGACAAAGTTGCAGTGGTGCGAAAATGCAGGCTACCCTTGTGTGACACGATTTTTTCCGAGTTCAGTCGACTACTGCGGGAAGACAATATGCACTGTGTACAATATGCATTGTGAATGTCGCACTCTCAGAGCATTCGTGGCACGACAGACCACTGGTGACGTACGCCATGTTGGAGTTACTCCAAAAACATGCAAGCCTTGGGAAATAAGCCACTCCAAAGCAAAAGAGCCTGCTTCAGTAATTTTGGAAACCCACAGCAAAAATGCGTTGGCCTGACAAATCCGTATATAGTTGGTCGCGGGTTCACGCGATTCATTCCGGACCGGTGGGTCGACACGAATGACGCCGTCAATCAATTTAGCCTCTATACCTGTCGCGTCGTGCAGTGACGGTATTGACGATGCCTTAGGGCCCCCCATATAATGATACCGTAACTGCGCGCAAAATCACACACGTTACTGTTAAATATTGTGAACCCGGACCATATCTTTACATAAGCATACTAAACAATGTCGTTATCACCTGACCGTGCTGTCTGCCGACTACTTCCGGCCTTTACACCCTTTACACCAGATTTCAAAGAAAGTAAAATTAACCTTGGAAAGATAGAGTAGATTGTTCCTCCCTAGCTTTTGGAAGATGCTACTGATATGACAGTAAAGGAAAGAGCAATAAGGCTTTTTATTTCCAGAGAAATGATTTGGTGCAAAAACGCATCGTTGAAAAATTAGCACATGTGAAGGCACAAATAGACAGCCTTGGTTTGTTGTAAGTATTGATGGTCTAAAATTGACTCCTGTGATCGTGAAAAGCGTAGTAACCACAAACTAATATCTGCAAATATACTGGCAGTACCGATCTCCGTTCCTCCACGTGGTGCCACTGGAAGCTCTTCGCTCTGCGAGCTAAGCCGAGCACGTACACTCGGTTGCAAGCCACAGGCACTTGTGAGAGGCCGGCCTACGAACGGCTTGTGTCACATCATTTGGTTGATGACGTTCAAGAGGTTTCGAGATAATGCTACGGCGTCCGCGGGAGCCGACGCGCACTCGCAAAGCCCAGCGAGTGTGAAAAGTATGCGAGGCTCCTTGATGCGAGAACGGCATCGGGGGGGGGGGGGCAGCTGAGCTAGTCTGAAAATCCCGTGACGTAAGCACGACTCGCGTAGCAAAGCTGAATGTGGGTACGTTGACGGGCCACTCGTGCCAGTTGATTGTAGCACTGAAGCGTAGAAGAGTTGCTTTCTGTGCGGTTTAGGAGACGAGGTGGTCCTGCAGGAAGTCAAGGGACATAGGACATGGCTTCAAGGTTGAACGTTAAAGATTTTATGTGGAAGTCCCGGACCACCAGTGGTATCGATATGATTGTCTCCGAACGTTTCCGTGACGCGATAGCAAGCGTAGAACGTTTCGATAACCATTTGATGAGAGTTGTTGTCACCATAGAACAGCGCCGATGTCATTTCATTTCTGCATATGCTATACAGTCTGGTTCCGAGCAAATCAATAACGAGTTCTGGTCGCTGCTTAATGAGAAAACAGCGGAGGTGCCATCAGAAGATATGGCTGTTGCAGCAGGTGACCTTATTGGTCACGCCGTAGTTGCGGAAGACGGCTACAGCTGCCATGGTGGTTTTGGTTATGGCTCAAGAAACGCCGTTGGTGAGCGCATCCTGAAGTATGCAGAGTCGCACGACTTCATCATCGTGAACACCAAATTTCGTAAACGTGACTCCCACCTCATCTCGTTTTATAGCGGGAACGCCAAAACGCAGATTGACTATACCGTTGATAGGCGCTGGGACCAAGGTCTTGTCACGGACGCAAAGACTGTGCCCTATGAGAGGGTTGCTACGAAAAACAGTCCGCTGACTTGCGCTCTTAAGTTTGCCCCTCCGAGACTGAGGCAGGTCATGCGGTCCTGCAAGGACCAAGTGGTGGCGATTGAACGAGAAAGATGCACCGCTTGTTCCTTGCATAAGGTTGCCGACGATAACAACTGTCGACGAAACTTGGAAAGACGCTACTTCAAACTCGGCACAACGAAGCCTAGACAACGGTGGGTCGACAAGCAGGCATGGCTGTGGACTGACGATGTCAGAGAACAAGTGCGAAAAAAGAAACGGCTCTATCACGCATTTATCGATGATAAAACTATTCATGATTAGCGGAATTGTCGAGAAGCGAAAGAGCGGCAAAGAAGGCAGTAACCGCTGCTAAAGTCGCACACTATGCTGATGTGAGCGAAAAACTGGAGACGCGCGATGGTGCGCGTTATCTTTACCGACTTACCAAACCTCGCCTTCGCCAAGCAGAAGACATCGAGAACTTCTTTAGCATTAACGACGATAACAGTCATCTTCTGATGGAAGGGGCTATGAAGCGATGGCACGACTACTTCGGGGAAATCTCGAATGTTGAGTTTGACCATCCTGCTATTTCTTTTGCATCTCCTGTATACCGGTTCCGTTCAGAAGATCACAGTGAGCGAAACCGAAGCAGCCCTGAGCAAGATGAAGTCAGGCCAAGTCATTGGCCCCGATGATCTGCCGGCCGACCTGTGGAAGTCGAACGCTTGGTGCCCTGCAGACTGGCTGATAGAGTTTTTCATTCAGGTTGCTGCTGAGAAGAAAGCGCCTGAGAGCTGGTAGCAAAGCACGACCAATCGATGTGTGGATATGCAAGAAGGATGGCAGTCCTGCGGACTGCGCTAATTACCGCCTTCTTTTACACACCATGAAAATCTTTGAGCGAATTGTCGACCGACGTATCCGGGATGTCGTCCAGTGGCTAGATTAATCAACAATTTAAATCGAACAGAGAAAACGGAGAAAATACAGCCAAAATCCCTGATAGCGGCCTTACCGCTGGTGAAATGTTTCACCATATGGCTTGATAAGCCGCGGTATCAGGGATTTCGCCTGCATTTTCTCCGGTAAATTGCTGTAAGTCGTTGACGAATCTAGCTCCAGCTTCGTACTAATCGGTTTGGTTTCTTCTCTGGCTGTGGCATCGTGGGTGCGCATTCTGTTCTCTTGCCCAAATAATCGAGTGCGAGTGCCAGCGCTAACCTCAATGAAGTTTCCAATCTCTGTCGGAGTGCACCAGGTTCTACGCTATCCCCACTGCTCTTCATGGTTGGATGCAATCTCTCTCTAAATCCCCAAACCTTGGACGCTGCTGTAGGCTAATGACGTCAATCTTGCATGTGAAGACAAACCCAAACTCGAGCTACAGGCACAGGCGTGGTGCGATCGCTTGGCATTGTTCGGTCCCAAGCCAAACGTCAAAACGACGAAGTACTTGACGACGAGTGAACGAGGAAGAATCTACTAATATAAACGGTACTGAGTATAACTGTTCTTGATGGACCGTTCCCATCTATTTTACTTTGCGCAAACAGAATTTTGTCGTCTCAATCAAATAGAAATGGCGACGATGTAGTTGAGCGCATCCCACAATATCCTCTATTAGTAACTTGGTTTAAAATTTAGTTCATTATTTAAAAAAAGAAAAATGCTATAAAATTTCAAGCAGTGTTAACATTTATTGGGTTAGATGGCTTTCAAATTTTCAAATGATGTCATGCTAAATTTTTTCTTTAACAAAAATTGTTCTAAACGTCTCTAAGAGTCTTAGTTTTACCTGTAAGACGCCCGTTTTGATTTAGAAAATGTTCCCTGGATTTCAAAAGCGTCCAGCTTGCTTAGAAGATATTAGAATTTGATTTGAGAAGTGTCTAGGCTGTAGCAATACCATCTACTCCAACAGTCAGGTGGCCATTGGAAGCAATGGGAACGGCAGCGTATGCCAGCCGGTTGCTTCTCTGAGTCTAGTCGTGGGCAAGTATCACCAAATGTATAGCCTTGGCAGCCGATCGTCCAACTTTATGGTATATTACGCGGGAAAGTAGTCAGGGTACGGATCATGCGACGACGTCCCCATGCAGTTGATGTGTCGTAGAACTGGGGCAAAAGAATCCAGATTCAGAGCACCTGCCACTGTCGCCGTACAAGGGGCATCCTGATTCAGAACATATGTCATGGAACCAGAGATGAGCGGACAATGAAATTTTGAAACCCGGATAACGGATAACGGATAATTTTACACAAAAATGGCCGGATAACGGAAAAATGGATAACGAACAAACAACAAAAATTAAAACTGATTTTAAACCATTCTTTCTCCAATGGTAGGTCGGTAATTGTAACACTGTCCACGTCACATGTCAAATAAGCCACTTTTTTCCTTCTCATTGGTGTTTTTTCTTCAAGGCGCATAGTAGCGCAGTTGGAAGTGCCGTCTATCGCATGCTCTCCGATACAATGTTCTTGGTTCGATACCAGGCTTGTCAGGGAAGAATAATGCACTGACTTGTCCATATGCTGGCCACCGCAAGTCGCTCTGAAAGCCAAATGGGCGTTCCTACTGGCTCGACCAGGTCATGTAGTAGTAGAATGCAAGGCGCATTCCAGGAGCCTTGGTGGGGCAGTCATTAAAAACAGCTGCTTGTTGTGTATTCTTTAATCAGCTTTAACACTAATTCTTGCCCAGATCGAACAAAACTCTCTATATTGCTCCGAACAAGGTGAATTGCTGCTAAGCGTATTTGCGGAGAATGGCAGTAAATTCATCAAGCTGTGGAACCTATGCTGATAAACAGACTTATCTCGGCGGCCGCAAGCGTCTTCTTCAGGGCCCGGATAAGAGCAGAGGAATTGCTAATTCGATGATCATTTCAAGTGCAGTAGTTTCACATTGATTCGAAAAGAAGATGAAAAAGGCGTTGGACAACGGGTGTCCTTACGAAAGAAGGCAAATCCCGGTAAACTCTTCGCATAGAAATAGACGAGACTCATTCTTATGCTCATCCAAGGATGATTTATCAGCTTTTCGGTTGGTTCCACAGCATTGTTAGTCTGGTTGTTTTGCTCCTCCTTCATTTCGTCTTTTCATTAGCATAAGAAGCTATTACAACCCGCTGTGATTCACGGACAAGTACTCTTTCAAGCTTTACTTTTGTTGTTCAGACTCTGAAGGTGGTTGTGCCAAAACGTCAGCCGAATTAGGTTCGTGTACCAGTATTGGATCCACAGCTGCTTGACAGCTTTTTCTACTGTTCAACAACTACCCGTAAACCTACAGATGAATCTGGAATTATTAGGAAATATTAAAATACTGGAACATAGTGGTTGTACATCGACCTGCCACAGGAAGTTATCACTGGAAGCATAGTTTCAAAGAATTAGAAGTCGCACATTTTTAAAAAGAGATGATTTACATGAACGTTTACCCTTTTTTCCTCTGTCGACTGGTTTTTCGAGATCGTGCATTATGTCAGAAGAAATTTTGGTGAAAACCCCACAATTAGAAATGACCAAAGAAGCGTTCTCATTTAAAAACCTCTATGAGCAGGTAGATAGTTTAGCCTAATCGTACCATAGGGAACTAACCATAAGAGAAGACACCAATCTAGCACGGCAAACGTACCACAATTATCAGTGCAAAAAAAACGATTTGTAAAAAATTGTCCTTATATTTCGCTAACCATAAGAAGCCCAATTAATTCAGCTGAATTAATTCAGCCATTGATAAGCAGTCGTAAGTCAGATTTTGTTGTTCGTTATCCGGCGATTTTCGGCCGGATAACGCCCTGCATGGAACTCTGTATGTCATGGAAGAAATCAGAACACGCGCCTACGACGTTGTGCGCTATCCTATGCAATAATATGTCTGCTGTTATTATATTGCTAAGGATAAGAAGTGCATTTTGGAGTATAAACGGATAAAAGCCGTTTTGAAGATCCTACGCTTCCGTATCCTTCTACCCTCTTCTACCTTTTTGTGAGGCCAGTATTTTTACCTCTTTTTGTCGAACCTCTGCTGCGAAGATGTTCTATATCTGTGGTTTAGGAACGAAGATTCCACGCAGACGTTTGTAGGCAGAAAGGCGAAAAGCGTGCGTGCTCCATGCCACGAGCGGAAGGATTAACGTCGCTCTTCATTCCTTTTTCTCACGAGAAGGAACGTTGTTTACGGACGGTTGTAGAACAAAGAACGTATTCGCTCCCGTGTGGTTGTGAATTAATGTTAGAGAGCTTTTTTCGAACAGAATATGTCTGCTGGTGGCATAATCATGAGAAAGTCCGATTCTACAACATCGAATATTGCATCCACGTGTGCTGAAGCATTTCAATCTGCTCATTGTCTTGCGTACGTTCTTGCAAGGCCTGATTCCCTGGCTTCAGTTGCGAATTCGGTTCATTTTTTGAATAAGTACATTGAGAAGGGGTCCATCTACGGAGAAAATGCCCGATTCTCATGGTGAGTGCTGCGTGCGGAGAAAATGCTCGCAAAACAGGGAAGGAATGCCCGCGTCATCGAGGTGAAGGTGTGTTGTGCAAAAGTATGTATCCACCCCAACCTTGTTTTGCGTTTATTTCTGCAGGCTCGCACTAGTTCCACTAGTTTTGCCGCTGTCGAAAATAGGTGGGCCCTCACTTTCAGAAAATTTTTTCGTCTCTCTCGAGAAACAGACTTTTTAAAAAAGTTTTTTCGTATGTATCCACCTACGAAAAACAATTTTTTAGTAAATTGGAAAGTTGATCGGACCGCCATTATTTCTTATAACGGCATATGCCCTGTAATGCATGCTGTTGACAAGGTTCTGGATGATTTTACCTTCGATGGTGTCCCAAGCAGTTGAAACCGTTGCCACGTCATTGAACTGTCGGTTATTCGCGTATACTCGTTGACCAAGATGCCGCACTTGCTCTCTATCGGGTTGCAGTCAGGTGAGTAGGCCGGCTAGTCCGCAACTTGAAACTTGTGACGGAGAAGCCAATCTTTGGCCGGCCTGGACATAAGGACTGTAGCGTTGTTCTGCTGCAGAACATGTGTCTAGCATCTTCTGCCTCCGAAGAAAGGCAGAAGGCTAGACACCTTATCTCATCATAGTCCGTGCGACACAACGGAAGACTAAGTTTCAGGTTTCCGCTGCTGCAGGCGTCGGCTTAATGATTCCCTTCCGAGGTCGCGACGGGTTGGCAAAGATAAAAAGAATTAATCTGAATGGTCGCGATAGATACTGATATTACTGGATAGACCTGCGAGAAGCCCCGTCCCAACTTTGGAGGCGGATCACTAGGCCGATGTCTGTAGCAGCGAAAACCTGAAGCTTGGTCTTTCCTCGTGTCGCCCGGACAGTCTGGAGTGTGAGTCTATCCTTCTTCTTGGTCAAGCGATTTAATTTTCACAATGTTTAACGCTTCAGTCAATTTTTAACTGTAAGCCTATTATTGGTCTCATCAAAAACGTTTCCAAAATTTGAGCTTCCTTGTTTCTCGTGCAGAAGTAGAATGCGCGTTTAAAAGTCCAATCTTTATTCTTATTTTGGCAGAGTGAAACGTTCTTCAAAGGATCCAAGAGCTCCAGCGTTCCATGTGAATGGCGAGCAAGCCCTTTTTCGAAAGACATCGTCTTTTAGCTGCTTATTAATGAGAGAGCTTTATTGTACTTCATGGAGCACATCTGCCTAGGTGTTTCAGTCAGCTCATAATCTAGTTGTCTAGAGAGACCACGCAAATCTGGCAAGTGCCTAGATTCCCTGGTTTCCGCTTTTTTGAGAAGACAAATATGCTAATGGAAGTAGCAAGTCTTTTTAAGTCAATCAGTTTTTTTGCGGATAAACGCTTAGTCATATGTATTCCTGAGGCACTACGCTACTCCGATTGCAGAAATCTGTAGCTAATTCGCTATGTAAATAAAAACCTTGGAGTGTCTCAACCTTTTTTGTCAATGGAGACAGAGACTGCACTCATGCCGTTCCTAAGATATACATAATTCATCTTGCTTCTTCGAATTGTTTTAAAACTACAAAATTTATTCGAAAATGTATTAGTTCTTTTATGCATGTTCCTATTCTGGTGACGACGTCCGTTCCTCTACGCGGTGTCACTGGAAACTGTTCGCTTCTGCGAGCTAAGCTAAACATGGACATTCGGGTACAGGCGACAGGCCCTTGTGACAGGCCGGCCTGTGAAGATCTCATGTCACATCACATGATTGATGACGTTATGTGAGTACCGTGATAGTGCTGCAACGTCCGCGGGAGCCGACGCGCCCTCGCAAAGCCCGGCGAGTGTGAGAAGAAGGTTCCTGATTCGAGGGCGGCATCATGAGTGGGGGGGGGGGGGGGGGTAACTGAGCAGGTCCTGTCACGTTAGTGAGATCCGCGTAGCTATGCTGGGTAGGTTGATAGGCAGCTCGTGCTTGTTGGCAGAAGCACTGGAGGAAAGACGAGTCGACTTAAGTGCGGTAAAGAGACGAGGTGGTCCTGTGGTAAGTCGAGGGGCATAGGCCGAGGCTTCATCGTCATTCTTTGCGGCAGTCCCAGGGCCACCAGCGGAGTTGGTGTAGTTGTCGGCAAACGCTTCCGAGGCGCGATTGCAAGCATAGAACTTTTAAATGATCGCTTGATGAAGGTCGCAGTCGCTGCTGAACAGCTTATGTACAATTTTTCTCTGCGGACACTCTGCATGCTATGAGGGAGCCAAGAACGAGTTTTGGGCCCTGGTTGATGAAAAGACAGTAGAAATGTCATCAGAAGACGTTGTCATTATCGAAGGTGACCTTATCGGTCATTTGTTTTAACGACAGAGTCTCTGTTGCATTATGTGAGGGCCACCTGTTAAAGACGAAATAACTGTGTCGGAAAAGGGTTGGTCCTACAGGGTGTGGTCGCAGAGGCTTTCGACAACAGAGAAGGGGACTTGTCAGAGAGGGAGGTTGGTAGCTGTTACAGGCTGCCGCTGAAGAGCAGAGCGCAGTACGGCAAAAGGATCGGCGGGCCACAAAGGTCGCATGGGTGGACGCAGGAGAGCAGTTGTAGGACGCCATGAGGCAATAAAGGCCAAGAGATCAACCGCCGCTAGCTGGGCGCGGAAAAGCAGATGTATAAAGAGCTCGTCAGAGAGTATTATTGTTGTTTGCCGACTACAAGGATCCCGATGACGACGTTCTTCAGCACGCACCAGGATCCACCCGCGCACCGTCTCCCTTTCTTTGCTCCCGTCGCAGTAGTATTGCATTTCTCGGTTTTGAGTTCTTGTCCTACTATCGTGTTGTCAAATAACGTTTTGTGATGGCAAGTATGTTTGTTGAGGCAAGAGGAACCTCTAAAAAGGCATGGTCGTACATGGAGTCGAACCAAGCTACACTTGAGTCGCACCTCTTCACTGAAGTTTGGGGGAAGAAGGATGAAGCGGACTCAGTAAGGCGAAGAGGAAGAACTCAACCAGTCACAAAAAAAGACTACTCCGAGGCCACCACTGTTTGAGGGGTTTTCGTTGTAACTGGGAAATTTGAAGTGGAGTAGAGCGAGTCCCTGCGCTGTGAGAGCCGGTGGTCGCCAAAAAGGAAAGGAAATTGATAGCTAAATTGATTGCTGCAAGAAGCATCACAATGCTGGCAACTGGTCGATATGGCCAGAACTCAGGTAGGAATACAGTATTACCAAAAGACAAGAGGAGAGTCGAAAAAGAAGGGTTTGGAGGCTCTGCAAGAGATGCAGACAAAAATAATTGAGATTCTCAGTGAAAATAAATAAGGATAGGAAGAGTGAGCTTGAGAAGGATTAGAAACGGATTGAATATGTAGAACAGACTATAGGAAAAGGAAAGAGAAATGGTGGAAATAATAAAACAGAAGCGGATGAAGGGTGTCACGACTGTTTGAGCTATGTAAACCCAGTGTAGCGGGACGGAAAGGCGCTGGCCGAGATTTGCGAAATATTAAATAAGGACCTGTTGTAGATCAAGAATGATGTTGCTATCTTCTAAAAAGTAGTCGAGAAATCGGACAAGGAAAAGTGGTAAGGTACGCTAGAGTCCTCGGAGAGAGAAGAATAATTGTGAACGATTGTGCACAAGAAGGTACATTGCAGAAGCCGGCGAACGATTGTGCACAAGAAGGTACATTGCAGAAGCCGGCGTATTCGACTGCGCCACCATATGTGGAAACCTGGAGTCCAAACTCAAGGACAACGGCAGCTCCGAAGGAGCCAGGTATAGCTGCTTCTCAACAATTGATTACATGTTTGAGATCAATGGCGTGTGCGAAGCCAGAGGTCTTTCGTGGTGCCAGAAGTGAGAGCTTCAGACGTTTACTAGGAAGTTTGAAAAGAAATATGAGGAAGTGGTGAAGTGTGAAATACCCTGCTAAAAATAACTTTGGGTAGATAGGCTCGGTATCAGTAATTGGAGCAGGGTCGAGTTGGAGTCCAGAAATCGAGAGGAGAAAGAGAACAATTTTAGGGTGCTCTCCAATCAGCGAGGGCTTTTCCTCTTGGAAGTAAGAAAGACAACAGGAACAGTGCAGGAACAGCCGAGACAAGAAAGCAGAAATCGTAGAACAATTGAAAATAGGAACAACTACTTTACTGCTACTCTACTTTGTGCAACGTATGGAATTACAGCTTGCCAGTTCCCTTCTATTTAAGTCGGAAAGGAATGACCAAATCAAAAAACGGAAACGCAGCCCACTATGGCAGAAGGGAGGCTTCCGGAAATCACTAGACAAGCTAGATGTTTAGGTACACCAGTTAGAAGTAGAGGTCAAGAGTATGACGACTTAATAGGAAATAGGTGGATAGCTTGCGTATAACGCATCCGGATAAGGCGCGACAGTCGAAATAACTTAGATTTTTTGGCCCCGGCCTTCTTACCTTTGCGCCAATACAAATCGACTCCGCTTAAGACGCGTCGGATACAACGCTACTCCGATTATAGCGCGGTTTTGGGAAGAACCCTGCGTTCATAATGACTCCCGTTATAACGCAACCCGGGCTCGGTTCCGTTCCCACACAGAAAGTGAAGAGGAGCAAGATGCTGACCGCGTCTGCGATCAGGCCTACCCATCCATTGCCTCGTTCGCAGTCGCAACCAACATCTGTGCGACAATGGATTAGATGTATGTAGACGTTTTTCATGGACGCGCAGCACACAAAAGTGTGCATCGTCAGCAATATGTCGAGTCACAGTATAAGACTCCCGATAGTAACAATGCTTTAACACATTTGCTTAAGCCTGGAGCGGCTGGTAGAAAGCTCTCTACCAGCCGCTGGAGGCTTAAGTAAATGTGTTAAAGCATTGTTACTAGTAAGGTCTTCAGATTAACCGGTTCCATGCTGATATCAGCGGCCGGCCCATCCCCTTATCACGGGTGGGGGTTGACAGACCTGGGGCCGGATTCACCAACAATTAAACCGTGGGTATGCGGAGTATAAGGAGTGGAGATAAGATAAGAGTCAGCTAGAGATAAGGCAAGAGTCAGAGACGCAGGCTTCACCGTATGTATCTCTACCCCTATACCCGCGGGTTAGTCGTTGATGAATCCGACCACTGGACGATATCGCGGATCTTACGAGCGGTCAAACAGCGCCGGTGGTGTACGGCGAACATCGCTGCCCGGAAAGCAGAAGATGCGGGTTCGAGTCCCGCCTGGCGCAAGAGATTTAATCGCTACAAAACATCCCCTAACAACTCCGGTACCCCTATCAGAAATGGTATGGAAGCTATTTGCTTTCACATGATGGTTTGCGATTAGAATCTCGCTCTATGCGGAACTTGTACCTGCACCCTCTGCTTTCCGGACAGGATTACAGCAACAGCGCTGATTGATCACATGCTACATCCCGATGTCGTGAAAAGTGCTGAAAGGTCGCTGCAACGAGGATATGGTGGATGCGGCTCGCGATTTAACAGCGTTAATAGTGTAGTGGGCTAACATCCTGCCAGGAGGGTAGAGTGCGGGTCCATGTCCTGCCTGGCGCGAGAGTTTTGGCGGCAGAGGATATGGCAACATCAGGTTACACAGTTTTGTTGTTGATCACTTCTAGCCTTTCTCTGGTGCCTGTTATTCTTCGCACATCTATCATATTTATGCATAAAGCAAAGGGTTTCTCTGACGAGAGGCTTTTTTCGAATCTTTTACGCGCAGATTTATCTAGAATCGCGTACATTGTTTAAAATGTGGCTACAGTATTGAAATATGAGACCATGAGGAAAGTGCGAGGGCAAATAACACTTTTAGATTATTAACGAAGTGCTGTCCTCAGAGATACTCTATGCTACATGTATAAGTATGCCAGATATATGTGAGGAATAAGTACCTGAGCAAAGCTAGAAGTGAAAATAACGAACACTGATGCTACAATATTTTTTGCCACCATCAAAACTCTCGTGCTAGGCGAAACATGGTTCTCACTCTCTACCTTCCAGGAAGGATGTAAACCCATTATGCTATCCGCGCTGATAAATCACGCACCGCATCCGCCATATCATATCAAATGCAGTTCATAGTTTCGTCCAAAACGCTCACAACAATTTGTTGGTGTTAGTTGTTTTAAAACCGATTACTGTTTTTTTATTGTCTCTTTTTCTGTGTTTTTAATGGCGCACTCTGGGTGCAATAATGAATGAATGAATGAATGAATGAATATCCTCGTTGCAGCGACCTCTGAGCACTGGTCTACGATTTCGGGATGATGCGTATGCCGAAACAGCGCAGCTGCTGTAACTCTGTCCGAAATCGGAGGGTGCAGGTGGTACAAGTTCTGCATGACGCGAGAGTTCTGATCGCAGCACATGATGTGACAGCATGAGCCTCTACACCAGCTATTCTAGGCTTAGAACAAATGTGTAGGATTTTCTTTTGAATAATCTGAGTTTTAATCTACACCTTCTGACGTTTCTGGTAGAGGAATCCCTCCAAATTAGGCAGCTTCTAGCGACTATCGGGAGTCCTTTACCGTGCTCCCATGTAGCTGACTACGAATACTTTTGTGGGCCGCGCATGCATGAAAAACGTCTAGATGCATCTAATTTATTGTCGCACAGGTGAAGGTCTGACTGCGAACGAGGCAATAGAGGGATAGGCATGATCGCAGACGCGGTCAGTGTCCTGCTCGTCTTCATTTCCGTGTGAGACCGAGACTGAGCCCGGGTCGCGTTATAGCGGGAGCCATTTTGATCGAAGAGTTCTTCCCAAAACCAACCAACCCAAAACTATAACTGGAGTAGCGTTGTATCCGACGCGTCTTAAGCGGAGTTGATTTGTATTGCCGCAAAAGTAAGCTGCCCAGGGGCAGAGAAAATTCAAGTTATATTGAGAATTGCATCTTACCCGGAGGCATTATAACGGGAGGGACTGTATATATGTATACAACATATATGGTATATGAGAGTAGTTTTTTTGATGAATATATATGTACATATTAATGTGTACCAAGGCAGAAGAACAACATACCAAGCTTCTAGAAGAGGTTTTCTCGCAGATGCTGCTTGCTGGGCCACAGGTTCACTTGTTAAAGCAGAAAGATCGTTTCTGGAGCATATAATGGACGAGGTAGGTGTGCACATGGACCGAGAGAGTTCGAGCAATCAAGGACTGCCCCGTACCTCGCAACGCAGAGGAACACTGCAGTTTTTGGAAATGGCAGCATTTCAAAGGAAATCCTGCTTATTGTTAGGGTTTTCAAGGAAAACTGGAGGTCTGCCGACGGTGGTAATGACTGACCACCAATTGTTAGCAGCGTTGTTTAGAAGGAGTACCGTCTCAGCTCGTGTGTTGCGGTGTTCACTAGAGCTGCAAAGAAGATATAAACTAGAGATGCGATTCGTTGAAGGGAGAGCAAATATGGTGGCAGACGAACTAGGCCGAGAAGTATCCTGCGCAGATGAGATGGAACCGCTGGAAGTCGTGATCGAAGCGCTAGTAAATACAGTTACAGTTTAATGAGATTCGAAATGGAAGATGACATTGAGAGAGCACTACCATTTGAGAGAGGCGATAAAACTGGTGGAGAAAGAGAAGTGGGAGGAAGTAGTTTGACTGCCAAGCGAAAAGCAAATTTTGAGAAAATCGGATTTTGAGTTGAAGAGCGGTGAATTAAAAAATTACCTCGAAAACAGTAAATCGGTTTTGTGTTGCCTAGACCGTACAGGTTCGAGATATTTCATGTAGCCTGTGAAAGATTGTTTGCAGGGCATTGCAGTGCTCAGAAATTGTTGAATAAATTAGGGAAGGAAGTTTACTGTCTGGAAATAGCGCAAGACATCTTCAAGCGGCAAATATGTGCCCTAAAATTTTGTGTCTAACCGCGCCGGGATGATTCCCCCTCTATGACCAGTAGCTAATACGAAGTCATATCAGTTAGGAGCGGACGTCCTGAAGGTAGAGCCGACAAAATCCGGTAAAAGTATGCAGGGACCGCAATAGATCATTTCGTAAATAAGGGAATTGAGGAATTACCGAGGGTTACTCAAATATCACACGTGACAAAGAAAGAGTATAACTCAATGAAAAATGGTATTACGGAAATCCTCAATGAAACAGATGTGGCCATAAAGAGCAAATCGGAGTCGGTTTAGCAACTTCCATTCTGTATGATGGCGTACAATATGAGCCATAGCATAGCCCAACCGGGAAAGAGACCATATTTCCTAGTCTATGTGTTGATCCCGTAATTTCTTTTAGTATTATTGCGAATGGCGGAATGTCATGTCATGGTGCTCTATGAATAGATCGCTTGATGAGTATATGCGGAAATTCTGCTTTTTCTTTTCTTTTATTTGAACCTTTTGGGGAACAGACTGAAAAGGTAAGAAAAGAAATGAAAAGAAGGTTTGACGGAGAAAACAAGGTGGAAGGAAAGACATACCCTAAACCGGGCGATTGAGTGTACTTGTCAGCGCTGACGAAAAAGGAAGAAATGTGCATCCTAGCTTACATGCGAATGTGCTGGTACCCATGAAGACTTAGTTTGATAAGTTGAGAATTGTGCCACCAACTTTATCGATTGAGAGAGTGGACACTATGTATGAGAAAGGCAAGAGAGAGAGGAAGTCGAAGGCTAAAGTATATTGATTAATGTCGATGTTTCCAGAGGAGCGCTGATCAGCACTGCGGCCGACAGAGGACACCCCAATTCGCTTGCAACAAAGATTACTTCGCAAAGGCGACCCTAGCTGATATCACTGGAGTCCCGTTCCTAGGGGCAGCCTTTTGGTGACGTATGGAAGACAGATTCAATCTTCATGAGAACAGTCGTCACTGCAGCACGAAAAATTCGCTTGAATAGGAAAGAGGTAGTAGTGCTATGTGTCATGGCACTCAAAAGCATTTTTGAAGTAGCCTATGAACCGTGTAGAGACTAGACAGAATTTATCTGTACTCACGTGAGCATTAAGAAACAACTGCATATGGCTATACAAGGACTTGACAGAAGAGCTGAAGCAGCAGTGCGGAGCGGCCAGGGAATGTGAGCTGGGTCCCGTTCTCTTTGCGGCACCAGACACAGCACATCTAATGGAAAAATACGGCTCACTATATTAGAAGTGTCTGATACATCCTGGAAGATTGGAACACTTTCGAAACATTGATCATGGCGTATCCCATTAAACGCAGAGGTGAGAAGGCCGTGATAGAAGGCGTAGTAAAGCTGACGAAAAAACATGTGAAGATTGTGTCGTAGTTACTACGGCTTGGACACCAGTGATAAGTCAGACCACAGTTAAATCGACTTCGATAGTCAGGCGGACCACTGTGAATGCGGAGTCACCCAGATACAGAGGTCCAAACCACGTAATAACCACGGCCAGCAACGTTTTTGTTGATGGAAGAGTTGTCCTAGAGATTGGAACTCCAGAAGCGTCTGCGCAGTTCTACATATCCTTCACCGGAGCTGCCGCTGCAAAGCAGCTTTAGGAATATATACCATTTAAAGCGCCGCAGATGAATCTGCCATAGTACAGGAGCGGTCGATGAGGATTTCGACAACTGAGAATGGGACGTGTCAGAGAGGGAGGTGGGCAGCTATTACAGGCTGCCGCTGAAGACCAAAGCGCAGTACGGCCAAAGGATCGGTGCGCCACAAAGAGATCGTCGATGGGCGCACAAGAGCAATGGTAGGGCGTCATGGGGCAACAGAGACCGAGTGATCAACCGTCGCTAGGTAGGCGGGGAAACAAGGTATATAAGGAGCTTGTCAGAGGGTATTTTTATGGTCTGCCGACTAAGACGATGACGTTCAGCAGCCACACGGATCCACCTGCGCTCCGTCTCCCTTTCGCCATCGTCGCAGTTATCCTGCATTTTCCTAGTTTTAAGTTTTTGTTCTACTATTTGTTTTCGAATGAAGTTCTGTGATTCAAAGTGTTTGGTGAGGCCAGAAGAACCCCTATAAGCGTACGGTGATACACTGCCTATGTTATAGTCTCGCGTCGAGCCATCGACAGGTCGCGGCGACAATGCTGTGTATGTAGCTAGGAACCACAACGCTGTCGCCGCGGCGACCTGTTGCCGGCGCGACGCGAGAGTATGCAATAGGCCTAATGCGGAACACAGTTGATATAGCGAGTTCTCTGTTGCATTAGCCCTAGTTTATACTTGTGCCGCTGCGTGGCGCGGCACGATGGTTGAGATAGATATCGAGGGCGGCGTGAAAAATCGATATCTATGGCGGGCGTGGTGCGTAACGGCGCAAGTATAAACTAGGGCCTATGCAGTTGCTGTTGGCAACAAAAGGTTGAAAGATAGCAATTTGAGTATCTTTGAACCTTAGAGGATGGTTTAACATATCTTTCACTAGATTGAGCAGATACTTAATAATGTCACCATTCTTCCTATGCATCTCCCCTAACGCTAAGCCCTTTCCTGCTTCACACTCCCTATTAAGAGCGTGATTTTCTCAGTTCCGTGCCTGCTGATTGAAGTAAAGAGATGACTTTGAAATATCGGCCTTTCAGGTCTACATAAAAGAGCAGAGGACGCGGGCATAGGGACAGTGATGATCAGTGAGCTGAAGTCGGCGACGGCATTGCAACGACTGCGCTGTCTCACCGCGCGCAGAAGCGTGGACAGGGAAAAGTCCGAGCTGGTAAGTAGAGCTAAGGATGCTTTAAAACCCTTAGCCAGTCAAGCGCTCCAAAACACCATCACAGCAAAGACTAGTTCCCTGAAAAAAAACCGATTGGTCGAGAGAGTCAGGCGAAGGAAGCCGTGTCTCTCTTGGTGATTCTATGGTTCAAATTTCAAATTCCAAATGGAAGATAGAAAAAGTTTATCGCTTTCTACTCTTTCCTCCTACTCCGACCCACGCGCCGCCGCTCAGCCAACCCAGCTTCCCTAGCCGTCGTGATCTGACGGGGAATGACCTTCTTCAACCATCGACTCCACTCTCCTGCCCGGTCCGTTAGAGGTGCCCGCCATGCCTTGGCGTCCTGCCGTCGGCCTCCTTCTGCTCCTTCTGCTTCGCTTGAGCGTTGTTCTTGTGCATTGAATCCTCCTACGCTAAGTAGTTCGTCTCGTGAAAAATCTGCATTCTGCTCTAAATTTTGCTCAAGCAGGTGTGCGCTCAGACCACCTGCTTGTCAGTCGTGTCAGCAGCTCATTCACCCCTAGCCCTCAGCTCAATGCCCTAGGTATTCGACATTTACAAGGACGCTCTCTAGGCCTTGAACGAGCTCTACATTAAGCCGCACGGCCAGGTCTCCACCGAGCAGCTGGTAGGGTTTTGTTGACATTTCAAGGATGAGAAACTGGTTTTTTCCGCCAGTACTGACGCAAATCACAATGATGTTTTGTTGCGATCAAAACTTCTAGCGCCATGCGGGACTCGAACCCGCACCTCCCTCTAACCGGGCGGGAATGCTCTACGCCTTTACACCACCAGCGTCGATCAAACGGCGCCGGTGGTGTAAAGGCGTAGAGCATTCCCGCCTCGTCAGAGGGAGGTGCGGGTTCGAGTTACGCCTGGCGCTAGAAGTTTTGATCGCAACAAAACATCATTGTGACAGCTTACAACATCGATACCAGCCACTTGAGGCTTAAAGAAACTGATTCGAATCGAAGCAAATTATTTACAGAAGAAAATCACTCCATGTAGCAGTAGCAGGTTGAGATTACAAGAGCTCTTCTACCTTTTTCTCCAGGTTGGTGTTGCTCTTACAGGATATCGTATTTCAGATCCAGCAGCGATGTCGGCCTCTCGAGTTGTCCGACGACCAGCTACGAGAGATGATGGTCTCCTTGGAGCACAGCATGGAGCAGGGTCTGGCTAAGGAGACTGGTAAGTGACCTGTGTCGGATGTTGGTCTATCAAAACTGGTGTAGAATGCCAATTAAACCATGCACCCAAATAGTTCTAGTCTATATGTGAAAGAGAGACCCAAAAGACTACACAATTAGACCGCGTGGTGTGAGAGTCCTATACCAGGAAGTGGGTTCGGTCATTGCACTGATTCGTTGCGATACCCCTTCCACCTCCTCAGGTAGGCCACATTACCGACTAGCACCAGAGAGCGCTATTAAACCAACCCTTAAGATACAGCGCGATTATTCAGCATGTGGCATTCTGATTACATTGCGGCGCCGCTTACAACATTCCTACCATTTTTTGCCCCCCTCCCTTACATCTTCCGTGGATCGAAGGCTCTTATTTCAATATGACCCAAAGGGATGTTATCTGACAACGTTTACCTGTTTATGACGAAGTCCGAGGAGTACATATCGCGAAGACGCACCGCGGAGGCTGCGGGAACGTGCAGCAAAGGATGCGAGAACGCGTCGATCCTTCTACCGTAATCGAGGCAATCATCATGTACCCACCGTGTAATTTGGCAATGATGTAAACAAGAATTACACTGCCATTCTAATAGATAATGAACTGTTTATGATTATTTAAACGATGTAGAGACTATGTTGGTGCAATCCTAGCTGGTGGGGTTACCCAGAATTTGATCATTTGATTCCTTCTCCCATCTCTCAGTAATCTCTCTCCTGAAATTGCCTGAGCACCCTCTCACCGCGAAACGGCCACTGGGTTGCCGAAGGGGATCAAGGTAGATGGTTATAGGAAAACAATGCCACCTAGCCCGAATGGCATTCGAACTAGGATTGTACCATTTGGAAGGGTGAACTTTTAATAACAATTTGCGGTACATGTCGTGAAGACGCACCACGGGGGTTGAGCGAACGCGTTTGCTGCTCTTACCGTAAGAGCGGCAGCCAATCATGTATCCAGCCTGTAGCGGCTGAGCCGGTCCCTACTTGGCTGCCGCGGTTTCGGTAGGAGCAACGGCGCGTTCCCGCACCCTTCGCTCTGACATTCCAGCATACCGTGCGCTGTTACTTCACCGTCCGAGGTATTACTGGCACCATTTCTACATATATCTGTAATTTGTATTTATTACATTTTACATTTTTCGTTTGCATGCAAACAGTGAAGCGCTGTGGTCTCACACTGCTGCAGTTAAACTGCCTTGAGACTGACCCATATGTGAGTCCGACTTCAGCAGCGCCCTCCCTAAGCAAGCATTTCAGCAGCGTCAGCGGCCGTGAAGATGCTACCGTCCTACGTGCGAGCGGTGCCGAACGGTAAGGAGCATGGCGACTTCCTGGCGCTCGACCTCGGTGGCACCAACTTCCGCGTGCTGCTGATCCGTCTGCACGGTCGCGAGGCGGAGATGATCGGAAAGATCTTCCGAGTGCCCGAGAGCGTCATGTGCGGCACCGGTGAAGCTGTGAGTTGCACCCCGGATAGGGCTTACGGTACTACAGAAACGGCACTTTTCCAGCTTTTCGACCACATCGCCGAGTGCATGGCCAGATTCATGGAGGAGCAGGGAGTGAGCAACGCTCAGAAACTGCCGTTGGGTTTCACCTTCTCCTTCCCGTGCAAGCAGGAGGGGTTGACTTGGTGGGTGCTTCCTCTGAAGGGTAAGCTGTCGGGACCAGATCCGCATGGCGCTTGTGCTCTCCTGCGCCTACGAGGAGGACAGCACGGGATTGACGAAGGGAAGAAACTCCTGGGTGAGTGGAATTTTAGCACGTTTAAGATACATGCGCCGCATGCCGAAGGAAGGCACGAAACCAAGACGGGTGTCGTCTCGGTACGTACTGTATTTTCCCACTGGTCTCTTTTATTGAGTCATGTAAGGTGGATGCCCTAAAAGTCGAAGTTCCGCCGTGAAACATAGAACAACAGGAGCACGAGGGAAAAGGAGCTTCAGAACGAAAAAGACCTTTATTTGAAGGTCTGAACTCCAACGAATTCACGGTGGCATAGTAACGGCCGACGGATGCATTCCACCTTCAACTTTTCTTGGTATCTATAGAAATGGTGTTTGTAGGATGTGTTTAGATCTTTTTTCAGAACTTGCATATGTTTATTCCTCATGACCTTCCTCATAACAAAACCTGATTTAGAGCTTTCTGAAAAGAAGAATAGTCTAAATTTCGCAATGCATCGTCTGCCACGCAGATGCCTTTAACTTGGGTAACTAAACCTCTACTTCAATTTACTTACAGTAGTTTCATGAAGGAATAAAAAAACATGAGTAGCATAGAGTGGGATAGAGTATAGAATCCAAATGCGAAACAAGTTCTCGGACATCACAGATTCCACTTCATTTTAAACTCTTCTGTGTTATCGGTTTTCTCTCAGATTTAGCCGATCTGGTTGGGAGTTGACGTGCTGAACGCGTCGCCCAGCGTGCCTGGGGATTCAGAAGACGTGCCAAACACGTCAACCAACGTGCAAGGGTATTCAGGTGATCATCGGCGGAAGGCCTTCACACTGGGGAAGGCAATCAATATCGATTATTATTATCGATTTTCTTCCGGATTTAACCGATCAGGGTGGGAGTTGACGTGCTCACGTCACCCAACGTGCCTGGAGATTTAGAAGACGTGCGGAAAACGTTATCCGTCGTGCCTGGAGATCCAAAAGACATGCAGAAGACGTATATACACACCTAAGAAGGAGAATTTGTGACATGTAGGTTCGAATTTCGGGCAGCACCTTTCTTTGGCAATGGCTCTGTTGCAACATGAGGTTTCTTGCCTCAGTGGTGGGGACAGCGTTACACCTCAACGGCTCCTGACAAGACACAATTGTGCGATTTTTTAGTGCGAAGCTGATCAACTGGACCAAAGGTTTCAATGCCAGCAATGTCGAGGGTACCGACGTGGTGACGCTGCTCAGGGAAGCATGCGGTAGAAGAAAAGTTAGTTAGCGATATATTACCACTTTTTAGGGTCAAATGCCTATCGTGCTGAAAACCCGAACTATAGATTACTGAGTGTAGGCGAGATCAGGGATGAGCGGATTATCCGGTATCCGTTATCCGTTATCCGGTTTCCAGGGGTTTTGACCTCTCCGTTTTGTTGTTCGTTATCCGGCGATTTTGGGCCGGATAACGAACAACAAATCAGCTGAATCTTAGCTTTGGATGGGTGGACTATGTACAGGATCCTTCATGATCGTAAGAGTGGTCATCAGAAACAACAGAAGTATTCAAATCTAGAAGGGTTAATTGAAGTTTCCTCACTTGGGAACTGGGAACATAGTTTTAAAGATATCTGACTTCCAGCCTTCCAAAAGGCCCGCTAAGCCTGTACCAGACTTATACGAGGCCTACTTAGCATAGCATTGCTCATTCATCTCAAGTCATGTGCTGACCAAGAAGGCATACAAACTGCTACTAGCATTCGTCAAAAGTGGGGAGCCGCATCCTGAGGAGCATTTTTACCGCCGATCTTCACATCGTATCATTTGCGGTTGCACGATTGCAGTACGTTCGATTTGATTGCAGGCAGTAACCTTTTTAGCCATATGCTGTCGTGATTTATCAAAAATACTGCAGTACAGCAATGAATACTAGCAAAGGAAATAGGATTAATCCAAGTACATAGAGTAAGCAAAAATTTTAGAGGATCAATAAACTACTAAACAAACTTATCATTGTGGGTGCTGAAGACAAGTAGATTTGTTTCAATTTGTGGGTTTTTATTGAGACACTTATCTGCAACATAGGGAACACATCCGTTTTGGGGCTGGGTCGGATATTCTTCCTCTGCCTCAGAAGGTCTGGATGTCATAACTCTTTGAGTGCGTGTTTGCCGTACACAATTGCTTGCAGTTACTACCCAAAAGTTAGTAATCCATCCATCCCAGATAATTCCATCTTGAAGTTCCTTGGATCTTGGGATGCTATCGATCACCAACAACAGTAACCGTTCATAGCATGTGTAGCACAAGATCGTTATATGAAGTTTGTTTCGCTGGATGTCTCCTGCCTTCTTCTTATTTCCAGAGACATCGGAGGAATTTTTCTTCCAAGGACTATTCTACTTTTGAACTGCTCTAATTGAAAAAAAGAGTTAAGCGCAGAGTAAGGCTGATAAATAAGACAATCCAACCGACCCCTTGGAAACAGGTAAAAGGCGGGTATTTTGCTGGGCGTTTGTCTTCCTACGGATGGGCAGGAAACACCATAGTCGTTAATGTGGCGACTGCAAAGCGTTTAAAAAACAGTACTAAAATGTCTAGAAATGGTTTACAAATTAACAGCGCCTCAAGTCCTGATCCGTTGTTGAAATTAGTGCAATTTAAAACGAGTTTCAATTTTTGTTGTTTGTTCGTTATCCGGCCATTTTCGGGCAAAATTATCCGTTATCCGTTATCTGGTTTTCAGAATTTCATTATCCGCTCATCCCTAGCGGAGATGATGGTACATTCCGGACAGAGTGCGCAACGCGAAATTATGCGCGACCTTGCTGCCTGTGATTGGCTGGTGCTCTTCCTCCTTCAGCGGGAGAAAACGACTTTTATTTATTGCTGCACTTAAAGTGCGCCATAAAAATCAAACATACAAAAGAACAACAGTGGCGATCCAATACGGTGCATACACAACACCAACGAGATCGTGAGCCATCTTGAATAACACTGAACGGGACCGTACACAGGTGATGCAAAAGGAACAGCAAGATGTTCAAATTCTACATTTCCTCGAAGTATTCGCGCCATCTCTTCACAGCCCTCTTACGATCCATCAGAAGATGACTGTTCTCGTCGTTAATGCCAAAGAACTTCTCGAACTATGACCCTCCATCCCCCAACGAAGGATAATAATATGTCAAGTTGTTTTAAATAAGATTGGTTGAAATTAATGGAAAATTTATATCGGCATCAAATGTGCAGGCGTTGGCGTTTATTACAACTATGGTGTGATTTCCAGTGAGTGGAGAAGTCACTTTCGAGCATCCTTGACAAAGAGGAAAACCTAGGAGTCCGGTCCTATATCCGGTCTACCAAGGCGAGCAATTGCTGCATTAAGTTACCTCACGACGATGCTTTCATAGAACCTGAAGAGGACCAACCGCACTTAAAGTAATATATCTAGAAGAGAAGATAGAAACGAAGTACATACATTAATGAATAAAAACGTTTTAGAAAAACGCTCACGAGACAGACGCCTTGGGAACTAGTCGGTATGGTATATAATCATCAAGGTTCTATGTATTTCCAACTATCTGCTTTCTCTTCTTAATGAATAAAGGGATGAATCATTTGCTCAAAGGCTCTGAATACTGCCAAAGCCAATAGCAGCAGACGTAGTGACTCCAACATTAGTGTTTGTGTTCTGCTCGGAAGCTGGGCAAGAGAAAGAATCCAAGTTTGTGGGACATTTTGGTACGGGTTGTTTAGGTGCGCTCCACATCTCACTCCTTTGCTCAGCTCTATGCATGCTTTATTTCACAGACTTGGCGCTTCGTCGTGCGCCACGTTGCCAGCTCTGCTCGGAATGTGCTAACATGAGACGTGAAGTAAAGTTAGTTCAGGCCTAAAGCTAACATGCTCAACCGCTCTTAGGTGCAGCATCCTGTCTATACAAATGTCATTGGTAATATTCGCAACATGAGCGCTCCATTCCAGGATATCGACATTGACGTCGTTGCCGTTCTTAATGACACGGTTGGCACCCTTATGGCATGCGCATTCAAGGAGAACAGCTGCCAGGTCAGCTGGTAACGTCGAATTGTTTTTTAACCTTTCTCTTAGATGCCTCCAGTTGCTTCCTAATGTTAGGCCTTAACGCTTTCCAACTCGGCCAGAAACTTTGTATACCCCATTACGCAGATCGACTCTTCGGAGGAGCTATCAATTTGAGGGGTTTATTCGTTTACATAATGTGCACAGCATGCTGAGATGGGAATGTGCCAGCCAATTAGAACCATGATTGGCTGGCGCGTTTGCATCTCACAATGCTGGGCGCCTTTGCGACATGTACCCTTAAAGCCTGTCTGAGTACCATGAGAAGTGAATCTGGGCACTAGTCAGTAATGTGGTCTACACGGTGAGGAAACTCGCAAAGACCAATGAGGTCGCCACGAACAGATGAGGCGTACCACGTGAAGTCGATACGGTGAGTTCTCAGACTAACTGGCGAGTGTTAGGCAGTGATCTGATTGATTGCGATTGACTGGTGCTTACCACTCTTCAGTGTAGCCCACACTAATAACTGGAACATGGGTTTAAAACCTTTCGGAAGAGCTGGAACTTGAATCCTTGATTGAAATATTTCTTGCAGTGAGGTATGCCTTCTGACCTGGTTCGGCTATTTCAACTATTTACAGTGCCGCGATGTTATTCCATAATTAATCCAAAAAGCCTCCATTTAGGTTGGCGTGATTGTGGGAACCGGCACCAATGCCTGCTACATGGAGAAGCTGTCTCGTATCGGAAAACTGGAGGGCGAGCTTGAAGGCGACAACCTGCCAGATGAGGTAAGGGGCAGTCTCTGTGGTACATAGTGTCTGCGTCCTATAACCGAAGGGGTTTTTTTCTTGACAGCCTTTTATCGGGAATTCGGTCAATCAGACATCATCAAACAGAAGACTAATGTGTGGCACAGTCTCAATATTATTTATTTATTTATTTATTTATTTGCACATAAATGTGCGCACAATTCTAAGATAGAAGGAACTCAAGGACACAGCACGATAAGTAACACAACATGGTAAAAAAAAACCTCAGCAAATCAAAGTGCAACAGTGTGACGTACTATAATATCTGCAAGAGAGGGAACATCTGAATGAGGAATCAAGGACTAAAATACTGTGGGGCTGATTAGTGGAGCTTTTGATGGAGAAGAGCAGTGGCCCGCCAAATACTGCAAGTCGCTATCGAAGCACGGCTCCGGATACCAGCTTAGTAGGTCCGTCAACTCCATCTCTCCATCAGCACTCGCATAACTCCTGCTGTTGGAAGAGGAAGAAATCGAAGGTTTGAAGTGCAAGATAGGGTACTTAACATAACTGCCAGGAAAAAACTAAGGTAAGAGCAACAATGGTGAGCAAAAACAAAAGGAGATACGGCAAAATCGATGGTTATAAACATAAAACAAACAAAAAAACAATTACATAGAAGCACGAATTAGGAAACGAAAGCGTAAGAACACAATTACACTTTAACAACATGTACGCTTATATGAAACAAGACGAAAAAGAGAACGTAAGACTAGGATGCTTCCTCTAGGTGATGTCTCCGAGGTGCAATGTTGCAATTAGGTCTAATTTCTTCAACCTTTTTCGAAAAGCGCAAACATTTGGTGATTCTAATAAACCTGCAGACAACATCTGTAACCAACGAGCACCTCGGTAAAAAAAAGAGAATTAAAAATCTTTTCACGATTTTTTCGCTTTATATTTGGGTATTGGAAACGGAAGCTTTTACGGTGACCCAATGTAGGCAAAAAACCTGTACTTGGATGGTTTCAGTCGAGACTCTTCTTTAAGGACCTTGAAGCAAAAAACTAAATCGCTGAATATACGTTTGTAGAAAAGAAAAGAAAAAGTTTAAGCCTTTCCTGATAATATGGAATCCCCCTCATGCTGGGAGAACTGGGTATACATCTGCAAAATAAAATTTTAGTGAAAGACTTCGAGTTTTTTTTTTTTGAAGAGGGACTCCAAACTTGCGAACAGTACTCCAATATAGGGATTACATATGTTTTGTATAAACTAATCAGTATGGAACCGTCATTGCATTTTATATTTCTACAAATCAAATGCATAACGGAGAAAGCTTTCCGCACTACATTATTGATGTGCTTCTCGAACTTCAATTCATTATCTGTAAGAATGCCAAGATCGCGAAAATCAGAGACAGAAAACAACTCGCAACCGTTGACTTTATAATCCATGGCAGGGGCATTACCAATGTGGAAAACTTTTGTTTTAGAGAAATTGACGGAAATTTGCCAAGCGTCGGCCCACTCCAACATATTGCCGATGGACTGAGTCAGTGCTTGGTGAACAACTGCTTTGTTATTATGGTTGAAGGCTCCATAGATCTTTATATCGTCAGCGTACATCTTTACCTTAACATATGGGTTTATAGCTAGCTTCGAGGGCAGGTCAGAAGTGTAGTCAAGAACAGGGTAGGCGATAGTACACCTTCCTGTGGTACTCCACTTTTGCAGTCATAGCACTTCGAAAAACAGTTGCCGACTTTGACGCGCATATGCCTTCCACTCAAGTAAGAACGGATCCACTTTAGAAGAGACAAATGAATTCCGTTTTGATATAGTTTGCTTAAAAGTTTTTGGTGATTGACCTTATCAAACGCCTTAAACAGATCGAAGTAAACCACGTCAACGGAATCACCAATGTTCAGTGCAAGGTTCCAATCAAATAAGCAGTCCGAAAGCTGAGTTGCGGTGGAAGCACCTGCCATGAAGCCGTGTTGTTCGTACGGTATCGAATTACATCTCGATAGACAAGCCAACAATTTATCTCCTACAATACTTTCCATCCCTTTTATTGGGGTGGGAATTATACTTATGGGCCGAAAGGAAGAAAGCAATTCAGGTCTAGGAGTTTTTGGAATGGCAGTAATTATTGATTCTTTCCAGATTTTGGGAACTTCACTGTAGATTAAGGAAATATTGAAGATTATGGCCAAAGGCTTATAGAGAGTATGAGCACATTTTTTGAAAACTATTTGTGGAATTCCATCAAAAGGTACTGATGTAAAAGATTTCAAGCGCTTCATTACATTTAGTACATCACTAGCCTGTACCACAAATTCACCGGCCTCCTCTTCAGGCCACAAAGAAGTACGTTCTTGATCAAATATGTCGTTAGGCAAAGCGCTACCAGGGTTCCCCACCTCAGTAAAAACTGATGCGAAAAACCCAGCCAGTGCTTCAGCTTTTCGACTATCGTTAATATAAACCGCACCGACATCATCCTTTAGAACGGGAAGTTTTTTGGTTTTTCCGTTGAACTAACATCGTCTAGATGATCATCAACACGGAATGGGGCGCGTTTGGCGACGACGGTGCCATTGACTCGATCCTCACCGACTTCGACAAGCAGGTCGACGAGCTCAGCATCAACCCCGGCAAACAACTGTGAGTTTCCTCGACATTTATACTCATCTTTGTGGTTCATGATGTGATGTGAGACAGGGAATAATCTGCGATACACCTTTGGAGCACTGCATAACCTACGACAAGACGAATGGCGGGTACGCTAACCCAGGATATACAAGGTCGGCTAGACCTGTGGGCCAGATTTATCAAAGCGTTTACCCTGGGAAAGCGGCTGAAAATGTAGGAACCTACATAGGGTCATCTTTCTTATGTACTTTGCCAGTCAGTTGTTTATAAAGTGGTGGGTAAAAATATAGCCAGCTCTCCAGCTTTCCAATAGGATATCACGCTTTATTGCTAAAAGTATGTTCCAGTCAGATTGGCACTTCTTATGAAAGGCTAGTCATTTTGTTAGTGTTCTTCGTTACTTCTTCTAAATGGGCAGAATAACCTTAATTCATTATCCTTTCCATCGAAGCAAAGAAAAGTGAGCAAATTGAAAAAGGGCCCGAATACACATGAGAAGTGGTCCAGTGGAACATATTAGATTTTCCGGATCTATGCTAGTGGGAGACGGCAGCGCTAGAAAAGGCAGGGCAATCCTCATCAGGTAGGCGTCTTTCGGCTAGGAAATTGCAATGAAAGGTCCTCTCCTAGGTTATTTTACTTTATTCGGCGGCCAATTGGCAGCGCGACAGGAGGTACACCCGCCCCTGCTGGTGGGCGTGCCGTCAGGAGGTACAGCCGCTGTTCTGCGAAACGGAAACTTCTGTTTTGCGTGTCAAAGGTTTCGTAAGGCAGCCGTTAGACTCTCGGTGAAACCTACGGGGGTTGGGGTGGGTGAGCAAGGGGATAAGAGAAAGATCGCATGCCCCCAGCAGGGGCAGGTGTACCTTCTTACCGTCCCCCAGCCAATCAGGCACAAGCTAAGCCATACAGGCAGCGCACAGGCGTTACTGGCGCGATTACGGTATGAGAAACAGCGTGTTCTTGCGCCCCCATGGCACGTACCCCACCCCGCAGTATACTTTCGCGACATGTGCCGATTTTCCTTGTAGCGATTTGCACTGCTAATACATTACGGGCAGGAATAAAATAAGCGGGTAATTGCGACGCCAAGAAAAGGGGTTAAAGTACATAAACCACAAAAAAGCCACCATCATAACTGCTGGTTATATTAGTAAATCAATCTCGTCGTGGGCGTTGCAAATATTTGGGTTTTTGAAATTGAATCGAAACCAAACTGTAAAGGTCGAGTTGTTAATAGTTCCGGTATGTCATCGGCAACAAATCGACAGTTGGCACACGAATGATTGATTAAAGCTTCAGTAACAACACAACCAGAAATGCAGCGAATAAATGAACACAAAATAAAGTGGGTTGACGGAGGACCAGTGGACGGGGTCGATGAGCCACCCCTGGACGCATAGAGCGTGGGAGAGTTGGTTGCCGCGGAGGCCACATCAAAGGTTCTCACGAAGGGGACGTTGACGCACACAGCTATCATAGAACTTTCCTTCCTGGCCACAACTGCCTTGTATACTTTTGCCTTCGCGCCACCCTACCTACGGTGCAGATCGCGTGATCACCTAGTGTGCCCTACGCTTTAAGGGCGGCCACTAACCAGTCTGGGTTCCTTCCCAACAAAACTCACTTTCTGTCATAACCTAGGATAGCCACACCTATCCCTACACTGAGTTATCTTTGAAGGATAACATTTTGCTGACCTTATACCGAGTCTGGGTAGCATGCGTTGCAGTATATTCAAGCAATTCAGCTTCGAGAAGATGATCTCCGGCATGTACATGGGCGAGCTAGTGCGAGTTGTACTTGCTGCGTTGTCTAAGGACGGCCTGCTTTTCGGCGGCCAGTTTGAGGCGATCTCCCGGCGCGGATACTTCCCGACGAAGTTCGTCTCCGAAATTGAGAGGTTTGTTATTGTCGGTAGAGCACAATAAAAAGTAAATGTTAAAATGAGCGAATATTAGAAAGATTGGTTCCTTTCGTTATTTTTCTCCGCAGGAACCTTACCGTTACAACTCCCCGATAGCTCCTCAGTGAATATTAAGATTCCGGCACAAATAATTGTTCATGTGAAGAAATTATGCTGTGCACTCGCCACGAACATTGCAGCATTTATATGATTGATAGTGTGAAGGCTGTTTACCTCAAATTATGTAATGGTGAATGGAGGCATTTTCCCCTATTGTGATTGCTTGTCTTCAGTTTCTATTTTGGCACTGATGTAAAAACAAATAAACTAGCGTTCTAATAGACAATGGAGTGCATTGAACAAGCGCAATCTCTCCATGTAACATACCAGCAAAAATATTGTTCTCTAACACATCAGGGTAAAAATAGAAACATTGTTTGAGATCAAATGAAGTTTTTCATGTTTTCAAATAGAGTGGTCAAATAGTTTCGGTGTAATCCTAGTTGGTGGGATCCACCCAAAATCGGGGCAATTACTTTCCTCTCTCATCTCCCATTACCCTCTCCTGAAATTGCCTGAGCGCCCTCTCAGCAACTGCGTGGCTGTCGAGAAGACACAAGGTATACACAAGGTAGACGGTTATTGGAAAACACTGCCACCTAGCCTGAACGGTCATTTGAACTAGTATTGCACCATTAGTAGCACTTCTAGGATGAATTTTTAATAACAATTTTCGGTACAATCACGAAAGCGCACGTGGGGGAGCGGCAACTTGCAAAATACGTGTGGGAGCGCACCGTCTGTTGATCCTACCGTAATCGCCGCGGTCAATCATGTGCCCTGAGTGTGCGGCTGAGCCGCTGCCTAATTGGCTGATGTAGTTGATGTAGGAGAAACGGTGCGCTCCCCTAACCGCACGATGTGTCTACGGAACATGTACAGATTCTCTTATCAAAATATGATTTTGGCTTCGTTAGAGAATGTCCTTTTGAAACTCGTATAATTCTGACTAGTTCTGTAACTGTGAATTTTATTTCTAAAAGTGTCCGCTTTGAAAAACGTCAGTTTATTGTAGAAAGCATGTAAAATGTGATACATTTATATAAGAACTAGAACATTTATACAGTGAATGCTGGTGGGTTGTGTGGATGTTGTGTTCGATCAAACAGCGTCGGTGGTGTAATGGCGTAGAGCATTCCTGCTCACTAAGCAGAAGGTGCGGTTGGAGCCCCGCCTAGCGCTAGAGTTTTGGTTGCAACAAGACATCCCCGCCTTCCAGCAGCAGAGGCTTAGAGATATCCGTAACCTCTCCCTATCGGGTGCCATAAAGATCGGCATAAGCAACAAAGTGGGGACTTCGTTGTGCTCTCACAAGAGCTGGACCGAGCGATCACTCGTTTACATCTCCAGGATGCATCGGTCTACAGTCGTTCTAGCCCTGATGACAATGTCGTAGACTGAACAGAAAATGGGTAGAAGTGGCGCGTTCCACAAATATATCTAAGGGGTGATAACGAGGTTGCACTGCGACCTGCCTATATCCGCCCATGAAGACGCACAACTCCCTCCCCCCCCCCACCCCAGAGAGTGCCTCTGACGATGACCCCTCAGTGTTCAAAGTGAGGCCCACCATCAGCAATGCTGGTGGTCCCACTGATCATATTGAGTGGTTTCTCAAACTCGTGCTTTGCAGCTACTCCAGTTTATACCCACCTTCCTAATACGAGCCATTTCCTCTAAAAGCTGACAGAAGCTAGATTGCAGAAAGAATGCGTTATGGAGTCGTTTAACGTCGCTTTACATTAACATCTCCAACGAATGCGCATTGAGGCAATTCTAGAAATTCTAGCAGTGCGAGTGGAGTACACCCGCCTCCTGCTTGGGGCGTAGTGTCAGGAGGTACACCCGCTGTTCTGCGGGGCGGGATATATTGTTTTGCGTATCAAAGGTTTCAGCCTTTAGACTCTCACTTTGTCACTGAAGTCTAGGGAATGGGGTGGGTGAGCAAGACGGAGATGCTTGCCTCCCGGCGAGGGCGTGGCCACATTTTGCACCTCCTGACCATCTCCCGAAAATTCTCAATGAACATCACATCATAAACATGTGCGGTCTATCTGTACTACAAGGTGTGGGGCTCGTCAATGAGTGTCTGCAATGCAACGTGTTTAGGTGGTCGGGTGAGTATCACAAGCAGATATGTGGTCTTGCCGTGGGCCAAAGACTACGTCCAGTTCTCGCGGTTGCATTCATGTCAAAGATGGAAGCACCTGTACTAGATCGAATGCCCACCATCTACTGCCGGTGTATTGACGATTGCTTTATCGTCTGTCCAACTCACCTCGAGATTGATATTTGCTTCGAGTTACTTAACCAGCAGTCAACACACATTAAATTTACACGGGATAAAGCGGTGGAAAACTGGCTCGCATTCCTCAGTGTACAGGTCCATCTTTCTGAGGGGCTTACCGAACCAGGTGGTACCGGAAGCCGGCAAGCATGAGCATCATTGTTCACTGCGCATCGTTTTACCCATTCAGTCTGAAAAGAGCCCTTGTTCAGAATATGTTCTGCACTGCTCGAGCGGTTTCATCTGAAGTCGCGATTCAGAATGGATATGCTTCCACTGGCAGGACTAGTGGGCAGAGTTGACAGCCAAGAACCGCTGACGAATCGCAGCGGGACCGTCAAAAGTGACATTCTGTGTTCCTTTCATTTCGGATGCTCTGACCGCAGCCATACATGGCTGCGTTAGGAAGGCTGAGCTGCAAGGCGATGTGAGAGTAGTGGCAGTGCCCCCTAGCAACCTTAAGAAGCAGGTAATCCTGAACCGTTTGTATGACCATCCATGCACAACACCATCATGTGTTGTTTGTACTTTTGGAAAGGCTGGCCATTGTCTAACGTCTGGTGTGGTGTACGTGATCATGTATGTATATAAATATGTATGTATATGTATGTATAATCTATATATATTATATGTATATATGTATGTATATATATGTATGTATGTATATGTATATTTACTTATTTATGCCATATCATGTATCATGATCATGATCGTCACATGTACGGAGTACGGAGAGGAGTATGTGGGTGAAACAGGTAGAACTTGTGCGTCAGGATCAAGGAGTACTTCGACAGGTTGCGCAGGTCCCATGTCTCCACTCCACTGAGCAAGCACGGGGGCACGCGAACAGCTGTTTCTGCGAGATCCTTGCGCGTGAAAATAAAATTTCGGCGCGCCGAACTCTCGAGGCGCTGTACAGGCGAAGTCCTTACAGATCAGCAGAAGGGACGAGTGCTTGGCTGTGACCCAAGAGCTGGCGCCGTACGTTCCCCTTTGCGGGTTTTGACCTCTGGGTCATAATCCGTTAGCCCCCTAAGCCCTGGTTTATAGTTAGGCCGCCACGCGGCGCGGCATTACGATCGCCAAAGGCATCGATTTTTCGCGCTGTCTGGTCGATATCCATCCCAACCATCATGTCGCGCCGCGCAGCGTCACAAGTATAAACTAGGGTTAAGGCGGGTGGTACCAAGGGCTCTAAGCTCATTCACCCATCTTGCGTTCAGCTAGGGTGACGTTGGACGCCTTTTGTCCACATCTAAAGTTAGCCATGTTTCCGATTTCTTGCGACGTCATTTTCGTAGTCTCTTAGCTTTTTGGATGGGCTCCTGCAGAATGAAATGGGATTTGGGAGGGTAGTGTCTCAGATGACTTCGACTTTTCTAGGCTCTGAAGAAGGCGACAACGCCTATACGTAGGTCGCAAGAAAGGCTTTTACCAATCTTGGCTGCGCTGAACAAACCACTCGTCTATCGCAGCAACAAGATATCGTTGTAACAGCTTACACCCTCGATACCAACCATTTGAGGCTTAAAAAACTGACTTGAAACATCTGTATATTTATATATGAATCTTATAGGACTATCATTTGAGTTAATTTGTTCTGTTATCATTTTTGCACATTTATGTCTTTATTTACTTCATTATGTTGTCTATCTAAGGGCAGTCTCCTACTAGCTGGTCACACAGGGTATCTTTCAGTGATCTACTTGACGAAGAGGACAAGACCTTCCAGAAGACGATGCAGATCCTCGAGGACATCGGCGTGGAGTCCGTATCCAGCGCCGACTGCGCCAATGTCGCCTACGTCTGTAACCTGATCAGTACGCGGTGAGCGAACTTTAACGCTGCAGTATCGAGTTCCCATGCCCGCCTCACACAACGGGCTTCAATTCAGAGACCCTTATTCAACCATAGGTTAGTAGTTATTCAATGGTAGGTACACCCTTCTCCAATCCAGAGCCGCTCATCTGACAGCCGCCGCCATTGCCACGCTGTTGAACCGCATGCAGCTGCCGTATGTCACCGTCGGAGTGGACGGCTCCGTCTATCGCTTCCACCCATCGTTCCCACAACTACTGGACGAGAAGATCGACCAGTTGATCAAGGGTGACCTTGAGGTATGTCGAGTGTTCAAGCCGCATGGAGAGTCAGAGCGATCTGCTTCCCTACTACCTGCTCCTATCTATAGTGCATTATATTCAATTGGGGAAGGGTCTGAAGCGTTCGTCTGAACGGGCAGAGCGAGTCATTTACGAAGAATCCCCTCCCTCAATTAGAATTAAAATGCGTTTTTGTCAGATACAAAACGAAGGAGTAGGAACCTTCTCGCTCGGAAGCAGATCGCTCTTTTTAAAACATTTTGTTGTGAATTTCGCTGAAAGCTTTTTTTTGCACAAATATATGCCCTTCGAAAGGAGATGAATTGCCCTATCAGAATTTCTGTTTCTCTTTTTTCCTATTTCTACCTTTGTCAATTTTTAGGTGGAAAAATTGGTTAGTCAAGAAAAATGAACTTCGCCGACAGCTGACCCCAGCTCTCTCACTTCATCACATCAGTTATAATATTTCTGTTTATATATTTGACCCCACGGATCTTCCTCGATAGAGAGCCTTGGGGCTCTCTTGTTAAGAGGGATCTCGGGCCGCTTGTCGCAGGGCCACGTGGCGCGTCCCCGGGTGGTGGATAGGGGAATTAAACGCGAACCAAATGCGACCGTGTACTGCCCAGAGACGCAGGTGGGGTGCAGGGGATGGACTCCTTGCTCCTGCTTTGTCGGGTCGATGCGTTCCTTGTGCGTGGGAGCGGCATGTTCGTGCACAGTGTGCGTGGATGTGTCCGTGACTGTGCGGATTGTAACTGTGTCGGCTCGGCCAAAAGCTTGCACTCGGTAGACTGGAAGTACATGTAAGGCGATTTGAGGCCGCCTTAAGTCTCGCCCCGTCCCTTCGGGCAGTCTGTCTGGCTGCCCGGAGTACCCCGCCCTCACGACAGAGCCTGACTAGCTACCCGTGTTGTATTCCAGTCAAACACAGCAGCACTAAAGGGCCTCATTCCCCTGACCCCGAAAGAGCCCCCATTTCTGCAGCGATGGGAAGGACGAGTACGGAGAGGCTGCTAAAATCTCAGGGCCTAACCAGGCTGCGCAAACTGAGAAGGACTAGGATGACGATCTGTACTTACAACGCCCGCACGCTTGCGTCGGAAGCATCCGTCGAGGACCTGATGATGCCAGGAAGATCAAGTACGACGTCATCGGACTGACCGAGACGAGAAGACACCACCCCCTACACGCCGCCTATGACTCCGGAGAAGAACTGTTCCTCGGAACATGCGACAGCAGGGGAGTAGGCGGCGTTGGTGTCCTCGTCAACACGCACTTGGCCATGAACATCGATGCGTACGAGTCTCTGACAAGCCGAATCGGACGTCTGCGACTGAAGCGATGTGGTTCCGTGCCAGCTTTGACTGTGTTCGTCGCGTATGCTCCAACATCCAACTATGACGACGAAAAGGTCGAAGCCTTCTACGTGGAGCTGGAGAAGTTCTATAAGGAAGATCACACCTTCTACAAGGTGATCGTCGGCGACTTCAACGCCAAGGTCGGACCGCGAAGGTCGCCGGAAGAATTTCACATCGGAACCCACGGTTTGGAGTGGAACGAGCAAGGCGAAAGGCTGTCTGAGTTTATCATGTCGACCAAGACCATCCATGGAAACTCGCAGTTCCAGAAGCCTCCCTCCCTACGATGGACCTGGGAATCCCCCGGTGGCCAGTTCCACAACGAGATCGACCACATCATCTTCAATCGCAAGTATTGCCTGACCAATGTCTCCGTTGTCCCCAAGTTCTACACGGGATCGGACTACCTCCTCCTTCGCGCGAGGTTCCGCTTTTCGCGTCAAGGAGAGAAGGCCGCGAAGTTCAAGAAGAGGAATCCCAGAACGACCATCAACTGGGATCTCTTCACCTCTCTTGTCGGCCTTTGGGAAGATGCCGTCATGGACAACGTCGACGAGGAATACGATCGCTTCGTGCACCATCTCCACGATAGTGCTAAGGGAGCCGAGAGCTTGAAGACCACCAAGAGACGCCGAGCGTCAGGCAACTACCAACTGACATCCGAGCTTGCAAAGCTATGCAGAGCGGCGATAAAGGAAGATCTGAAGGAGAGAAGGGCGGAAGTGTTGGCTGAAGCAGCAGAGGCAGGGCTGAGCATCCGCAAAGCCCGCCGGAACTTCGCCAACTTCAAGACCAAGATGACCGCTCTCCGACGTCCTGACGGAACCATCACCTCTTCCAGAAGGACCATGGAGAAAGTCATCCACGACTTCTACTACAATCTCTTCAATAGCCACGTCCACCTGCCCCCATGCTATCTTCCGCAGAATGAATACGTCGTCCCCTCTGTTCTCCCTTCCAAGATCCGACACGCCATCTCGTCGGTGAAGAAACGTACAGCACCCGGTCCCGACAGGATCAGACCCGAACACCTGAAGAACCTCCCGCCAGCGCTCATCAACACCTTGGCGCGGCTCTTCACATGCTACCTGTCCGAATGCACGGGTTCCATCTCAATGGAAGACCAGCAAGACCGTTTTGCTGTACAAGAAGGGAGACGTGCACGACATTGGCAACTATCGCCCGATCTGCCTGTTGTCCGTAGTCTACAAGCTGTTCACTCGAGTCATCCTGAATAAAATTAGTAGAACGTTGGACAAAGGACAGCCATGCGAAGAAGCAGGATTTCGGAGAGGATTCAGCACGATCGACCACATACACACCATTACGAAGCTCATCGAAGTGTCGCGAGAGTACAAGCTGCCGCTGTGCCTTACGTTCATTGACCTGAAGAAGGCATTCGACTCCGTCGAGACTGAAGCGGTCATGGAAGCCCTGCTTACCCAGGGCGTTCCTACTCAGTACATCAGAGTCCTTCGAGAGCTGTACAGTGGATTTACGACCAAGATCTCACCATTCTACAACGACGTCGTCATTGACGTGAAGAGAGGGGTTCGACAGGGGGATACCATATCCCCGAAGCTCTTCAGCGCCACCCTCGAACACGTCATGCGCGAACTAGAATGGGAAGACATGGTAGTGAAGGTCGACGGCCGGCAACTGCACCATCTTCGCTTCGCTGACGACATCGTGCTCATAACACCGAGCATCAGTCAGGCGGAACGAATGCTGGCCGACTTCGATCGTGTATGTGGAAGCGTTGGACTGCAGCTGAATCTTACGAAGACGATGTTCATGAAGAACGGATGGGTTTCTGATGCCCCATCCTCGCTCAACGGAACGAACATCTCCGAATGCTCCAGCTATGTGTATCTGGGTCGCGAAGTCAACATGACCAACGACCTAGCACCAGAGCTGAGCAGGAGGAAACGAACGTCTTGGGGAGCTTTCAAGAGCGTCGAAGAAGTCGTGAAGAAAACGAAGAACGTCCGACTCTGTGCCCACCTATTCGACTCCACTGTTCTTCCTACCCTAACATACGCCTCAGAGACCTGGGTTATACGAAAGCAGGATGAACACACGATCAGCGTCGCGCAGCGTGGAATCGAGAGGACGATGCTCGGAGTGACACGACTCACGCAAGTGAGAGAAGGCCTCCGGAGTTCCGAGTTTCGCCGACATTCGAAGATCAGAGACGCTGTCGCATGGGCCAAGTCGTCGAAAATTAGGTGGGCCGGCCACGTAATGCGATTCGCAGACACCCGCTGGACGAGAGCCGTCACAGATTGGATTCCGCGGGATGTCAAAAGAACACCAGGACGCCCACCAACGCGTTGGTCGGACTTCTTCGTGAAAGCCCTGAACGACCGATATGACGCTCTTCGTGACTCTCGAGCGAGGAGGATCCATTGGACCACTCTGGCACGCGACAGGGACGAATGGAGACGCTGCTGGCGCCCGCTCGAGCAAGTCGATGATCAACGGGACGACAGGTGATACAGGTGATATTTGACTAGTTGTCATGTGACTCATATATTTATTTAGTTAATTTCTGTTTCATTGGTGACCACTAGTTAGCCAGTCTAGCTGCCAGTAAAAAATATTAGCCGGTAAGGAAGATTCAAAAGAGTGTATGTATGTATTACAGATATGTATTTATCAGATGAGGCGATTCCTATTCGTTGGCCAGCAGTCTCGCGCAATTCTCACTTCAAGTAGTGAGGGCTTTAATCGTTGATCGATTGGTAAAACGACTGCCAAATAATATTTGTTTATTTATTTATTTATTATATATTTAACAGTGATAACAACTAATAAAAAAGATAAAGGAATAAGGACGGCGTTACTTAATCCCTTTTGAGATGCGACATGCATTCTACTTCTACGGGATGTCGTGGAGGCGATTTGAATGCGTATTTGGCCATGTAATGACTTGCGGTGGCCAGCCGATGAACAAGTCAGCGCTTCATCGTTTCCAGAAAAGTCTGGGACCAATTCACCAACCCCGGAGGGGTGGAAGGCTTGGTTGGCCTGGGCGGGAAATCCGAACCAGGAACTTGATATCGGGTGCAGGTGACAGTCGGCGCTCCTCCGACTGCGCTACACGTGCCCGTACAACAAATAATAGATAATAATGGCAATAAAGCGAATTCAAAAACACCAACAATTATGAGGAATGAGAGCTTCTTATACCTCAAACAAAAACCATGTAGGAACACAAATTTACATGATCTACCTATCAATATGCGAAAATTTTCGTAGAGATCGACGGACGAGTTCCCAAACAGTCTTATATTGTAAAACCAGCGTGCGGGCCACGCCAGGCTTGCCGTCTTCGCCGGCTTCGGGTATGGCGGACCATGCTGGGAACGTAGCCGAAACGTAGCTGGGGATGCTTCCTCAGAAAGCGTCCGTCGCCGACTTCGCCGGCAACCAACGCTGTGTAAGGAAGCATCCCTAGCGTCGAAATCGCACATGTTGGAAAGAACGCCTACTACAGATCGATTGACGTCTTGCTGAATATCGCATCTCAGTGCAGCGCTCAGGAAAATGTCCGCAGCACTATTGCTTCGTCCAAGGTTGTGTTCACAACCTATTGCAGCTCTTCAAGCCGATCGAATTTCTGACGTTTCTGTCCAGTCGTTGTGTTCTAAGCCACGAGGTGTGATGAATTTCGGAAATTGTGACTTAATATAGTAGCATGGAAACTGGTCGAAGCACTGTCAAAAATGGAGGACCAAGGAGCAGGGCTTGGTTAAAACCGTAGTCGAACCGAGCGTACGTCCGACAAACTTTTTTCGCTGACCTCTCCTGTCCCACTCCTTAAAATTAGAGGACCTAGGCAGGAAGAAGTAGCTTAATAATTCAGCGAGCGAAGTATGTATCCTATTAAAATCAAAGTGAACAATTTCCAAATCAAAAGAAGCGTCTTGCAGACCATGACGTTGACCAATCAATAACATCGGTCAATATTGATTGCTTGATGGAAGCTTCAACATGGAGGCTGATTACCTGGTCGACCTTCCTTCGGTCATCATAATCACGAAACACCCACACCGATCGATTAATTCTGAGAGAGAACAGGTGAAACGATCGATATAAGGTCTGAGAGGAAACCGATATCAGATCTCAAAATATCAATAATATCGATATTGATTGAGTGTGCGAAACTTCGTCATGGTGGCTGATTTCCTGATCGACCTTCCGTCTGCCATCATAATCACGGAACACCCACCAAGATCAGGTCTGGAGAGAACCGATAACGCCGCTCAAGATTGGATAATATCGATCGATATTGATTTTCTGAGCGACTAATAGGACCGACTCCCCGATCGAAACACCATCGACCATCATAATATGCTGTTGCTAATGTTAGGGAGCCTTCTGCATCCCGATGCACCTAGGATGACAGTTGCGGCAACTCTTCTAATCCTGGCACCCGTTGAGCGATGTCTGCGGCACATCCTTTCAAACACCAAAATCACAAAAGTCAATAATTCTGTTGTTTTATAAAAACTTCTGTCAGAACCCACAAGAGCGAACAAAAAGGATGAGCCGTAAGGTGCAGAAACTGCAGTGAAGATCGAATGAAAGGGAGATTAAGTGTAAAGGTGGATAAACGCGTACGGAGCGCAAACGTACACCCAACAGATGCGTCTTTCGAATCCCCATGGATTGTTCTTTGATCTCCATCCCTCTGGTAGTTGGTCGATAAATACCCTAGATGTGATCAACACGCGCCGTTTACAGTTCATGTGTCGTCAGCAGTAAACACCCGCAGTCGCCGCGGACCTCGGACAGCGCGGCGAGCTTTTGACAGCACGGTGGGCTTCCTAATGATGGTAATGATAATGGTAAGGATGATAATGATGGCTCCGTAAACACACTAGTTGCAATGAACCGATCAACACCTCCCGTCAACACCTTATGTGTCGTCAGCCCTGCTGTCGCCGCGGGCCTCGGACAACGCGGCGAAGCTTCGGACATGACTCATGCCTCTCCCGATTATATGTAGTAAAGATGTTTTTGAATTCTGCATTTTCTGGCAGAAGTCGCAAAACCACCGCAGTAAATTACATAGTTCTGTATCCAAACCCCCAGACCTTGTGCTCACGAGTCCTTTAGAAATAGAATGCGTGACGCATCCCTAAAATGTGTGAATTGCAACGATATTCGTGTGTGTATCCTTCCTATTCTAAGTTTCTGTTAGGCCCGTTGTTTTTATCGACCTATCGCCATGTTTCGGAAAGATAATGTATTCGATCAACTAATGCCGAAAAAGAATTCAATTACCTCCACAATATCACCTAGGAATAAAGCGCGTGACGCACACCAAAGAGATAGTTTGACGCCAACTGTTACAAACCTACGCCATATACTCTCTAAGATTTGTAGCAAAATAACGAATATTTTTGTACACAGTTGTGAAATCGTCCATATTACAGTACCAGCTGATGCTGTCCGAAGACGGTAGCGGCCGAGGAGCGGCTTTTGTGGCGGCCGTCGCCACATGCATGAAACGCGAACGACTCGGCGGCAACTGCTGAAAGAAGCTGCTGGCGCCCGAGACTTCTTGCATTAACCGGATTTGTTATCGAATAACTTACACGAGGGATTGACTGTAGATATCTAATTCTAAGGGCACATAGTGAAAGATTTTCGTGGAAGTGTTCATGGTTAGCGTGATCTGACTCAGTTAGGAGAAATTTTCAGTTGTCAGAACTAACTTGACCCCTCTTCTTTACGATTAATTATTTTGATATTGGTCGCTTCGGGAGAACTGATCGTTTTTATATACTCTGTATGTGCTGATGAGTAATTGTTGCCTAGGGGATGTCAGGAGGGGGACGTTCTGCCCGAAAGCAGCGCGGACAAGGACGCGGGACAGTGTCTGCGATAACAATTAGGCCTATGTTATGTTTCGGCGACGCTGTTATCGGCGACGTCGGCGACAGTCGCACTGCTTAGTAGTCCTCGCTCACAGCGTCGCCAACGCGTCGCCTACAGAGTCTTGCGGGTGCCGCGGACCCGCCATGACAACGACGAGTGGTGCGGCTCCGCGAGGTTAGTGTGTGCAATACTGCGTACCTTTGCCGGCTGGAATGTTTTGCATCTCCATTAATGCCCTTAGAGGAATTAGCATTAGCTACAGCGAACCACTGACAATAGGATAGGTATCTTCTTCTTCTCCTCCTCCTGAGCGTTTGCTCCCGCGCAGTCGCAGGGTCCGCTGTTCTTGTGATCTGTCGCCACCTCATCCTATCAAGGGCGTGATCTGCCGTGGCGCCGACTTCGGCGAGATCTTTCTTGATGACGTCCTTCCATCTTTTCCTTGGGGCTCCTCTCGGACGCTTTCCGGGTGCCTCGAAATCTAGGGCCAACCTTGTGGGGTGATCCCCTGGTCTTCTGAGGACGTGTCCATACCACCTCAGGCGCTTCTCTCTTATCTTCACCTGGATCGGGGCTGTCTTCATCACTGCCCTAACATCCTCGTTTCGCACCCTGTCCCGACGGGTCCATCCACATGCCCACCTCAGCATCCTCATCTACGCCGTGTGCAGTTGCCGCTCCTGCGCCTTACCCAGGGCCCAGCACTCACTGCCGTAGAGGAGAGCAGGTCTCACAACTGTTCTATAGAGCTTGCCTTTGAGCGTCCTGGAGCATCTACGATCGCAGAGAATCCCTGTGGCTCCCTCCACTTGAGCCAGGCTGCGTTTATCCGTCCCCTGACCGCCTGGTCCACACTTCCTTCCTCGGATAGGTCACTTCCGAGGTAGCGGAATTCTTCCACCTTCTCGATCGTTTCCCCTTGGCAGTCTAGGATCGATCCAGCGCACTGCTCAGAGCTGATGAACTTCGTCTTCTTCACGTTCAGCCGTAGGCCGTTGTCTGCGAGGGCTCTCTGCCACAGCTGCACCTTTTCCTCCAGCTCCTCCTGGTTCTCGGCTACTAGGGCGATGTCGTCCCTTAGAGGATCGTTCTGAGAGGGCCTTCCTCAAGGTGGTTCACTATAGAGTCAAGCGTCAGCAGGAAGAGGAACGGGCTCAGAGCCGACCCTTGGTGTACCCCCACTGTGATGTCCACTTTCCTTGTCACCCCGTGTGGAGTTCGTATCGCCGCTTTCGAGCCCTCGTACATGTCCCTTTTGACCGTTATCAGACGTTCCGGGACACCCCTCCCTCGAAGGGCATTCCAGATTACTGCCCGAGCTAGCCTGTCGTAGGCCTTCTCCAGGTCCAGGAATGCCAGGTAGCAGAGTTTTCGTTTCTCCCGATATTTCTCCATTACCTGACGAGCGATGAAGATGGCATCTGTGGTGGACCTCTCAGGCATGAAGCCCCACTGCACCTGGGAGATGGGTACCATCTCCCTCAGCCTTAAGTCGACCAGTCTTTCGTAGATCTTCATCGTGTGTGAGATCAGTTTGATCCCTCGGTAGTTGGAGCATTCGGAAGCGTCTCCCTTCTGCCTTGGCCAGGCGAATGGCGAACTTCTCTCCCTCTGGCCCGTCTAGTTTCTCGTACAGGGCGTCCATTTCCGCGTTCTTTGTCTTTGCTACAGATGTTTTTGCCAGCCTCTTCAGCTTTCTGTTGGCTGTGAGATGCTCGGGTGCCCTCGTCTTCTGCCACAGCTTGTAGGCCTCCTTCTTCCTCTTCACCGCAGCCTGACCTCTTCGTGCCAGAACCATGCCGATTTATCCCCTCTGGTTCCTCCCTTTGTTTTTCCCAGGGTTTCCTTGGCACATCTCAGGATTGTTTGGGCTACCCTCCTCCAGATCTCATTCACGGGACCAGCTGGATCTGGAAAGCCTGCTTCGAGCACTGCCCTTCGTAGCTCATTTTGCTCTGAACCTCGCAGTCTCCACCATCGGATCGGATCCTGAGTTCCGTCTTCACTTTGGGCTTGGTGGGTAGAGGTATGCTAAGGTCGGCTACCAAGGGTCTGTGCTGTGATGCCACGTCTTTTTCCGGAATGACCTTCACATCCCGGACTGTTTTCAGGGCAGCCCTTCGAACCAGGATGTGGTCGACTTCCGCCCTTCTTCTTCCGCTAGCATAGGTCACCTTCTGACTCTCCCTCTTCGCGAAAAAGGTGCTACAGACGGCCAGGTCGTGGACGATAGCCAGATCCAGAATTCGTTCTCCATCCGGGTTTATCAGGCTGATCCCTTTACCTCCATGAACCCTTTCCACTCCTCTTCTGCCACTCCCCACATGCCCGTTCATGTCCCCTGCTATGGAGAGGTAGTCGCCTTCTGGTACGGACCTTATGGCTTCCTCGAGCGAGAGGTAGAAGTCATCCTTGTCGTTCTCGGAGCATCCGGTCTGCAGAGCGTAGACAGATATGATGGTCCAGTAACCCTCCTTCGTGTCCAGCCGCAGTGACATGATGCGGTCGTTTATTTATTGGACAGCCCCTACTGAATCCTTGAGGGACTCCGCGACAGCTATCCCTACCCCGTTCCTCTTGGTGTCCTCTCCGTTGTAGTACAGCTTGACCCCTTCTCTGATCTCCCTGGCTTTCGCCCCTTTCCATCGCGTTTCCTGCAGGCACAGGACTTGTATCCTTCTGCGTTCATAGGTCAGCCACTTCCCTAGATCTTACGGTCAGCGTTCCCACATTCAGAGTCCCCAGTCGAACTAGCTTCTTTAGCGGAGGTCGTTCGGCCCTTGATAGCCCTCGCATACTGACCACAGAACTCGGGCGAGGGTTCTGTGCGCCACTTCCGGGTGACGTCCTACCCTTTACACTGATTCTATTGCGACTTGTGATCATGGTTTTGTGACGAGGTTTCTCCATCAGCCGGCCTGTCAACCTGGGCCTGACGCTGGAGCCGTTGCCATTTTTGCAATTTCTGCAGGGCATGGCGTGCCGGAGCCGGGAGTCGAACCTGTGACCGTTTGTGCATGAAACTACACTACTAACCACTAGGCTAACTCGGCTCTGACAATATGATGGGTATGTTGGTCACAATTCTATAGTATCCTAGAAATGGAAACCTTTTCGCCTTTAGTCTCCCTTAATTGCAGAAGTAAGATCCGAGTGAACAAAAGTCAGAGGCCTCCAACCTTCCCCCAACTACTAGTGTAAATCCTTAACACGTTCAATTTCTTTTTCTTAAGGTTCTACGGTAACCTATTGGTGTTAACTGCTCTCTTATGGGAGCATTTCTGAGAAAAGAATCCATATCTGCCAAATTATAGCTCAAATTCTTTCCATAAATAAGTCTCTTAGTAATCACTGGCGAAATGGAAAGTAGGGTAAGCATCGTACTTGGAAAGAATTTTTTGAGTGTTTCAAACTTCTATGAGGGGCCGGAGGCGAGGAGGTTCCGGCTGTCGAAGTGCCCCCGGTTCCAGGTGCTTGGTTCGGATCTCCAGCTCATGCTAATTGGGTCATTCATTCCTCCGAGCTTGGTTAAGGATATAACACTGACTTGTTCATAGGCTGGACACTGCAGATCGCCTTGTATTATACAGGGTGGCTCCTATTTATTTGCGCGTAGTTTATTACTAATAACTTCAACAAAAAACAACAGTTATACAATCTGATACAACTTCTATTTAGAGCCTCTATGCCTAACAATCATTCACTCGATATGTTCGAAATGAGCTCCTTTTGCAGCAATACAGGCCTTCAGCCTCTTCTCCACCGAGATTCTGTGGGACGCAGGAAGGTAACGTCGATGTCGTCCCATGCCTTCTGAAGTGAAGCTTCGAGAGCGTTCAAACTTTGGTGACTCTTCGAGGAAACCTTCTGCTGCTAGTAGCCCCACACAGCGAAATCCATTGGATTCAGATCAGGCGAGTTAGGTGACCAGAAGTCCTTCGTCCAGTAGTCAGGGAAGTGACTTTCGCAGAATGCCAGTGTGGATCTCGCAGAATGAGCAGGTGCCCAGACCTGTTGGAGCGCGCATTGACCACTGACAAAATTTTCAGCAACCCTAGGAAGAAGAACATCGCGCAGGATCTTTTCTTGGTAGATTTCAGCGTTGATTTTCACTGAACGGTCGACGAAAAGCGGAGATGTCTTCTTGTCCAGGGTAATGCCAGCCCATACCATTTCAAATTTCGGAAAAAGAGTCCTGTTGAGAACACGTCGTTGAGAAGACCTGTATCTAGATGGAGGCAGCAACTGACGCTGATTCTGTGAGTTGTGTGCCACTTCAATGGTAAAAATCTTCTCATCCGTCCAGATGATGTTTGACAAGTGGCCCTGCTGGATATCCTTTAGCAAGAACTTTAGCAAGAACTTGGATTTTTCTAATCTAATCTGCATGGCAGCTTCCGTAAAGGCTTGTCAGCGATAAAGACAATAGCTGCGAAGCCCAAGATCCTGTTTGACGATCTTCTGTACTGTTCTGCGGAGACCCCGAGGTCTACGGCCGTCCGATTCGTGCTAGCTCAATTGTTCCGGTCGGTTCTCTTTTTGGCGATCTTTCGAAGGCGGAGTGTTCACAGTACGTGGTCTACCAGATCTCTTCCTAGGATCGACCGTTCCTTCTTCTCTGTACTGTTCACAATGTGTTGGTCTGTTCCGGCAGAAATTTGAAGTCGTCGAGCGACCTTTGCTGCAGAATGTCCTTTATCGGCAAGATGAGCGATGGTGGAACGATGAGGTGAAGCTTTCATTGTCGAGGGTGTTGAGTGTATCTACATATCACCTTGCTTAGTTTTTGTAAATACTTCAACCATTCTAGAAAAATCCTAATAGTTGATCTCCCGCCATTTTCAAAAATACAGTAGCGGTTTGAATTTTGAGCAAATGATTAGGAGCCACCCTGTATAAGGCTAAAAAAGAATTCAGAATGCCTTTAAGATATCGTGTGGAAGTATAATGCGTGGCGAACCCCGTAAAAAGATTGCCTAGCGCCGGTCTTTATCCCTCATGTTTATACCGCTCTACCTAAAAGCTAGGAATGTTTAAGTCAGGAATGTTTTAGTAGGGCTGTCTCACATGGTGGCCCCTCCGAGCCGCTTTGCTGCGCGAAACACAAAGAAAACCCGCCGCAGCTTCCGCCACAGTGGCAGAGTGGGTCTCACTTCGGCGGAAGAAATATGGACGAGTTCTCGAGGTGCTGCCGCGAGACTGTAAAGGCCCTAACATAAGCCTTAGTGTCGACTCGCGCAGTGATATCCGCCGCTTCGCGCTGAGCTCAGACAGTCCTCGCCGCAGAGGCGATGGTGACCTGGCCGACCACGGGAGTCCGCAGTTCGACCAGGCTTGGTGTGATTACAGTCGATAGAAAGCTAGGAGGATCAGAGAGCTTGAGTTGCAGACCAGAAATTGGGATTGATCTGATCCGTCTCCGTTATCAGAATTTTGAGCTCTATTGAATGAGTTAGGAAAGAATCTTGCCTCAATGACCCTTATATCGATTTTTTCAAGCGCTGCTTAACTTTCGTTAAATATCAGTTTTTATTTATAACAAAATTAGCTGCGAGGCATGCTTCCAGGCTACTGATGTTAACTCTGCCAGCTCTTCTATTAGAATTTCGATTTCTATCGAATGAGCCAAAAATTATCCTGACTAAATAACCCCTAAGGCGACTTTTTAGGCGTTGTTTATTTTCCTCAGATATCAGTTTTTATTTATGTCAGAATTAATTGCGATGCATGCTTCTAGACTAAAACTGCGCAAAAAATCTAACTAGATAGACGAGAAGCCTTCTAAGAAAACCTCAAGTGCATAACCTTTTTGAAAACGACATTATAATCCTTCAGTGCGAGAGCACGTTTCCAGTTTGAAATTGCATGGAGCTTGATTTGATAGTCAGTAGACCTCCTAAGAGCACCTAGCATTTCATGAGCGTTTCCAAACTCGTTAATTGGTAAAGGTGGCCTTAGTCATGCATGTACATTGCCTGCACGACCCGAAGTCAAAATTTCATTGGTGAAGCGTGTACACCAGGTCATGATTTTGTCAGGTTATGATGTCGAATAACTAAACTAGAATCACTCCGAAAGGTTAAAATATTTTTTTTATAAATTTAGTACTTTTTGTTAAACCAGAGACTTTCTGGTAAACAAGAAGCAGTCAGGAAATGTTAGAATATTATTCTAAAATTCTTTACTTATATTATTCTAAAATTAATTAGTACAACTTTCTTTAATAAAGTAATGACTCTCCAATAGTTAGAACTCCGAAAAGTTAAAATATTTTTCAAAATTGTAGTACGATTTTTTGATAAATCAAAAATTTTCTTATAAACTAAAAACCCTTCAGAAAGGTTAGAATATTTTTTTAATTCATCACGACCTTTTTGATAAAGTAATGACTCTTCAATAAACTAGAATCACTCCAAAAGATTAAATATTTTTTAAAAATTCATTACGATTTTTTTTGAGAAACTAGAGACTTTCTAATAGACAAGAAACACTCCAGAAAAGTTAGAATATTTTTCTGAAATATAGTAATATATAGTATATTGTGCGACTTTTTTTGCAATAAACTGGAGACCCTCAAAGGTTAGAATGTTTTTTTCAATTCAGTATGACTTTCTTTAAGTAAATAGACTCTTCAATAAACTAGAAAGGTTAGAAAAATTTTTAATATTAATACATTTTTTAGTTAACTGAAGGATTATACAATAAACCAAAATAACTTCAGAAAGGTTAGAACATTTTTCCAAAATTCAGTGCAACATTCTATAATTAAATAGAGCCTCTCCAATATCCAACAGACACTCCAAAAAGGTTACATTATTTTTTCAACTTAGTACAAGTTTTTTAAACAAACTAAAGACACTCTAATAAACTAGAAACCTTTCAACCTTTCAAAAATTAGAATATTTTTCTAAATTTTAGTACAATTTTTTTTACTGGATAAAGGCTTTCCAGTAAACCTGAAACCTTTCAGAAAGGTTAGAGTTTTTTCAGTACAATTTTTTCTGATTAAAGAGAGGCTTTTTAATAAACTAGGGACCTTTCAGAAAAGTTAGAAATATTATTATTATATTTAGTACGACTTTTTCGATAAACTAGAAACTTTCTAATAAACTAGAAAAAACGCTCCAAAAAAGGTTACAGTCTTTTTCTTCAAGGGTCGCAGATCCTCTTCCCTTTACCACCATCGCTCCCTCAGCCCTCGTCATACGCTTCCTCTAATCCACTGCCTGTCTCCCACTCCCTCCAGCCGTCGCCTCGAAAATCGCCCTGCAGCGGTCGTCACACAACAAGCCCCAACACCGTCGTCGATCGCCTACTGATCATTCGTGGGTACGCCACGGAGCGAGATGTCCCTCACCTGCGGACTCAAGACCTCATTAGCAGGCATGCGATTATCCTGGACGTCGTTCGCCAATAAGCTCAAAAACTTATATGCTTTCGCACAAAAAGGTACGTCACCGCCCATCATTGGAGGACTCAAAAAACGTCACCTCATTCCAGGACACAAGAGGCTACTCAACATGTCAGGACGTGAAGAATCGTTTTCCGATAAGAAGAAAATCAAGAGCCATCGTTGTCGAGGCCGGGAGTATAGAGATCAATCTCTACTGAACTGACGTATCGAATACAATTTGACTAGATGATCGTCTCATGGGTGGCCGCCATCATAAATCTCGTTAGGTCAAATTTGCATATAAACGGGCGGCCATCCTGCTCACTAACCATTCGTCACGTTGTTGTTGGTTGCTCTCACCTCCTATATCTTATTCGCTAATAAACTTGTTGGACTTTCGCGAGTACAAGATCTGCAAAACTGAATTTCCAGCCCATTCGACACACATGAAAAATAACTTCCAAATCTCGCACTTTTGTAGGTTGCCACTACCAAGGTTGTAAATGCGCTTGATCGAATTTGAACCGCCGAATCGAAAAGCTCTAGTTCTTCGTGCTGAGATAAGTGATCTCCACTTTCTCGAGCAAGCGGCAACCTCAGAATCTCACATTGAAGGGCATAATGGGTTGCTGCTCTAATAATATTTAGGTATATTTTTATATTGTCGGAAACATTTTGCATTTAACGCAGTGCCCTTCGACAAAGTCAGGTACATAAATTAGAAGTGTCAATGATGAAAAGAGTCGGTGACAATACACTTCCTGCGGAACAGGTGTATTGTCACCGATTCACGTGGAGGAATCTATTTGTGATCAAGTTCTTCACCTATTAACAATTTTATGATGAGTGTCAACAATTTGAAGCTTGAAAATAAATTCTTTGAAGGACGTCCTTTCGAAAGCCTTGCCTGAGTCAAAAAGGCTACGTCAACGTCAGTGCTTTCACCCAGCGCCTTGGTCCAATCATGCAATGTAGACAGCATGAAGACCTCAGTAGATCTTGTTGCTCTGAAGCCATATTGCTTTTTGCTACTACCTCATGTGCTTCAATATGTGTCACACTTTCATAATTTTCTCGAATATTTTTAAAAAGATTGAGGTAATACTAATAGGACGACAGTTAGATACTATACATATTGTGTAGTGATTTGCTGGAGATAGTTGTAACGAATTCATGCTTCCAACGCTTTGGTATTGTACTATGCATATAACTAAAATTGAAAATATGTTCACGAGAAACAGTTAAAGCTACAGCGACCTTCTTAATCAAGTAAGCAGGTATATCGTCAGGACTTGTTGTATACGATAGCGGTAAGTCACTTATGGTTAGACGCTTGAAAATGCCTTTTTTGTAAAACCAAACTAAGCTAGATAAGGCACGCTGTGTGGAAAAGTCTGACTCTGACCAGCTTTCAGTATCTGAATCAATGGAATACAATTTTATAAAATATAAGAATATCACCGAAGCTTGTTCAAAATCAGTGACGGCTGAGTTAGCTTTAACGTAGGGATCTTACCATTGGTTGACTACCTCAACCTAGAATTCATCGGTTTATATAGCGAGCATTTTTTTTTGATTGCCCAAGAGTTTTCGTTAAACGTAACGGTTGAATTTTCAGACGACGGTCAAATTTAATTTTTATCAACTTGAAACGTTCACAGGCCTGACGGATTTTTTTATGAGTGCAGCCAGGCTTTTTCTTTAAGCTCAAAAAACTTGGACAAATGCGTTAAGGAATCATTGTTTTCTTCTAATGCTAATTAGTCAGTATTGTTTTCTTAACAAAACAGTGTTTGGCAGTATGTAAAAGGAAATCGATCAGGAATGTGATTGTTCCAGATGAAACAGAATAGCTGTTCATTTATTGTCGTTTTTTTTTATATTTAATCATTTCACCGATTCATCTGTTCTAAATTGGTTACGATGTGCACTCCACGACAGAATCGAAGATCGTATCACGACGTGATGATAGAATGATATTGTAGTGTCCTCGTATTGTATTGTATTTTTTACATAGTCCTAGCGATGTGCTGTACTAAACCTGCATATGCACTGTATTCATGTGCTAGAAATTCAAATATGCTTTCTTTCGTAGAAGCATTCCTCTACAGATGGAGTCGTTGATAACCACGCAATGTTTTGAGTGCCTCTTGGATCAGCGCTAAATAGCTGGCCCGATTGCCGCGGCATTAGTCATTCTTTTGCCCTTTGCCCCTCAGCCCTCAGCACCCACGTCCAAGGAACGCCCAGCGCATTTATTTCTCTGTCATTATTTCGCATAAATATCCTTTGTTGGCCGTTTCATGTAAAGTCAAAAATATATAATAAACGTTTAATTACCCAAGTTTGAGGTATCGGAGGCAAAATCCTCGGTCTTCTCGTACGTACAGATCGGTCACGCTATTCGGAGGACGGTACATCGGTGGAAATTGATGTCACGAGTGATCACAGTGAATCGTGAGACGCATCGTGATGCTGCACCGACGCAGAAATTATTGCTATATTCGTAGCTCCATAATAGACTTCAGTTATCAATAAACGTGTAATATTAACTTCTCCTTTCTACAGGAAACTAATTTTATATGAGGAGGCACCATTGATTGTGTAGGTTGTCGCAACAACACTCGATATTTTAGCGTAGCGATCACAAACCGGTTTTATAAGAAAGAAATAATGAACCACTTGATTATACATGGCGGCATGAATAAAAGATACGGTAACGTGGCAAATACTGCATAACCTAATTAATCGTTATAAGGGTTTGAAGATAGTTCAAGACTCTTTGCTGGACAACTTGTCTATCCAGTTCAGATCGAGCTTCCTTGCTCCAACAGTCTTCAACTGTTGTGACAGTATTGCTGTGGTCTTGTAAAACACGAAACAACATTTATTCACTGAGCCCAATATGAATCGAATCGGTTTGTCCACCAGCTGTTGTAGTTGTAGTAAAGTGGGAAGCGAGGGTATCCTCTGTAAAAGAAGGCATTTTTACTAGTTGTAAGTTTTAAAACTGTGACCTGATTGACTTTTCTATGCAGCAGCTGTAACTATAAAGATCAAAGGACAACAGTCAGTGTTGTTCGATCCTGTTTGGAAGGCGTTACGCACTTCACTTCTTCGGGATGTCGTACAGGCAATTTGAATGCGAATTTAGCTCATTCGACGACCAGCGGCTGTCAGCCCATGGACACACCAGTGATTTACCCTTCCCAAATACACCTAGAAAACTGTGGGAGAGATCTTAAAATTTGCGTTTATCTGCATAAATTCTCTGGATCGTTTCACAGCTTGAACAAAATTTTCAGGTGTATAATACGTTGAATAGTTGCGTTGGAGTAATGGCATTACAGTATTCACGTATTCTATACAGTTCCTTTATGCGCACCATGTGCAACCGTTTAACTACTGTCGTTCGTCATCTTCAGGTCATGCATCGCATCGTGTAGGGATCCAAGCGAAACTTTAGACTGTGCATTTAGACGAATGCTTTGAAGCGCTGTCAGCACTCCATTATTCTAGTGCGCTTGAATTTCTTTTTTGCGTTTTTCGACCTTCACTACACTTCTCCTCACTTTACCGTCTTGAAGGAATATAGTGAGTATAACTTCAGAAATTCCTCGAGTCATTCTTCCTATTCTATTAGGTTGTAACGAAATAAATGGCACTGAACCACTGTAAATTCAAACAGTTAATATCTCGGCTTGTAGGCAAGTTTATTAATCGAAATAAAAACCTTCTGATTCTACACATCTTTGCCAACGTGACACAAGCTTTCTTATCCCAGTAGCATAAAAATCAGAAGTTCTGGAATTGACGAAATCTTCGAAGGCACTTTCGGCATCCTGTTGGTATTTGAATATATTCCCTACCAAGAAGTCGCCAAGATGCTTGAACAAATGGTAGTCTGTTGGGGAGAGGTCGGGAGAAAACGGAGGATGTGGTAGAGTTTCAATGCTCAGCTCATTCAATTTCTGCAACGTCATTCGTGCTACATGGGGGCGAGCATTGTCATGCAGAAGGAGAACTCGCCTTCGGTTTACCAAGGCCGGCCGGATATCCTTCAACTTTCTCATCATTTCTTCAATTTCAATGCAGTACTTCTCTGCCGTGATGGATTCACCGGGAGGGAGGAAGCTGTGGTGAATGATTCCCAGCGAACACCACCATACTGTCACCATTACTTTCTTTTGGTGCAATTCCGGCTTCGCAAAAATCTTGGGGCTCTCATCGCTGTCCACCCACTGTGCTGATCGTCGCCTGTTGTCGTACATTATCCATTTCTCGTCACAGGTTACGATGCGATCAAGGAGTGGGTCCGTTTCGTTCCGTAGAAGCAGTGCGGACGAGATCTCATATCGTCGGTTTCTTTGCTCCTCAGACAGCTCGTGAGGCACCCATCTTTCCAGGTTTTTGGTCTTTCCAATTTCCTTCAGATGCCGGGCAGCTGTGTTGTGACTGACGCCAAGAACCTTCGCTATCTCCCTGGTACCTTTGTGTGGATCCTCCTCTACCACATCTCTCAGCTTGTCCTCATCAACATCACTATGCCTCCCACGACCTTCATGTTCTTCCAAGCTCTCATCTCCATTCCGGAACTTCTGATACCAACGATACGCCGTCCGAATTGTGGAACATCCTTGACCGAATGCGGCGTTGATCTTCTCGTCCGCCTCCTTAGCTGTAGTGCCCAGCTTGAATTCATACAAGTAAATGCCTCGGATTACCCTTTTGTCCACCTGCAAAAAGGTCAATAAAACTCTAAAGTTTTCCCACTTTTACATAGAAAATTCGGTACTCACCGGTAGAGCAAAGTTTGCGCTTCTAAATGATATGTTACGGTTTTTTATTGATCAAACGCGTAAAGACGCGCCAAAAAAATGGCGCGAGCCAGTGCCATTCAATTCGTTACAACCTAATAGTTTAGTTTCCGGAGCAACTCTGCTTCTTTCATGATGTGCCTAGCTGATTTGACGCCCGTAGAGACAGGAGTGAGAAAAGTAGAGATCAGAACTTCCACAACGATGTTTTGTTGCCCACTTATCTTCACCCCCTTTTTATGCCGACACAGGAGCAGAGAAATATGGCAGAAAAATAAATGAAAGTTTTATCCGTTTCAGAAGAATAAAAGTTTCTGAAAGAACGTAGTACAGATCTACCACCCGTTAAAACTACGTTTACAGAATGATCTCAAAACATCGTCGAATTGTGCTGTAAACTGACCTGTATGGTCGAGGCACATATGGAGGTTTGCGAATGTCGTCTCCGCGTGATCCGTTGAAGATGTCGATTATCGTTGGCTGCAAGCAAACCCTTCAAGCAGTTGGATAGGAGGAGGCATGCCATTCAGAATGGTAACGACTCTTCAGTTCTTCAGCCTGATACATTACTCCATTCAGAGACAGTTCATCTAACTATACTACAGACTTTAAAGGACTTAACAGAACACTATCTCAACGGTAGGTCGGAACGACCCAAGTGTTGTAAATGGGTAGAATGCCTCCCTCTCTCTCTCGGAAGCAACAAAATGCAGGTATCTCGACCCCAATATAACTCTGCGCAGAGTTAGTGACGACGGAATTTAGGCCGTTGACGGAGTTAACCCTCTGCTTCAACGAAGAGAGTGGGCTCAAGTAAAAGAAGCGACGACGGCCGAGCAGTGCTCATGTAAGGGATATGGGAGCGGCGTGGTGGGAAGAAGTGGTCAGCGGTTCAAGTTCAACCGTTTTCGCTATTTCCAGATTACTTGTGCCCGCCCCCTGAGAAAGACAGAGGGCTAACGCAACCAAGGGTTCAACTTCCGTCGCCCCTAACTCTGCGCAGAGTTCTACTGGGTTCGAGATACCTGCACTTTGTTGCTTCCCAGGGAGAGGCGATTCTGCCCATATACAACACTTGGGTCGTTCCGACCTAACTTTGAGATAGTCTCCTGGTTAGAGTGTTGCACTATGCAGTGGTGTAGTCCCGTTTTCAATCGTTGCAAGGCAGCGACGTACGAGACACCATGCAAAAAATTACAGGGAAGCTTGTGATACACAGTCTTGGATTTGTATATGACCAAATTTTAGCCAAGAGAGACAGCAATCGTCACTTTGGGTTGGCAATTCCTGGACTTGGACAAAACAGAAATTATCTCTTACCCCTCGAAGAGAAAGGCGTCGATTGAAAAGATTTATAGCTCATAGACATTGCAACTGATGCAAAATAGAAAAAATTTAATGTAAATATGTACATATTTATGGTGGCTTACCTCAATTCAGAAAGCTTTTAGAAAGAAATACACAGTAAGATATGAAAGCGAGGCTATACGAACTCAGGTCTGCCTCGTAGAAAGTGCCTTTATTTACACGATCTAATTACTTCGCTCAATGCGCCCTGAAACAGTCATTTATTTGTCAGAACGTAGCAGTAGTGCTTACCTTGCTGTATACGATCTGAATTCCGCAATGGAAAAGGGTCGCAAAATACCAGAGCATTTCCAGCCGCATTTGGGGAACCCTGCAAATGGATCCTTGCTACGAAACGGTTTCGACCTCCCATGGAACTTCAAGTGGAGACCAGGGTCATTAGAAAGAGGTCGAAATGCTGATTACGAACATGAGTGTCAAAATTGCAGAATAAAACTCCTGAGCGAGTTGTGACATAATGAAGTTGGATGGGCAGAACTGCAGGCTGGAGCTGGCGCGAGAGCATTGAGGATGGAGGCTCCGGTCCCCCGCGAACGGTTCGCGAACGGTGGCGGTGGCGAAGGGATAAAGTCCGATCTGTCGGATACGAAATCAATGGTTCAGCTCCTCTCGCTACCGCCTTCTTTGCACATCATAATTTATCTTCGAAATGACCTTCTATTCTGAATTGTTACAAATGTATTTAATTAAATAGCCGGTAAAACTATTATGCACGTTAAAAAAAACATAAAAACCAGACGTCCAACTCCCTGTCGGCTGCCAAACGTCTGGTCGCAGAATAGAATACTCCAAACGTCTTCTTCGCCTCTTTAGGGCTTCTCATTCATTAAAAAACTGGTTTTGCTATATATTATAGAATGGTATAGCGGAATAGGGCAAAACGGGTCCATCACCTCCAACCCCCCCCCCCCTAACTGGTCCCTTATCACTGGTTCCCCTTTATTGTCAGTCCTTTTCCGGTTCACCCTTCACTGGTCCCCTCCCCCTTCGTCGGCCCCTACTACTGCTCCCACCTTCACTGGACCTCCCTTTACTAGTCCCCTCTTCGCTGGTCATCCTATCCTTCACCGATCCCCATTACTGGTCCCACCCTCACAGGTCCCCCCTTTTATTCATCAACCCTTTTCCGGTTCTCCTTCACTGGACCCCTTCTCCCCACCCATTCCCCGGTCCCCATTACTGGTACCTTCCTCACCGGTCCCCCCTTCACCTGGTTCCCTCTTTCACTGGTCAACCTTCTATCGGTCCCCCCTTCACTGGACCCCTACCCACCTCACCAGTATCCATTACTGATCCCTTCCTCACCGATCCCTGCTTCACCTGGTCCCCTCTTCACTGGTCAGCATTCTACCGGTCCCCCCTTCGCAGGAACCCTCCCCTACTTCACCGGTCCACCCTTCACTGGACCACTCCCCCCCCCCCCCCCCCCCCTTCACCGGTCCCCTTACTGGAATCCCATCCTTCACCGGTCCCCCATTACTGGCCCCACCTTCACTGGTAACACGTCGTCTGAATCCGGAATCCTCGCGCGACATCGGTGACACCCCTTCCGAATCCGGACGCCTGTTGAGCAACGTCTATAGTAGGATGTTTGAACGTAAAAAAACTGCTAGGTGACATTATTATTTACTTTTTTGCACAAATTTAGTCAAAATCTTATATTGAACAACTGGACGTGCGTCCAACAACTTTTGCATTAATGAAATAAAGCCAAAAAGTGTCAAGCAAACATGTTCTTCACATACAGCACATCTTGTACCATCAGCTTCGCCATACAACCAGCAACAAAACGGTCTATCGTGCCAAGATCGAACAAATACTCACAAGGAATGACAAGCACACCTGGGTGATCATCAATGCACCTTGCCTATACCATGACTATTTCAAAATTTTTAAAACTTAGGGGCACAGAACATCCGGTAAATCTGAGATGGAGCCTTCAATAGTACAATACCTTCACAACTCGAGGTCAAGGAGACCTCGAAAAATGTTATCGATCCAAACTTAGCCCATGGAGTTATTTGCTGTGCTGATGACGAATATGACATCCGTTTTTAAAATTTCTGCCGATTACGGTAGCAGCAGTCTGACTCATCCGTACCGCATCCTATCGCTTTCCATCGCAATACCGGATGTCAGTTTCGTGACCGACACTTCAAATAGCCCTTTGGGTGAAGTTTGGGCGAAAAACGTATTAAGACAACTCCTTTACCTCTGCCGGAGCTGTGAAAGCATTACAGAATACTAAATACAATAGTTTTCTTGTTGAGTCATTCTCTAACCACAAGGTTTGGAGCTTCAAAGTGAACCCGCACGTCATGACTTTTTCAAAAATAGCATCTGACCTTAGAGAGTGAAGGAATTAATTTATATCATTTGAAATTCAAATTGAACATATTTCAAATCAAATTGGACACTCTTCTGAACGGACGTGATGCTTCTGAATTCAAATAGAAAATCTTAAAAAGCTTTTTAAAGGTTAAATGGCAAAGTTCGAGCACGGATAGAATAACTTTTTGTCCAAGGAAAATTTGGTATAACCTTCTCTACATTTGTTTTCAGCTACCCGAATGAGTATAATAATTCTGCAGAACTTTTGTGTTTGAAAGAAATTATTACAATAATTGGTGTCTTAGAGCGCTGCAAAGCAGCGCTCATTTAGGGCATTAAAATACTAACTTGCGCCATGCACTTGAAAAGCCTCTGTTTTTGTTTTTTGCATTTGTTTTTGTTGCATCTTTTCAATGCGTGAAATTCCTTGCAATAAAAAATTTTGCAAGCAATCGAATAAAAATCGTGACCTCTTGGACAAGGACACGGTGCAATCCCTCTTTTTCGCACAAAAAATTTCCACCTTTCTGCTCTTCAAAACAAGATCTAAACCACTTATTTTCCTTGGAAAATGAGAATTTCATACAACTTTGAACTTTTTTTAAAGGTTTACTGCACCTGCACGTATTCACTTACTGTGCAGGTGAAATAAACCTTCAGAAAAAAATCCTATTAAAATTTTCCTTCTACAAAACTTATTCTAACGTTTTTCTCTTGTTTAATGTGGAAACAGCCCATTTTCATTTGTTCAGTTTGACTTCGAAAACCTTACGCTAGCATAGCAGGGTGTCCAAATTGACATGAAAAGCGCCCAATGTTCTCTTATGTTCATTTAGAGTTTCGAGGATATTTGCACTATCCATCTAATGAAAACTCAGACGAGCTAGACGGACACATAGCGCTGGCCTTCCGCAGTTTCAAAAAGTCGTAGTCCATTATTTTTTCTGGAAAAATACAAATTTTATAAAATTTCAAACAGTGTGTTTAGCTTTTGGGGCAGGTGAGATGAAAATTTGGTCATACTAAAAAGTCATGCTAAATTTTTCGTGGACAAAAAGATATTTTCACCTTTCCTGAGGGTGTCTTCTTCAGTCTACGAAAATCTCGATCTCCGGAGTGTTCAGCTTAGATACAGAAGTGTTCAATTTGTCTTGAAAAGTGTCAGGTTTCAATTGAAACCTAATCCAATTTGATGTGAACATGGTGCACAAGCTTATGCTACGTACGCCTAGCGACGAATGCATTCTCCATCTTGCTGTCTGTCGAGTTGAGTCGCACCTTTTCTATTTACGGCCACTCGTGGAGTTTTATTATCTTTAGCTATTACGCATTATGCACGTCGTGTTAATACACGACGACGTCAATACACGGTTGAAATGTGAAATGGCCGATTTTGCTACCTCAGTTCTGGTCGATTTTTCATGGTTATAAGTACTCCCGTTTCAGGCATTGTATTTTACATAGTTTCTGAAAGCGCAGGATCTCCGCTTTCTACCGCTTATAGCTTTTGTGACATCATTACCTCTTGCCGAGTTTTTGACGTCGCCTTTACAACATGAATCGAAGTGACATTCAATTCATGTTGTAAAGTTCTACTTATTTGAATGGAAAAGTGGATACAACGGCACGGCCGCAGCTCGTGACATCAACGCTGCATTTGGGGAGGATTTCGCTAAGGAACGGACAATTCGCCACTGGTTCGAAAGGTTTCGATCTGGAGATGGAAGTCTCGAAGATGACGGCCGAGTTAGGCGGTCACCACTCCTTAACGACCACCAAACTCAAAGCCATAGTGTGAGCGGACCCGTGTCAAGCTGTGAGAGAGTGGCAGAGCATTTAGGCGTTGACGGCTGCACTGTCAGTCGCCACTTTAGCGCGATCGAAATAAGTAAAAGATATGGGACAAACGGATCTTGAACGAACTGACCACCGGGCAAATGCTGAAGCGCCACAGACTCCTTTGTTTCGTTAAGGCTGCGCAATCTAAGGGAGCATTTTTGGAGAGGATCGTGACAGGCGACGGAAAACGGCTCTTTTACGACAATCGTCGTCGCTCTGCACAATGGCAAGACAAAACCGACAGTCCCAAATGAGATGCCGAAACCGAGTCTCCATCCAGAGAAGACCATGGTGACCGTATGGTTGACAGTTGTTGGTATAGTCCACTATAAGTTCTTGAAGAGTGGAGAGACATCACAGCGGAAAATATTGTGCCGAAGGTGAAGTGATGCACCAGAAGTTGATTGAAAAACAGCCGGCTTTGGTCAACCGAAGAGGCCCAATCCTACTGCATGACTGCGCGCGTCCCCACGTTTTAAAAATTGTTGTCCAAAAACTGAGTGAACTGGGGTACGAGATTCAGCCACTTTAGAATATTCACCAGATCTGTCCCCTACTGATTATCATTTTTTCAAGAATTCAGATCGTTATGTGAAGGATAAAAAATTCAGCAACCAAGATGATGTCGAAAATAACCCCTAATGTTTTATTAATTCTCGTAGTTTTGATTTTTACAAGGAGAGCGTATTGTCGCGTAGCGAAAAGTGAATTATTTGTAATGGTGCTTATTTCGATTAATAAGCTTGCTTCCAAGGAAGGCTATGATCTGTTAAAATTTTCAGGCAAAAATAGGGCATTTCACGTGCAACGATCTAATGCACAACTGGTTTTTTTGAAATTTCTCAGCTGAAGCAGCATTGGTTGAGATCGGTGGTTGAAAGCGTTCTATAGTTGCAGATTCCGAAGCCAGACACGTTATGACGATTTGGCGGCATGCTTAGCGATTATTCACAAAAAAATTGGACGATTACAAAGACAAATCGCCTTGACCAAGATAGAGGATGAAGCATTTTGAAACTTCTGAAAAAAGACTAACCTCAAAGCCAAAAAAGTATTAAAAGTACAGTACTAAAATGCTCCAAAAGTATTTATCATACAGTTCAAATAACTTTAACGCGTTATTCTTAAGGCGACCACTAAACTTATACCAACAATTGTAGTCCCTGAAGATGTTTAAATTTGAAATTTTCCTTGCTCAAATTTCGATAGCTAAGGCAAGCCGGCTTTAGGAATTAGTTTCATTAACAGAATTAGCCTTTTGTCAATGGAACTTCTAGAATTTCTGGACAATGCTTTCTACGTTTAGAATAGCACAACAAAATATATTTTAAGGAATTGGAATTCGTTCTATGAAAACTTTTTGAAGAAAAACTGATGAATAAGTAGCGGAAGCAATCTATATATAATACAATAAAAATATACAATATGTATAGGATATATAAATCATTGTTTAGCATTCGCGAAAACAATTTCTAGATTTTTGTATCACATTCTGGACGACATTTTGATGGACGAATGGGATGTCAAAATCGCATTCATTTATGCGAAGGAGAATTTCTGCGTTTCGTTTCTTGTAATGGATGTGTTGTTATTGCTTTTAAAGAACGTCACGTAGCTGTCCCTTTTCCACGCCCTATTTTTGCGAACCGGTAAACGTCGCTGTTCATAATTGGTGGTCTATACTTAGGGCTGTAGATAGAACTGTGAGAGCGTAAGTAAGCGAAAATAACAAAAAACATAGTAAAGCTTGGTTATGACAAACGCTGCAGCCCTAGAACTAAGTCTCGCTGCAACACCTTGTTACCTCCGCAACAGCAAAATTCAAAAAATGACTTGCATCGTCGCAATATCGGTGGTTAAGTAGGAATTGAACAACAATCGTGTAAGCCATAGGGAGTAAAGAACACACTGAATGTCCAGGGCCTTTATAGCGAAAATGAGTCATGGAAACTCGTCACTTAACACGTTTGCCGCAGAGAATGCGAATGTTATGACTAACAATCTAAGTTGGTGGCAAAAGAAAATAAAAAGCCCTTTCTGAAAGCTTGTTTATTGATGGACGAACCAGACTGTGAATAGAGAGAAGTGTGGATGAGGTGTGTTTGTTCGAACAGGAATATTCGCATAGGACGAGCTGCGCTACCGATATGCAGGTGTCTGTCTGCTTATGCAACTTCATGATGAATAAACAACTCTTGATGTACAGATATTCTCCGGTAATGGCATCGCACTTTTCCTTTGCGCGGCATCGCTGACACGTTGTCTAAATCCGGAGACCCCCTGTAAGACATGGGTGAATTTCTTCTGACTCCAGACACCCATTGCACGATTATTTGGATCTATATTATCCAGACGTTCTTTATTACATGTTATTCTTATAACTTTTTTGAGATATTTTTTCTTAAAAGTATTAATGTATCTATACATTTCTGGTATCGAATTCAATTGACTAAATCTGTTAACAAATCAATCAATCATGGGTCTTCGTCTCTCGTCTTCTGAACACGAATCCCTGTTCAACGGCGTCGGTGAGATGTCCTCTAAACCCGGACACTCTTTGCGCAACATCGGTGACACGTCGTCTGAATCCGGACACTCCTTGCGCGACATAGGTGACACATCGTCTGAGCCCAGACGCCTGTTAATCGATGTCTATGAAAGGCCAGATGGACAGAAAGAAAGACGTACAGACGGATGGACAGACGAACGGACAGATTTGAGGACAGGCGCAACCGCTAACCTTTTATATATAGGATAGGTTATGTAGTTATCCTCTCAAAAAATTTTTCATCTCCGAGCGTTTCTACAGCAAGCGTAGAACGTTGCAATGACTGCTTGATGAAGATTATTGTTGCCGTAGAACAGCAACCATGTCATTTCGTTTCTGAGTGTACCCTGCACGATGGATATTCTGAACAAATAAGGCCGAGTTCTGGTCTCTGCTTGATGAAAAGGCAGCGGGGTGCCGTCATTAGATATGGTTATGGCTCCAGAATTCGAAAACGTGACTTCCACCTCATCTCTTTTGATAGCTGGGATGAAAGTGCGCATACTACCTCGTTGTTAGGCGTTACGACCAAGGTCTTGTCACGGACGCGAAGACGGTGCCCTATGAGAGGGTTGCTACGCAAGACAGTCCGCTGATCTGCTCTCTCAAGTTTGCCCTTATGAGGACGAGGAAGGTCGAGCGATGTAGTCCTGTTAAGATGAAGTGGGGCGATTCGTGGAGAAAAACAGCCAACAGGTATCAACGCACCGAACCGACAGGATGATGGTTTGGGTGCTAAACCCGAATCAAGAACCTAGAATCGGGTGGACACAACAGCCCGCGCCTTCCCCTACTGCGCTACCACACGCCCGCAACCCATGAGGTTACCAAAGCCGCTTACCTACAGCAGCTAACGATTTTCGATTCTTGTTATAACAAGTGCTCCGACACGCCTAACGGCGTGTCTCGCAATTGCGCGCTTCGCGCGGCCTTGCACTGACCTACGAAAAGCAATATCTGTAAAACATAAAATTCGCTAACATCTAGGTTTTGCTGCGGACATTATCGGTGTGAACCCGTTCACTAGTTTCGTCATGGGAATTCTCACCGGACCGTTCCAGTAACGTCATTGGTTTGTGCTGCTCGGTACTTCTGTCCCTCAGGTTGCTGCTATGCAGCCGTTCCCACGAATTCAGACCCTTGTTACGTGACGAAGAGGACTTGTCTTCTGAGCCTATACTCTTCCTGCACGACGTAGGGGACACTTCCATTGAATCCAGAAGCTCAGAGATGCGCCTTTGCCGCTGTGTCAAGCAGGGAGAGGCTGCACAGATGGCATATTTCTTATTCTCTGTATTATTTCCCCTTACAGCTTCCTTCTCGCTGGTTCCCCGTCCTGGGGCCGGATTCATTAACGACTTGCAGCAATTTAGCAGAGAAAATTACAGCCGAAATCCCTGAAACCGCGCTTCAAGCGATATGGTGAGCGATAAGCCACGTTATCTAAGTTTTCCTCTGTGAAAGTGTTCTCTGTTAAAGTTATATCCTGATCTGTTTCACTGTAGTGTATGTCCTTCCTATTGACATTGTGTCCCATTCTGATTCCTCCTTCAGGTCACTCATTGCTGGTCGCTCTACTGCCCCCCCCCCCTCGAAGTCCCCTTACTACTCTTACCCATTTAGTGGTCCTGCCATGTTCATGGCACAAAATCGGCGACACGGGTTTTGAATCAGGACGCTCAGAAGTGCGCACAGTAGTAGCGAACACTTATTCTGAATCCAAAAGCTAACCAACGCTAGCAGTTGCTGCTGTTTCGAGCAGGAAGAGGCTGCTCTGCCTCTCCTGCAGAAGAGTTCCACGTTGAATTATGAAAGCTGCTGCTCGTCGTTCGATGGCGGGATATATCTTCTTAATCCAGATGTTTCTAGAAAGACGTAGAGGAGCCGTCTTCGAAACCAGACGCTCAGAAAGGCGTGCAGTTGCCGTTGTGTGAAGCAGGAGAAGCCCGCACTTCCTCTGCAGCACCTGCATCCCACGTTCAATTCTGGATTCTCCGCTCGCCACACGACGCCGGAGACACATTTTCATTACCTATATGATTCTAGCGCGACGAAGTGGACCTGTCTTCTGAAAATAGAAGCTCAGAAGATCCATCTTTCAAATCCAGAAGCTCAGAAGCGCACGCAGTTGCCGCTGTGTTGAGCTTGAAGAGGCTGCACAGATGGCAGATTCTTCGTTCCCGGTATGAATTACCTTACGGATTCCTTCTTGCTGGTGCCCTGTCCTGGTCCCGCTTCCACGTCCCTTCTTCCTGTCGATCTCTCCTCCCCCCCCCCCCCCCCCCCCCACCTCGTGGTCCTCCTCTCCTTACTACCCTATCCCAATTATGTAGCTCTCGCACGCTCATGGCACGACGACGGCGAGCTAACGCCAATTGCGAGACATCGGTGTCACATATTCTAAATCCGGTGTCTCTTACTGGTCCCCTCTTAACGAATCCCTTTGCTGGTTCTCCTTACTACCCCGCCCCCTTATTGGTAACTCCCTACTGGTCCTCCTTATTGCCTAAACCCTTTTTGGTACCACCTCCTTTCCTGCTTCATTGTTCCCCTATCGACCCCCCCCCCATCCCGATGCCTCCTCCAGGTCGCTCCTTCCTGGTCGCTGTCGAAGTCCCCTTCTACTCTTACCTCTTTAGTAGTCCTACTATGCTCATTGCTCGAAATCGGCGGCACGGCTTTTGAATCTTGACGCTCAGAAACGCACGTAGGAGCTGTTGTGTTAAGCTGTAAAAGGCTGCGCTCCCCTACTGCAGCAACATAACAGTTCAATAGCAAATTTTGCCCTCGCTGTGGATGATGCGGCGTAACTCACTTAGGTGAGATCACTCGACCGCCCTCGCTGTGGATGATGCGAAGTATCTCACTTAGGTTATATCACTCGCGCGCCCTCGCTGTGGATGATGCGGCGTATCTCACTTAGGTTAGATCACTCGACCGCCCTCGCTGTGGATGATGCGGAGTATCTCACATAGGTTATATCACTCGCGCGCCCTCGCTGTGGATGATGCGGCGTGACTCACTTAGGTTAGATCACTCGACCGCCCTCGCTGTGGATGATGCGGAGTATCTCACTTAGGTTATATCACTCGCGCGCCCTCGCTGTGGATGATGCGGCGTATCTCACTTAGGTTAGATCACTCGACCGCCCTCGCTGTGGATGATGCGGCGTGACTCACTTAGGTTATATCACTCGCGCGCCCTCGCTGTGGATGATGCGGCGTGACTCACTTAGGTTAGATCACTCGACCGCCCTCGCTGTGGATGATGCGGAGTATCTCACTTAGGTTATATCACTCGCGCGCCCTCGCTGTGGATGATGCGGCGTATCTCACTTAGGTCAGATCACTTGACCGCCCTCGCTGTGGATGATGCGGCGTATCTCACTTAGGTTAGATCACTCGACGGACAAACTCTTTTATATAGGTGGAGATGGTTGCATATCATGTTTTCCGTGTGATATAAATACATAAGAAGGGCTTTGTTACGCCTTCGTCATCCTCAAGGCCGCTTCTGTTTCCTTCATAGTGATCTTCTATACTTTCCAAATGAGGAGAAACTGTAGTATGTACGGTGTTACTGATACATCGTATGCACACCTCCCCCTCATGTGTTCATCGTCATTTCCGCCATCAATTTGTGCCACCTTCCCTTTCTGTTCTCCCTGATCTTTTGGAGCAAGGAAATTCGTTAATCTGTTCTTCTCACCATACCATAGCCCCTTCTAACTGTACAAGTCGAAACGGTGTTTCTGCAAGTAGAAGAGCAGGTAGAAATTCCAAACAAAAATAGAGCATTTACTCATCGCGGAGTTCAACAGACACAAGCAAATCAAATTTTTGAACGAGATCTTATCAACAGGAGAGTGAGGTTTTTCTTGAGATGATTAATGATGGCGTGATTTGCCCTGGAATAGCAGCTGCGCATAAACGCCAAAAAAGAAGCAAATACAGCCACACTTTGCCCCTATCAATATGTAACATGTGCACATACCTTACGCTTGTCGTAATTTTCATAGAGTATCACTCCAAGAACAGTGAGGAATCCAGCAATGACGACCGTTCTCGTCTGTCTGTAGCACTCGTCACACATTGCGAATCGAAAATTAAACCTAACTGATTCATTACTTTTATATCGCCCCAAGAATACATTATCAGTTGAGAATCACAAGTGGGAAAACATGAGGACGAACCTTTGCAGTGCACTTATCGACACAACCCTAATAATGCGACCGCAGTTTTCTCATTCCATTCTGGAAATGCTTAGAGACACTTGCTGAAATGTATGAGACAATCCACTTGTTAGCGTTAGTTCTTCTGCAGCGAGGTTGTTAGATGGAACATTTATTTTCATTTGATTTTTATTTTTAGAGGCGCAGAATCCGTTCCAGGTGTTGTCTTTGCCGCTTCCCCGATTAAGGCGACGACGACAACGAGGCGGAAATGCCAGACCAATAAATACATCCACCGAACTCGTGGCACAGAAAAACTATTAACACGTTGAACACCAATGCCGACGCTTCGAGACGAGAGAACATGGAGATTGCTACACAATCTACTTCTCGACTTGCAGGTTCTAGTATTTCCTTATTGTCAGCTTCTTGCTACATGTGCCTATTATTAGCTGATCTTCACCGGAAGAACAAATTTGGAGGGTTGTTATCGCTATTTAAAGACTGATGATCGGAGGAAGCACTTAGGGCTTACAAAGTTTATCTGCGTCCCCATGCTGGAATATGGCGTCCTACAATTTGTCCAAATACAACAAACTTTTGAAAGGGCGCAAAATAGTTATACCGGGAAAATGTTCCAGCGTTTAGGAGTCAATTACAGGATAATTCCTAGTAGCGCTAGAAGAAACTCCCAGCTTGTGATTGAAATGTTAGACTTCAGAATGAGGAAGTTTGATATGGTCTTGGTTTACAAAATTCTGCATGGACTAGAACACGTTGATCGGCTGCAATACTTTCCAGTCAAGTCGTCCATAACCAGGAAACCTAAACCTAAAATGCTTCTCCCTAACGCTAGAGCCTCAGTTCGTTCACATTACTTCATCTGCATGGCGGGGAACGAATACGTCAAGTTGTGCTAGCGTTTTCAAATACCTTCTAAACTTCCGGCTTTCAAAGCAATCATCTATCCTGTTAGTAGTTTCATTTCCATTATTTTTATATTAATTGGATTAGTTTCGCATAGTCTCGTTATTGTTTCATTCCTTTCACAAGGTTGCTATCTTGAACTCTTTTATCTGCGTAGTTTAGCTGCTACAAGCAAGGAGGACAGGACTTACAGGAGGTCCGATTCTGGAGGTCCGACGATGGAGACGCCAGCGAATTTCCTTCTCGGATAAATTTCTTACCAATTTACCGACGCAGGAATGATGGAAGGTTTGATTGGCTAGAGTGGGAAGTCCGAGTCAGGAACCTGGAACTGGGTGCACGTGACGGCAGGCGACTCCTTCCACTGCGTTTCTCAAGATTGCTCTGACAGAATGTTGACGTTGTTATGTTGCTTTAAGTTTCAATTATAGCTTCCACCTTATGTCTTGTGATGCAGACACGCGGCGATAAGCCTTGTCACCCTATTTTTTAAGGTCAAAGCATATACAACCTGTGTTTATTTTATTTCATTTAATGAAAAATTTATGAAAGAAACAAGAGCAGTACTTTAAAAACTTATGGACCACTGAGCCAATATATAAGTTACGCCACAGCTTGAGCGTTTCTCACTCTTTTGATTATAAACATTGAAAAAATTTCTATAAGGATACTGAGATCGCAGAAAACTCATAGCTAGCAGTTTGAAAAAGGAGTGTTAAAAGTGTTGTTGCAGCAACAGGAAGAATAAGCGGAAATTCCAGAAATTAGGCGGTCGACCAGAGGAAAGTCCCTTGAACGATAAGTGTTACGATTCTAAACCGGGGAGCACGGGTTAAGTCCTTTTCGGGATATGAAATGCCTTCTTTTTTTTTTCTTCTTCTACTTCTTCAGCGTTTGTCCTGCTTTGTGGCGGAGTCCCCTATTCTGGTGTCATGATGCCATCTTTTGCGATTAAGCGCTAGATCAGGGTGGACACCAGCAAACTTTAGGTCCATTTGTAAGTTATCAGACAACTGCTATAGGCGCGACACCAAACTGCCGAATGACACCATTTCGGAGGTAGCACGTCCACGCGCGTAGCTCCGGCTGTCCATCACAGCATCTTCGTATGCATGATTCTGAGACGTGTTTCAACTTCCTCGGCACTTAGCCGTAAATGATAACCAAGTAATTCTAGTAGAAACGGTAGTGCTAACCGTGGAACTAACACCACTCTATTCAAGGCACCCACTCTATTCTCTTTCATGTCTCACCCAATAGTAAATGCCAAGCTCTAGTCCTCTTACGGTCCGATTTCATTCACAGTTTAAACGCCATAGGGCTGTTCATACTTCGAGCGACAAGAGCGACTGGGGCGACGGACATAGTGTGGTGTACGTAAATAATTACGAACTCCACACCCCGTCCGCTACGAATGTAGTGTGGTATAGGTTATTATTTACGTACACTACGCTACGTCTGTCACCCCAGTCGCTCCAGTCGATCCAGTCGCTCTTGTCGCTCGAAGTACGAGCAGGCCTATAGAGTCCCAATTTAACCCCGATTTGTATTATATAATCTAGGTAAATAGCAACCTCCAATTGGAATAAGTTCCTGTATATTAGAAAGCAATTTAAGACAATCAGGATTCCTCTATGTTTTGGACGTTGCCTATCAACCCCAAAGAATGTCCAGTGCCCCATAGTGGTCTTAAATCCATATGCCTCTGATATAGTGCTCTGTAAGAATATGAATATTGCAAAAGCCTTTTCGATATCATCCACCTCTTGCCAAATATCAGCTGCCGACGCGAACCAGCTCAGCCACTATGTTCCTCCCGAAACATATTGAGAGTCCTGATGTCCAATCTGCATACGGACGATCCCTTCGTCATGATATAGTAAGATAAGTCAATCTAACCCAATCGAACCTGACCCAAGACCAGAAAGGCACTCTAGTGGATATTCTCCGAAAGCGCAGCCATGCGTCCGTAGGTCCCGGTGGGCACTTAGGCAATTATGCCGAACCTATACACAATCGTATCGACCTTATCCGTGATGCCATCATTCCCACTAATAAAGTCTATTGCGTCCTTGGAAAAACGACAGGAGAATGAACGTCAGGTGGTGCAAATGCACACTGACGGAATAGTACGAGACTACGTTACGTTGCTGTGCGCCAATAGTTTTCTTAAAAAGAGATGCCAGTATTTGGCGCTTCAAAATCGATTTTAGTAAAAAAACTGTCCATCCGCCCCAACTTTCAGGCTATTATTGAGAATACTCATTATTTATGCGCTGATGTCTCTACTCTTCCCATGATTTTCAACAAGAATTCCATCAGATCCCTATTGAAGAGACCCACTCCGAATAGACGGCATTTGCCCTGTTTCCTGTTATCACTTGAGCACATCCATATGCCCATGGATCTTAAAGGAGCATTGGCCACTTTCCAGAGAATCATGAATGACTTCAAAAAGCGTCTTAAGGCCCAGGCCTTCATCTACAAAAACGAGGCCCAAGCCTTCATCTACAAAAACGACTCATAAACCGGCACCGGTGAGGATCCCCACATTCAAGTCTGAGGAGTTGGAATGTGCAATAAAGTCGTATGATTGGAATCTTCTTGAAGATCCATCGGAAGACTACGACCTTCTCTCCAAAGGACTGTTGAAATGTGCTAGCAGCTCTTGCGGAGCCACATCACCGCCTGCTTCAAGACTCAACGCACATGCGATTAAGCTCTTGGAGCAAAGAAGAGCTGTTAAACTGGATCCTAATGCTTCCCATCTGGAAAAAGTCACCATCTCGAAGGCCTGTCGAATTGCAGTGAAGGAGTCCATTCAAGCCTACAGAAGATTGAAGCTGTTAGAAGCCGCTGGGAAAGGTTCAAGCATAAAGCGCTGCAAACGAGATCTCTGCGATCAGAAGGCAATAATGTCAGCCCTTGTGGATAAGGATGGAACAACGCAAACGTCTCGAAGAGCGATGGAGGCCATCGTTCAAGAATTCTACACAGATCTGTTCCGCTCTTCCATCACTGTCCCGAAATGCTTGATGCCACCAGCTGAGGAAGTACCTCCCATTCTGGAATCAGAAGTTGCTCATGCCATCAGAAGGATGAAGCCGGGCACTGCTCCCGGACCGGACGGCATTTCTGCTGATCTCCTTCGTGCGGGTGGCAGTGCCCTCTGCTCACTTCTTGCCAAGCACTTCAACCACTACCTTCGACTTGGTAGGATTCCGGATTCATGCAAGGAGTCGAAAACAGTTTTAATCTTCAAAAAAGGTCAGCAGGAGGATATCAACAACTATCGACCCATCAGTCTTCTCTCGGTTGTGTACAAGATCTTCACCAAGATACTGCTTAACCGCATGGAGCGTTGCTTGGATGAATATCAGCCAGTAGAGCAAGCAGGGTTTCGCAAGGATTTCTCCTGCATGGACCATATTCAGACTGTCTCACAGCTCATCGAGAGGAGCCGCGAGTACCACCTCCCACTTGTCCTTGTCTTCGTGGATTACAGGAAAGCGTTCGACTCTGTGGAAATCAACGCCGTTTTGAACGCACTTGTGCACGCTGGTATACCATCGCCCTACATCCGACTTCTCGACGAATGCTTCTCGAACACATCGACTACCATCCAGCTGTTCGATCGAAAGCTTAAAATTCCTATCGGGAAAGGAGTACGGCAGGGAGACACGATTTCTCCTAAGCTATTCACAGTGGCACTCCAGGATGCCATGAAAGACTTGAACTGGGACGATAAAGGCTACCTTGTCGACGGTAAACGGATCAGCAACCTTCGCTTCGCCGACGATATTGTTCTCATCTCTACCAGCAGAAGTCGACGAAATGCTGAACGAGCTCAATGTGGCAGGTATGAAGATTGGATTGGACATAATATGTCCAAAACGCAGTTTATGGTCAACCAGTGGTGTGACACGGGACTCGTAAGGTTAAATGGAGTCGCTCTGCAACAGGTCGACTCCTACGTCCATCTGGGAAGAGAGCTGAACATGGATAACGACCTCGCTCCTGAAATCGCCCGCAGGAGACGCGCAGCATGGGCAGCCTTCAGTTCGATTCGCGAAGTCACCGATCAGGTCAAGGATCCCGGCCTCAGGGCCTCGATATTCAACGCCTCTGTACTGCCTGCGATGTGTTACGCGACTGAAACCTGGCCCGACAACAAGACAATCGCCAGAGCGATGCAAACTACGCATCGTGCACTGGAGAGATGTCTTCTAAGGACAAGCCTTCGTCAGCAATGGCAAGAAGGCCTACGAAGCTCGGAGCTACGGGAGAAGTCGCAATTAGCAGACCCGCTGCAGTACATGAAGAAGTCCAAATATCGCTGGGCCGGACACCTGCTTCGACGAAAGGACGATAGATGGAGTCTCCGTGTCACAGAATGGCTCCCGAGAGGCCATAAGAGACCACTGGGACGACCGCCAACGCGATGGGCAGACTCATTCTCAAGATCTTTCAGAGAGCGGAGTCTGCCTCACTGGATGCAAACAGCCAGAGATCGAGCGGTCTGGAAGAGTTGTGGTCCCCGCTGAGAAGACCTTCAGCCGACAAAAGGACCATCAAAGTATCAAAGTAAGTATTATAACTTCAGAAACTGCTGAGAAACATTTGCGGGATAGCCTTATTGTTGGGCAAAATTGAAAGCATAGGCTTACAGAACAGAAAGTGCCTAAACGTGATTTCGTACCAAAGTAATCAAATTTCTTGGATTTCTCAAAGGACGAAATTCGACCCAAAACGAAAGCCATTGGCCCCTATCCTATACCATGCTCGGTTACTGAGGTCAATGCTTTTCAGGAAATTTGCTCATTTTTCCGCCGAGTCATTCGCAATTTTAACGAATAACAGCTCCCTTTCTAATCTTCTTAAGGAAAAAATACTATTTGTATAGTCATTCGAATGCAAGCAAGCTGTTGCACTTTTAAGTAAAGCTCTCACTACAGCTCGTATTCTAGTCGCTCCAAGATTAGGATTACCCTTTGTTATTGAAAGAAAAAACCCGCAAAGGGAATAGCTGGTGTTCCTAAACAAGAGCAACATACGAACTGTATATCAGCCTATGATAGTGTAATGCTCAATTCCCACGAAACCCGTCATCCGGCCACTGAATTAGTGGCACTCGGACTGGTATTCTTCTGCAAAAGTCCCGGCAACATATCGGCAGTGCAGCAAGAACCGTCATCTCCACACAGTGCCGTCTTGTGACTTGACAAGTCGGTTGGCTAAGCAACAGAGAGATTGCGCTAAGTCTACACATCGATTGTCTGCCGACCACGAAATAAAGAAGCTGCATGTGACACATTATTTTAATACCTGCCTCATATTAACGCTATTTCATCTACCAACGATAAATCATGGCTCTTAAACCTAGGTGACGTTCCTAAAGAAAAAATCAATGCCTGTGGATCATCGATTATGAAATCCTCAAAATCAAGATATGACTCTTAGATTACATGTACCTATTGGAATAGTTGAATTTTGACGACATCTTATAGAACTCCAGCTAAGATATGACGATCCCCTTATTGTCCTTCTTGATGACTAGATTAAAATACCTTATTTCCAAAATTCGATCCTCTTGCATGATTGTAGCTCATCTAGGGATCTTCAAAATCCAAATCATTATCTCTAAAATTGCCATGCGGAGCCAGATCTTTTTCTTGATTGATTTTTTCGACTCCATCTGCATGACAATTATATGACAATGCCTTCACCTTCAAATAACAACAGTCTATCACCAACAAAATAAGCGAGTAGAACCATTAAGATTCTGAAACTAAACAGCAACAAGACTTCTAAAATAGGAAATTTCTTACTATGTGTGGTTCCTTTAGCTGGTGGAAAGTCGTCCACCTTCTGGGAAGATCCAAAGTGCATCGTATCACAGCTCAGCGTTTTTGAACTTTTTTCTTCTTTTTCCCCCAAATTTTTACAAAAGCTTCCCAAATTTTTACAAAACATGAGCTCGCTAAGTAGACTTTTGCAGCCGAACGTTTTTCTATACTGCCATAATTGTTTTGGGAAACAACAGAATGTTTAATGAAGAATTCAATCAGGCAGCGACCACAGCGAATCCCTTGGTACAGTCCGTCTTTGTAGAATATTTACGAAGTGTTATCTTTCCTAATTCTTCCAAGTAGAGTTCGCCACTGTCTGTCACTCATTTACGATTTCTCAGCAATTGACCACTCAGATCGTCCTCTTGAAGGACCTGGTTCTAAACTGCACAGCACATTTGCTTGAGGTTCGAATGTGCTTTGAGCTTTTCTATTTTTGTAGAGCACATTTTGGATTGATGACCTGTTTTATAGTAAATTCGTAAATTAGACGAAAAAAACCATAGACATAAAGAAATTACTTGCTAAAGCCGGACCTGCACCTTCAAAGATATACGTTTTCCGTAAATCTGAAAAAACTTTATGCAATGGACTGCATGTAAAGTACCAGTTTTTATACTAACCTGTATAATAAATGAGAGCAACTGTTCATCGGCTTCATATCTTTTCATGTAATTCTAGTGTTTTAGCTACATATTTCACTGTTTCTCGTGTATACTGGCTGTGCTTCTCCCAAAGGAAACTGCAAAGGAAGTCCTTGAAGAGGACGAAATAGTTAAGAAAAATCGTTGACATGCACGGCATAAAATGCAGTAAAAGCGAAGCAAGGACAGTACCCGTATCCACGCTCTATCAATTAGGCGAGGCTCAAAACTGCCTTAATGTAGTTCTACTGTCATCGGCTGACGCTGCACGAAAAACTCCACCAACTTTCAGGAAAACTTGCGGAAAAGAGGGAAGAAACCCATCTCTTCCCTTGTTTCTTGTGCTTGTTTTTTTAGCATACTTTGCGTATCGTAGCGTTTTCTTCGTGTTTTCTATGCCTTTTAAACCCCACTTATGAAATAAATATCCTAAAAAATTGTGGAAAACTGGATGATTGGTAATTATGAAAAACTAATATGTAGCAATCAAACGCAAGAAACAGACCAGGAAGTCGAAAAGCTCGGAACGACAGCGTAGAAAAGTGGGGTCGCACGCAGATAAATTGGTCAAGGAGCAAGGAAAATGCCAACAATTCTTGAAACTCGAGGACAATATCGATTAACTACACTGATTCAAGTAAGCAGAAGGTTTCCTCGGAACACTGCGAAAGCTCATTCAAAAAAGTCAAAAATGCATTTACATGGAGAGAAAGCAAAATTTTAAAAATGGTCATAAAATGTCGTTAATGCAATTTAGCGGAATTTTTTGCCGTTAAATTTCGTTAAGTTTTAACGAAAAATGCCGGTAAATCCGGTAAATCGGCAAATCGTTAATCGCTAAACGCACACCCCTGCTTCATAGGAACGACTCCACTTTGACGTCACAGGTCTGCTGAACGGCAATGAATTCCTCGTATGGAATCGTTCTCTACGTATGTTATAGCCGCACCTATTCCTGAGTAATACCTTCGATATTCCACAAGGCATAACGACGAGCCGGAGCATATCACGACACAACGTGAAACATGTCGCCATCGCATAAAGCCGCGTGCAACTTTGCAGTGGGCAACGGGCAGTGGAATGTGGGCGGAGCTAGTCCCCGCCAACATTCCACTCCGGCACGGTGGAACTGCGCCGCGGCCGCACGCAGCGGCAGTGAGGAATGCCCGAATCATTCCTCGCTGCCACTGCCGCCGCTGCCAGCAGCACTGCGACAGTGGAAGTGTGCACACCCCCCACTGCGGGCTTCGCTGCCGCAGTGTGGCTCCGCCCTTTCGCGCTATGCTTCAGCGAGGCTGCCGCACTGCCGCTGCGGAGTGTGCACGCGGCTTAACCGGAGATCACTGGGCACAGTAGTGGGGACGGATGCCAGTGTGGTCGATGGAAAGAACAAAAGCACGGGGGTTAAGAGACTGGCCGAGTCTCTCGACCGCGCGTCCCTCGACCGTCCGGGCGGCCCTTCTCGAGAGTCCTTTGTCTTCGTTTATATAGGTCCATCCTCCGCAAGTCCGTGCCTGAAACAGAGATGGGCAAAGGACAGCGAATTGTCGAAAGAACGGGCAAGCAAGGAGAAGGGCGAAACAGCGGGCATTCTCAGAGTAAAACGGGATTCCTTGCGCAGATTCCTCCTTCCTCCCTTAAACCTGATCAAAAGGGGCTATAACTACAACTGGTATATTTATCAATCGCACAGGTGTCCGAGTCGGCCTTCCTCATAGGTTGTAACCGATCAAGATACTAACTGGGAAGCGACCAAGAAGAATGATCAATCGGATGAGATCATTGCAGTCCACTCTTATAACTGCGTAAAAAACTCTACCACTAAGCTCTCCCCATTCCACAGTTCAAGGTTCCTCTTCAACATCTTCCGTTCTGCTTCTTTTTTATAATTAACTACTGCAGACGAACAAGACTACGCAAGTTACGTAGTACCAACGCTGAAGAACATTTAGGCTTAGGCTACCCAAAATATCACTACCATCCAGATTACTCAAAAGCATGATGGTAAGTTAAGGAAACGCAACAAACCATTCGATTTTAGAATAGAATATCAGGTAATTATAAGAAAAGAAAACTGGTAATAAAATCGTACCCAAGTTTGATGGTCCTTTTTCCATCTTTCGTTTTGATCGTCCTCAAATCACCCTCTCTCTGAAGGCCGACGAGATCGATCGATCAACATGAGTCAAGCTAAGCTTTACAAGCCACTTGAAAGCGGGTCAATCGACAGCCCAAATTTCCAAAAATACTGGTTTTTCATAGTTCTTTTCATCATTCGAACACAACAGTAATAAATCATTTATCTATCGTAAGTGAAATTTTTTAAGCACCGCACAATAAAGCTCGTAAAAATCTCAGAACAATAACCCTATATACATTACCAATGTGAGTGAGCAACGCTTTCTCCCGCCCAATACTTAATTCTCTTCCTTCCTCTTAAAGTCCCTTCCACCTTCGAAAAGGGGACGAGAGCAAGACCGCGAACCTATTTCGCGCCTTCTGCTGAGGTACACATATCCGCACGCAGCCGCTCCTAGGAGTTCCAGAACTAAGTAATCATAACATATTCAGCAACAATAGCAGTTGCCTAAAAGAATCAGCAGCATCACCATCATCTGCTCCAGCCGCTCCAGCTGCTCTCTCCTGCACGCAGTTAGAGGAGAAGTACCCTGCATCACAGGTACCCTGCATCACAGAAACAGCGGTAGCCCCTCTACGGCATAACAGACTCCGCGCTCTGAGCAGCGTTCCAGACAGAATTACCGATCCACACTGTGCCACTGTGCGTCGTTTTGAAATCATGTATTAGAGATATCAATAGTATTAATCAATAACCGATATCTCCTCAACGACTCTGACGTATTGCAGTAAGGAAAATCTATTCAATGTGGAATGCTGACTAACAGTTTGGAATTAAACTATTGATGAGAGTTACATATCAGATAGATGACTGAGTGCAACTACTCTTGCTAAAACATAAAGGGTAACGCTAGTCCTAACAAAGTTACATATGAGATACAGAGCTAAATTACAAGCTCACAATAACAGTAATTTATTATTTTGTTTAAGACAAACGTTAGAAAGCAACACAGACCATTAAGAGAATGCCTCGTACAAATGTACAAATGGTGAATTAGATTAGATAACAGATTAGCAAGAAGCTATAAGCCCGACCCGACCGCCTAATGGAAGCGCAATGTCGGGACAATGCGGCGATGCAGATGCACCCGATAGCCCGCGCCTATTCCGACTGCACTACACGCGCCCACGTGCGAGATAGAGTAAATATTTTCTAGGCGGTCTGACGAGAGAACATAAAAGGATTCGATGCGCCATGTCACTTCAGTGGGTATTTTTGTCACCATAACGTAGAGGGTGCGGTCCAACTGCTCGCAACAGAGACGGCTAATGACGTTATGCGCAAGCAGTCGCCTCGTCGTTCTTTATAGCCTGCAAGGCGTGAAAGTGTGCATTAGCGCCCTTCCGGGTAGGAGGGCGAATTTGCTGTCTTTATTTAGAATGAAGAAGTGGGAAGGTTTGTTTATTCAGTAGAAATGGAACCTGGTTCAAATGAGTGAGTAGAAATGGTGGAGCATATAAGGAAATTTTGAAACATGAATTTAGGTAGGTTATTAATTAAAAATTTCAGTAGTAGATGTTTGCAAACTTCTACCGCGCGAGCAAGGAATACAGTGGATTAAGGGGATGATTATGCTGGAATCCTGGAACGAAATGAAAGCTTTTTGAAAGAACTCCACATTTTCTAGATCGATAATGGATTGTCTCTATAAGAAAGAAGAAAAAGATGTTAAGATCTTTGGAATTAAACTACTGATGACTACGTGCAACTACTCGTACCAAAAAAATTAACGTTAATCCCTCCTAAGAGTTACATATGAGAAAGAGAGCTATATCACAAGATCACATGATGTATGGTGGATTAGATTAGATAACAGATTAGCAAAAAGATATAGGCCCGCGACCACCTAGTGAAAACGCAATGTCGCAACAATGCGGTGAGACTCCGCCTTATGCCTGATATCAATCATAATAAATAGCGCTGGCCGGTTTCGCGCCAAAACCCAATTAGCACTGAGCGCGCCTCGCAGCTCATGTCAAAGTCACCATCGGGGCGCACATTAAACTTCGCATTTAGCGATTGGTGCACCTCACACCCCAAGTCGCAACCGCCAATGATTTCGCAATTTTTATACTCTAATTCTACATAACCTAAATGGATGAATTTTGGACCCTCATCGTCATTAGCAGTTAATATTATAATGCCTCTCTCCTAACATAATTTCTATTTTAAGATGTATTCTCGACGTCTTATGCGAACCACTGCAGGGGAGGGAACGAAGTGGATAGACTAACTTCTATATTTAAAAAGAAAACTGAGAACTTCTCCCTCCCCCTTCCTGATTTACCCCAGAATATTTTAAGAATGCATGAAAATTGGACATCCATAGCCTCAACACCCTCATAAGGAATTATCCCGAGTTATCCCCAGTAATAGTACCCATTAACTACGAACAGTCATGGTAACAAGGAAATAAACGCATAGGAACAACTGATTCACCCTAGGAATACTGTATTGAGTATTGGAATCTTAGCACTACATGGGTATGGTAATCTAATTTCCCTTCCTAGCCTTAGCATAGTGAGAACAACACAGATAGAGAGAAAGAGAATATAAAAGGATCGTGACATAAAATAAAAGATAAAAACTGTGACAAATAGCGATTGCAATTAGAGCGCAATATCTATCGGGTCCTAAGCGAAACGGCCACGTCGGCACGAGGATTTTGCACGTTACTCTACAGCTCATGATCGAACAATAATTATTTCAGAAAGCATGGAATGCCAAAAAAAGCGGGAGGATTCGCTGTCACCATGACAGATGCAACTCTCAAGATGGTCCACATCAGAGGACGAAGCCTCACGGTACCTGTGCCGTGACGAAATCCCATACTGTGTGAAGGCAAAGATTTTACACAGGCTAAACCGATGCACTAGGCATATCGATTTTTATTCCATAGAAATGTGCCGATGACCACACGCAAAATACGGCGGATTTGACCACCATGAAGTTTCATGCTCGTTCATTCCCCAAACTCCATTCTGTTAATCCACCACTTTTTGTTCCGGAGAGACAAATACTTTCCGGTGGAGCGGGATGTAGTGTACTTCCCACTAGACCGCCCCACTCCTACCAGGCCTGCTGGAAGCTCTAGTAAAGCGTGGACCTTGCCACATGTTGCTTATAAATCCGGGTATTCTACAAAATAAAAGTGTTAGTCCGTTTGTCCGTGTGTAAGTGTCACAAACCTGTGTAAGCCTGTGAAACGTGTCGAACATGTGGAGGTAACCCCCACGTACATGTAAAACCTGTCAATGTTACTCTCACTTGTAAACGATGAAGGAGTAGCCCGCTTCAACAAGTAGGTAGGTCGAGGGACCCCTTTTTTAATAATAACAGGTGATAATTACTAATTATAGAATTTAATAATTGTCATCTTGACCCTTCATATGTGTAACATTACATGCTAATTATTGCCCCTCGTTTAAAGCAACGCTATGGCGAGTCTTTGTCAGCATTCCGTCAAATATTTGAGTATTTTGAATAAATGAAATAGTTATCAACTTGATCAAGCCACTGGCCCAGTCAAGGCTGAAACTTTACCTTGACATAGTAAAATAGTTTTAAATAAATTAATGTAAAGTAAAATAAATTAATTAAAAACTATATAAACTATAAAATTGTTAACTCATGTTATTACCTTGAACTAGAAGAACTTTATGTAATAGTTTATAAAGCTAAACTTATTTTAAAGTTAACTGTTTATTCATTTGATATAATTTTTATTTATCAAAAGTCAACTTGCAGGAGCGCGAGAAGACATATAAGCATTACGTAAACTACAAGGTCCAGTTGGAGTGGACAAAAATCGTTGGCTTTCCAAATCCAAAGAAGAAAAGTGGTGATGCTTTGATTAAGGAGTTCGCATATGACATCTTGATCTTGAAGTAAAAATAATATATTTTTAATAAATTAGGTATATAGTAATGTTTTGGTTGAAGACTTCCTTCTGAGAAGGAGTTCCACTTTCCATCAACAAAAGTCTATCTAACAATCTCCAACAATCTTTATGCGGGTAAGTTGAAATAAAATGTTTAAATATAAATTCTAATAAATTCTAATCTTTTCTGTGCGGAATGACTTATGATTTCTGGAAATTTTTTCTTAGTACAGGCCGAAAAACTTATCCAAACATAATAAGGAGCATGGTACACATATCATGACAAAAAGGGAACAAACTTTAAAGTCGAGCTACCTGGATAATCTTGCGTAAGTGTTGGTATTACTAAGATAAAATATAAAATAATTCTACATATAAATAGATTATAAATATATTAATGTTCAAGTACATGTAAATATTCCTATATGCGTGCATACATTTATAGATTAATATAAATGTATATGCATATATTTAAGAACTTATGTAATATTTGTATTTGTGATATAACGTTACAATTTTCAGGCTCTCTGCGTATGGTCGGAACGTGACAAAAATGGTATCAAAAGGCCATTTATTATTTGCCGAAAGGAAAAAATTTAAACTGACACGATGATACCGTAAGCACATTTACAAAATAATAAAACAATTTAAACAACTTAAGTAATTTTATAAAGGAGGAGGTTAAATTAAGGCCGTTAAGTCAACAATCGCTGCAATTTTATATGATATTGATGTGGATGATTTCGATGAACCAAAAATTGGGGACATGCTCGAGGAAATGAGAGGAGATCAATAGAGTTGTGTTACTTTTAAGAGGCTATGCATGTAGTTATTATTTGATATATTGTTCGATATTTAAGATTTAGAGTGGAATTATAAAACGTGGATCACTGTCCTATAAAAAACTGATAAAAGAGACAAAGATCAACCAGAAAAACAAAGCAAAGTATAAATTAATTGAAATAATAAAAGGTAAATGTATAAATGAGAACCAACCATAATTTTGTTTATTTTAGGCAAAAAGGTTGAGGAACAACAAAATATCAAAAACTAAGGAACCAGCATCGAAAACACGAAATACCGGCTCCCAAACAATCAACCAACCCTTGATTTAAATTGATTTTGACTTTGTGACTGTAATTCTGTTTTAATAATAAATGTGTTTAAAATAAAAAAGTTGTCAAATTCCATCAAGTATCAACAATTTTTACCTTTCGAATCCACAAATCTGAAAACGTTAAAAAATAAGACTATGAAAGTTTACGAAATTGGAAACGAGAATGATGTGGTATCGGGTTTCCCTCAAGTTGCCACTACATCTCAGCGGTTTCAATAGAATCAATTAATAATATATGTTAATTTATTAAATTTTCAAGAGCTTTAACAGTTCTAAACTCAATGCCTCAACAACCAAACAGAATTAGATGGAATTAGGTTTATATCTGTAACCAAAATTACTGAATATTACAACAATCACATGTGGAAGACAAACAACAAAACAATCAAAGCAACAACAACAATAACATTGAACATGTTTTGTTCGCCTCTATCTTCATACAAAACATGTTTATAATTAGTTACCCCGAGGCTCATCAGTGAAGAAGGTAACTAATTCACTTACTTAGTCACTTACTAATTAAGTCACTTACTGGTCTAACTGTGGAGACGGGGTTGTCACCAGTTTTATACTCTAAGAAACCAGATAAAGATAACGTTCTAATAAACATCCTTTTTTAGGTAAAGATTGCCTCCATCTGCTGGGCGTAATCGTTTCGGTCACAGATATAAGTAAAAGACGATGAAAAGTACGAATCCAACATTTCAATGTCAAATCCCGTTCCAAAAGGAAGCACCATAGCGCCTCCTCATGCGATGCGCCTTTCCGACATCGCGAAGCGAAGCAACGCCGTGCCCTTTCGACACCAGCGACACTTTTGATCGGACGACTTCGACAATAGTGTAGACTTTTTGAGAGCGTTGTAACACTCATGTATACTTCTACTCTAATTTGAATTTAAGTTTGGTATGGTATAGTCAGTTCTAGTATAACAGCTTCAGAGCATTGCATGATGTACTTTGCATACCTTTGTTCTATTATTTCTTGTTTTGCTGTACTGTTTGGAGCACATCTCGGATAACTCATGTCCAAAATAGAATATATACAAAAGACAAAACTACAAAACCACGACTTCATTAAATTTATAATCCAACGAATTCGAATCTCTTGGCGGTCAACCCTCAATTCATGATGTTGAGTCATCCCCGGCCACTTCTCTTCGCATAAAAGCTGCAGCGCCGCGGAATTGTAGCTCGAGAACGAGCCCCAGTTGGGCGAGGCTTGTTGCCTCGCCTAGTCAGCGGACCCGCAGAGTAGCTGACCAAGAGATAAAGAATAGGGAAAGCGTTTCATTTCAAACAGTTCAATCAAGATCAAAACCGTACTACACTGAATCACAGAGAACTCAAATGTGCTCCACTCAGTTTGTTAGGTTTGAATGGTCGATTTGGTACTTTATGTTACTGTAAGATTTAGCATTATTCCTATGCCTGATTGTAGACTAAGGTTGAGACAATAAAAATATATGCAATTCAAGTGTGAGAAGGCAGTAAAACACACAGTTAATCACACTGGGAAGTGATGCATCCCATACGTGGTGCATCGGCCGAATCAATCCAAGCAACTCCACCAAAACTTCAAAACATATTCCCTAAGAAGGGTATCAGATCTCATGGCACGCATGCTCAATCTTCCTCCATGGAGTGATGGTCGATCGAACTGTAAACTCAAAGCTGACCTAATCAGGGCCCGAATAGTGTAGCTTCAGCAGCTTAGCGAATGAGTTTTCCTAAAACATCGATGTCGCTCCCGTCAAAAAAAGGCTCTTTCAGATATCACGTTCAAAATTTCAAAACCTTCAGTTCGAGAGTGTCAGAATTAGACATATGAATAAGAGATGAGGGAAGGCAACTCGCTAATAAAATCCGGTGACAGTCCGACAGTCTGCCCATTTATGGAAGCCTACCAATAACTCTAGCCGGCATACAGTTGTGGTCTATATAATGACGTCATTACGCGGTTTATTTTCGTCAGAGATGAGAAGGTAACTCTAGAAATCTAGGTTGACGGCCGATAGTCTACCAGTTTTTTCAGGACCTCTTAAAAATAGTACATTTCAAACCGATGCCTTTTGCAAAACAGAACATTTCTCAGCTCAAGACTTTCCAAAGGTTCGCAGCAAATGCTTTGGCTATCTCAATGCCTTTCAAAACTATTATATTAGCTCAACGTTTCACAAAACAGATGAGATAGAATAATCCCGATAACTCTACTTTCAAAACAGAACATTCTCGAGGTCAGCGCTTCCCAAGACAAATATTATAACATATCTCAACTCTCACACCAGACTACAACAAAAAATTCTTCAGCGTCTAGATTTACAAAACAAAGCAGCTCTAAACTCCAGGCTAATCTCGAAACAAAGCCCAGTAACATTACATAAACATAATTCAATTCTCCTATAAATGTTTCCGTTCCAATAACCATCTCATTTGAGCACCGTGTATATAAAAACCTACTGTTCACATCTTTTTACCCGGATTATTGCTCTCAGCAGTGCGTGATCGCATACAACAATCCTGCACTCTTCCAGTCGACCACATACTGGCGATAGAGCTCTTATAGAGTCGACTTCACATTAGCACATAGTCCACTGTGTCCCAGTTTTTCCTCTTCAAAAACGTCAAGCTTAAGATGACAAGAAGTCTTTACGTCCTCCCAAACCTCATCAAAGAAGCCGATGAATTCCAAGAACGTTTGCAATTTCCAGTTCAAGCTTCCGATTTGAGCGTGTGTCTTTCTTCAGAGAGACTTATCATCAAAGACCTCATCTCGAGAATTCCAAACGCCGAGAAGACAGCGAGTATTAAATCACTTGCAACTGTGAGATCAGCAATCTTTTGTAAGACGAGAAATCAGACATTGAACAACAGTTCGATGCCTACTGGACAGAACAGTGCGGAGAAATCCTGCTCAACGAGGCCGAAGACGTCGAACGCAAGCTTGAGAAAAGACCGCTTGAACTATAATGTCAAGCAGTCACCTTGCAGCAAGATCTCACCAACAACAAGACGAATAATGCCTCACCACTGGACCGTGCCCGAATAAATTCTGCGCAAGAGCAACTTCCATCTTCAGAACAATCAGCACAACCAAGAACATGGGTTCTAGAAAGGCGCCTTATTGGCAATGAGCTTAGGGTACCACACTTAAACGGTAACCCCTCCGAATTCGCGCTCTTCTTGGAGCTCTCGTCGACAAGCAACCTTATTCCAATATAGAAAACTTTCAATATTGATAAACTGCTGCAAAGGGGACGCAGCGAGAAGTTTACAAATGATTCCCAGAACAGGTCATTCATATGACCCAACTCAAGAACCAATGCGAAGACCAAAGACAAATCACGATGCAGATGATACGTCAACTTAAGTCCATGAAACAGTGTCGAGACGACCGTACGTCCTTAAGGTACAATCTCAACGACATTCAAGCATAGTATCGACTCTACAAAAACAGTGTAAAGTAGTTGATTCCACAAACATGATCAGCATGGTCTTGGATACGTTTTCTAAACAAATACAAGAAGAGATGGCAAGAAAAGAATTTGTTTCCGGCGAAATATGGAATATGGTAGATCGGACAATCTAACCATCGCGGTAAAACGCACTGAACACATCGATAGCCGCAAACAAGGCATTCAAAATGAGCATTCAGTTTTTCCACGAGAACGGCTGTTAACTCGCAAATGCACTGCGTAGGTTGTGGACAGCAACATAAATTCCAATTTTGCAAGATATATCCAAGTGTTAATCAAAAAATAGTGCACCTTCAGGCCGTTAAGGCGTACTCAAAGCGCTTCACTTGTAATCACAAAACAGAATATTGTAGAAAACAAAACTGCGCTTTCTGTGGCGAAGCGCTCAACAGTCATATGTAGAAAGCAGTTCAGGTATCCTAGCCACTGAACTATGAACCGCACGCGACAAGAACAAAACACACAGCTATCTCCCCAACGAAGTCTGTTTCTAAATCGCGCTCCTCGTGATCGAAGTTACTCGCCACGCTCACCGCGTCCAATAGGTAGAAGTTCTTCACCGAACAGATACAGTAATGACGCAAGATGCGACAAATCCCGAAGACGACGGTCACCGTTAAGATCTTTTCCAAGAACTGTTGTAGAAGGTCCTTGAACGGGAAAAATTGCTAGGCAGTCTTCCAGATCACCATCAAGAACGTCAGGATCACCCCTTCGTGTGTGGTTCTCAAATTACCCGAAAAGCTACAATCGACTTCCAAGCTAGAAAATCCATAAAAGATATGATGCAGAGCTTCACAACTCAACTCCATCGTACCGAAGAGGTGCGCTTAATGATAGTACAAGCACAATTGCAGCCTACTGACGAAGAAGAAAATACTTGTGTCTATACAATCCTGGGTTCAGCCTCGGATCAATCCTTCATTTCAATCTCACTCGCAAAAAAAATGAAAATCAAAAAAAAAAACCACTGCAGTAGTGAGCACGTTCGGAAAACGAGCAGAAAAGAAACGGGTACAAAGAGTAATTACCCACATCACGGAGATCATATCCTTATCGATTTCCTCACTTGTGATATAATTACACCTGCTCTTCAATTAGGAAACATACTTCCACAAGACACGTCTTTCATTCAAGAAAACTTCTCAAAATACGGCGTTGACTGTATTTTTGGATCCACGAGAACAGTAACTCCTGAGATCCTCACTGGAATGGACTACTTCAACGCAATCATTAACTTTAACAAGCCTTTCACTGACACCCTCTGGCCTCCTTATCACACCTACTTTCCTTGGTCCAATCATATCCGGCGTGCCCAACGATGGAGGAGCGCGTGAAGAAGGGACCTTTAATCAGCATGCAATTAACATGCACACAACACAAAATACGAATAATTGCAATTTTAATTTAGACATGTTCGATTTATGGAAACTTGCCGGAATCGGGATAGAAGACCTTGACACCGAAGAGCGGATCAACATGCACATCATGGAAAACTTCTATTCAACAGCACAAATGCATGGCGGGAAAATCTGTGCGCGATTTCCTGGAAATCTAATAATGAATGCTTAGCCAACAGCTACAACCTAGCCCTTAGTAGGCTTCATCAATTGTTTAAAATGAAAGCCCGCAATCTGCATTACTGGAAAGAGTATTGCGACATCATCGGCATCAACCTCATCGACGTTAGTCTTGTGAGCGGCCGCACTTCTAGGCGATCTCAGCTAAGTTTTTTATTCCGTTGTTCCTCTTTGTTTTCCTGTTGTTTTCTGTGTTACAAATCTTTTTCTAGGTTTACTTATACTAACTTCGTCCTAGTTTGTTTCCACGCTAACCTCTTCCAGGAAATCTCCTTTACGAAGCGTTTTTTGCGGCTGATCATTGATTTTTCTATCGTTCTATTTTCGACAATAGGTCAGTATGTCTCAGCGATCTAAGAACAACAAGAGAGCCTCTGAGCCATCGGTGAAGATGTGCGATAAGAGCCAGGAGCTCACTGAGAAAAGCGGGCACTCCTCCAATCATGAGGATTTTGCCAGCTTATCAGTGAGTGCGCTCATTAATGAAGTGCTCATGAGAAATAAGGACCCCGTTATAGAAAAGATCATGTACGCGTTAATATCGAAATTACCTCAGGAGATGTCAGAACGGATCGAGGTGGAGAAAAAAGAAAGAAGTGTTGTTATTGAATGGCTCCCTGAAGCCGATGCAGATCTATCCCCCTCGGCGAAGCAGTGCGACCTTGAGGAAAAGGTGAGCGAAGTCTTTGATGTTCTAAATCTCGAATGCCGCCCCTTGGAAGTGTATCGCATGGGCAAGCAGGAACGGGGCCGTACCCGTAAGGTGAACGTAGTTTTACCTTCGAAGTATCACTGGGCAGCAGCCCTTTCTAATTCTTGGAGTCTTCGTGAGACAGCTACTTTCGAAAAGGTCCACGTTCGCCGTAGCATGTCAGCCGAGGAGCGGCAACGAGAATATGAGTTGAGGCAGGAGTGTAGGGAAAGAAACAAGCAGTCAAACAACCGTGTCTGGGTGGTATACCGTGGGGAGTTAAGACGGATCGACTAACTCCCCAAACGGAGAGTTTCGGGAAACGTCTGACTGGACACGGTGTACCTACTGCAGCTTTGAAATGCTTTTTGTTGAATGCCCGTAGCCTAGTAAATAAACTTCACTATCTCCATCTATTTTTGTCAAATTACGAACCAGATCTGCTGTTTGTAATAGAAACTTGGCTCTCCAACAATATATCAGATTCTGAAGTTTTTGCTGATTCTCCCTACAAACTATTTCGAAATGATCGTAAAGATCGCAAACGTGGCGGTATATGTTGCTTAGCCAAAAACACGCTTAGTTTGATTGTTGTTAATACCCCTACCTGCCTCAAGTCCGATATCCTTTGTCTCGATGTCTTTGATTTTACACATTTGGTATCATTCAGAGTAGTTTTGGTTTACCGCCCTCCAAACTCAAGCACATGTGAAGATGATGCTCTTATAGACTCACTGTTGGAACTGTGCCTTTCAAACAACCATTTGATAGTTTTGGGCGACTTCAACCTTGACATTGATTGGGCTCATTGCCTCAGCACTTCTAGCCAGAACATGACAAAGTTCAAGGAATTTTTTGAATGTTGCAGTTTGGCGCAGAGAGTAAAGAAAGCTACGCGTGGTGACGCAATTCTTGACATAGTTTTGTCTTCAACATCAATTATAAAAAAACATTTCTGTTTCACCCTCTTTTGCATCATCTGATCACAATATAGTCGGTTTTGATGTTCACATGTCTCTGCAGAATCAAAGAGATTTACCTCTCCCGAACTTTATCCGCGCCGACTATTCCGCTCTAGCGCTATACTTCAATTCCATTGATTGGTGGACAGTTTTCCAATCTTACCAAAACACTGATGACCTGTACAAAAGATTCTGCCGTGTTGTTTATTCTGGATTATCCAAGTTTGTACCATTTGATACTACGAAAACTCCAACAAGGCGCTATCCAAAACAGATTTCCAATCTTATAGCCTAAAAGGCACGTCTGTTTAGCTCTTTACAAAATCCTCTTTTACACCCCAGATATAAAAAAGTATGTCAAGAATTGGATCATCATTTGAAAAAATTCTTAGCCTACAAGGAAAAGCTTGCTTCCAGACATACAACAAAAAGGCGTTGTTTTCTCTTATGCGGCATAAGCTGAAAGCACATTCAGAATTACCTGTTCTTAAAGATGACTTTGGAGTTCTTTATGCAGATGATGTTCAAAAAGCTGAAGCACTTGCCAGCTATTTTGCTTCAGTTTTTACTTCAAATTCGGAAGAAGGGCCAAATTCTAATAGGTTCTTTGAGCAATCAGAAATGGCTGATGAATTGTTGGCGTATAGCATAGACGAGATAACCATCCAGACAGAAGACGTGCTAAGAGTCATGAAAGGATTAGAATGCTCTACATCAGTACCATTCGATGGCATTCCTCAAATTGTTTTTAAGAAATACGCGGAGTCCCTTTATAAGCCTCTGTCAATCATTTTCAACATTTCTCTGATCTATGGCGAAGTTCCTGAAATGTGGAAAGAGTCCATTATAACTGCTATTCCAAAAAGTCCGAAGTCTGTTTTACTCTCTTCCTTCCGGCCGATAAGTATAACTCCTACCCCAATAAAGATCATGGAAAAATTCTGCGGGAGAAGCTAATCTCACGTCTTTACGAAAACAGATCGATTCCTACCCAACAACACGGCTTTATTGCTGGTGCTTCCACGTCTACTCAACTGTCTGACTGCATTTTTGACTGGAATCTTGCAAGAAATAGTGGGGACTCTGTGGATATCATTTACTTCGATTTGTCAAAAGCTTTTGACAAAGTTTGCCATAGCAAACTGCTAGCAAAGCTTTATCAAATGGGCATTAGGGAATCCCTTCTAGCTTGGATCAACTCTTATTTGAGTGGGAGGCGCATGCGTGTCAAAGTAAGGCATTCCTTCTCAAGTTGCTATGATTGTACAAGCGGAGTGCCCCAGGGGGGTGTATTATCCCCGTTCCTGGTGTACACCTGCGATCTTCCTTCTTGTCTAGTTACTGACCCTCTTGTCAAACTACAAATGTATGCTGACGATATAAAGATTTACGGAACCTATAATGATAAAAAGGCCTAGAGTTTTCAACCTCAAGAGCCTTTTCTATAGACGTGTATTCTCTGACCTAATTTTTTGTTTTAAAATTCTAAAAGGCGAATCAAAACTTGCAGCTAGCAAATATTGGGTTTTCTTGCCAACGACAGGTCACCGTAATCATTTTCGTTTCCACTATCCTAAAGTGAAGAAGAAAAATCGCGAGAGAGTTTTCAATTCCTTATTTTATCGTGGAGCTCGCTGGTTGCAAATGCTACCTGCAAGTTTACTAGAAGCTCCAAACGCCAATGTTTTTCGAAGAAGGTTGAGGAAAATAGACTTACTCTCAATGCTGCACTTAGAGGACATCAGCTTTGGTTTACCTACTTTTTTGGCATGCTTTACGTCGTCGTTTCCTTCCTGTTTAGCTTAGTATTATGCTCTTTGTTAATGTTCCATACACAACTTTGTTGTTCGCTTGTTCTCCTAACATTCCAACTTTTTTCCCTTGTTTTCTTAATTTTTTGTTGTTGTTTGTTCGATTTGCTGTCACTTGTAAACTTTTCTTTCGCCCCTTTCCTACGACATCCCATAGCTGCTGTCGTGTGGACTTTAATGGGAGCGGCGGAGCTACTAAGATGGTATCCGGAGCCGTTACTTCTCGCGACTTGCAGTGTTGGCGGGCCACTGCTCGTTTCCCATTAAATTATCCACTTCAACAATCCCCCATAACCCTCAGGCTTCTAGTTCTTCCTTCATTGTTTTCAAAATCGTTCTTCTTGTTGTTATCAACTATTGGCGCGACAGCGAACTTCTGCCGAATGGTATAGTTTCGGTTGCGGTCCATGCGCGTGACTCTAGCCGTCCAGCGCAGCATCTTCGTCTCCGTGACGCTGAGGAGCGTTTCACCTTCCTTGGTCACTGGCCAACACTCAGCGCCGTACATTGCTACCGGCCACTCTACTGCTCTGTAAATCTACACCAGATCATACCAAGCTTGCAGCTCTCACTCGAATTCATCTTTCTCTTCGCTAGCGAGCATCACGTCATCGGCATAAAGTAACGTCCAGAAATATTAGCAACGCTTCAAATAGGAAATGGAACTCCTTAACACTAGTGCGCATTCCAATTGTCGCCTTCTGTGGTCGCACGGCTTACGGGTGTCAACAAACCACAGTGGCATCATCTTCTATTTTGCATTGTAGTTCAAAAGATCAAGAATGCAAAAACAGTTCAACCATATGTTGTTACAGGCGCAAGAGTTTTGATCGCAACAAAACATCCTGCAACAACACGTAGCCTCTCTACCAGCTGCTCCAGGCTTAAGCAAATGTGTTAAAGTTCAACCATAATTGCAAAATCTAACACCATGCATCTGAGCTAGGTGACGTCTCCAGTGGCGATAGTCAATATCATCTCATGAAAATAACAGTCTAAGAACTCGTACTAAGATGCCGAAAAGGAAACGTATTTTACACGAAACACGGAATCCTGAGTTCAATTCCGCAAACGATGCCCTTATATGAGTAAATGTAGCGGCCTCAAATGCGGAAAAATTACAAGCGATACCCTAGTCGAATTCGATATCGCAAATAACTTCACAGGAATTACGTACTGTACAGAATCGTGTGGAGGATGGGGTTTCTCATGAGGATACCCCTCATCTGGGTGCCTGTTTTATCGAATATATCACGTACCCAAGGGCACGGATATATTTGAAGTATTTCTATGCCTATCGTGGTACGAAACGTTTAATTTCAAACTAGAAAAAGCAAACAATAACAAAATACATGTTGACGAAATGAAAAACTACACGCCACGATCTTTGGGATCAACAAAAATATAACCTGGGGTTGAGGAGTTCCATTTCCTATTTGTAGTGTTGCTAATTTCCCTGGACGTTGCTTTATGCCGATGACGTGATGCTCACTAGCGAAGAGAAAGATGAACTCGAGCGAGAGCTGCAAGCTTGGTATGATCTGGCGTACTCTGCGACAAGAAGATACTGGGAGGTATAAAGCGCTGGCTTGGTCATCGGCTGGCCACCGCAAGTCATTGTGTGGCCAAATACGCATTCAGATCGTCTCGTAAAAGTAGAATGCATGGCGCATCTTAAAAGGGATTGAGAAACGCCGTCCTTTGTCCTTTTTATGGAGGGGATAACAACGTCTTTATATTGGCTTGCTACCTGAATTCGCCCGTTTTAATATACTCAACTGCTACGGTAGTCCTTTACCCTTCATTCTTTTTTCTGAACGAAGAATGCGACAACAATCATGAAGGCTGATGAAATAAGCGTTGCATGCTACGTAGCAATCAGCCGCCCTGGATGCCGAATTAAACTTTGGCTAGGGCTTACAGAAGTCCTTTGTAGTCGATTGATATTGATCATGAGGTCTATTCGTCGTCCGGCGCGTGATAGCGCAGCACCAGGAGGGTCGCCTGCGCACCGCTCGAAGATCTTGGTTCCAGTTTCCCACTAAGACCAAGCATTTCCATCCACTCATTCGAGGTAGGTTATTTGGTCCCGAACTGTTCTGTTTCAGGAAATAAAACGCTAACTTGTCCATCGACAGGCCGTCGCAAGTCATTGTATAGGACAAATAAAGGATAAAGGACGGCGTTACTCAATCTCTTTTGCTAATCAATCTCTTTTGGCCACGTATTCCACTTCTATGGGATGTCGTGGATCTGATTTGAATGTGTATTTTGTCCTACACTGACTTGCGGTCGCTACCCGATGAACAAGTCAGCTCTTTATCCTTCCCAGACAAGTGTGATACCAATTCAATGACTCCGAAGGGCTTTGATGGCATGGGCGGGAAATCAGAACCAAGAACTATTATCGGGCGTGGTATCGGTGTTTATTCTGGAAGTCAATGTAAATCCGCTGAACTGCTATATTGTATTTGAAAGCCTGTTTCATAGCGATCATTTTGGAAGAAGTGATGCACCGGCCGAAGCAGATCGCAGTAAAACGGCGCAATGTCCGGGGGTGTGGTGGTTGTTTGATTTTGGTACAGCCCAGTTCCTAGATTTTTCCAACGTCGGCTATTGCTCTTGTGGATGAAACGTTGTATCGTATCGACTCGTATCCACTTCTTTCTCCACAAATTTTTGCTGGAACTAGTCGAGTTGTTGGCAAAAACGAGCGCCTAGGATGGTCTGACTACGTGGAGCAGCTCACGGTGCACTGAACCACTATAATTCCACCAAACGCACAGCAGGAACCTTTTTCGCTGGAGCTCCAGTTTTGACGTCAGAACTTTCAGCTCGTTGCGTTCCAGCTATTGCTTTCCGCCTTCACAGTTGTAGTGAAGCATCCGCTTTTCATCGCCGGTAAAAATCCATGCCCCCTCGCCTGAACCGGTGCCGAAGCTTTCGGAAGTCGGAAGCACAGCGATTTACTTAGATTTCCGCCAAAGCATGAGGCCCTGACGAGGAAGATTTTGGCGACCTTCCTACATCTGCAGCCGGAAAGCGGTGGTTCTCTTGGAGGCGTAGAGGATAAGCGCTCAGTCCTAGAGTGGTTTCAGAAGAATTCAACTTGATGGGTTTGCGCAGGTGCTCTTTGTTTACAGCAGTTGATCTTCCCGGGAGTAGTTTGTCTTTGTTGCCCTTCTGGGCGGAAAGGAACTTCTTGTACCATCCCCGATAACTTATTCGGCTAGAAGTGAACTTGCCGGTGACCTCATCAATGTGCTTGGCTTCCATCGCTGGGTTGCAGCCGAGCTTGAACTAATTGAAAATGAAATCACACACTTTCTCACTTTGAGTGGTCATCGTTCTAGTGAATAAAACTCCTCAACTGCGCAAGGAAAATTAACAATTCATAACTCATAGTGATCGCTAGGAAACAAGCTTTCAAACAGAATGTAACACTTCAGCGGATTTACTTTGACTTCCAGAAAAAAATGTTGCAAAATTTATGACCCAACCTAATAGTATGTCCCATGGGGGCGTGTCGTTGCGTCGGAGGAAAGGGCTGGCTGTACCATATTGTATCACCCGATACTAGTTTCTTGGTTCTGATTTCCCGCCCATGCCAACCAAGCCCTTCGGAGCCATTGAATTGGTATCACACTTGTCTGGGAAGGATAAAGAGCTGACTTGTTCATCGGGTAGCCACCGCAAGTCATTGTAGGGCAAAATATTAGGTTGTCCCATAAGTCTTCGCCGTTTTATTCAACTATTCACTGCAGATTTCGCCGGCGGTCTCTTGCATAGCGCTGCATAGCTTTCAAAAGAGAAGATTTGCTCTATCAGAAAATGTATCGCATTTCTTTTTTCATCATGAACTTTGTCAATTTTTAGGTCGTTGAAGTGAAAAGTGATTTAATTGAAAAGTAGCCATTTGCGCACTTGTTCTCTCCGCTTAGGTTTGTAATTTTTTGCGCAGTTTTTTACAGCGTTTGGAAGACAATGTTCTGTACTACAAGAATATGTGTTTGTGCTATTTTCTCACTTGTCCTTTATTGATTTTTAGGTCATCAAATTGGGACGTCCGAAGGAGGATGGTTATTTTTGCCGACAACTCCTGCTCTGTGGTTGGACTTTTTGGGTTGGCGTTATATGTCGTTCGAAAGAAAATGTCCTGCTCTATCGGAATTTTGGTCGCGTTTATTGATTTCTGTTGAATATCAACAAAACGCCAAAAAGAGAAAAATCGTCTTCACCCACATCTCCTTCTCCTTCTTCAGTTGTTGATATTCGACAGAAATCAGCGTGAGCCAATAAACGCGACACAAATTCTTGAGCAAGACATCCTCTTCCAAACGACATATAACACCAAGCAAAAAAGTCTAACCACAGAACCGGAGTTTTGGTGGTTGGACTCTTTTGCGGACGGAAAAGTCGGAATTCCAAATTTGATGGCCTAAAAATCAATAATGGGCAAGTTAGAAAATAGGACCAGTACATATTCTTGTAGTACAGCACATTGTCTTCCAAGCGCTATAAAAAACTGCGCAAAAAATTACAAACCTAAGCGGAGAGAACAAGTGCGCAAATGGCTACTTTTTCACTTAAATCACTTTTCACTTCAGCGACCTAAAAATTGACAAACTTCATGATGAAAAAAGAAATGCAATACATGTTCTGATAGAGCAAATCATTCTCTTTCGAAAGCTTTGCAGCGCTATGCAAGAGACCGCCGCCGAAATCTGCAGTGAATCGTTAAAAAAACGGCGGGGACTTATGGGACAACCTAATACACATTCTAATCAGATCCACGACATCCCATAGAAGTGGAATGCGTGGCTAGAAGAGATTGGTTAGCAGAAGAGATTGAGTAACGCCGTTCTTTATCCTTTAGCCTTTATTTGTCCAACACAATGACTTGCGACAGCCTGTCCATGGACAAGTTAGCGTCTTATTTCCTCAAGCAGAACAGTTCGGGACCAAATAACCTACCTCGAATGAGTGGATGGAAATGCTTGGTCTTAGTGGGAAACTCGAACCAAGATCTTGGAGCGGTGCGCAGGCGACCCTCCTGGTGCTGCGCTATCACGCGCCGGACGACGAATAGACCTCATGATCAATATCAATCGACTACAAAGGACTTCTGTAAGCCCTAGCCAAAGTTTAATTCGGCATCCAGGGCGGCCGATTGCTACGTAGCAACGCTTATTTCATCAGCCTTCATGATTGTTTTTTCATTTTCCGTTCAGAAAAAAGAATAAAGGGTAAAGGACTACCGTAGCAGTTGAGTATATAAAAACGGGCGAATTTAAATAGCAAGCCAGTATAAAGACGTTGTTTTCCCCTCTATAAAAAATGTCAAAGAACGGCGTTTCTCAATCCCTTTTAGGATGCGCCATGCATTCTACTTTTACGGGGCCCACGCTTTTACGGGCCACACTTGCGGTGGCCAGCCGATGAACAAGCCAGCGTTTTATCCTTCCCTGACAAGTCTGGTACCAATTCACCGACCCAGGACGGACGGAAGGGTTGGTTGGCCTGGGCGGAAAATTTGTACCAGAAACCTGGTATTGGATGCACGCGACAGCTGGCCTCCTTCGACTGCGCCACACGTCCCCTTCGAAAAGTATAAGCTCAACAGGTAAGTCGATCGTCATGAACTGTTGATTTGGAGATTCGTTTTACGCCTGCGGTTCGTACCAGATATGAGGCATGCCTGGCCAACATCGTCAGAATAACTTCCTTTAGTTGCATTGTCTCGATGATGCTGATCTACCCTACTTTACCTTCTTCTCGATACCTTAAGAGTTATATTTTTCAATATTTTTTGAATCATCCTCCACCATACTTGTGCTGATTTTGGCTTAAAGAGGTATTTCTTATTTCTTTTTCCACTCGAGTAAGCTTATTTGAGGATTCACTGCATGAAATCCGTGCAGCCAGATAGCATTCCAAAACAAACGTCTCTAATGCGATTTCCGGTGATGAAACATTGTTTTGGTTTCTGCACCATTACTTCATTTGTTCGAGCTTGGCTTTAGGTGCAGTGCTCTTCCTCACGTTGTTTGGTGCTTTAGTCTACCAAATAAATAAAGTGCAAATAAATAAATAATTAGTTAAAAGTGAGACAAGCAGGCTGAGTACAGATTACAGATCGAGTCTCTTTGAAGGATCATTTCCTCGTTCTACTCTCATCAAGCCTTTGCCTTACTTTCTGCTTCCCAAGTTCAGTTCTGTGTTCTTAGCAAACTTTATAAAAATACGGTGTCTCCACTTGTCCAATCTGTGAAAAATCAAATACTGTAGCTCGTGGCCTATCAGCACTGCTTTTCAACAATCTCGATTCCAGTTCCACAGAGCAAAACATTTCAATTGAACTGCTTTTTGCACCAGATTGCTCGAGGACAGCCAGTTTCCTGCAATACGGGCATGCTTTACATTGTCATTCACATATTTATTACCATTACCTGAGTGCTCAAATGCGATTTCAGTGTCATAGCAACCTGTCTACCAAACCAAGCATTTGCAGCTTCCTCAACCTGTCCATACGCCGCCCTTTCGTGGAGCCGATCGCTCGTCGAATGTCCTCCTCCAACGTCTCGTAGTCGCGCTCCAATTCACCGTTGTCAAACTCCAAGTTCTCTGCACGTTCGGATGACGCATCACTACTGTCTTCATCTCGTGAAGGTCTAATGATCACGCGCTCCTCCGGAGGTCGAACGATGGGCGCCATGGGAATCGTCTCCTTTTTGGAGGCGTGGATCAGCTTCAGCAGCTGATCCATTTCGAGGTCCTCCGTGGAGATCTGCTTATTGTCCTCCTTCGGCTCAGCAGTCGGGAAGCTGGGTGTCACGGCGACTCCGGAAGTGTGCAGCGCCACCATGGGTGAGTATGTCCATTTCGATGAACCGTAGGAGTTGGCGGCCGCCACACCGCAGATGACGGACAGGCGACGTTGTGGAAGCACGAATCGCTCGTCCACTCCTGTCGTGTTTAGCAGGATTTCGCGGTCCAGAATGGTGACTACCTGCAATATTCTGGTTAGTGAAGAGATTTGAGACGGACATTTCACTTTGGAAGGCAATACGTGCATCTACGGAAGCATATCGGGCTTTTTCGTCCTCGAATTTCACAGAGTTACGGAGAGTTGACTGGCTTTTGGTCGTCTCTTGCTGCTAAGGCTTTCTCGGCCGGCATGGTCTTTCGCATTTTTTTAATTATTTGCTGCTAGTGCATCCGCATACATATAGTTACATTTTCTAGGGAAATTGCTCAAAATTCTCCCAATGACTTAGTGCCGATAAGAAGGTAATACCCTTGTAGAACTAGAACTACGCAAGTTAGCGTCGATTTTTGTTCTCAGCGGGGAGGCTGCTGATTGATTAAAGCCAAAATCACTACAAATTGCCTAGCAAAACACTAATCTCCCAGTAATATCATTTCGCTAGCATTTACGATGACTATCATAGCGGCCAAAAGTAGACGTGACGTACGTATGTTTTAAGAGCGTGTGGTAGCGCATTGGCAGGAACATGCATCCAACTCCAGATGTGTGGTTCGGATTCACGCTCAACTTAGTCAAGTCTTCCGCTTCTCCAGTGCTGTAGCTAGTACCAGATTTGGCTGATTAAACGGTTGTCCATCGACTGTGCAAGTAGGCCAAATGCGCATTCAAGTTGTTTGCGCTACAACCCGTAGAAATAGAATGCACGGAAAGGATAAAGGGTCAACTGTTCGATTAATTCCTTAGTTATTTATCCTTTAGGCTTTAATGATGGCGAGCGGGATGCTACAGGGGTCTCCGACATAACTTCTGCACTACCATGACCAGCTTGCTCGCTGTCTGTGTGCAAACGGCTTCTCGTCTTCCGCTTTCTCTCAGTTCCCCTCCTTTATTTCTGCAGCCTCGGGATCTCACAACAAGTGACTCCGAAGGCTGTGAGTCCCGATTACTGTAGAATAAACGGCATGTTCAACAGCAGAATTCACACAACAGGGGCAGAAGAGTGTTGCTTCTATCAGGTTGATTGAAAAATTTAGCAACACTTTACATACAGTACTACCTACTTAATCTGTTAAAGTCCCTTTTATCGGCATACTTTCCTCTAGTACCTATCCACATACTATTTATGAGCAAAACTCAACGAACAAGTACCTCGTCGGTGGTGTTAGCTTCGCAATGCACTCGATAAGCAGCGGCATTCCTTGCTGGACTCCATCGCAGTTTCACGGTATGGATTGGCGTTGATTTCACTTCGTCTCTGAAATGTTCCAAAACAAAATAGCAATAAGTGAAAAGTGCCATTGATGGAGTTGCATATGTGAAACGCTTTTCCTTCCTGTTTCAAAATTCAAAATCACCTAGACCAAGCGTTTGAAATACGCCTCCTGTCATAACATTTTGACCAGACTGGTGATTTTTATATTATCAGGTGATTCTTGGGCCGTTTCATGACTCACGAAAGAGACAGCGATTTCAGTGAAGCGCCAGGTTCTTGAAGTGGCAACAGAACTCGAACTCGATCTCGAACTGGTACAGCACACTAGCGCACGCGTCAGGAACCTGGGTCACTCCGAACTCGGAATCAGCGTGACGTGACGAGGAATCAGAAATGAATCAGAGACACAGTCGACCGAATCGTCGAAAATGGGGTGGACCGGTAATGTTTATTCACGCGCGCAGAAAGGATGCCCGTAACTGACTGTTTCCATATGATTTACAGAGAAGATCCTAGTATATATAAGCGAGAACGGTCGTTTGTCTGTGGATGAGTGCGTGTGTTTGTTTGCACAGGAGTGCTGAAGGAGTGTGTTGGGAAGAAGTATGGGGAAGGGGGGGGGGGGGGGTTGTAGTTGTCACCAGTTGTTAACTGTTGTAGTTGTCGACAGGCGTCCATGTTCAGACGACGTGTCACTGATGTCGCGCAAAGCAGGTCCCGCCTAAGAAGACGTCACCGACGTCGTTCATCAGGTGCCTGAGTTCAGAAGAGGTGTCACCGATGTCGCAAAAGGCCTGTCCGGATTTAGACGACGTGTCATCGATGTCGCGCTAGGGCGCAGGTCGACTTGAGAAGGCATGTCACCGACGTCGTTCCTCAGGTGCCTGGGTTCAGAAGAGGTGTGACCGATCACCAATGTCGCGAAAGGCCTTCCAGATTCAGATGACGTGTCACCGATGTCGCGCTAAGCACGTTTGGGTTGAGAACACATGTCACTGACGTTGTTCAATAGGCGTCCGGGTTCGGAAGAGGTGTCACCGATGTCGCGCGAGGATTCCGGATTCAGACGACGTGTTTCCAGTAAAGATGGGACCAGTAATGGGGGACCGGTGAAGGATGGGGTTCCACTAAGGGGGACCGGTAAAGGGCTAACCAATAAAGGAGGGACCAGTGAAGGTGGAACCAGCAATGAGGAGCGGTGAGGGGGGGGGGGGGGATCCAGTAAAGGGGGAACCGATGAAGGAGGGGAGAGGGGTCCAGTGAAGGGGGGACCGGTGAAGGAGGGGAGGGGTCCAGTGAAGAGTGGACCGGTAGAATGTTGACCAGTGAAGAGGGGACCAGATGAAGGGGGGACCGGTGAGGAAGGGCCCAGTAATGGGGACCGGTGAATGGGGGGAAGATGTCCAGTGAAGGGGGTACCGGAAAAGGGTTGGTGAATAAAAGGGGGACCAGTAATGGGTGATAAGAGACCAGCTAAGGGGGGTCCAGTGAAGGTGGTGGACCTGTTTTGCCCTATTCCGCTATACCATTTTATATGGCAGAGCCATTTTTTTAATGAAATAGAAAAGGCCTAAAGAGGAGAAGAAGACGTTCGGGGTGTTCTATTCTCCGGGTTTGGGGCGAAGCCCCAACCAGACGTTTGGCGGCCGGCAGGCCATTGAACCTATAGTTAGGACACACACCAGAACTTCGTTCAGACTCCGTCTTGGAAGCATTGCTCGGGAGAAGCGGCGTTGGTTATGAACCCACAGGGATGGACGCACCGAAGTAAGTAGTAGAGTAAGTTAACGTTTTTTTTCAGAAGGTATTTTGTTTTCGCATTTGGCTAGAATGCATTTTTGATGGCTGGTATGCCATTGTTTCTTGTATGACCTTTAAACGTCGACATTCCGAGCTTCGTCGACGTTAAAAGATCAGAGACACTGTAGCATGGGCCACGTCGTCAAAAATTAGGAGAGTCGGCCACGTAAGCTTCGCAGACACCAGCTGGACGAGGACCTTCACCGGCTGGGTTCCACGGGATGTCAACAGTACGCAAACCATCGCGTTGGTCGGACTTCTTCATGAGAGCGCTAAACGAACGATATGACGCATTCGTGTCCCTCAAACGAGGAGGATCTGTTGGAACACTCTTGCACGCGACAGGGACGAATGGAGACCCTGCTGGCGCCGCTCGAGCAACTCGGTGACTAACGGGACGACAGGTGATACAGGTGATCACGTATGAATGCGAGTTTGCATGTATGTTGAAAAAATAAACAAATAATTAAACAAATATGGACTGCATAACAATCGCTCTAGACTCAAAAAAAAAGCCGAAAATGGAAAAAAGCAGCATTTTGATTCAGCTATGTTTTGTAGCGATCTCTAGCAAACTCTAGCGCCACGCGGGAATCGAACCTGCACCTCCTGCTGACCGGACGGGAAGGTTCAACGCCATTACACCATTGACGCTGTCTGATCGAACGCAATATACACACTTCGCGGGACCCGTCAGCACTCACCCGTATATCGGAATGAGCCCGCCGCTGATGTCAGCATGGAACCAGTTAAGCTGAAGGTCTTGAGATAAATCGTTCAACTGATGGCCGTAAAATGGCTAAAACTTTTTCTTTTCTCATACTGCCTGTCATAAGTTTTTTTTTATCAGTGCTACTGTTATAATACATATCAAAGCAAGAACCTCCCGCCAGCGCTCATCAACACCCTGGCGCGGCTCTTCACGCGCTATCTGTCGGAGTGCAAGGTTCCATCTCAGTGACCAGCAGGACCGTCTTGCTGTACATACAAGAAGGGAGACGTGCACGACATTGGCAACTATCGCCCGATCTGCCTGCTGTCCGTAGTCTACAAGCTGTTCACTCGAGTTATCCTGAATAGGATCAGCCGAACGCTGGACGAAGGACAGCCATGGAAGCAGGATTTCGGAGAGGATTCAGCACGATCGACCACATACACACCATTACGAAGCTCATCGAAGTGTCGCGAGAGTACAAGCTGCCGCTTTGCCTTACGTTCATCGACCTGAAGAAGGCATTCGACTCCGTCGAGACTGAAGCGGTCATGGAAGCCCTACTCACCCAGGGCGTTCCTACTCAGTACATCAGAGTCCTTCGAGAGCTGTACAGTGGATTCACGACCAAGATCTCACCATTCTACAACGACGTCGTCATTGACGTGAAGAGAGGGGTTCGACAAGGGGATACCATATCCCCGAAGCTCTTCAGCGCCACCCTCGAAAACGTCATGCGCGAACTATTAGGTTGTAACGAATTAAATGGCAGTGGCTCGCGCCATTTTTTGGCGCGTCTTTACGCGTTTGATCAAGAACAAACCGTAACATGGGGCATATCATTTAGAAGCGCAAACTTTGCTCTACCGCTGAGTACCAAATTTTCTATGTAAAAGTGGGAAAACTTTAGAGTTTTATTGACTTTTTTGCAGGTGGACAAAAGGGTAATCCGAGGCATTTATTTGTATGAATTCAAGCTGGGCACTACAGCTAAGGAGGCGGACGGGAAGATCAACGCCGCATTCGGTCGAGGATGTTCCACAATTCGGACGGCGTATCGTTGGTATCTGAAGTGCCGGAATGGAGATGAGAGCTTGGAAGAACACGAAGGTCGTGGGAGGCATAGTGATGTTGGTGAGGACAAGCTAAGAGATGTGGTAGAGGAGGATCCACACAAAGGTACCAGGGAGATAGCGAAGGTTCTTGTCGTCAGTCTCAACACAGCTGCCCGGCATCTGAAGCAAATTGGAAAGACCAAAAAGCTGGAAAGATGGGTGCCTCACGAGCTGTCTGAGGAGCAAAGAAACCGACGATATGAGATCTCGTCCGCACTGCTTCTACGGAACGAAACGGACCCATTCCTTGATCGCATCGTAACCTGTGACGAGAAATGGATAATGTACGACAACAGGCGACGATCGGCACAGTGGGTGGACAGCGATGAGAGCCCCAAGGTTTTTGCGAAGCCGGAATTGCACCAAAAGAAAGTAATGGTGACAGTATGGTGGTGTTCGCTGGGAATTATTCACCACAGCTTCCTCCCTCAAGGTGAATCCATCACGGCAGAGAAGTACTGCATTGAAATTGAAGAAATGATGGAAAAGTCGAAGGATATCCGGCCGGCCTTGGTAAACCGAAGGCGAGTTCTCCTTCTGCACGACAATGCTCGCCCCCATGTAGCACGAATGACGCTGCAGAAATTGAATGAGCTGAACATTGAAACTCTACCACATCCTCCGTTTTCTCCCGACCTCTCCCCAACAGACTACCATTTCTTCAAGCATCTTGGCGACTTCTTGGTAGGGAAAATATTCAAATACCAACAGGATGCCGAAAGTGCCTTCGAAGATTTCGTCAATTCCAGAACTTCTGATTTTTATGCTACTGGGATAGAAAAGCTTGTGTCACGTTGGCAAAGATGTGTAGAATCAGAAGGTTTTTATTTCGATTAATAAATTTGCCTACATCGGAGATATTAACTGTTTAAATTTACAGTGGTTCAGTGCCATTTATTTCGTTACAACCTAATAGAATGGGAAGACATAAGAGTGAAGGTCGATGGCCGGTAGCTGCACCATCTTCGCTTCGCTGACGACATCGTGCTCATAACACCGAGCAGAAGCAGGGCGGAGCGAATGCTGACCGACTTCAATCGTGTATGTGGGAACGTTGGACTGCAGCTGAATCTTACGAAGACGATGTTAATGAGGAATGGACAAGTTTGCCCCATTCTCGCTCAACGGAACGAACGTCTCCGAATGCTCCAGCTATGTGTATTTGGGTCGCGAAGTCAATATGGCCAACGACCTAGCGCAAGAGCTGAGCAGGAGGAAACGAGCGGCTTGGGGAGCTTTCAAGAGCGTCGAAGAGTCGCGAAGAAGACGAAGAACGTCCGACTCCGTGCCCACCTATTCGACTCCACTGTTCTTCCTGCCCTAACATATGCCTCGGAGACCTGGGCTATACGAAAGCAGGATGAACACGCGATCAGCGTCGCGCAGCGTGGAATCGAGAGGGCGATGCTCGGAGTGACACGACTCACGCAAGTGAGAGAAGGCCTCCGGAGTTCCGAGCTTCGCCGACGTTCGAAGATCAGAGACGCTGTCGCGGGGGCCAAGTTGTCGAAACTTAGGTGGACCGGCCACGTAATGCGCTTCGCAGACACCCGCTGGACGAGAGCCGTCACCGACTGGATTCCGCGGGATGTCAAGAGAACACCAGGACGCCCATCAACGCGTTGGTCGGACTTCTTCGTGAAAGCCTTGAACGACCGCTATGACGCTCTTCGTGTCCCTCGAGCGAGGAGGATCCCTTGGAGTACTCTGGCACGCGACAGGAACGAATGGAGACGCTGCTGGCGTCCGCTCGGGCAAGTCGAATCAACGGGACGACAGGTGATACAAGTGATCAAAGCATTAACCATTCTACAATTTGCAATTTCCGCCAGTCCTGGCGCCTTCAGGACTGCTTGACAACCGAGGCTCTTGACGATACTTAGCAGAAATGCACATCTAACTCGCTCAAAATGGTCGGCAACCAGTACTTACCCACTATCGCCGCCGGATTCCGTCACGATGATTCGAACTCTCTGAATGTCGCCAGGCGGTGAGGAGATCGCGTCGAACACATATAACTTGCCGTTTCCTAGCTAAACGAACGCCTTTCAATGATGAATATTCATTAAACAATAAAATAAATTGCAAAGCAATCAATGCGCCATCTATGGCCATCTAAAAAGGATTAGGGTCGAACATTTTCTAGAAAAACAACGAAGCTGCCATGGATTCAGTTTGACAAAGGATCATCGAACAGCGAACACAAGCTAAAATAGGAAGTGCTCAAAAGTAGGAAATTGCAAACATTGAAAATGGTATTATATGCGCTGTAAATAGTGAATCAAACAAAAATTAGGGAAGTAAACCTGAAGAAAAATCTCGCGCCATCATAACATCACGTTTTTAAGTATGCATATATGGACGAACACGATAACGCTACTCTTTTAAAGGGGAAAATTTGTCGATATTCATATATTTGCGAAATAAAGATTAGACTGAGGTGGCACGCTAACCATTCACAAACGCAGCAGGAAACGAATTCCTGGTATTAACAAAGAAACATGGAAGTTTTAGGACGTGCGGACACATAATGGATAAAGGATGGCGTTGGAGAAAAGAAGATTTGGATGGTCTATGCGGGAAATCCGAACCAGGAACATGGTGTCGGATGCAGGCGACAGTCGGCACCTCCTCTGACTGCGTTACACGCACCCCGCGGACACATAAGGAGCCAATATTCTGAATAAGGATTGACTGCTGCAAGGCTTTTCGAAGCCTTCGTACACACTGAGATTGAAGAGACGCCGTCTGTGCATCGTGGCCTGATCAATCGACGATTTCTCCTTTATCTCCACTCAAATTTATTTATTTATTTATGGGAATTGCAACGTCGCATCAAGCGAAGCATGGATAAACGGCATCGATGCGGTTAATTCTGAATCCTCTAATCCAAAGGATGAAGTTCTTCACGAACGACTGACTACCTCTTTTCGAAGCATTTTTGAATCGTCTTAAAAAAGTGGAACAAATTACAAGTTAGAGAGTCTGATCGACAAAACGTCCCCTAGCCATTAGGTCGGAACGAAAGTTCCCATCATTTAAGTGCTTTAAATATTCCCGCCACTGCTTGAGTTTTGCACTTCCCGAATTCGCAGAAAGTTTTTATTCTATTACGAGAAAAGCATGTAGTTCTGTATACCAATAAAATACATAACATGATTGTCAACGTTGAAGAGCTTAGATCACTTTCACAGCAGAAAATCCTGGATTTCAAATCACGAAGTTTTTTGGCTAGGATCGCAGACCGGCGAAGTCGGGAGTGATTTGAAATTTAGATGCTACGGAAGGAAGCAATTGTTTACTACATAACTGGCAGAAACGCACAGAAATTCGTCACTTTGAAACAGAGATAGAAAACCTTGAGATAGTGGAAAGCCTTGCTCAGAATTGACGAATGTGTAGAGGAATAGGTAGAACCAAAGCCTATGCGATGTTCCCGTTATTTAGCCCAAGGTTTGTGGTGTCAAAACCTATCCTGTCGAGACACCTTTCATGTTAAGAAGAAAGAAGCGCACTTAGCCTGAACTCTATGATCTGGCAACTCGTCAAATTGGAGCGCACAGTGGCAATTCGTGTTTTTGTTTTTGTGTTGGGTCACGAGCAAACATTTTTCCGAACTAGTAGTCATTTTAATAAAGAGCTAATTATGAGCAATAGCCCAAATGGTTTGCGAAATACCTTTCCTTTCTTTCTTCCTTCTTTTGTAATCATCGCGAACTTTCTAGGTAACACTCAGCTGATCATTTTCAGTATTTGATGATCATTTTGGTGGTATCCTACTATATATAATCGGCTAATGTCACGTGTCCGTCACGGGGAGGGGGGACCGAAGCCAAAAGATGCCTACGACAGTGTGGCGTACGCCAGCCGGGCTTTCTTTGAGCTTAACCATGAGTGATTTCTGGCGAACCATATCCTTGGCGGCTGATCGTCCACGTTTACGACATATTCAGCAGGAGCAGAGCGTAGGGATTCAGGAGGCGTGCCCTAGACGTCGTTCAGCGTGCGTCTGGATTCAGAGAACGTGCTGAAGATGTCGTCTAACGTGCGTAGGAATTCGGAAGACGTGCTGAAGGCACCGTCCAACTTGCGTAGGTATTCAGAAGACGTGCTGGAGACGCCGTTCAAGGTCATCCAACTTGCGTAGGGATTCAGAATACGTTCGCTAGACGTCGTGAGTCAAGATTCAGAAGACCTCCGCTAGACGTCGTCCAAAGTGCGTAGGGATTCAGAAGACGTGCTGAAGACGCCGTTCAACGTATGTAGGGAACCAGAAGACGCGACGAAGACGTCGTGCAACCTGCGTAGGGATTTCGAGTAAGGCGACCACTAGGAGAGGACCAACAAAAGGGGAATATTAGAGGGGGAGAGTGAATAAGGAGGGGAAACAGCATTTTCTCTCAACATCGTTCAGTCTGTGTCGGATTTCTGAAGACGGCTTACAGAAGTCGTGGCACGTGTGTCTGAGTGCAGAAGGAGTGTCATAGACATCATGGCAACGTAGTGACACGTGAATCGGTGCTCAGTGTCACATGTGCGTGCTTGACTCTAACTCCCTTTCTTTGCCAGCACATAGGAAAGGAAGTATTTGGGGGGGGGGGGGGGGAGGGGGAGGGGTAGAGAGAATGACCATGAGATTCGGAGGAGTAGGAGTACTGCCACTACCTGTTTACGAACGAGCGCTTCGGAGAATAAATCGCGTGCATGTGATGGCGGGTGGATGAGCTTCATATGCGCAGTGAAAATTCTGCCCTAGAATATCCCACTGCACTAATCTATATAGAAAAACCAGTTTTTACCGTAAGAAAGCCTAAAGAAGAAAGGAGAAAGACTGGGGTTGTTCTATTCTCGGGGTTCGGGGGCGAAGCCCCCAACCAAATGTTTGGCCCGCTAGGCCGCTGAATGTCTGGTAAATTATAATGGAATCTAGTGAGCAAACTAATAATGTACAGCAGAACATGTTGTTGGATATCCGAGAATAAAAGGATAAAGGACGGCGTTACTTAATCCCTTCTGGGATGCGCCAGCGCATTCTACTTCTACGGGATGTCGTGGAGGCGATATGAATGCGTATTTGGCCATACAATGACTTGCGGTGGCCAGCCGATGAACAAGTCAGCGCGTCATCCTTTCCAGACACGTCTGGTATCAATTCACCGACCCCGTAGGGATGGAAGGCTTGGTTGGCCTGGTGGGAAATCCGAACCAGGAACCTGGTATCGGGTGCACGCGACAGTCGGCGCCCCATCCGACTGCGCTACACGCACCCAATATCCGAGAATAAGGCACAAAAATCTGGTGAAAATATACCCAACTCTAAGAAGTAAAAAGTTACCTTTCTTTTAAGCATCACCTCCAAATAACACATCTTTAAATTTGTCCGCCCAAAGTTCAGGGATTAGGAGTTAAAAGCTGTTTTCAATGTTATGTAATCTCCATATATATCTTGTTAACATCGCTATTTTTTCACAGTTCTCGGAATATATAGTGAGGGGAATTTCCGCTATGAACAGAGGAGTGCCATCCAAATCTTCCATCCCTTCGGGGCCGGTGAACTAGAACCAGTGTCTGGAAGGATAAAGCGTAAAGCGCTGAATTGTTCATCGGCTGGCCACCACAAGTCATGGCTAAAAACGCATTCGAGTCGCCTCCACAACACACCGTAGAAGTAGAATGCGTGGCGCATCCCAAAAGGCCGTCATTTATCCTTTTATCCTTCATCTGTCCAATTGTTCACAGCTTGAGGATTGCTATTAGTGCGTTTTGTTGACGGTGATACGTCAAGTGTAACAATTTTCACTCGAACTATAACGAAGTGGATGGCATGAACTAAGCTGTCATGAATTTAAATTGGAAGTGAAAAAACGGCGAAAATTTTTGGCCTGGCCTAATACACATCCTTCTTTGGGCTCCAGTACACCTTTCTGTTGACTAAAAGCCGATGCCAAATTTGCATTACATTCCATGGCACCAAAAGTTACCTCCAAATATGGTATTAACAAAAAAGTGGTTCTAATTTGCAAGAAAAGGAACATAGTGAGGTCAGTTATATTCAGTGCAACTTATGAAACCTGGTACAATATCCGATATCTAATGTGTGTATATCTCTAACTGTGTGTATCTCTTTATCTCTATATCTCTTAGTACCAAAAAATGTGACTAAACAACCGACAAAATCTTGGAAAAGAGTTGTGGGTACAGCGGCGAATTTTCTCTAAAAAAGGGTTTTTCACAGGGATCCTAGCTGTCATTGCCTGTACATAGAAGAATTGCACGATGAGTGAGATGCCAGACGAAGGACGACCTAATCTTTCTTCTTGCTGTGTTTGAGCAACTGCGGCCATTTTCATTTCAAACGTATAGCCACAACGAAGTTCCTACAGCCTACTGACTAGAGGAAGGGCAGCGCTGCGATCACCATGACAAGTATGCATCACCCACGTGGCGACGGGTCCAGAAGTCGGGCGAGGCGGATGAGGCGATTTCAGTCAGACAAACAGCCAACAAGGTCGAAGTGACGATCATACCCGTCGGTGTGCTGGCGGCTGAGGGGCCAGTCGCCACTGTCAGCAACGGGCCTCGCTGGCCGCTCTCTCCTTTCGCCCCCAAATCCCCGATTAACCGACGGATTTCGAGCGGCGCTATAGTTTGCCACCAAGGGTCGGCTGGGTAATAAAGTCACGAACACGCGATGCAGTGGGAGGAGGGACAGCCTCGGCTGGAGTGTGATATCCGGTGCTAGTTGTTGAGATCTAACATTGGTGCAGAAGAATAAGGACAAAGGATCACGTTTGGGATGCGCCACGCTATCTACCTTCACTGAGTCTCGTGGAGGTCATTTGAACGCGTTTTAGCCTCAACGATGAATTACGATGGCCAGGCGATGTGCAAGTCAGAGCTCTACCCTCCCTTGGAAGTCTGGTACCATTTCGCCAAAACCAGGAGTTAAAATTCTTGATTGTCCTGGGCGAGAAACCCGATTAAAGAACCTGTTGTTGGGTACATGCGCCTCTGAATTCGCTCCCAAAAATCGCAAGACACATGCAAACTCTGAAGGAGTCCCTTAAAGTATGTTGGCAGCAGCTTCTAAGCCGTTGCATATTTTGCTACCTCAATCTTTGGCCGATTTTTCGTGGCTGCAAAGGTTCTCTTTTCAGGCATTGTATATACTTTTGCTAAGCGCAGAATCTATGCTTTCTTGCTATTTATAGCCACTGCGACACAATTGCCTCTTATCGAATTTCTGACGTGGCTTTTAAAGTATGAATCAACGTGATATTCAGGTGCTCAACTTATAGTGGGAAAGTGCACAGGCCATAATTGCCTCCTTCCTAGTTTTTAACGACGTTTCTATTGTAAGAATCTAAGCGATATTCGGGTACTCTAGTTATATGAATGGGAAAGCGGACACAACGCCGCGGCCGCAGCTCGTAGCATCAAACTGCATCTGGAGAGGATTTCACTAACCAAGAAAGTTTTAAGAAACGCACAATTTGCCGTTGGTTCGAAACGTTTCGATCTGAAGTGAAAGTCTCGAAAATGAAGACTGAGGTGGACCGCATCACTCCTTCACGATGACCAACTCAAAACCAATCCGCATCAAACTGCGAGGGAGCCAGTACAGCATTTCGGTGTTGAGGGCAGCACTATCAGGCCCCACCTGGATGCGATCGGAAAAGTAAAGAAATTGTATAAATGGATCTTGAACAAACTGACCACCGGACAGTTGCTGAAGCGCCACGACACCTGTGCTTCGTTAAGGATGCGCAATCTAAGCAAGCCCTTTTTGGACAGGATCGCAACATGCGTCGAAAAACGGATCCTTTACGACAATCGTCGTTGCTCTGCATAATGCCCGGACAAGAATGAGAGTCCCAAGGAGATGCCGAAACCACAGGTCTCCATCCAAAGAAGACCATGGCGGCCGTGTGGTGGTCAATGGCTGGTATAGTCCATTGCAAGTTCTTGAAGAATGGGGAACTATCACAACGGAGAAGTACTGTGCCGATGTTGAAATGGCGCACCAGAAGTTGACTGAAGAACAGCTGGCTTTGGTCAGTCGAATAGACCCAATGCTACTGCATGACAACGCGCATCCTCGCATTTCGAAAACTGTTGTCCACAAACTGGATGAATTGGGATACGAAGCTCCTCACAGCCAGCATATTCACCACATCTGTCCTCTACCGATTATCCAAATCACGAACTTCATCTTTTAAATCCGTAGATGAAGTTCGTGATTTGAGAGTTATTGTGAAATCCGACTTGACGTTTGAAACGCACATTGACCTAATTGTTCGGAAAGCCTTTTCAGTTTTGTTTGGCATCCTCAGGAATATTACTTGTACGGATGTATACGTTCCGTTAAAGCTTTATAAGGCATAGGTATGTAGTACCAATACTTGAATATGCATGTCAAGTCTGAAGTCCACATACCTAAAAACTTTTATTTTTATGTGACAGACGCGGATACTCACTACTATACTACCCATAAGGACGCGTGGAGCGCAGTCGGAGGAGGCGCCGGCTATCACCTGCACCCGATACCAGGTTCCTGGTTCGGATTTCCCGCCTAGGCCAAGCCTTCCATCCCTCCGGGGTCGGTGAATTGGTACCAGACTTGTCTGGGAAGGATACAGCGCTGACTTGTTCATCGGCTGGCCACCGCAAGTCATTGTTTGGCCAAATACGAATTCAAATCGCCTCCACGATATCCCGTAGAAGTAGAATGCGTGGCGCATCCTAAAAGGGATTGAGTAGCGCCGTCCTTTATCCTTTTATCCTTTATATGTTAGTTGTGAACATAGATGTATTATAAATATGAGGAAATAAAGTGTGTTTGCATGAATAAAGGAAAACGCTAAAGAACTACCAAAACCGAAATTTGAAAAGTGATGCACTGCAAAACACCAAGTTATCATTTCTGGACGCCCATGTATGAAAAAGGAGCCGTGGCGTGGCGACGCCTCCGATAGATGATAGGAATTTGGCCACACGTGATTGGCTGCACTCCTGTGGTTCAGCAACTCCTCAAGCGAAGGGATCGTTTGAGCTCTTTAGACAAGATATAGGCCTCTGCAACCACTGAACTGTATCAGATTCGTTGCTCAAAAATTAGGATGCGCGGAATGAAGCTTCACCAGGCGCACGCATCAGGATGAGAAAATCTATACTACGGAATCTATACTACGTCGCCTTCATCACGTTCAGTTCACCTCCAGCTGACCAGTCATTCTGCACATTTATTTTTCTTATTTTTTTATTTATGCGCCCATGGAGGGCACGCCAAACTTAAGTGCTCCATGGCTCAACAACAAGAGAAAGAACGCAATGGGACAAAACGAAAGGGAAAGGATCAAACTAGTTAGAACAAACAAAGCGACCAAACAGAGTAAACGACTACAATCGTGGAAGGTTAAGATAATGTTAGCCATACGCTCAAAACAAGTACTAGTTGGCAGATGAAGGAGATCACTCGCCAAATGGACCGAATCGGTTCAAGTGTCCTAATGCGATCACCTTTAGCTACGATTTTTTTCGTGGTTTCCCGGGCACGAGGTTAGAATATCCTCCATGATTTGACAAAACGTCCTTGTCGTGCAAGCTGGGTCCAGGCAAAAGGTAGTGGAAAAGAAAAGAAAAGAAAAAATGTCAGACCGACAACAACCCGTGATGGCCGAAAATCGAACCGTGCATAGCAACAGGTGAAGCCCTGATCTGCGTAGAGGCTCCTCGGGCGTGACCAGGCTTGTCCTGAATACGCCTTGCCTGCTTGGTGCAGGCAAGGCGTATTCAGGACAACGTCTGCTGTTATTCAGGACAACGTCTGCCGTATTCAGGACAACGTCTGCTTCCAAAGGCTAGATGGTCGGCAGAAAGCTGAAGGGATAGAAGACGGTTGCCGTACCATTTAAAAGCTGTTGGAGAGCCGCCTAGGCCGAAGAAGCAAGAATCGCAATAGGTGAAGGCCTCTCCACCGGAAGTGGCTCCTAGGGACTCTGCCTGGTTGTGACACATGATGAGACCGGTCAGTTGCGTTACCCTTGCAGGGACGTAGTCTAGAAAAAGCCACGCTTGGAAAGGAGACCGGGTTTACTTCACTCAGCATACCAGAAAGTGGAAAATGGAGTATAAGCAGGCCACGCTCACGGAAAAGCCACGAGTTTGAAGAATAAAGGATATTACGACTCGGATCAGTTGAGCGAGTTATCTGAACAAGTCTACAAGAGTACTAGGAGACATCTGGGATCCCAAGAGAACTTAAAATGTCTTCTTTATAGCTTGTTTGAACTGAGAAGATTTTTCGCAAGACAGAACTGACACGGTCAGACTTTCAAGACCATTTCATAGTAGGAACAAAGCAATAGGAGCAGGCTCCGGCAGCTGCATGCCTTGCGTCTCAGCTCTTTCAAACAAATCGGACTGAAGTTACAGGCTTATTGAGAACTTTCTAATGATCATGTTCTATTTCCCTGTTAGACGCTGTTTTCGTGCTTTTTTTTTCTACGTGCCTTGTCTCGCGTAAAAACTATTATTATTATTATTATTATTATTATTATTATTATTATCATTATTATTATTATTATTATTATCGTGCGGCAAGAAGAAGAGCCGCCTCTCGTGGATGTAATGCATCCTACAAAGGGCATTATCAGTGCCAATATTTATATCCTTTTATTCTTTGCTGATCACAATGGACGCCGTACGGGGTTAAATACACATCCAACCGACTCCTCAATGTGGAGTTCTTGGCGCGTTCTTGTTTGCTCTTTTCGCCCCATATTATTATAGTTGTCTACACTAGGGTTATGTACTGGTTAAGATCCATAAGGTCCTCTCTTTTTGTTTATATATTCATTTACTCATAATTCCATAAAATACGCTATATTATTAATATAGTGTCATCACTAAAAAACTACTACTTATACATATCCGGGGTGCGTGTATGTAGAGCAGTCGGAGGAGGTGCCAGCTATTGCATGCACCTGACACCAGGTTTTTGCTCCAGATTTGCCGCCCAGGCCAAGCAAGCATTCCATCACTCTTGGTGATGATTTGGTAACAGACTTGTCCGGGAAGGACAAAGCGCCGACCTGATTATCCGCTGGCCATCACAAGTCATTGTATGACCAAATAAGCATTCGAGTCGCCTCCATGACAGAGTAGAATGTGTGGCGCATCCCAAAAGGGATTGAGTAGCACCCTTCTTTATCTTTTATTGCATTTATTAGGTTTCAGCTGACAATAAAACTATTTTAAAACATTCAGTTATATAACACTGATTTTTGTATGCCTTGAACATATCACGAAGCGAATCTCTAGTTCTTAGTGAGTATATACAGTTTTATCAGGACTAGTAAAGCTCTAACTACAACAACAGCGGGCATCTGAGCTGTACTGATGCTGCACTCCTCTCTCCTCTGCGCGACCTGTGACCCTAACGCGCGGTACACAGCTTCAGTTCCATGTGACGATCGACGCAGCTCGATGGCGATTTTGGCTCTGTTTGCTCAGACGAATCATTCACGCACTCCAGCCCTAGACGGCTGCACTGTTCCGTGCTTGTACTCTTTGTCATAATTCTCGATGTATTACAGAATCGATATATTGATCTATTGACCGGCCAATCCTAGTTGAAAGCTGCGTGCTTAGGAGTAAATTTATTGAAAGTTATATTATAATACTACAATATTTTGGCTTGTCTCAGCTATGTCATGGGCGCGTGTAGCGCAGCAGGAGGGAAGAGGTGCCGGCTGTCGCGAGCACCTGACACCAGGTCCCTGGTTCGGATTTTACGCCAGGGTCGACCAAGCCTTCTTCCTCCGGGGTCGGTGAATTGGCATCAGACTTTTCTGGGAAGGATGAAGCGCTCACTTGCTCATCGGCTGGCCACCAAAAGTCACTGTATGGTCAACTACGCATTCAAATCGCCTCATCCCGCAGAAGAAGAATGCGCGGCGCATCCCAAAAGGGATTGGTAACGCCGTCCTTTATGCTTTATCCTTATCCTCAGCTATGTCTGTCAGTTTTTGTAAAGTGACAACGAGGTGGAAAAATTTAGTCCCAGTCTCTTGGTTATTCTTTAAAATTTCGAAAATCTAACACCATCATTTCGTTGAGGAGATCTATGGAATAGATGGAATGTCAGCCAGTGTAAAGGGTGTTGGAATGCCGACAAAATCTATCCGCTGTTGTAAAGTGTGATGAGACAGGTCTTTCTCATTTCTTCTAAAGAATATATATATATATAGAATAAATCAGTAATAAGTGTTATACCAAATTTGCATAAAATAAGCTATGCGGTGGGAGTAAAAATGCTGACGGTAATGATGAGTGAAGGCCTTCTGCTACGAAACGCAAGAATGCAGATCGACACACTTTTTTGTCGGAACAGCGATCGCTGCAATGGAATGCTGGTGTTATAAGACTTGTTGCTGATTTCTTCTAAATACTTATTTTTGACGCTCACATTTAACTTTTGAGCTTATTTGTTCGTAGTGGAATTGAATGCAACTCTGTCGTAGCAGTCCAGTATATGGAAACTGGCGGACTTAAGTAGCATATCAGCATAAGGACATCGTTATCTTTCCTATAGCCATAGAATAATAGGACAAATGGCGTGGTTAGCCAATTTCTTTGCGGGATGCGCCACGCATTCCACTACTACGAGATATACCGAAAACACTCGCGCTACTCAAGTGGCAGTTATTGAGGTGATAAACCCTGCCAAGAATGCTTGGTTGCGAACAAAACCCTAGCGCCAGACAGGAATCCTACCCGCACCTCCTGCTTAACAAACACGATGCTACGCTACTACTCGAACTCGCTAAAGTTTTGACCCCGAAGATAATTTGACTGCATATAACCGGGCTGAACGGGCTCATGTACTAATTTTCAGTAACCAGGAAATGCAATAGTAGACGGTTTATCCTTCTCGAAGAAGTTTGTGACCAATTAACTGACCAGCGAGATGGAAGGCTTGGTTGGCATGGACGGAACCCGATACAAGGACCTTGATTCGGGGTGCGTACGACGGCCGACGCCTCAAAGATTGCGCTACAACGCGTTTATATTCTCTGTAGTTTTATTTAAACCAATCCGTGCCATGAATTCGAAAGAAGCGCCATCTATCACGTGTACCCGAGTTGATTGAAGGTCTGGATCACACCCATACCAGAGAAGCCCTACATCCGTCCGGGAGTAGTGAATTGAGATGGTGCCTGTCTGAGAAGGTTGAAAGACTGACTTTTGAATTGGCCGGTTATTGCGAACCAAATCTGCATTATATGTACGGTAGAGAGGAGTGCGTGGCGCACTCCAGACGGGGATTGATGAACATCGCCCTTCATGAGCGACCGGTCTAACACATTGTAAAGAAGGGTATCTACCGAAGGTCTTTGAATTTGGAGCCTTTTTGCATCAATATGGCTGGAAATGTTTCGGTGTAAACCGTGCTCTCTGGGTGCGACGAAGTGCCGGCTATCGTGTGCGCCCGCTACCAGGTTCCTGTTCGTGGTCTCCCGACCGGACCAACCAAGCCTTCCATTGCTCCGGGGTCGATTAATTGGTACCAGACTTGACTTCAAAGGATAAATGCTGACTTGTCTATCGATTGGCCACCGTAACTCATCGAACAGTCGTTGTATTGGCCGAAAACGCATTCAAATTGCCTCCATGATATCCCGTAGAAGTAGTACATTCCAAAAAGGATATCAACTACCTTTATCACTTTAAGCCGTGCTCCCTGACAACAAAATTCCAAAGTAACCACATGTGGCTGATTCCTCAGACTTCTAAAGCGCTTACTTTTCATAATCGCACCGATGAGACACTAACGGTCTACATTCCAAGTTGCTACCCATCTATCTTACCGCCGCTGTCCATGTGCTGTTTATCGAATACCGGCAACAGATGGAACCCATGAGGGAGAGGCAGGAGATGCTATGCTTGCTATTTGTGCCTGTTATGCATGCCTCCTGCTATAAACGTCGTCGTCGTCGTTGCCTTGATGACTAAGAAGATGACGTGACGAAGACCAACCAAAGAGCACTCTCGCACGCACCAAAGAGGACAGTGTCGCGAAGCCAGTGGGCACTACGTACAAACTAGATTAAATCAAGCTCGCATATGTTTTGGGTTAGGAATATTTTGTGAGAGGGGAAATTGTCACAACTAGGAATATCCACTTTTGAAAGAATCTAACAAACTTTCAGAAGGGCCCACGTCACGCTATCTAGATTTCTTCGAGTGACAGGTTGTAACGCTAACTCCATTCCTGCTACTTTCCGGTGTGATCCAATAGATCCCGAGCGCTTTTTTTAAAGGCATCTTATTTCGAGCGACCAGCAGCGATTTGCTAAAACCAATAACATTCAAAACTTGTGAAGATTGTTAATCCTCCTAAAACATTAGAATATTCAAAAAGCTGGAATAAGCAATTTAGCGTTTGTCTGCTACCGATGCTGCACTACTTCTAGAAATACTAATGTAATAACGATTCAAATCAGTTTCCTTAAGCTTGAAGTGGCTGGTGTCGAGGTATTAAGCTCTCATGATGATGTTTTTTTGAGATCATAACTTCAAAAAAACGCTACGCTGGACTTAAACCAGCACCTCCCTCTAGCCGGCCGAGAATGCTATACACCATTGCACCACCGGCGCCGTTTAATTGAGCGCAACATCCACACCTCGTGGGACCGATCAGCATTCACCCGTATATCGGGATGACCTTGCCGCTGATATCAGCATGTCAACATGGAACCATTATTGTATTAATAATAGTGTAACAGTAATTTGGTCCCTAAATGGAGGAAAGGTGGTTTCGAAAATGGCTCACTTGTTACTGGCTTATGATACAATACCGCCCGCGTCGCGCGGTCTAAAAGACGGTTTGCGACGGAAAAATCCGTCGCAAACCGTCGCATGCTCATAACTCCTTAAATTTTGAGTTGTTTTAGAAACAGTTGGGACCATTCGATTCGTCTCCTCGAGATCTATAAAACCATTTATACAACTTTACCAGCCCACCGCGTTTTCGCTGTGGGTGGCCTAAAAAAATAACTGCAGCAGACTTTTGAGCACCTTATTTTCCAGGACGTGCATGTGACTTGCAGTGTTTTCGGAGTATCTCAAGCGTGGCGTGCGTTGTCAGTGCTCTGTCATGCCTGGAATGTTCCGAGAGTGCGCCGTGCAAAATGCATATAGGATCGAACCTATCAATCGAATGGGCACAGCATACCCACTGCGTTTCTATCTTCACTTACTGGAAAATTTAAAGCCTTCAAGAATATTTGGAAACGTTTAGAGAAATTTTTCAGAAATTTCCAGACGTCCCACTCGGGAATTGCTTCAATATGTCCCGGCGAGAAGTGCACCGTGTGCAGTGCGTTTAGAGATGAACCTATCAATCGAGTGGGTTGGACAACTGGTAGAGTGAGCGTTTGGAGAATTCTATCATAGATTTCCAGCAGCCCTACTAAGGAATTGCTCTAATGCTGTCAAGCTAGCCTATAGAGTGCGTCGTGAACAATGCATATAGATTGCACTTGCGGGCGTGTTCGGAGCACAATAACTCTTTCGAGTTCAAACCGTTTCGGCTGCAGCTCGTGGGTTTTGTAGGTAGTAAAACGTTGTAGTAGCACACTAAAGTAGAATGGTGTAGCTTGAGAAGAGACAATGTTACAGAGGTGCGAATATGCAGATGAGGCTTGTGTGACGTATTTTTTTTCGATTTCGGTGGACCACTGCGGGAAGGTCCGACAAGCCAGGGGCATACAAATGCGCAGACAAACAGAGAGCTTAAGGTGCTTCACTATGAACTCCTCAGCTTCCTAAACTGTGTTAGCCTCAGCTGTCCAGTTTGAAGCGGCGGAAGATAGCGGTTAGAGTTTCTTGCGCTCTTACTCGCTCAGATGTGAGTGTTCGACAGGAACAATGGCACAGTTCTGTTCAGCATGAAAAGCGCTATCGAACGGTACCAATTTCGACCGATTCTGGAAACATCGATTTTTTTACAGCTTCGCATCGAGGGCGAGGCCGCTCAAGGCCGCGACAGACGGTCGATGACGTCATCGAAAACCGATGTTTTCGAAATGGGTCATGCTTGGTACCGTCCGATAGAGCTATTCATGCTAAATTGAACTATGTTAATGAGAGTAGAGAGAACTGTATTCTGAGAGAGTAAGAGAGAGGAGAACATCGACCGTTGTTGTGCTCAATTGCACGCGCGGGCGTTTTCTGAGCGCAATAACTCTGTCATTTCTGAACCTTTCCGGTTGCAGCTAGTGAGTTTTGTATGCAGCAAAATGTTCTAGTAGAACGCTAAAATACAGCGATGTAGCGCTTATGATTGCACAAAGTTACAGCGGTGCGAAAATGCAGGTTAGCCTTGCGCGGCACGATTTTTTCCAAATTCAGTCGACCCCTGCGGAAAGACGCAGAGAGCTAATGGCCTACAAATGCACAGACGAGCAGAACGCTTACGGTTCTTTACGATGGCATGCTCGCAACTCCTTAGCTGATTAAACTGCCTTAGCACCAGCTGCCATTTTAGGGCGGCGGAGTTTTAGTGTTGAAGTTTCCTGCGCCATTATTCACCCAGGTTTGAGTGTTCGACGCTTGCAGTTCTACCGTTTTGTTCGGCATGGAAAGCGCTATCGAATGGTGCCAATTTCGACCGATTTTGGAAACATCGGTTTTTTGACAATTTCGCATCGAGGACGGGGGCGCTCCAGGCCGAGCCTGCGCGGAGTTTGGCCAATTTCGAAAATCGGTATTTTCGAAATTGGCCAAACTTTCTCGTCCAAAATCATTTAGGGGTTATTTAGCGCTGATTACGAACCTGAAGTCCGTTTTTGAAAATTCCGCCGATTTCGGTAGGTTTTGGATATTCTTCAGGATAATTGGAGGTGGTCGGGTCAGGATCACCAATTGTGCTCAAACTTCGTATAGGGGCGGGGACTTATTCGGGGTGCCCGTTACTTCCCGTTTGAGGGTGCCACGACCACCCTCAAACGGGAAGTAACCTACTGAAATCGACGGAATTTTCAAAAACGGGCGTCGGATTCGTAAACTCCCCAAATAACCGTCTAGATGATTTGGACGAAGTTTGCACGAGAAAATTTGGCCAATTTCGAAAATATCGGTTTTCGATGACGTCATTGTCCGCGCCGGCTTGGCCAGTGGCGCCCACATCCTCGATGGGAAATTGTCAAAAAATCGATTCCTTTGAAATTGGTCGAGAGTGACACCATTCGATAGAGCTTTTCGTGGTGAACAAAATGTGTTATTGGGAGTGTCGGCAACCCAAATGTGGCGAGTAAGAGGGCAGAAAACTTCAATCGCAAGGTCCGCCGCCCTAAAATGGCCGATGGGGGCTAAGGCAGTTTAGGCAGCTGGGGAGATGCGAGCATATCTTCTTAAAGCACCTTAGGTGTTCTGCTCGCCTACCCATTTGTATGCCCTTGGCTCGCCGTGTTTTCGCGCAGTGGTCGACCGAAATCGGAAAAAATGGGGTCGCACAAGCCTCACCTGCATTTTCGGAGCGCTGTAATTTAGTCCATAAATGAGCTACACCGTTCTGCTTTAGAACACGTCAAGAACCTCGTACTGCCTACAAAGTCGTCGAATTGCAGCCGAAACGATTTGATCTTGATAGAGTTGTTGAAGCTACGAACTCGCCCACGTGTGCATTTGCGCGCGGTCGCCCCAATGCATTGATAGGTTCTATTCTATATGCATTGTTCACAGCGTACTCTAAAGTCTCGTCGGGACGGAATACAGCAATTCCTGAGTAGGGCGAGCGGAAATTTCTAATCTAATCTAATTTCAAACGTATGTATAAGCTGCTGTCAGTGTGTGCACCTAAGCACCTAAAGGGGGTAAGCGTTGCTGTTTAGCACGACATTTGAACCACTTCCGCTCATTCGATTGATAGGCTCGATCCTACATGCATTGTGTACGGCACATTCCAAAGGCTCGTCGGACTGCCTGGAGCAAATCCTAAGTAGGACGGCCGTGAATTTCATATAAAATTCTCCAAACGGTGCAAGATAGTCTTGAAGGCTTTACATTTTCCGCTAAATGAAGATAGAAACCCAGTGGGCATGCTTCCACCCATTCGATCGATAGGTTCGATACTATATGCATTGCGCACGGCGCACTCTCAGAACATTCCAGGCATGACAGAGCACTGACAGCGCACGCCATGCTTGAGATACTCCGAAAACACTGCACGTCCTGGAAAATAAGGTGCTCCAATCGCAAAAGCCTGCTGCAGTTATTCTTTTAGGCCACCCACAGCGAAAACGCGGTGGCCTGGTAAAGTTTTATACATGGTTATATAGATCTCAAGGAGACGAATTGAATGGTGTCAACTGTTTCTGAAACAACTCGAAATTAAAAGAGTTATGAGCATGCGACGGTTTGCGACGGATTTTTCCGTCGCAAACAGTCTTTTTGACCGCGCGACGCGGGCGGTATTGTACTCGAAGAACCCGTTGACATGATTGCCTCTTCACCTTGTCTCTATTTGTTGCAGTTGTGTTTACCTGGATTTGTTTAGTTTTTATTTATCTATTCACTTGTTTATGTATTCATTTTCAAAGGATGCCAAGCAGATGAAAAAAACAGCTTACAGGAAACATTTAGAATAAACGGTTGATAGAACAATTTAAAGCCATCGAAGCCGAATATACTAAGAAGCACTATGAAGATACCTGCCGATGAGTTTTTGCATTACTTCAAAAGGCGACGCAGAACGTTTTTCTTTGAGACCCTCGAAAATTCAATTCCTGCTTGAGAAGTAAGAAAAGCTATTTTTACACAAATTTTTCCTTTGCAATCTGATCTTCCAGTGACCACCTCTCATGTGGAGGAAGAGGCCGTCTCATCTCCTGTGATGATGGACTTCAGCCGACTATCTGTGCGCTTGTACGAGAGCAATTGAGTGGATACCTCAGCACGTCGCTGGCGGTCACGTTCGGTGAGGTCATGGCGAACCCACTGTGCCAACCTGTGCACCTTATCCAGTTGATGTAGGTGCCTAGCGATGGTGGTATAGTCCACACCCAGGTCCTGCGCAAGTTCACGACTGGTCCGCCGTGGGTCCGATTCGTCGCAGTCGGTCGTTGTCGACATCGGATTTACCTTCTGACCTTAACGAATCCTGAAGGGTAAACTCACCTAGCGTGGTGAACCATTCTCGTACAGCGCGATCGGACACTGTGCCCTCCCCAAATTCACCACTGATGCGACGACAGGAAGCGGCTGCTGACTCACCAAGTTTGAGGTCGTACAATAAGAGGCCTCGGATGTGCTCCTTTGAAAGCTCCATTTTTCTGGAAAGAGTTACGCTGTTATACATAGCTGATCTCTTTATGTGAACAAAAGATAGGTTGCTATAAGTTAGCGTTGGTGAGAAAAAAGCACACTCAAAAAATTGCAGGCTCTCGTACTGGCTCCAATGAATTAGATTTTCTGTCATACTCAGAATCAGAAAGATTATCGACCGCTCATCGACCACTGCTAGGTGCGAAATTGGGCTTGGCCGAGACAGCGCGAGTTTTCCATGGTATGGCATGCTTTTTTAGCGCTCAAACATGATCTCATGAAGCAGTAGTTAAAAGAGGTGACTTTTGGTAATTATGGGAGTCGACGCGTTGGAGTTCACGAGATCTTCTTTCACTTGTACAAGCCAAAGCATTTGCCATCAACTTTAGCAGTTCAACTAGGAGCGTATTGGCTCCATATCTCACGTCATGCTGCAACATCGGCCCTTCTGCGTCACACCTGAAATCGCCTCCACTGTTTGTTCTGGGGCTCAAAACTCAGCCACATCAACGACCAGCTCATGATGACTGATGGACCGTTTTCACCTCGCAGAGTGTCCAGCTCATCGAAGAACCCCGAGAGGAGCCCTCTGGAGCTCCATTTTTGCAGCTGGCGCTCGGGATGCGGTGCTGTCCCGCGGCGACCTCAAACACGAACCGCTGCTGTGTTTGGATTCCCACCGTCGATTGCCATCGAATCAGCTCCGACGTATTGACTGTCCGCTCACCTCACGACGTCTCCATAGGCTAATGAGGATTTTTTCAAAGACTACTGACTAGTCGATCTCCATGTTATTTCCACTGGAACGTTGTTTTAAGTGCATCATTGAAGTATTGAAGTATTGAGCAGGCTGCTTGAGCAATCGCTTGTCTCCGAGGTTGTCAATCCTACCTGCTTTGCGTTTTCTCTAATTCCTGGAAAATTGAAATAATTATGACGTTTCACGTTCCTGCCAAAACGAACAAGTGCAGTTCAATTTCCCGTCGCTAATGCAGTCCTTCTACTGGAGCCAGATTCATCAACCGCTTACCGCCCTCTAACGGTGAAAACATGTACCGCTAAGCCTGATACTAATGAATGTCATATCAAGGGAGTTGGCGGTATTTTCACCGTTAGAGAGCGGTAAGTGGTTGAAGAATCTGGCTCCTGGTGTTTTACGATAAATTTTTGGTGGTATTTCCTGGCCGTTTTCACCCTAATACCGTACTCTTGCACTAAAAACACTGCGGTTTAGTGCTGAAGTTGTGGATGACTGTACGGCTCGTTTTTAACGTCTTTTCACCGTCATCAAAGTGTTTTCGAACGTTCACCTCAAAAGCCAGCGAACAACACACCAGAGCCGCGTATTTGCTGATGCTGCTGCTGCATCCACCGAACGTTTTGCCATGCCCTCGTTTTCAAGACGATGGAGGCCTCTCCACTACTGCACTGTGTACTGTTTTGCTGGCTGTAGTTGGACTCGGTGTATTCTCAACTGATTTTCTTTGAAGCACTGATTTTAGATTGTTTACCGCAGGCGCCTGATGTTCCCTGTAACACAAACCGAAGGTCGCATGGTTCGGCTCCCTCCAGGACCATCATGTCATCTACCATCCAGTACCAGACATGTCTTGGAAAAAGAAAACTTTCGACTTCTCAGCCGGCTAGCCACAGAATGCCATTGCATAGCCCATGTACGCATTAAAGCAAACTCCACTGCAGCCCCACAAGTAGAATGCGTGGCACATCCAATCTAGGAACTGAATAGGGCTGGTTTTTCAGTTTTACGTTTCTTTATTCCGTACACTGACTAGAAGGTGACGGAAGTCCATAGGACTTTCAGATCCCGAACTGAACCCGACCCTCCAAGCTCTACCATATTGAGAACGATATTTACCAGGCAGAAGACCGCATTGTCATGCGTTTTTGATGACGTCGCTAAGTAACCCATTACATCACCACTTTTTATGTTGACCATCCTAGCGGATGAAGGATTAAGAGATTCACCCAAAGAAGGGAGTAAAAAGTAGTAACCTATACCCGACGAGGTCGTTCGCCTGTTGTTAGATGTGGGTGGCCTTTTTAGAAGACTAGCGCTGATTTTCTACCCGTATTCCTCTGTATTTGTATTTCTGTATCTTTCTTTTCAGTTTCTGTCTTAGGTCACTATTTAAAAAACTTGACAATAGGCAATATAATTTTTATTCTATAACTGCTATGCTGAAATGTTTCAGCTTACATAATACTCTAAGCGGGCAAAAATCTTTTATTTCACTATGTATTGATAAGAAAAGCTTAATTACTTATCCATTAATTATCAACGCAAGTTCGATTGACGTAAATGCCGTGCATACACAAATTAGCAATTAAGTATGTAGAAATTTACGGAATTTACATTTAAGATGATCTCGAGCAGCAGGTGCAAGCTTGATGTGATCGCTTGGCGCGGTTTGGACTCAAACTGAACGTGAAGAAGACCGAATATCCAACGACGGACGTTACTGAGTCCGGCTCCATCAAGGTTAACGGCATCGAGCTTCCACGCACTGCGGTCTTTAAGTACCTGGGATCAGCAGTCGCGTCTGACGGCAAACTGATGGTCGAAGAGAATTCACGCGTGAGTGCAGCTTGGTCCAAGTGGCGCTCGTGGACTGGCGTGCTCTGCGACAAGAAGATACCAGAGCGCTTTAAGTCAAAGATCTACAGGGCAGTCATCCGGCCAGTAGCGATGTACGGCGCTGAGTGTTGGCCTGCGACAAAGGAAGTTGAAACGCGCCTCAGCGTCATGGAGACGAAGATGCTGCGCTGGACGGCAGGAGTCACGCGCATGGACCGCATCCGAAACGATGCTATTCGGCAGAAGTTCGGTGTCGTGCGATGGCGGATAAGATGAGCGAAGCTCGCTTACGATGGTACGGCCACGTTCTGCGTGGAAATGAAGACAGCGTCCGCAAGAAAGGCCTTGAGTTGGAAGTCTCAGGAAAGCGGCCTAGAGGACGCCCGAAGCAGCGTTGGTCGGATACGTTACACATGGACATGAAAGCAACTGGCGTCCACCCTGATCAAGCGCCGAACCGGGAGAGGTGGCGTCATGACACCAGAAGAGCGGACTCCGAGACGAAGCGGGACAAACGCTGAAAAAGAACAAGAAGAAGTATGTAGAAATTTACATTTACATCTGTGAATTACAGACTACCTCTTTGGGTAGCGCTTTGGAGAAATTTTAGTTGTAGCAGCGACTTCGCTTACGTAAGACGATTGAGGGACTGTAAGGCGGTATTTTGTATCAGCGATAATATCCGGCCAACTTACTTTCAGTTTATTTGTATGACTCTCGTTCTATGAAACTACAACGAACCAATGTGTTTCAGTGATCGGCTGACGCGTGAATCCGATTCCAATCTCTTGGTACGGTTTTTCCACAATGGCCAACCAAGCCTTCCAACCATTCGCACCTTCGAGGTCGGTGGGGTGGTACCAGACTTGCCTGTAAAGCATGAAAACTAACGTTTCATCGGCTGGCCATCAAAAAGTATTGTATAGGGCTCATTATGCATTTAAATGACCTTATCGACATCCTGTAGAAGTAGAATGCGTGGCGCATAACTAAAGGGATTGAATACTTCATGCGTTTTGTCCTCACTAGCAGCCTGTGCAAAGCTGAATCTACCTAGCCACCTTCATCAATACGTACTAGGATAATATGAGTGTTCTTAGGTATAGATGTCCTCTTCGTGGTGTGCGGTAACGCACTGAAAACCACGTTATGAGTCCACTTTATGTACTTCTTCCCAGGACGTACAAGCTTGAGCCCATTCATACAAATTACATGGTGCTTCAGAAATGCATGCACTTCTTAACCGATTACGAAGTTCACACCTCTTCAGCTAAACACTTTTCTTCGCTTACTTTAAAAAGCAAGAATGGGAAAATTATCAAATTTGCTACCGCTTACTTAGGGGAAGGCGTCAAGCGCTTCCAAAAGCTTTTTTTAACGGCAAATTTTTATCGGATAAGAACAAATAAACCTTAAAACGAGTTCTCGTTAAAATAAATACTGAATAAAAAATAAAGGACAGCTTTACTCAATTTCTTTTAGGATGCGCCAAGCATTCTACTTCTGCGAGGTGTCGTGGAGACGATTTAAATGCGCATCTGCTCGATTCAATGACTTCCGGTGGCCAGCTGGGCAGCCTGAACAAATCAACGTTTTGCTCCTCCCAGACAAATCTGGTACCAAATCGTTGACCCCTGAGGGAAGGAAGGGTTTATCGGCCAGAGCGGGAAATCCGAACCAGGTACCTGGCCACGAATGCACTCGAAAGCCGACAGACGGCACCACCGCCGACTGTGCTCAAAACTCCCAGCTGCTAGAATTGATGACGCTAATTTCTTGTTTTATTTATTTATTGTACGTGGATATACACCAAAATAAGAAGTAACAACAAACAATTACCAACCAAATAAGGGTACACTATATGTTGATAGAACGTTCAACTGCGCATAATAAGCAGAGATCTGTAAACCTAAAAAGTGGCAATCTATTAACAGAGCTATTGAAGGTACTGCTCCACTAGTATTCCTTGACAAACTATTGTAATTTGAAATCCGCTAGTTCAAAGTCAGTTTTTCCACAGTAGGTTCCCTTTAGAAAGCCATTCATCTCTCAGGGATGCAAAGAATGAATCTTCTGAAACATTTGGCTTTTTCAACGTGTGTTTTTTCAGCATTAAACCTCACCGTCGACATTTTTCAGTTTTTTTTTTATGCAGACATTCGTCTGCTCCTTGAATCTTCCTTCCCCACGATTTTTATGGCACTATAAATTTCCTCACCGAGTTTTGAGTGGAAAAAAAAGCTAATGACGGCCTCCCGCGTAGTACAACCACGTTGAAACGTCTCTTCGCATCAAAAGTTCGCACCCGAAACTAGCCCAGGTGTTTGATATCCGTGAGAATGTTCCTTGGAATTATACCACGGAACCATCTACCCCGGATGCAACAGCACACACCTCATGGAACCTCCTCATCCTCCACTACGAGCTGAGCTGAAAGAGGGCCATCGAAGCACTGGTGGGCCCCGAATTTCCGCTGCCTCCCAAGTACCCAGGTAAGAGGTTTAGGCTGAATTACGGTTGGTAACATTCGTCAAAATGTCGAACATGTTATAACTAATGCATAAGGTGTGTCATTGAACATTATAATAACCAATAACCGATTCTAGGGGTCTTCTCTATAAGAATAAAAATGCTAAGCTGATAGTCGTTGTTACCTGGTCTCGAATTATGCTTAAAAGTAGTCCATACCGGATTGAAAACGAACTATCCAACTCAACCCTCGAAAATGCGATGGTTTCTTTATTTTCTTTTTGATTAATTCGATAACAATCCGTGTCAAGAAGATGCTCTACTTCTGAGGAATTTCTCTCTAATTTCAGCGACATACGAGGTCTTCGTGCTCTAAAAGGTACTCCTGAGGCCATCAAATCCAAATAGTGGCAATCATAACAACGTTTTGATGTCTCAGAGGATCTAGGATCTATCCTACTCGGAGAGGGGCATGTAGTGATTTGAGTCTTCAGTTCCTTGCTTGAGTTTCTGCGAGATCTTCAGCTGCAGTCCCATGATGCGAGGACTGCCTTTTAAATTCCGGCGACGTGATTGTGTGGCATGGAATGACATACGAAACTGACACTTAACACTTGCTCGCTCCCGATTAGGATATATCCTGGATACATATATGGGCAGGATTTGGTAACCGTGAAGTTTTGAAAGAGTGTGCACGTTTTCCGAAAAAAAGTAGCTCTACAAAACGACAGCGCTCAAATTTATACTGTATTCGATATCGTGCTTTCGTTTTAGTGCGCAAAATTATTATTATTATTATTATTATTATTATCATTATTATTATTAGAAATGCAGGCTATTGAGACCTGGTTTATTGAGAAGGAAGAATTAGTTGAATATAACAGGTTTCTATTTCCTGTCACCCTTTCAGTGTGCATCCTATGAATGATTGGCGCATCTAAGCCCCAGAAATGAGAAAGTCATCATGTTTCGACACAAGAACTGGAGAAGTTAGCAAAAATCTGAGCTTGAATTAGCTTCTTATTACCCCTCCCCCCGTCATAAGCTGTTCTACTCAAGCTAGTTCACTGCATTAACTAGTAAGTCTCAGCTTCCATGGACCTATACAGCGTTTTTGGGAAATCTTCCCAGACTGCCTTTTCGAGTAAACATTGGTCTTGTAGCGAAGGAATTGTCAAATCGTTTTTGACTCTTTTTTTACAAACTCCAGGTGACTCCTTCTTTACACAGTTTTGGCTGTAAGATTCGTGGCTTCTACCGTCCAACACAGCACCTACATAGCATTAGTCAATAACATTTTTTACTTAGGAGGCAGCGAGACACGCTTCATGACGTTTTTTCTCCTTATTTCAAAGGTTTGTATTATGGGTAATCCGTTTTAAATAAGTTTATACGAAGTGGCAAAAGTGCGGAAGTGCTCTCCTGAAACGGCTCTGCAGCTCACACGGTGGAAACAGTCCCGCGCACTCCGGATCGATTCACGGCTCGGTTCCCATTCAGGCAACTAACTCCTGCATGTTTGCGGGCAGACAAAATGCTACCAATTGGGTCTACGTGGGATTAAGTGTTTGGTCATCGTCTGTATTGGTCCAATAAGTGCTCAGATCGCCCCTCCATATCACGAAGACGTAGGCTGCGTGGCGCATCCCAGAAAGGGACTGACCAACCAACACTTGACCTTGTTCCACGAAGCGAACGAGTGTTACAAGTTCCTTCATCAACCTTAAGCTTTTGTTGAGATTCCTATCATCTATAGCGATGGACGCTTTGGTTGGTCGGGTGTCCTCTTAAGCTTTCTGCCCTCAAAATAAACTAGATTTTTCGCCTGAATGATTTTTCTGTTTTTCCTGTGTAACTGCTAGGTTGGCCTTTCAGATTCTTGCACAAATTGCTATAAAACTGAAACTCTTCAGTAAATTGCTCTCCATTAGCAAAGCCTTTATCTTCTTCTTCTTCAGCGTTTGTCCCGCTTAGCAGCGGGGTCCGCTCTTCTGATATGATGACGCCACTTCGCACGATCAAACGCTTGATCGGGGTGGATACCAGCTTCCTTTAAGTCCATGTGCAGCGTATCAAGCCAGCGTTGCCTAGCCGTCCAATAGGCCGTTTTCCGGGCACATCTATGTTGAGGCCAATCTTCCGAACGGTGTCGCCGTCCGCACGAAGAACATGGCCATACCACCGAAGGCGAGCTTCACGTAGCTTGTCAGCAATTGGAGCGATGCCAAACCTTTGGCGTATGGAGACATTGCGAACATGATGCAAACGCGTGACACCAGCCGTCCAGCGCAGCATTTTCGTCTCCATTACGCTGAGGCGGCTCTCAGCTTCCTTCGTTGCAGGCCAGCACTCAGCACCGTACTCGCTACTGGTCGGACGACGGTTCTGTAGATCTTCGATTTAAGGCGCTCTGGTATCTTCCTGTCGCACAGAACGCCTGTCATTGAGCGCTATTTGGACCACGCTGCGCTCACGCGCGAGTTCACCTCGAACGTCAGACTACCATCAGACGCAATCGCAGATCCAAGGTACTTGAAATGTGTCGCTCGTACGAGCGCAGTGCCATTGATCTCAATGGACCCAGTCTCGTTTACGTCTGTCGTCAAGTACTCAGATTTTTGGACGTTTAGCTTGAGCCCGAACGCCGCCAAGCGGTCACACCAAGCTTCCACTTGTCGCTCAAGTTCGGCCTTGTCTTCGCTGGCAAGCATTACGTCATCTGCATATAGCAGCGTCCAAGGAGCAGGCTTCTGAAGATCTCGTGTGATGGCATCCATGACGACAACAAAGAGGAGTGGGGAAAGCGCAGAACCTTGGTGAACACCGACGGAGATTGGAAACTCCGTGGATGTGCAGGCCGGCGCTCGCACTTGACTCTTAGGACAAGAGTAAAAAATGCGCACCCACTCGATCAGTTCTTCAGGGACACCATGGTGTCGTAAGGCATACCATATGACCTCACGCGGTACACGATCAAATGCTTTCTCCAGGTCGAGGAAAGCAAGATGCAGCGGTTTTTGTTTCTCGCGATGTCTTTCCACAAGAAGACGAACAGCATGAATGACGTCGATGGTGCCACAGCCGGCTGCGGAGCCACACTGGTTGGTGGAAAGCCGGACGATCTCGTAAATACGTCCATCCGCAACTCGCTCAAATGTTTTCATACTGTGCGAGAGCAATCGGATTGGACGGTAACTTGTGCAGTCCGCGGGACTGCCCTTCTTCTTCCAGATCGGGATCGTCGTGCTTTGCTGCCAACTACCAGGAACCTTCTTCTCCGCAACAACCTGGTTGAAAAACTTCGTTAGCCATTCAGCAGGATTCCAGCACCTCGAGTTCCATAGTTCGGCCGCTATGTCGTCAGGGCCCGTTGCTTTGCCTGGCTTCATCTACTTCAAAGCCGCTTCCGTCTCCTCCACAGTGATTTTCTGCACAGGACCGTGCGTAGGACGTGCGTCCATTAACAAAGCCAATATTGGAGAGTTTATTGGACAAGCTAGTGTCCCTTTTCGTCCGAAACTCGTAGATTCAAAATTGAAAATAAGATTTATTACTGGACACTATCGAAGTCAGACGGGCGCGTGTAGCGCAGTCGGAGGAAGCACTACTGCCGCGTGCACCCGATACCAGGTTTCTGGTTCGGATTTCCCGCCCAGGCCAACCAAGCCTTCCATCCCTCCGGGGTCGGTGAATTGGTACCAGACTTGTCTGGGAAGGATAAAGCGCTGACTTATTCATCGGCTGGCCACCGCAAGTCATTGTATGGCCAAATACGCATTCATGTCGCCTCCACGACATCCCGTAGAAGAGAATGCGCTGGCGCATCCCAGAAGGGATTGAGTAACGCCGTCCTTTATCCTTTATCCTTTTATCGAAGTCAGACTCTGCTGTTCGGGATCTAAGTTTTTCTATATAGACTGATCTCAGGTTTGTCGAGCACTAGAGCGTTGGTTGGGATAACGACGCCACTCGATCCCTTTAGGGATGCGCCACGCATTCCACTTCTACAGGATGTCGTGATGGCGATTTGAGTACGTGTTTGGCCATAAAGTGACGTCGATGGCAAGCCAATGAACAAGTTAGCGCTTTACCCTTCCCAGACAAGTCTGGTACCAATTCACCGACTCCTGAGGGATGGGAAGGCTTGGCCTAGGCGGGAAATCCGAAACAGAAACCCACCTCCTCCGACTGTCCTACACGAGCGCACGGGTTTGGTTAGAAAGCCAATTCAGAATTTACAACTTATTTAAGATATTGAAAACGAGAGACTGCAGACGCTCTTGCGAGCTTACAAAATTTACGTACGGCCCATTGTAGAATGTGGCACAACCGTCTTCAACCGTTCCAAAAAGAGGGATATCGGTTTGTTGGAAAGCTTTCAGAACAATTATATACGTAAGCTCCTTGTGAGATGCTATGGACTTCAAGGTTGTGATTTGCCGAACGGATCCACTCGAGCAAAGATATTTGGTCTTCCCAGTCTATGTTCCAGAAGAAAAGGCTGATTTGCTCACGTTGTTCAGAAATCTGATTAAAACCGTTGCAATTGGCCCACTGCCATCCTTCAACTCTCCACTGTCTAGAAATAGAAAAGGGAAACTTATGGATAGAATGTACGTCTCTGTTGCAAGGTTGCAGGCTAGATCACGCTTCCTTACCCATAAGAACCTCAGGGTGCTCAACTGCTCTCTTGGTGGATCCAAAAATGTTACAGAAATGTCTCTGACAAATCTTAAGTTATCTATTGCTCCTAATTAGTTCTTATTCTCAAGTTATCTAATTTATCTATTAAAGCCAATTTAGTGTTGTGCTTTTCGGCGACCATTCATACTTGAGTCTCATCTATCTATCTACCACTATATAATTGACTTAGCCTTCGATGACGTTCGAGTAACCAAACCTGCGTGAGATACGCATCCTCGAAGCCGGTGCGGACAAGAAGTGCCTTTCAACATGGGATGCTCTGCAGCAGAGGAAGCGCAGCCTCCTCCTGCTTGAAACAGCGACGCCTGCGCGACGACGACGACGATGACTTCGTCCCGATTCCGAATACGTGTCACCGACGTCTGCCGTGAGCATGGGAGGAACACTAAGGGGGTAGTGGAGAAGGAAAGCAAGGGGGACCTCCAGGGTGGATCAGGAAGCGACCAGGAAGGAAAGGAAGAACCTGGAGGAGAGACAGAGACGGGGAAGCCAGCAGGAAGAGGCCATTAGGGGTCAATAGTGGAAACAAGGAAGTGAGACAGAAGCTGGGACCAGGGAGGTGGGAGAGGGACGGGTGGAAGGGGGGGGGGGAGACTAGAAAAGGCGGGCCAGCAATTAGATCTAATAAGAAGAAACGAGTGAGGAAGAACCCGATGTCCGGATTCGGAAGACGTGTCAACTATATCAGGAAACACAAGCTGTTGGGCATGGGTTGCGGAGGAGCAACCTTAGGACCGAAGTACTGCGCAGCACCAAACAATGGCGTTACTGGACGGTCCGGAGAGAATGTCTATGATGAAGGAACCGAAGTGGTGAACGGCTTGATGCCGATAAAGTACGCATCAGGACCTAGGTGTTAGCGAATTTTAAGTTTTGCAAAAACTGGATACATCCTTGTTTTGTTTCATTTCCTTTTCTTTTTTTTATCCACTTCCATGCGAAATCTCTGAATAAATAAATAAATAAATAGAAAGAGTAAACCAAACAATAAACTGGATTCCTTCCAAAGCAGTAATGGTGCATGTGTGGTGCAACACCTCTCCGTTGTTTTGTAGAATTACATACCGATGAACTCTCCTTTTATTTATAAAAGATAATATTTAACTATTTTGGTTCGAACAAAATTTTATGCGAGTTGTTATTCATTGCTTAACCTTGGCGCTTCAGCTAATTTCTTGTGGAAATTGTGAGTCTATTATGGACAAGTTCTGAGGCTGTAGCGGACAAAGCCGCACCCAAATGTATGAACAGTTACTGCGTCACATCACGTCTTCGTACGAACTGTCTGATTTTCGTTGTACTGTAACCTGTTCCAAATCGTATTCGGCATTGTGAAGTGGACATGCACATCAGACCAGAAGCAGCGCCTGGTCCCACACTCATTCTGATAGTCCTGATGATCGTCCAGGAGTCGGTGGTCTCATTCATAGTCCGTGCCAATACGCTACATTATGCTCAGACTTGTACAGCATGCACTTCGCAGTGATCATTTCAGGATGGTGTTCGCGGAGATTGTGGGCACCCTTTCGTTTCTTCAGCCACAAGCCGACGATGACATCTTCGATCGACTGCACTACTACTACACGACGACTTTTCTTCTTCTTACAGCAGTGAGGCAAATTGTTCTAATAACTTGCGGCAATTTTTGTCAATGTCTGAAGCAAAGTATTGAACTATAACAAAAAAGCTCCCCCATGTGCCTTGTGATACCTCTTTTACAGCAAAGAGGTAACTCATTTCAGCTTTCGTTCTCTCCATCTTCTACCCTAATTCTATTTGATCTTAATGAAAAGTGTCCCGTAAGGATGCTATATGCTATCAACCTGAGCCGCAACTGTTTTTAGACATCGCTCGAGGTCTTCACTTTTCTGTCACTACTTTTTAACCATTAATAATGTCTGAAACTCTTCAGGTGCTGGTCAGTTTGAAGATGTTCGGTGGACGACCGATAGAATGTTGGCTGCCGGCCGAGTACAAGAGCAGTTGGGAAGACTACACAGGTACTTCGAGCAACTACCATTTCAGAAATTTTTTCGACATTCAGTTAATAATTAATAGTTAGTACATTCATTCAGTTACATTCAGTTATTGAGTATGAAAAAACCCGAAAATATGTATCTAGCCGAGTCGAATTTCAGAGATGTACTGCTGGGCGCGAAATACCTACTTCGCTCCGTTCGACAACATAAATCTCCCAGAAGTGCAGGAAAGGGGGAAGACGATGGTGAGTTCCTCCCTTTTTGCTAATTCATACTTTTCGAAGCGATTATGAGTGATTACTTCGACAAAAAGTGGTAGCCTCTGTTTATTTTTTCTCACCCACAATTTTTACAATATTTCTTTAGATCCTCTACTCTTCGCTTTGCTCTTTGATAGAATTTGAACGATTCTGTGAATGAAAACAAGAATCAACACGATACATATGTGTGGTTTTCGTGAAACTTCCGAGTAACCTCGGAAATTTTGAAACAGTTATTCCATTTAAGCGCTCAGTACCTTCACTTTTCAACAATATTTGAGCTCTTTTATGTTAGCTTGACGGTTTAAATTCAAGCTGAGCACTCTCCAAATTGAAACAGTCTTTCTTCACATTGCTCTCCAATAAGGATTAAATAATTTGTTGTCCGAGGAAAATTTAGTATTATCGCTTACTTAAAGTGAAGATATATGTATTTTCTTCGAATTCTGTTCATGTATTGTTTACCTATATGTAGATCCACACGAACGGAGTTTTCGTCTTGGTCAAACAAATGAAAGTCGCGGACCAGTGCTTGGCGCAATCCCTTCCTTTAACGTCAGAAAGTTTCAGTTTTTCTGCATGCACTTTGAAGCAAGTTTAAATCATTATTTCTTCCTAAAAATAAAAATTTTATGTTCAAATAGTGTTTTCACCTACTGGGGAAGCTGAGTTGAAATTTTTTAATAACTTTATACCAAATTTTCCTTGAATAAAAAATTGTTCTCTTTCAAAGAAATTCTAGTTTAATCCGGAATATGCTGAAATTGATTTGAAAGAAATTAAGTTGGATTTCAAAATCGTCAAGCTCCCATATAAGAGGTTCAATTTAATTTCAAAAGTGTTCAAAAAATGTTCACGAAAAATGGTATATGCAGCCTCTATCGATTACTGTTTGATATTCAGTTTTCAACATGACTCCACATTTTATCCCATGATTTCAGCCAGCTGCAATTCATTTAGCGCAGAAGAGTTTATATAATCCTGTTGGAACGCTAGATGATGAGTTATTCTAGGTCTCCTACTACCAATGGGTTCCATTCTTCTTGGTCATCGTTGCGTTCATGTTCTACGCGCCATGCCTTCTATGGAGACTCCTATACGATAAGTCAGGTAGGTTAAATTCCGCTTGTTTCACTTCCTATTGATCAACAATACGTCATGTCTTTGAGGTATTCGACTAAAAGACATCATGAGCTTTGCGAACGACAAATCCAATGTCCAACCTGGTGAGTGAAGGAAATAGGAGGTGCTAGTTTTGGGCTCATTAACCCAAACACAGTTTTGGGTGTGGAGGAACTTCTGCTTTCAAAAAAGTGTCTTTTACAGCTGCTCGACGGGCTAACATCAATGGACTGGCGATGCACCTGTCTTCTGTATTCAATCATCGATTTCGATTCGGTTCCGTACATCCGTACCATCATAAGTGAGGAGGAAACGTTTATTTGCAATAAATGCCAAACCTTGGAAGGCTTTATGTAAAGCTGCTTTTTTGAAAAATTCTAGATAAATAGTACTTACATTAACTATTAAGTAAATATTGATAAACTCTAGACACGTGTATGATGCGACATCGAGATCTAGTAGGTTAGAAGGTGCTTGCTTTCTTGACTATTTATAATAAGGCAGGTGGCTGTCTGGAGAGGAAAGAATTTTGTGACCATCCAAGAACGGTAAACATATGCATTTTTGCACGACCGATTTTGTACCACATACTTGTTAATATTTATTTTTTATTTATTTACTAATTTGATATTTATAGCTTCTGAAAAATCCATAAAATTTCATGCTGCGAAAACGGACGGAACTTTCCCTACAACCTAATGCTTTTTGTGCACCTAGCTGTTCGACAGCCATTGCCACTGGGTATGGTAGCGCCGGTGGAGATGCTGGCTGTCGACTACACCCGATTCCAGGTTCCTGAATGCGATTTCCAGCCACCTATACGCCCTCTACCCGTCCGGGGTCGGTAATTTGGTGCCAGACTTGTCTGGGAAGGAACACTAAACAGGCTTATTCACCGACTGGCCACTGCAAGTCATTGTATGGCCAAATACGCATCCAAATCGCCTCCATGATTTCCCCGTAGAAGTCCAATGCATGACGCATCCCAAAAGAGATTGAGTAACGCCGTCCTTTATCTTTACCTCTGTTTATGAAAACAGCGTGAGTTCGGTTAGTATTAGGTTGTCCCATAAGTCCCGCCGTTTTTTTTTCAACGATTGATTGCGGATTTCGCCGACGGTCTCTTACGTAGTGCTGCATAGCTTTCGAAAGAGAATGATTTGCTCTATCAGAACATGTATTGCACTTCTTTTTTCATTTTAAATTTTGTCAATTTTTAGGTCGTTAAAGAGAAAAGTGACCATCTGCGGCAGTTGCTTCTCTCCGCTTAGATTTAGAATTTTTGCGCAGTTTTTTATAGAATTTGGAAAACAACGTTCTGTGCTACAAGAATACTTGTTGGTGCTATTTGCTCATTTGTCCTTTATTGATTTTTAGGTCATCAAATTGGGACGTCCGACTTTTCCGTCCGAAATTTTACCGACAGCTCCTGCCCTGGGGTGGACTTTTTTGCTTGGTGTTATATGTGGTTCGGAAGAGGATGTCTTGCTCTATAAGAATTCGTGCCGCTTTTATGGGCTCATGCTGATTTCTGTCGAATACAAACAAAATGCCAAAAAGAGAAAAATCATCTTCACCAACAAATCCTTCCCATTGCTCAGTCTGTCTTGCTCATTTTATATGACACTCGAAGTCCATGCCTTAGTCTACCAGAATGTTCTTCGGCCATTCAAATTTTCGCTAATTTTCAGGTCATCAAATGGAGTGCCAGGTTGACTTCCGGCAATTTGATGACTTAAAAATCAGTAAAGGACAGAGCAAATAGGACCAACACGTATTCCTGTAGTCTTTGTCTTCCAGATGCTATGAAAAACTGCGCAAAAATTCCAAATCTAAGTGAACAAAAGCGACTGCGCAGATGGCCACTTTTTCACTATTCACTTTAACGACCTAAAAATTGACAAAATTCAGGATGAAAAAAGAAATGCAATAAATGCTCTGATAGAGCAAGTCATTCTCTGTCGAAAGCTGTATGGCGCTGTGCAAGAGACCGCCGGCGAAATCCGCAATCAATCGTTGAAAAAAACGGGGGACTTATGGAACAGCTTAAACGTTAGTACCATTCTTGTCTGGAAATGATTTGAACACTGATTTTTAAGTCATTGTATAGGTCAAATATGCATTACACGCATTGTATATGCCTCCAGGACATGCTGTCGAGATAGAACGCATGGCGCATCCTCAAAATGATTGATTAACGCCGTCATTCGCCCTTCATTTTTATCTAGAGCTAGAGGTGTTACTAATAGGTTGGTGCATAAGTTCTCGGACATTTGGGGCATGAAATATTTATTATCACAACATACGAACAACAATATCAAATCATTTGAAGTAACCACTCTTTACATCAATTGTCTTTCGCCAACGTGCTGGTAAGTCATGGATGCCTCTTCTCCAAAACGTGGCCGGCTGTGATTCGAAAAATGTGAGCAGTGCCTCCTTGACTTCCTCTCGGTTCCTAAATTGCTGGCCGTCCAAATAGCGTTGAAGGCTTGAAAACAAATGATAATCAGAAGGAGCGAGATCTGGTGAGTAAGGTGGATGTGGAAGAACGGTCCATCCGTAGTCCGCCAACTCAGCCGCCGTCGCTCTAGCAATATGCTGTCTAGCGTTGTCGTGTTGAAAATACACCTTCACTTGCTCTCCTCGTGCGGTTTGAAGGTGGGCCCTCAACTTCCTCAGTTGGTTGACGTAAACCTCTGCCGTCACTGTTATCCCTTCCTCCAGTAGCTCCCAGTATGCTACGCCAAGAACGCTCCACCAAATGCATAGCATCACCTTTTTCACGTGAAGGTCGGGTTTCGGAACGTCCTCTGCCTCTCCAGTTGCGTCAACCCACTGTGCACGCCGGTTATAATTAGAGAAGAGTATCCACTTCTCATCCCCGGTGACAAAGTTGTCCAGCCATCCGTGGGTACGTCTGAGGGTAAGGAGAGACAGAGCGACATCGGCTCTGCGATCCATGTCATGTTGTGTCAAGTCGTGAGGTACCCAGCGACCCAATGTTTGCACCTTGCCAATTGACTTCAACCCTCGAACGACTGTTAGGTGACTAACACCAAGAGTGCTTGATAGTTGGCGAGTGGTTTGGTATGGGTCCGCTTCACTCTACTTCTTAGGCCGTCCAAATCCAGTGTCATCGGGCGCCCTTCTCGTTCATTATCTTCAACAGAGAATTCACCAACTGCAAACTTCGAGAACCACTGGTACACAGTACTTCGAGCAGGAGCACTCTCTTTGTGAACATCCTTCGGCGACGATACGATTCGTTGGCATTGAGGCCAGATTGATGCAGGAATAACAAGACGTGCCGAATATGTGTCTCAGTTGGGATGAATTGCCTAGCCATAATAGCTGACGTTAACAACGCAGAAGTAAATGTTAGGAACAGTTTTGTAGCTCTTTCCTTTCTCTATCCATCGATCATTCACGCGCTGATACATGTGAGAAATTTGGCGGGAAAATGCGCTTTCAATTCAGGAGGGATCAAATGTCCGAGAACTTATGCACCGACCTAATACATATATATTGCTTCGTTTCAGGATCCTGAAGTTTCTCAATCTCCGTTTCTACGAGGCTTACCTAACATCGTTGCTTCGTTTCAGGATCCTGAAGTTTCTCAATCTCCGTTTCTACGAGGCTTACCTAACATTCCTCTACCTTGGTATCAAACTACTGTTTCTCGTCAACGTACTTGTACAGGTTTGTGATGAATATACTCGTTCGTAAGAAGAACGTCAACCAAAAACTGGTCGTCACAAGAACTTCCTATCCCTTAATTTATAATTGAATAGATTTTCCACCGTTCAATGCGAGAAAAATAATACCATGGTCCCTTTCTAGTACGCTTGATGACATTTCTCGTATGTAGGAAGCTTTCGTGTTTCTGTGCTAGAAAATCCTTCTGCTCCATTCGATACTAAGTATTCTGACTCAGCGCTTCATCATTCATGCTTCAAAGAATTTGCCGTCACTCATCACACTACTGACATTCCTGATTCAGATGTTCCTTTTGAGTCGATTCCTTGAGACGAACTCACAAGGATTCTATGGCTATGGCATATTATGGGATCTAGTTACTGGACAAGGTAGAATACCACCGGCTTTCCTTTCAACGAGGGTTGTAATCGGTACCAATAAATGCAATGATGAAACCGTTACAGGTTGGACAGAATCTCCGAACTTTCCTGTGGTCACGTACTGCGACATGGAGATTCGTATCCTTGGGCACGTTCAGCGGCATACGGTGCAGTGTGTGCTGGTCATCAATATCTTCACCGAGAAGGTAACTTTACCGAATGTAATATAAATGAATCAATTCATTGAATTTAATCTTCAAGTAGCGTTGCTAAGGTTGTTATCCGTCAAGATGATGTTTTCTTGTGGTCAAAACTCTAGCGCCGGGCGGGGTTTGAGCCCGCACACAATGCTCACCGGGCACGATACTCCACGCCATTACATCACTGGTGTTGTTTGACCGGATTCAAAGTTCACAGTCGTGATTCATAGCGCATCCAAAAAAATTAAATTAGAGATAGTTAGAAGTTAGAAAATTAGAATCTTGTCATGCGCTGTGAATCACATTATAAGGCATCGTTTATACTTCCGGCGCTAAATGGAGCAGCAGCCAGCCAAATTTCTCTCTCGCTTGAAAAAAAAACTTAACGCATTTGTTTACGATTAAGTGATATTTTAGGCACCACTGCAGTACATATTTCTTGCATGCCACGATGAACCCTTCCTCTGAAATGCATTAAGAAGTAAGAGTAGCACGCTGGTGAAAAGCACAGCGATAACACTTCTGTACGAAATGACGCTGAAAAGCGGAAGAGAAAAATGTGTTGAGAAGGAGATCAGGATCAATGATTGAAATGATGGCAAATGACTGACAACAAAGCCTTATGGCACATTTCTAATAGAACGTTAGTGGATAAGAACGATGAGAAAAAAAGGATAAAGGGATAAAGGACAGCGTTGCTCAATCCCTTTTGGGAAGCGCCACGCATTCTACTTCTACGGGCTGTCGTAGAGGCGAACTGAAGGCGTATTTGGCCATACAATAACTTGCGGTGGTCGGCCGACGAACAAGTCAGCACCTTATCCTTCCCAGAGAAGTCAGGTGTCAATTCACAGACCGGGAGGGATACGAACCAGGAACCTTGCATCGGGTGCATGTGACAGCAAGCACTTCCTTCTACTGCGCTACAGGCGCCCAGGTAAAAACGAGAGAAGTGAAAAATGAATGAATGAAAAATGAATCTAATGAAAATCACCTTACCGAGAAACGAATTAAACTGAGCAAAACATCAAACGAAATTCTGTGCATATCCTTACAGAGGAGCGGGCTCGTGTACCACGGATGACTCCATTTTTTGTCTCGATTTCAGATATTCCTCCTGCTCTGGCTCTGGTACACTCTGTTAACTGTGATCTCGTTCTTCAGCATTATGTCATGGATATTTTCTTCGCTGCCATTTGATCAACGTAGGAAGTAAGTACACACATTACGATTTCTTCTTTAGCTGTCAAGCAAGACTGATATCGGATTCACTGAGGCCAACGTTTCTGCGTCTTCGCCTTCTTCAGAGCCTGGAAAAGTCTAAACCATTTTCGATACTACTCCCCCAAACACCGTTTCACCTTATAGGGTATTTTTCTTAAGGGGACTAGAGACGAGGTCAAGAATGGGAGTTGCAAGAGACGACTAACGTTTCAAGTGATACGCCCAAGTGGGCCACCAATCACCCGTTAGCTGGACGTGACGTGGGTGAGTGAGCCTCAGCCCCCAGATTGCCCCCCTTAAGTACTCTGGAGGTCAGATCAAGTAGGTCAGGACATACAGAGCTCCACGAAGGGTGCCAGTTCTTGGGTTATCACCAGAGAGATCTCCTTCCGGTTGACCTGGAGTTCCTAGCCATGATTCAAAGCGCTTCGACTGTCCCGATATGTCGCTCTCTCGCGCTAAGATTGACACTGACATCTGCAATATCGCTCCTTCACGGCATCGAACTCTGTGTTCTCCCCATGGGGCCAGTACGTTGCCTTTCTTAAGGGCGGATGAACAGTAAGTAAACATAATATTCGGATATTTTGTTAATAACAAATAGTTTGTGGTGAGCAACTTTTGAGAATATGGCACCACCATTTTGCAATAAGGAAGGTGGGTGAGCGCCTTGCCCAAACAAACTTCCCGTTCCTTCACCTTGCCAGAACAGCGTGCGGATATTAACGCGAACCTTAACCCTTCATTCTTTAGCATTCTAAGAGGATCTTCAGAAGTGTAGTTGTGGTTTCATATACTACATTAGTCATGACCCTGCATCTACGGCAGTTCGCGGTTGCCCCAGTAACGCGTAAGGATACTTATGAAGCAGAGGGCCCGTGCCCATACAAACTACCCTAGGATATGATCCACCTACCACTCCAGTGCTTAATTTGGCCACATCCTGGAGTTCCTTACCCTGCGCAGTCTGTGCTCTCCTTGGCGTTCGCAGAGGAGAACACAGAACCGAACCGAGAGCTTTCATTTTTCGCGCACGGGCCTTCTGCTCCATAATTACCCACGGGAAAGAAAGGAAGAAAGAGAGATACAAAGGGAGATGCAACTATCATACTACGGATGGTAGAGAAATAAAAATCATACTATGGCTGGTAGAGAAATAAAAGTGGGCCTTGGGATTTTATTTCATAATGTAACAGTTTGTACTTTCCATTGCAGATTCATCGCACGACGACTGGAGCTTGCTGATGTCTCATTCAAACAGCGCAATTTTACGCTGGAACTAGATGAGGTAAGGTGGGGGATTTCTTACTTCACTATCCTATTGTTAATTGAACCTATTGAGTAAGAGCGCGTGTAGGGCAGCCGGAGTAGGCGCTGGCTCTAGCATGCACCCGAATCACGTTATGATTCCACGGCTTCTTTGTGTTTCCAAGCCAACCAAATAAATATTCGATCTCTGGAGTTGTAGTACAAGGCTTGTTTTGGAAGAACAAAGAACTGATTTGTTCGTGGGCTGGCCAACGCAAGTCATTGTATAGGACAAATACCCAATCAGATTCCCTTCACGATATCCAGAAGCGTAGAAGTAAAACACGTGGCGCATCCCAAGGAGGGATAGATTAACGTCGTTGTTGCGAATCGGTGGCCCCACTCGCGAAGGAACATTCCCCTGTTGAGCGGAGTCCCCCATTCACCCCGTGGTGCTACGAGGTAACCAGGAACCCAGGACCCAGGGGACATACGGGGGACCACATGGTGTGAATAGGCCACGCCCCCTTTTCCCTGGCAGACGGGGGCCCCGCGTGGTGACTTCTTTGGACAGCGCCTAGATTGACGCACGCCCGCACCACACTCCAGCCATGGGTGCCTACGGGCGTGCTGTAGTGCACCCCAACTGTAGTGAGCAAACACAACCCGCAGATACTACCCAACAACTACACAATACCCCTACAGCAATTATACATAACAATACCATTACCGATAAGACACTGTTAGGAGACTAACCACCTTCCTCGTCACATGAAGCACAATAGATACATCCACGGTTTATTCCATACATCAGCATCAGAATACCACATCAGAATAGTATAGGAGTCGGATGCCAGATAATATGGAATACAGGGTAGATGAGACCGCTCCGGCTGGAAAGACTGTAGTGGCTATCCGAGGCTATGCGAGCCTTATCCAGGCTCGCCGTCCCCCTGTAGTGCGGCCGGCTGTATTGCATCGTGAGGAGCGGCAAGGCTCCGCTCAGGAGATCCCCGGGATGATGACAGAAACAGGCTCACAATTGCGGCGCCCCAGAGCCGCGCCCGCGCGGCCGCTCGACGTGTCGGCCGAAGTATAGAATGAGCCGCGAGGGGGGCGGCGCACCGCGGTCCCCGCCGACCAATAGCGTGCGCGGGCAGGCCGAGCCTCGGGAGCGCCTCATCGGGGGTCCCGAGTGAATACGGCAGCCCGCGGGAGTTTGAATATAAGGGGCGAACCATCGCATTCGCGACAGTCGTCCTTCATTCTTCTTTTTGTTATCGAGTAATGCATGAGGAAACCACTATCGTTAGGGACTGTGGTGGATGAGAAATAAGAGAAGGTAAGCAGTATGTAGAGTAGAGGAAAGAAAACAGAACGCTGGCAGAAAATAGGCGGAGTGCCGCATCAACTTTTATTAGTCGTTCTGTATTCATAGTGCTCCTCACGTTGCGGTTCCTTACTCCTTAACGGCTACAACCCGTTAGCATCCTTGCAGCTAGACAGTACCTCATGCAATCCTCGGTAAACATCACACCTCTTTCAGTTCGTTCGTGACTATATCAAGATGGATGGAATATTCGTGCTGCGCATGATTACTATTCATTCCGGAGTGCTGATTTGTACCGAAGTCGTGGACACAATGTGGGACCAGTTCCTAGCTGAACAAGGTAGGTATCTGAATACTCCCTGAATGGCTCCACTGAAGAAGCTACTGGGTTCCAGGAAACAAATTGATCAGCGCACTGCTGAACGACGGCAGTAAGTTTCCGTTTGCGAGTGTTCTTCCAGTAGAGTAGAGCGCTGGTTTGGGGTTACTAGAAAAAGCGCTCTATCCAATGAAGCTGTGTTAAGAGGCCGTATATAACGCATACCGCTTGCCCGATTGCTGCTACACCTCTAAAACAAGAGTGAAAACGCCTTTGCTTTCCCCCCCTGAGACGACTTACCCTAAGCCTATTGTTGAGTGTTGTATCCAACAATGTAGTGCCCACCCTTTCCAGGAGGTGGAGACGAGTACAAAGAGGAGCGATCGCCTTCTGCAGGCGCTCTTTCGATGGAGCAGGCGCAGAAGCGGAAAACGTCAGTGCTGGTGCCGCTGATGTCAAGAGAGGATCTCAGGGAAGTGCCCGATCATCTTCTTCGGCCGCCAAGTCGGATATGAGCGCGTTGCTCCTGACTCGTCTCAAGCTCATTCTTGAGGGGCTATTCTTAATAATAGGAGATTTAGATCGCTCTTTCCTATTGGCCTTTTGCAATACAATAAGCCTATACTTTTATGCAAGGTTTTTCATCGGATATGCATGGCACAGTCAGTTCACTTTGTGTTGACTAAACATGCCTTTTGCCATAGGCAATAGTTTTGCTGGAGACCACCCAAACGTCAAAACACCATCTTCTATAAAATCCGTTATAACTGTCGACTTGCTCCATAATATGTGCGATGAGACCACCTTCCCAGATCCAGTATTCACTTCCGATGAGGCCCTGCATCATTTCCAGAAAGTTTGTATTCTTCTTAAAACGGAATAGCCTTTGTCGTTCGCTGTTCTTCGTCGGCCATGTCCTGTGTCTTTAACATTATCTCTTCAGGTGATAGAAATGTAATAGTGTATTTGTGATTCGTAATTCTGTGTTAATCGAAGTTGTACGGCTAATCATTGCGAACTTTCAAATGTTCTCTGTGCCTTTTGAGATCTATCTTCACTTCGGATGTATAGGTCCTGTTTTATTATCTCGGTTGTGCCTTATTTCATTGAAAAAGCTTTAATAATTCATTTTAACGTGAAGAAACTGGGACTTTGAACACATTTCTTCAAAGGAACCTGAAGTGCTATATGCGTCTGAGGAAAGGTGCTGCAGCACTACTTATATTTGGCTGCACCATTATGCAAGTCATACTCACGTACATTGGAGGCGCTTGGATCACACCTCTTACCCTCTCTCCAGGGGCTCACATTGGTATTCTAATCAAAATCATTTTGATTAGAATACCAATGTGAGCCGGAGTTATCCTTATTCGCCCAAAGATATAACGTCGACTACTTTAATTCACTCTATCGTCATCAATCGGGTTGTGACATTCCAACTCAATTTGATGGATATAGATCATGTAAGCGCTTTCTTTTTGATATGTTTTATATTGTGAACCAACCCACACCAAAGGAGAGCCGATAACTGGCGGAAGCACAAAGAAGAGAAGAAAGCTGCAAAGAAGGCCGTGGCTGTTGCAAGAACCACTCATTATGGAGATGTTAACGAGAAGCTCAGTTACGCGATGGCGCGCGAGAAGTGAAGTCGAGTTCAAACTGCAGCTGGAACCTCGATGGAGTTCTCCGTCTCCGTCGGAGTACACCAGGGTTTGCCCTTTCCCACTCCTCTTTGTTGTCGTCATGGATGCCATCACACAAGATCTTCAGAAGCCCGCTCCCTGGACTTTACTTTATGCTGATGACATGATGCTAGCGAAAATAAAGGTGAATTTGAGCAAGAGGTGCAAGCTTGGTGTGATCGCTTGGAGCGGTTTAGACTCAAGTTGAACGTGAAGAAGACCGAGTACCTAACGACTGACGTCAACGAGTCCGGCTCCATTAAGATTAACGGCATCGAGCTTCCACGCACTTTGGTCTTAAAGTACTTGGCAACAGCACTAGCATCTGATACCAAACTAATGGTTGAAGCGAATTCAGGCGAGAGTGCAGCTTGTTCCAATTGACGCTCTTTGACTGGTGTGTTCCGCGACATGAAGATACCAGAGCACGTGAGATCCAAGAACTAAAAAGCATTCATCCGGCCGGTAGCAATATACGGCGCTCAGTGTTGGCCTGTGATCAAGGAAGTTGAAACGCGCCTCAGCGCCATGGAGACGAAGATGCTCTGCTGGACGGCATGAGCCACTCGCATGGAAAGGATGTCATTCGATAGTGTGGCGGTATCGCGCCGATAGCTGAGGCTCGCTTACGATGGTACGACCACGTTCTACGTGGAAAGGAAGACAGCGTCCGTAGGATGGGCCTTAACTTCGAGGTAATAGGAAAGCGGCCTAGAGGGCGTCCGAAGCAACGCTGGTCTGATACGTTACATATGGACTTGAGGGTTACTGGTGTCCACCCCGATCTAGCGCTGGAAAGCTGGCTTCATGTCACCGGAATAACGAACGCCGCTACGAAGCAGGACAAACGCTGAAGAAGAAGAAGAATGTACTGTGAAATGACTAATCTCCCTCATCATTTAGGGAGTTCATCTAGGGAGGTTTCGTACTGTCCTTCTACATGGGTCGCCTGCGATTTGTCGTATAGCCATGTGGCGCGACCCCCGAGTCTGTATAGTAATGAATCGCACTGTGATGGATGCAAAGATGCAGGTGGATTGCAGAAGATCGACCTCTTACTCCTTCTGTGTCGGGTCAACTTGTTTCGTGTGTGCGGGTGTGGCATATTCATGCACGGAGTGCGTGGATGTGCTCGCATCTGCGCAGATTGTATGTGCACGTCAGTCCTGCAAGAAGCTTGTACTCGGTAAGACGATGAGTGCATCGTTAGCCGACTAGAGTCCTGAAAAGTCTCGTCCCGTTCCTGGCTGGCTGCTCGGACTACACGACCTGCAAGACAAAGCCTGAGTCAACAGCAGCAACACAAAAAGGCCTCTTTCCTATAACCCCGAAGGAGCCCCAATTTTCGAAATAGATGCTGTGAATCTATTCTTTTGTCTTCTTACGTTGTGAGTAGACCACGACGTCAGCAAGCCTTCCTTTTTTTCTCTTTGCAGCACAATGACAGTAGAGTAGCAGCACAATAGCAGCACAAAGCTTTTGCTTCATATGTCACGTGATGCTGTTTGCCTAGAAAATCCTCGTGAACCCACGCTAAGAGGTTTCCATCAGTTCTCGAGCAGTAACTTCACTAGTAACGCTACTTCCTCAGAGATGCAGCATGATACTTCACATAGTTTAGCCACCATGTACGTCATTTGCAGCAGTTTTCTTGACGTGCTTTGATTCCAAATTTAAAGAAATTGATGACTTTTTCGCTATCATGTTGTTACAAGATGAGATACTTTCCACTTTTTAAGGATCGTGCAAAAATGTGTAGCAGTAAGCTGATTGAAAGTGAAAATATTAGCCTCTTCAAAGTAACTTTTATGCATTAAATATGAACAGGTTAGAATTTCAACTATTCTTCAAGAGCTTTCAAATACTTATCATTGGTCAAAGAAGGGCACTCAGATTGGCAGGACGATACTGCAGGTCGATCGGTTTGCGATCGTCGTAGAGTGTCGGCGCTTGGAGCAGGATCAGCACGGTGCCGATGAAGCACGCGAAGGAGAAGATGAGCAGGAACAGCCGATCCAGCACCATCGCCACGTACTTCCAGTCCTCGTCGATCTGCAGCGAAACAGATTGGATGCATATACCATGTCACCAAATTCGAAAGACGCTGGCAAGCACAGGACGGTTACCTTATCGTCTCGGTCCTTTTTCTTGAGCAATTCGGCGATGAAACAGATGTTCTCGAACGCCTTCACTACCTGGAAGGCCTCAATCAAGAGCAACAAATTGTGCATTGTATTTGTAACGCATAAAGCAAGAATCTTCCAAAAACAGAAAATTTTTAAGAATTGATTCGAAGAATCCTTTTAGCATTGACATTGAGCATTGGTGTAAAGAATGTTCTGTCAGTTTTCGAGTCTTACGTTATGAAAACCACAACCAAAAGATTCAGATAGTAGCCTTAAATTCGATTTAAAACCTGTTGTACAGAATGCCACTCCAATGTGGATGGGATAGATAATAAGTAATTGCATTGACTTAAAAATCTGAAGAATTATAGCATTTTGAATCACGGGGGCAAAGTCGTCATCATGTCATTTCAAAACATTTACTTTCTTAATGAAGGCGTTTGGATGTTCGATAAAAAAGCACTCATTTAGAGCTAAGTGTAATGATCACTGCATAACTATGAAGTTTTACCTCCGGATTATTCAAATTTAGTGTTGATCCTTGAAATGTGTTCAAAAGGGCCCTCGTGAAGTACTGAATCACTGCCATTCGTAGCTTCAAACTTGCCAGCTTTATTTCAGCATACGTTTTCCCTACATGTCTTTGAGGATTGATTGATAGTGTTTTGTGTCGATTGAAAAACGAAACAACAGAATCAGTTCGGCTACTGATCTCCGGACCACCTCGGATGTCTTTTATTTGCGCAAACAGGCTTCAAAAATTCCTGGCGGCTCATCGGTAGGTAGGGAACCTTAACTTAACTGGAAGGCGGTTGTTGTACAATTTATCAGTACATCAGCGGTGAGGTATTCGCCCTAAAGTACGGAAGAAGGTCATCATAGTGAAACAGATGCGAGTACCTGAGGAGAGTAGTAGAGCTTCTGAATCCGATCGTCGATAGCTGCGTTGGCTAAACTTCTACCAACGTCTCGACTTACGCGATGTTCATGAAGATTCAGCGGAATTTTACCGTCTAAGGTCGTCGGACCTGAAATGAAACCCTCTCGAATTTTCAGCTGTGGTAAGCTAAAAGCTAAAAGGAAAATCGTATTCGACAGTCAGTTCTTTTAGGGCGCGCCACGTGTGCGACTTCTGTAAGATATCGTGGGAAAGGTTCGAAGCACATTTGGCCGATTCAGTGACTTTGCCGTGCATAGCAAATAACCCAGATTGTCATAGTTCCCGGATGACTTTGGCCAATTCAGTGACGCCGGAGGAATGAAACGGTTGACTCCACTGGGCAAGACCCGAACATTGAGACAAGTGGAGGTACGCGCTACAGTCGGCCTTTCTTCTGCTTACGCGATATGCACACTTATAAAAGCTGCTTAGCAATCATGCTATGTTCAGTTAATGTATGTCTGCGTTATAAAGACCTTTTCACCCTAAACTGTGACATTACTATCACATTCGAACATTTTCTCATAAAGGCGAAGGATGGCCGCACAGAAAGCTGGTCGCGTCTCTAGCGCATGCCCTGATTGACACTTTAGGGATAAAGGATAAAGAAGGGCGTTATTCAGTTCCTTTTGAAAAAAGCTACGCATTCTACTTTTACGAGGTATCGTGACAACAATTTGAAGACAATGAATTTCGCTGACCCGACGATGCGCAACTCAGTAGTTTGACCTTCCCAAGCAAGTCTGGTACCATTTCACGAACCTCTGAGACATGGAAGGCTTGGTTGTCCTGGGCGCAAAATCCGAACCAGGAACCTGGCATCGGGTGCACGTGACAGCAGAAGCCTCGCCCGACTACGCTACCACGCTACTGTCACTATCAGGTTGTCATTACACGCTTTGAAAAACATCATTTCCGCGTTGAATCGGACACAATTGAACATTCTTCTGAGCTTGCTTTAAGACTTTTGAAATCACAGCGAACTCTTAAAAATCGAAATGACCTCTTTTGCATTAAACTACAGACTCTCCAAAAAAGGTTAGAATAGTTTTTATTAAAGGAAATTTTTGTAGAACTTTTTCTGAACTTTTATTTCATCTACACTATAGGTAAGACATTGCTTAAAATTTTATAAAACTTTTGTTTTTTATTTTTTAATAATGGTTTAAAGCTCGTTTTAGAGAATTGGAAAGCAACCCCGGCCAAAAAAAATGCGCCGTGCCCTCTTCCAGTCGTTGCAATTGTTATTCGACTGGTATCAGAATTAATGTTTCCATGGAGTTTAATCCCTGTTACCGATACAACAAAAACAACTGTAAAGAACACACACTTGTGGCATTTACACTATCAATCAAATAAGAGTTGCAGCAAATCGTTTCAGTGCATACCGCGATCTGATTTTTTCATATGATCTACATGCTTACTTCTTTGCTGTGCTTTGAGAAAAAATTTAACTTATCAGTATTTTTGTTGCGTGCCGCTCGAGGGTGTTACGGTGGATCTTTATTTGCCAGGCCTAACGTTTCGACGCTCTCGTCCTCCTCAGAGACCTGAACGTGGTGCAAGTGTTAGATATCCGATTTACCCCACCAAACGCCATCCTCACTCTAGCGGTTCCGCTTCTTTAGAGAAATCACCCCTGAAAACCCACTCAAAAAGGGATAAACTCACATAGCATAACAACCTCGAACGGCACACAATAAAAATAAGGATAAGGATAAAGGACGGTGTTACTCAATCCCTCTTGGGATGCGCCAGCGCATTCTACTTCTACGGGATGTCGTGGAGGCGATTTGGATGCGTATTTGGCCATACAATGACTTGCGGTGGCCAGCCGATGAACAAGTCAGCGCTTTATCCTTCCCAGACACGTCTGGTACCAATTCACCGACCCCGTAGGGATGGAAGGCTTGGTTGGCCTGGGCAGAAAATCCGAACCAGAAACCTGGTATCGGGTGCACGTGACCGTCGGCGCCTCCTCCGACTGCGCTACACGCGCCCACACAATAAAAATACTGACAACAATTATCTTCAACGACGAGGTTTTATAACGAAAGAAGCTGGATATTTAATTTATTAGTTTTTCTTTAAAAATAAATTTTTATAAAATTATTACACTTATTGGAGCAGGTAAAGCAACAAATTTCAAAGTAAGTTGTACGAAATTTTTCTTGAACAAAAAATTATTCTAACCATCTTAGTGAGTCTGTGGTTTAATGTGCTCGAACGTGATTTCGATTTGGAAGAGTTCACTTTGATTTCAAAAGTTTAAGGCTAGCTTAGAAGAGTCGACGTAAAAATGGTATAGTAAAATCGATCGGTAATAAGCTGTTCGTCGCGAAAATTGAACTGCTATTTTCTCTTCCTAACATCTTTATCCAAATGGCCACCTAAACCAAAAAGAAACTACCAGAAATGGTAGAAACTATTCAAAAAGAAATAACCAGGTAGACAGTACCACGAAACGAAACAACAAAGCGTTGAGCAACTAACCCATGGTCTTCCTCGAACTAACTCTTCTGAACGACTCATCGCCATCGTCAAGAGGCCGCCTCATGAACAACACCTTCGGCAACCACTTCAGGAACACCAGCTTCACCCATTTGGGCATCAAGTGAGTGGTCGGCGTTCGGAAATGCAAGTTCAGCGCTGAATTGGAATCCTTGAATAACACAGACAATACGCTTGAAAGGAATCTGAGTCGACCACTCACATATGACCGTAACAACGACACTCAACGTGACCATGACCATCGTGAACAGCAAGTACTTGCCGATCAGCGGCAATGTTATCGACGTAGCCGGGATGATTTCGGTCTGAAAAAGGATCATGTTGAATATACCCTAATGTCGTGAAACGACACATCTTCAGCATGAAGGTGAGGAGCTTATTGGCCTCATTTCTTGAATAGTCTGAGCTGCATAGATGTGACGGATAAAAGTGGAGGGGTTGTTGCTTTGTTTAGCTAAGCCCTCGCTACTGTCTCCACCTACACATAACATCGTGAAGAGTACTTTAATCGCATCTTCCGATGGACAGAACCTCAAATGGCTGTTACTGAGATTGCTAGCTGCCACAAGGATATTTTGTTGCGACTAAAACCCTGGGGCCAGGCGTGATTCGAACCCGCATCACCTCCTAACCAGGCAGGGCTGTTCGACGCCATCACAATACCCTTTTGATCGAACGCAATAAACTACTCAAACAGGCTCGAATCATGTCCTATACTACTCCGTTATCTGTGGTGAAATGGTGGACTGGCTAGGTTACTTAGACTCGCGACTTTTTAATTCTTTTATTCGCCAGCGAGACTCACCAGCAGGAGGAAGAAGATGGTCAAGGCGACAAGGATCGAGATACACAGGGTGACTTTCTCGCCGGAGTCCGACGGCAAATAGAACACGAGGATGGTGAGGAACGATATTCCCACGCATGGGAACACTAGGTTCACTGTGTAGAAAAGCGGCTTCCGACGTAGCTCCAAATAGTACTGTAATGCTGGCACTTCAGAATGTCTTAAATGACAAGAAAACTGTACTCTTACCATAATGTCGATGTAGGCGCTCTGTGGACAGCAGCTCGGGTAGTTCTTCGATCGTCGTCGAGCTACACGTGACATGATGTCCCACTCTACGGACGGGTAGTAGTCGGACAGGTCTAAAACGTTGTTTAGTAGGAATTCATGCATTTAAAAAATCAGCCTCAGACAAAACCATCTGGAACCAGCACATCCTTTAATAACGATAAGTCTAGATTGTTTAGCGTTGTCGCGATGTCTAACAAGCATTCCAAATAATGCTCGAAAGACCTGTCCTCTTACATGACAACATAGAACAAATTCTACTCAACTATTTAGCTTGGATCAAAACGAACAGTATTTCAAGTATCCTAGAGATAAATTCTCGAATAACTTTTAGGTCTCTGAAGACAACGAAATTACTGAAACTTCAGACAAGTAAAAGTTCCACCTAAGAAGCTCGTGACACTGGAGGATACATGTCAGGGAGATAGACAGCATTGGGAGGTGGGATCGCAAGCCAATCAGATCGCATCGAATTGGCCTGCAATTCAGAGAAGGCTTGTACGGCTAGTATTCTGATTGCTTGGCGTGTGTTCGGTAAGTGCTTCGCTTAATTATGATTGGCTGGCGCGCCACCGCCTCCCATTGCAGCCCACCTTCGCGACATGAACCCATATAAGTATTGCTACCGTTATTATCAGCACTGCCAGCGATGTCAAGATTTGAAGGCATGAAGCTAAAAGCCTTCGTTTACCAGGGTAAAAAATCGAAGTCGCCCATTGTTTATGAGCGGCTCCTGTCACAGTGTTTTCCTCCACTTAGTCAGAGATCTTTTATTTAGATGTGCTTATTATTCTCTATATTTACAACTAAGTAGAATATTGGTCACTGGTCATAAAGCAATGAGTTATGCGATTCTATTATTTTTACAGCTGTATAGTAGATGTTTCCTTAAATTTTAGTAGGTACGTTCTTTTCCTAATTCTTTTTTACAGTTCCTCCACGTATATACTGGTAGGTCATGGTTAGGTGGGAGCGTGTAGCGCAGTCGAAGGAGCCGGCTGCCCCTGCACAGTTCCTGGATCGCATTTCCCGCCTAGGTCAAGCAAGTCTTCTATCATTCCAGCGTCGGAGAATTGGTACCAGACTTGCCTGGGAAGGAGAAAGCGCTGTTACCATCGACGTCTTCGTCGCCGTCGTCCGTCGGCTGATCAACGCAACGCAACTGCATGGCCAAATTCGCATTCAAATTGCGTTCACGTCATCCCGTTAAAAGGAGAATACGTGGCATATCCCAAAAGGGTTAAATAACGCCATACTTTATACTTTACCCTTTATCCATGGTAAGCTGCAATGACGATAGGCGTCCTGCTTACAAGCCATGAAAAAAGCTGGCATCGAGAAGCAGAGTAACATTCGAAGCCGGCCGTAGAACCTAGAAGGAGCCAAAGGAGACTATAGGCTCGTGGTGGAAAGACTGCAGGCTATGATGGACTGAACTGAAATCTGTCCTAATCAGAGGGTGGGGGGGCACCGTAGAAAGTGAAAACAAGCACAAGCAGGGTGGCCTGTCCATGGTAGGAAATTACCTAGAGAGGTCCTAACGGTGGTTAGCAGTGTGTAGTCCCGTTAAATAGTTCATTTTCGATTCTCCTTCATCGTCAAAAATACTTAGTGAACTACCCCTACCCCGGTGGGATATATCCATTGAAATCAACTATCAGAGCCTGTTATCGGGAAATTCCTGCACGAACGCACTCTGACGTGCTTCTCGCTACTCTTGCATACTGTAGCTCCATTCGTAGCGGCGGTGGGTCCTCGTGGACTTCCAACCAGGGTCCAGATTCATCAACCGCTTACTGGCCGATAAAGATGGAAAGTTCCGCCAAACCCCCTGACATGACAATCATCACTATCAGTTTTGACGGTACTTTTCACCGTTACCGGCCGGTATGCTGTTGATGAATCTGGCCCCAGAACAGCTGTTTCTTACTACAAAATTAACTAAAACTTTACGAAAACCGAATCCAAAGATACGTAAGTCAAACAGTAGAAACCTAACGTTCACAGTAATCCCAGAAAACACAAGAAACCAACCTATGCCGTCGTCGCAGATAGTGATATTGTCTGCGATGCCCGACTCGTTAATCTCTTCTTCATAGCGAACGTTGTTCTCGAGCAGCTCCAAATTGAGCAGATTCTCCGAATATGTCCAAGACCCGAACTGAAAACAAAACACAATAAAAAGAGAAACTTCCAGAGGTAGGCAACGCCTTCAACGAACCTTCAGATGGCACTGTTGCTCGTCGAATGGAAACCTAAATCATAGGTCATAAGGTTGCGTGGGCCAACAAATTTCGTCTGCGGATAACGGCATTTTTGAAAAACCCGAACATTGATATGATTAATGTAATGGAGATTTTTACAAGAACTGGTTTTTGGATGGTTTAGATAACTGGTTTTTCCTGAGATCGGGTATAGGATATTTGAGTCGTATGAGATATCAGATTTGCGGACCCCGCCCCAAGCGGGACAAACGCTACTGAAAATGATGATGATGATGATGATGAGATATCGGATTTTTTGCCAAAATTAGTTGTCTGAGTCATTCAAGAAGCAGTTGTAGTAACAATCATGTTTGAGGTATCTCAAATGGAGTAAGACGAGGACTGTGCCGACTTCTCTTCCTTCGTTCAAACGTATGGCAAAAGCGACTATATTCAGTGCAAAATAATAAATCCGGTGATGCGTCCCCCACGTTTCCAGTCATCCAACCATTTACCATCCTATTGATCTTCCATGTTTACAGACGCTCTATTATCCTATTGTTGTTCTGGTTGTGTTGATGTGGTTTGGGTTCTGTATAACGTCTGTCTTAAACAGCGTAATAAATGAAATGAAAACAATCATACAAATCTGAATCAGCCCGTAATCCGGGCTATTCAAAAATGCTATTATATGAATGATTAATTCATCCGAAGAAAGGTTGGATCCGAATTAATCGAATCAGCGTCGTGTATGGACAATGTATGGTCCTCAGCGATGTTGGTGTGCTCGCCAAAGCGCGTAAGTTGCTATAAAGCGCTTCATTTACCTAGCCTAGGGTTCACGTTATGCTACCAAGGGTTGTATTAGGTATTATCTTTGTCTTAGGATAAAAGTATAAAGGATGCGTTATTCAATCCCTTTTGAGATGCTCCATGCATTCTACATACTTCTTCAAGATGCCGCGGGGCGATTTAAATGCGTATTTGGCCATACAATGAATTGTGGAAGCCAGCCAATGAACAATTTAGCGCTTTATCCTTCCTAGGTCAGCAAGTTGGTACCAATTCACCGACCGGAGGGATGGAAGGCTTGGTTGGCCTGGGCGGGAAATCCTAACCAAGAATCTGGCACCGAGTGCGACACCCGACACCCCTTCCGACTGCACTGCACGTGCCCATTTAGTCTTATATCGATAATATATTCTATGTAATTCCACATAGTTTGGCCCTTCTTACACATTCCTACTCTTCAAAACTACTATGTTATTCATACTTCTCTCACCCAGTAGTGCTCTCCACTCCCAGCCTTTCTGGAAGTTGTATTGCTGTGTTGTATTGGCTCTTTATTTCTTCTTAATTTCTTTATACATTGATTGTTCCCGTTCCTGTTTTTTGATCATCTAGAGCACGTGTTCTTAACGTAGACATAAATAATTGAACAAATCTATAGGTGTCATATCCGAGCAGTGGTTGACTTACAAACATCTACTAAGCAAAGATTCTGCGCTTTCAGAGATTACATATGCAACGGCCTAATATTTCAGTGAAGAGTTTAGCTAAGCGGCTGGAATAATAAACAACAGCTGCTGGTTTGATGATCTCAAACGCACCGTAATAACAAAGTTCTTCACAATTTCAACTTGAGCTCACCACCGAACATCGATCTGACACATGCTCTTGAATATCGCCGGTGGCTCCCAGGTCACTTCTCCGGAGTAGTGAAGCGTGGCTTTCGTCGAAATGGTGATATTGTAGTTGCTATCTGCACTGAAATATTGTAGCGTCAAAATACAGCCCTCTCAATCAACTTTTCCCTCCTAGTTCATATAAAAGTGTTGCTTAAAAAGCCGAACTCTAAGCAATGACAGGTAAATGAATATAAAAAAGCGATTGAAGCATTGTAAATTCATAAATAAATTAATTTTTTTGGAGAAATAGCTTTATTGAAGGGATTTGAAATGCGCCATACGTTCTGCCTCTTCATGATCTAGATAAGTCCTTCTAAAAGCACCTATCAAGCCTAAAGAAATAGACTGTTTGTTCTATACGTATATCCGAATAGGCTCAAAGCACCCTAGCTTTTCACGAGGCGGCGCAGGATTGGAGCGAGGCTTCCCTGACAAGCAGAAAATGGCGGCTTACTCAGAAAATGCCTTTTGAGGACGTTTACAGTTTAAAGAGGATACACCATTTTCACATTGGATTTGGCCACTCTTCTGAGCTAGCCTAAGACATTCAAATTCAAAGCGAACTCTTCTAAATTGGAATGGTTTTCTACATTAAACTACAGACTCTCCAAAAAGGTTAGAATAATTTTCTTCGAGGAAAATTCTAGAATACCTTTCTTTAAGGTTTTAATTCACTCACCTAATAAATGAACACATCGTTTGAAATTTTAGAAAATTTATATTTTAAAGAAAATAACAGTTTAAAGCTTGTTTCAAAGAGCAGAAAGGCGATCATTTATAACGATAAAAAAGAGATTGCGCCATGTCCTCTTTCTAGACGTCGCGGTCCTTATTCGATTGTTACAAGAATTTCTGTTTGCAGAGAGTTTATCCTTACTAACGATACAACAAAACCAACAGTAAAGAACAAACATATCCTCACTTTTATGTTCCATGTAAATAGAATTTACACTATCAATCGAACAAAACTTGCGACGACTTTTTGCGTGCATGGCACATCTGGTCTTTGATACTCTATACCCCCTCTCTTTCCTGTGCTTTCAATTTATTTTTTCTCTAAAAATAAAAATTTCCTAAGATTATTACGTTTATTGTGGCAGAAGAACTAAACTACCAACTAAATTTCAAATAAAGTTGCACTAAATTTTTCTTGAACAAAAAAATAATCCTGGCCATCTTATTGAATCTGTGGTTTAACCCGCTGAAGTTCATTTCGATTTGAAAGAGTTTGATTTCGATTTCAAAAATTTTAAAGCTAGCTTAGAAGAGTCACCAAGTTGACGTGAAAAGTGTCCAATTTTATTTGAAAAGTGTCTAATTCGACGTGAAAATTTTATATAAAATACCATCAGAATAGCATGCGCAGCTGACTAAGTAGCAAATAACGTAGGAAACATAAGTGTTAGAATTAGTGGTGTCTGAGAGATGAATTAAATAGAGGGGCACCGATCACCCACCAGTGGTACTTAACGGCTCTGTGGAATGAAGAACGGCCTCAGAAGCTTGGTGGGCAGAAGATAAAACAATTAACGACTTGAAAATTCGACTTATGCTCTTCTGTCAAGCATCGATGTGTAGGTAGTAACGCCCTTGGAAGAGCGACGGGCTCTCACATGCTTTGTGAAAGCATATTGTTCGGAACCAAGGTGGCGCAGTGGTAGGGGTCGCTGTCACGACCTGAGTGTGACATTCAGGGCCGAATTCATCAACGACTTACAGCAATTTAACAGAAAAAATTGCAGTCGAAATCTCTGATAGCGCGGCTTATCAAGCGATATGGTGTGCGATAAGCCGCGCTATCAGGGTTTTCCGCTGTGAATTCCCTGTTAAAGTTATGTAAGTCGTTGATGCATCCTACCCCAGGCAGGCAGAAAACTCGGGGCTTTTTTGTCGTTGTCAGAATTCAAGGAATCTACCGCAAGGAATGGTGCAGCGTCGCGGTGATGCGGGGACTGGCGCCCTTCGCCGGCCTCTGCTGGCCTTCACTAACGCGGTTGTCGTCAAGGGTGTCACTGGGGCTGCTAGTCTAAAGAATTAAGGCGAGCCTACCCATACCTCCTAATCCATCTTCAATGAGAAGTTACTTGTGGACGCTCCCTACTTACACGACAGCATTACACGTAGCTCTTGAGATGAGTTTTGCCCCTTTTATTTTAATTCCGTCCTCTGAAAGAAGCAGATTTTTGAGCGAGCAGTTTCCTAATGTCTACTCAACTATTCCAGCCTTTGAAGGAAGCAGTGACACCGACATTTAAGCCGGAATAAAGCTGCTGTACCAATCTTTGTGAGCAGCTTTAAGTACCTTATACCAAAAGGAATAACTATGCAAAGATAAACAAAAACCAAGCCCGGGCAGAACAATTTTTGCTTTCTTATACCTTGTCGATTTGGACGCGTCCAATTTGGTTTGAAAGAATTCCTTGTTCAAAATAATTTATGTCCATTTCAAAATACAGAAATATTTGATTAAAAATAAAGTGTCCCGTTTCCAGTGGAGCGGCATTTGTATATGTATACCAGTTCCACGTCGAAGTGGACACTTTCAAAATCAAGTTGGACATTCTTCTAAGCAAGCTTTAAGACTTTTAAATCAAAGCGAACTCTTTCGAATCGAAATGACCTTCAGGCAGGTTAAACTGCTGACTCGATAAGATGGTTGGTATTTCTCAGCACCTGCTGTATGGCATTAGCGACATCGGACTGGTTGGTACCCCCTATCTCTTTATTTATACATAACGTGAAACGGGAAATTATGAACATTTCAATGAGTCTGCAATTGAAGAAATGTTTCGGTCCCAATTCTATTTCCAACACCCATGCTTCCTACGCTATTTGCTACTTAATCAGTCATCTGCGCATGGTATTCTGAAGGTGTTTTATACACAATTTTCACGTCAAATTGGACACTCTTCTAAACTAGATTAAGACTTTTGAAATCCAAGTGAACTCTTCCATATCGAAGCAACCTTTTGGCAGGTTCAAATACAAATTCAATACCATGGCTAGCATCATTTTTTCTCCAAGGAAGATATGGCATAAGTTTCTTTGAACTTTTTTAGTTGACCTGCTCAATAAATGCGATAATCCTATAAAAAGTTTATTTTTAAGAAAAATAACAAACTAAAGTTCAGCGAGAGAGACTCGAAAGAAAATCAAATGTTGCTTTGAAGCGCAACAATGCAGCAATCAAATAGTGTATTAAAAGACTGGATCGCGCCATGCACTCGACGAGCAATGTAGCGATGTTTATTTGATTGATAGTGTAAGTGGTGCGTACGTAAAGAGCCAAAGTGAGGATAACAATTGTTTCGGTTGCATCGTTGGTAGGTGTGAAACTCCATGCAAACAGAAACTTGGCTATCAATCAAATGGAATCGCGTCGCCTTTTAGGAGGGCATGGTGCAATCTCTTCCTTGGCACTACAAATAGCCTCGTCTCTGCGTTTAACAATTAACTTTAATCCATTGATTTTCCCCAAAAAAAAAATTAAAATTGTATAAAATTTTAAACAATGTGCTCACATATTGGGTAGGTGAACTGAAACTTCAAAAAAAGAGTACAAGAATTTTCTTTGAACAAAAATCATTCTAACCATTTTGGAGAGTCTCTAGTTTAATGTAGAAGAAGCTGAACCTCATTTCGATTCGGAAGAATTCTCTTTGATTTCAAAAGTCTTACCAGGAAACTATTTCAACGGTAGGTCAGAACGGCCCAAGTGTTGTATATGGGCTGAACCGCCTCTCTCTGTGAAACAACAACACGCAAATATCTCGACCCCAATACAACTCTGCATAGAGTTAGGAACGACGGAAGTTGGGCCGTTGGCGGCGTTAGCCCTATGTCTGGAGGCGGAGGGCGGGCTCAAGTTGCCTGGAAACAGCGATGACGAGCGAGCGATGGTGGCACAGTGCGTAGAGGGGCGGCGCAACCCCCATAATCTCTGTTTCCAGCCAACTTGAGCCCGCCCTCCGCCTGCAGGCATTGGGCTAACGCCTCCAACGACCCAACTTCCGTCGTCCCTAACTCTGCGCAGAGTTGTATTGGGGTCGAGATATCTGCATTTTCTTGTTTCCCAGAGAGAGGCGATTCTGCCCATATACAACACTTGGGCCGTTCCGACCTACCGTTGAGATAGCTTCCTGGTTAGACTAGTTTAGAAGGGTGTCCAATTTAATTTGGAAAGTGTCCAATTCAACGTGAAATTTTATAATATAATTGCTGGACAAAGAATATCTTTCATGTCATATCGTATAGTATCGTATAAAATGGATAGACTTCAAGAAGACTCAGCAACAGCAACAGAAGCTCTTTCAAAATTAAATATATCAAAGACAATAGCATACTTCTTCAAAATGTGAATGTAAAGTTCAGTGATAATACAGGGTGCGTAAAAAGTATTGACGCACAAAACGTAAACGTTGGAAAAAAACACATCATAAAATTTAACAAGTTTATATCCAAAATGTCAACAATGATCTAGCAAACAGAATAGCATCACTTGTGTTTTATATGGGCTTCTTTGCTGCGGATGCAGGGGCGAAGGCGCCGCGGAAAAGCATCGACGGTGCGCCGCAAGTAGTCCACGTCGATTTCGTTCCATGCTTTGACCAGATCATCTCCTTCACTGACTTCATGCTTTTGTGGGAAGTAGCGCAAGCCTTGTTCTCCAAAACTTCCCATACAGAGTAATTCAGGGGATTCAAATCCGGTCTATACAGAGGTCATTCCTCTGCCGAAATGAAATCCTTCAAGTTGGCGCGGCGCCAGTCCTGAACAACCCTCGACTCTGCGCAGGAGTCTAATCCTGCTGGAAGACATACGGCTTACTCTCGAGGTGAGACTCGAGCCAAGGAACCAGTTGCTTCTTTAGGACATCAATACAGATAGTTTTACTGATTTATCTTCAGTCCTGTATCCACGAATACGACAGACGCTTGTGATGAATGCACAAACCATGATATTGGCTGGATGCGTCTTCCTGCTGCGAACCCTCCGCCGGAATTAGCACTTTGGAGGTCCTTGAAGAGTATGTAACACTTTTAATGGTTGAATGCACGAAAGTGTCAAGTCACTGAAGGTCGAAGCATAGAACGAAATCGACATGGACTACTTGCGGCGCACCGTCGATGCCTTTCCTCGGCGTTTTCGCCCCTGCATTCGCACCAATGAAGCCCATATAAAATACAAGTGGTGCTATTCTGTTCGCTCGATCAATGTTGACATTTTGTCTATAAACTTATTAAATTTTGTGATGTGTTGTTATTCTAACGTTTACGTTTAATGCGTCAATATTTTTTACGCACCCTGTAGATTCGAAAAAATACCAGTGAACTCACTTGTTGTACAGCACTATATCAGGCACCCATATCATCTCGTAAGGCACATAGAGGACACTGACACCACCGTAGCTTTTCGGATCCCACGACAGTTTCTTGTCGATCCACACCTGCTTCAGCCACACAGAGCATGTCATGATCTGGTCGATTTCGTGCTAAACAACTGACAGTTAAGATCTGGACCATTTTCACCTGTTGGCTATAAAGGAGAAGAAAATTCGTGGCTATTTCCCTATAAATAGAGCGAAACAGAACAGCCTTAAAGAAATTTTAAAAATAATTTTGTATATGTTATTATTCATAAAGGAGCCTTCCTGTTTTTTTTTCGAAATTGCGTTCAACTGGTGTTGCAGATACCTAGTTTACCCTGATGAACTACCCAGAGAAGGCCTTCAGTCTCGCAAAACGTTGATGAAACATTTCATGAAAAAAAAGAAATTGAGCTCTTCGATTTTTGGGCTTATCACATTTCTCACATCAACCTACTCGTCACTCGCCTTCACTGAGGAGCATTTTTAGGTATAGATTCTGAGTCGTCGCTTCACGCACTCTAGATGCCAGCTTCCTATAGGCCCATGCACACTTCGGCGACAGCGCGACACGGCCATGGTGAAGGATAGGGCCGCGACGGGCGCGACGCGACACAGCGACATGTGCCGCAGAGGGGGGCATGCACACTTTTGCGGCTGTCGCGGCGGCTATCGCTGGCGATGTCGCGCCGAGCGCCGCAGGCTGCAATGGTTCAAATCTTTCCCGGCGGCGCGACATGCACGGGGACGTCGGTCCCGTTGCCTATAACGATGCTCTAACGCGACCGCGCCGCGACCGCCGGATTTCGCGGAGGTAGCCGTCGCCCCACTTGTCGCGCCGCGGTGTCGCAGAAGTGTGCATGGGCCTTATATGCACTTGCTGTCAAGATCAAACGGTGAAAGCGCTCGGCCTACTACTTCTGCACCTAGTCCCTGTAGGAAGGAATAAGGATTTACTGCAGCTACCCTTCCAACTTTTCAAACGCTCCGAACCCTAACCATTATATTACGTCGGGACAGAAGCTCACGCTTAGTGCGTTGAATAATCCCACCACTGTTTAGTTTTAGCACTTCACAACTTCATAGGAAAAATTGATACCGTTACATAGAGCAAAGCATAAAGCTTCAAATGCATATGAAATGAATGTGAAAAGACCGCTGCCAAAAAGCGAAGAGTTTGGGCCGCTTTCCTTAACAGAAGAACAGCCCAGTTTTCTTGTCATAGAGATTTATGGCTTGAAAACCGAAAACGCAAAGCCGTAGTTAAATAGAACATTAGGCGCTAGGGTAGGAAGCCATTATCTAGAGAAGACAGCAGTGAAGCACTGACGAGATAATTTGAACTTCAGGTAGAGAGCCTTAAAATGATGGAGAACCTTGCTCAGAGTAGACAGTGATACAGATGAACAGGTAGAAGGCTTCTATAATTTAGCTTCTTCAGCTGTCAAAATTTAGTCTGCTGGGTCGTCTATTTGCATAAGAAGAATAAGAATTTCACTTACTGTGAACTCTACGATTTGGAACCTCGACAAATGCTAAAGACAAACTTTGGTTTCCTGTCTTATCGGGACAAGTGCGAGCATTTTTTTTTCAAAATCGTAGTTTTGTGTTTCAAAGAGAGAATCATATTCAATAATATGATATAGGTTGCGAAAAGTGTAGATCCTCCTCGATCTATCGCAAAGCCACAATTTCACTTTCGAAGAATCATTTTTTGCACTTGATGTTCTACCGACATTGCTGACCTTGTTCGAAAGGATTCCAGTAAACAAACTAGCAGCTTAGACCAGGATATGCTGGTAAAAATCTGACAACAAAGTATCCAAATCTGTCGAAAAGTGCCCTGCTGTAATAATTAAATAAAATTGATACTCCTTCGAGCAACAACCTCAAATAATACTTCGTTAATGTCATAGGTACACACCCTATTGGGTTATGACTTGAAAGCTGCCTTCGATACTCTATGATCCACACATAAGTCACTTCCGTAGCGTTTCTTGTATTTCTTTTTCTTTTATTTTTTCCGCTTTTTTGCTTTCAGAGGAGAACTCTCACTGTCTACAAGTTGCAGGGTGCAAATAAGCCTTCCGACAGTATATGAGTTTCAACTGACCGGTTGTTCATAACTTCACCATTGTCAGCAGTGGGTTTTATTGCCAGTGATACGCCAAGTAAAAAACTCTTACCACAATTGGAAGATTTGGTAATGAACGGAATTCTGATTAATTGAAATTACCTGTAAAAAGGCAGGCCTTATAAATAAATGAAACCTTTGGTAAGAAAGTTCGGTTGGAGCTACGACTTCGTGGCACTATTTTTTGAATATTTTTAAGTAAATCTTAGTTTACTCGAACACTAGAAACTGACCACGTCGATGATCTGGCTGAGCCTCAGCTTGAGTTTGATTGTGAGCGGCTCGTGTGGTCCGCTCGCTGGCCTAAACAACACTTATTAAAAGGTGTCATATGCAGAACTTCTAGCTTTCAACTCTAATTACCAATCGTTTCGGGGAGCTTAGTCCTTCTATCTGTCCAGCTAATTTCGTGAGGCAGCCAGGCAAAAACACAATGACGTTAAGGGAATATCCTATTCAGACCAAAACTAACACGACGTTCACTCCAGTCCTACTCAGCAAAGCTGTCTAGTCTTAAGAGCATTGTAGGGGAACAGATAAATCTCAAGCTGTAGTCATTCTAAACTAACAGTAGGTCTTCTCATGTCTCCGCAAAGCGTACCGTCGATGTCGATTGTAGTTGACCATGAGGTCGTCGTACAGTCTCTTCGCATCCTCATTTGCGTGGACGACGAAGAGCGTCAGACAGGAGATGGCAAGACTCAGAATGTGCCTCATCTAGACGCCTCTAGGCTCAAACGAAAGCAGTCAGCAGTTGGTTCTGTCGAGAAGGCATGAGCAACATCTGGTCCAGCCGCAAAGCTTCCGGAACGGTGCAAGCAATGCTGAATAGAACAGACCGTTACTTCTCCGCTATTTACAGACAATGAGCGGACACAGTTCCTCGACATAATATACCATAAATAGTCGGATAGCGAACATGTCTCACACAGTAAAGCGGCTTCCCACTTTGTATACATGTATAATAATCTAAAGCTCAACACGCAATTCATAGACGATCTAGTTGTGTAGCTCATCCAATCACTACGAATGAGCCTAACAGCACAAACTATTAGAATACATAGAAGAACCAAGTGCAACCAATCTATTAGGTTGGCTAGAAATCTCTGTCGACTGTCCACTTTAAACGATCATGACTTTCTTTATACCCATCGGATTCAGTCGAGATGAGCACCACTCGAATTAGCGTCATCTTTCCAATGCGACGCCGCTTGGACAATTCCATTAGCTAAAAGGCTGGGTGGTCGAGACGCGAAAAATTCTAGAAAGGCTGTTTTTGAGTGGTCCTGATTAGCGAGGACTGTACCAGCGAGGGAGTGCTTGAAGGGGTGGTAGTCGGTTGGTGCAAGGTGTTGTGAGTATGGCGGATGAAGCAGATCTTCATCTCCTAGTTCGTTTGATTTTTGTTTTGTCATTTGCGAACCGTGCGAGCGGGCGTTGTCGTGCAGAAGAATGGGACCTCTTCTGTTGACCAGTGCCGGCTGGAGCTCACGCAATTTTCGGCACATCTCGCGGATTTCTTCACAGTAGGACTCTGCTGCGATTCGGCCTGGTTCCAGAATGTAGTAGTGAGTCACGCCAGCTGCCGATCACCACAGTGTTACCGTCGTCTTTTCTATTGGGATTTCGGCTTTGGGAAGTGCCTGTTGGCTTCGTCGACATCAACCCACTGTCCTGATCGTCTTCGGTTATCGTGCAGAACGCACTTTTCATCACACGTGATGACTCTATCCAAAAACGGGTCGTTCTGATTCCGGAAAAGCAAAGAAGAACAGATTTCGAAGCGCGACAATTGCTGGCGATCAATCAAATCGTGGGGCACCCACCTTTCAAGCTTTTCCACCTTTCGAGGCGTTTTAAACCATCCGTAACAGCCGTTTTACTGACTCCTAGAACTTCCGTAATCTCACCGTCTGTTTGCGATGGTCGATGCTCCCACGAAGGTCTTCAAACCGTCGTCCTGGATTGCTGTAGATCTGCCGCTTCGAGGTGGATCTTCAATATTGAAATCTTCAAAACGAAATTTCGCAAGCCACCGTTGCTCGGTGTTTTCCCCAGCGCTATTCGGCCTCCAAACATGGCTGATCTGCCGGGCTGTTCGACGTCGGATTGGCTGTTTGAAATTGAAACAAAATATCGCTCGCAATTGCTCTTTCGACATATTTCAATAAGTCTTTCAAGAAACACAGTTGTTAAGCAGGCACAAATTATTCCATCAGATAGTGTGATGAATCCCGTAGTAGACGTTATATAAAAATGCAAAGTAAGTTGAATATTGATTCTGTAATAAACGAACGAAAAGCGGTTGCACAAAAACCGCCAGAACTTTCTGGCTAACCTTACACTTCCTCGATCTTTGTCGGAACAAGCAGCGGAATATCATTGGGCTACTGAACACACCATGAAAACTCAGTTGACATTTCTTCTGTTGAAGGCGAATGGCAGTAGAAAGGTTGACGCTCAAATAGCCTCTGCCGCATTGAAGCCAGAACGTTTGAGAGTATTGAAAAACAACAGGAGGAGGGAATTTCGCGAAACGTTCTTCTTAATGGCATCCTTCATTTCTTGGGAAAGACGAGTTCGTTGAAACGTCGGACGCCATAAATAACTTTTACCGAACCTTTATATTGCGAAAGCTCACTCCCAAGATGCCCGTGTTTCAAGAACATTCTAACTTAGAGAAGAGTTTACAGAGCAAAATTGGGGAAGAATTGCCATCAGCTATGAAAACACGGCTCGAAGGTTTCGGAAGCATGGCCTAGTCAAGAAAAGCAGCAACAGCCCACAACAGAAACGTGCATATTTTTGGTAGAATGCCGAGAAAGAGGCGAGTACCAGACCAAACTGCACATAGCCAAGTAATATTTACTACTATTGCTTTTATAATTGCTTTAGTCACTTCTTTTTGGCTTCTAGCCTTCTATAAATTACTTAGTATAGCGCGTTGCGACGGGTGTGGCCATAAGATTGATAGCCAGATAGTAATTACTAATCTGGTGCGGTTTGTAGTTTTAATGTATTAGGTTGTCCCATAAGTCCCCGCCGTCTTTTTCAACGACATATTGCGGATTTCGCCAGCAGTCTCTTGCATAGTGCTATACAGCTTTCGAAAGAGAATGATTTGCTCTATCAGAGCTTGTATTGCTTTTCTTTTTTCATCCTGAATTTTCTCAAATTTTAGGTCGTTAAAGTGAAAAGTGAAAAGTGGCCATCTGCGCAGTCGCTTCTCTCCGCTTGGGTTTGGAGTTTTTGCGTAGTTTTACATAGCATTTCGAAGACAATGTCCTGTTCTACAAGAATACGTGTTGGTCCTATTTGCTCACTTGCCCTTTATTGGTTTTAAGGCCATCAAATTGGGAGATTTATTTTTACCGACAGCTCCTGCTCTGTGGTATGACTTTTTTGCTCGTTGTTGTAAGTCGTTCGGAAGAGGATGTTTTGCTCAGTAAAAATTGGTGTCGCGTTTATTGGCTCATGCTGATTTCTGTCGAATATCAACAAAATTCCAAAAAGAGAAGAATCATCTTCACCAACAACTCCTTCTCCTTGTTCAGTTGTTGATATTCGACAGAAGTCATCATGAGCCAATAAACGCGACACAAATCCATATTGAGCAAGACATCTTCTTTCGAACGACATATAACAACAAGCAAAGAAGTCCAACAACAGGACCGAGTGTCGGTAAAAATTCGGACGTCCCAATTTGATGACCTACACATCAATAAAGGACAAGTGAGCAAATAGGACCAACACGTATTCTTGTAGAACAGGACATTGTCTTCCAAATGCTATGAAAAACTGCGCAAAAAATTACAAACCTAAGCGGAGAGAACAAGTGCGCAAATGGCCACTTTTCACTTTAACGACCTAAAATTTGAAAAAATTCAGGATGAAAAAAGAAAAGCAATACAGGCTCTGATAGGGTAAATCATTCTCTTTCGAAGGCTGCATAGCACTACGCAAGAGACTGCTGGCGAAATCCGCAATATGTCGTTGAAATAGACGGCGGGGACTTATGGGACAACCTAATAGAATGCCAAGTTAGAGGCGATAACAGGATAAAGTTGCCTACCGTAGAGGGTATGGAGCGCCGATGAAGATTCAACTCTGCTGTCCTAACCATGTTTTGTTGCGATCAAAACTTCTAGCGCCAGGCGGGACTCGAACCCGAACCTCCCTCTAACAGGGCGGGAATGCTCTACGCCATTACACCACCGGCGCCGTTTGATCGAACGCAACATCCACACCTCGTGGCACCAATAAGCATCCACCCGTATCCGGGATTTGATTCAACTCTGCGTCAAGGAACCTTGCTCACCTCCCGCTCATAAGGTAGAACACCCCTTGGAGTGACATGCGACCTCGTCGAATGTCACTCCAAGGGGTGTTCTACCTCTGTGTCCTCTGTGTCCTCTGTCTGTCCCTCTCAGGAATTGAAACTCACGCCCTCTTTGGGTGATATTCGCCCACCACCCTGGAGTGAACACTGGCACTTCGGTCGGTAGATCCAAGCACCAAGACACGGGTAACTCAATCAGCGACGATACCCGTCCGTAGCCAGCAACAAACACCACAAACACGTACTCTACGTCCAGATAGGTTAGCCAGAAGGCCAGATGGACACACACGCAAACAACAATCGAAGTGGAGGAGGACACCTCGCAAAGAATACACTTGCAGATGACGGCCGCCGGCCCGGGGATCGATCGCCGCCAAGGCCCTCCAGCAGAAGCAGCTGACAGATGGCCGCCGAGGGCCTAATCCAACTCGCCCATCGCCGCCGACGTTCGAAATGTGACATTCGGTGCCCGAAACAACGCGAAAGAATGCATCTTTACTTGCTTCACTTCAAAATCATCATTAACAGTCATAGCGAGGGTGATTGCAATACGTGACTTCAGATAAACAAATAAACAGCCGTCAACACCAACAACTTCACTGCGTAAATACAATGCTTCTTCCGATTCTGCACTCAACTCGAACAAAGCCAAGATCTAGTTCACATCCTCGGATAGCATCCTGGTCTAGGTGCGGGGGACGAACATATTAATCGCGGGGAACACGTTTACACTTTAGACGAGACACATGAACACGAAACACCGGCGCTGCCGCTCACACCTCCATCTTGATCGCCACGCCGCCGTTCTCGGCCTCATTGTGGTGGCCATTCTCTCCTTCCTTCTTGTCCTTCTTCACTTCTGAAAACAGAACGTAATAAACAATGATAATAATAAAATGTTCTAGCTCAACAACATCTAACTATCCCCATAAGGATAAAGGACGGCGTTACTCAATCCCTTCTGGGATGCGCCAGCGCACTCTACTTCTACGGGATGTCGTGGAGGCGACATGAATGCGTATTTGGCCATACAATGACTTGCGGTGGCCAGCCGATGAACAAGTCAGCGCTTTATCCTTCCCAGACAAGTCTGGTACCAAATCACCGACCCCGGAGGGATGGAAGGCTTGGTTGGCCTGGGCGGGAAATCCGAACCAGGAACCTGGTATCGGGTGCACGCGACAGTCGCGCCTCCTCCGACTGCGCTACACGCGCCCTAACTATCCCCCATATTCCGAATATATATCACTTTCGCGTCAAATTGGGCACCCTTCTGAACAAACTTGATGCTTCTGAAATCGAAGCGAACGTCTTCCAAATCGAAACGAACTTCTTACGGAAAACTGCAGGCTCTCCAAGATGGGTAGAAAAACATTCCATTCACGGGAAATCTGGTATAACTGTGAGTGAAATAATTTTATAAGTTTTCATTTTTTCAGAAAAATAACAAAATAAAATTTGTTTTAACGCGCCGCAACGCAGCAAAGAAGTGGTAGCACCATGTACGCGATTAACTCGTTGCGATTTTTATTTGACTCGTAGTGTAAAGATGCTCATATGAAGCAAAAAAAAGTGAAGACATGGGTGTTCTTAACTACTGTTTTTTGTTATATCGTTTACAAGTGTGAAACTCCTTGCCAGTAGAAAATTTGCTATCAATCGAATAAAAATCGGGATGTCCTGGAACCAGAACATGGCGCAATCTGTTATTTTAGCACTGAAAAATAGCCACCTTCCCTTTAAGACAAGCTTCAAGTCATTATGTTTCCTCAAAAATGGAAATTTTATAAAAATTTCAAACAAAATGTTCACTAGTTGCCCAGGTGTACTAAAATTCCGAAGGAAGTCATATTAAATTTTCCTTCAACAAAAAATTATTCGGTATATGTCGCGTAGGTGAGCAGCATTGGTAGGTGGCAACGGCTATGCCAATCAAACCGCATTGAATGGGCATGCCATTCAAGTACATGCACAGTTGGTACACTAATCGGCTGGCATGTGTTCGGTCTGTGCCCTGTTTGGTTATCATTGGCTGGCGCGCTCCCAGCTACCAATGCTGCTCATCTACGCGACATGTACCAATTATCCTAGCCGCCATGGAATCTAATGTGTAAGAAACTTGACTACTAGTGAGGCAAAGGACTCATGCGCGAAAAACCAAGGCTGTTGGTTGTGATCAGTGCTCTCTACCGCATCAGAGGGGGAGAGCACAGACTGGGCAAGGGAAGGGACTCCAGGATGTGGCCAAATTCGACACTGTGTGGTAGGTGAATCACATCTTATGGTTCCTTGAATGAGCACGAACCCTCTGTCTCGTACCGAAACTTGTCTTTATTTATTTAAAAGGCGCTCACTTAGGTTTCAAAACCGTCAGACCTGTTTGGAATACTGTCCAATTTGAGGTGGAAAGCGTCCAATTTTACGTTAAAACCGACGAATTTGATTTGGGAAGTGTCCAAGTTGGTGTGAAAAGTGCCCAATTTGACATGCAAGCTGTATAAATGGCAAAGCAAGGGTCCACCACTGAAGTGTTCTGTCTGGGGCGCGTCATGTATTTCTCTTCTACCGCTTATTGTCGAGGCAATTTCGATGCGCATTCAACCCCTACAGGATGAATTCAGAAGGTCAGTCAACGGAAACTCGGTGCGTTGCCCTTATTGAAGCCTATTATCTCTTCGTACCCCAGTGCGAGTATTTAGCCCTTTCGCAAACCGCATTTAGAACCACTTCGTGACGCGCACGAGATCGATGTGTAACGCAGCATTCTCTCTTTTACCATCAGCGTTGATAGAGAAAGATCACAAAAGCTATATAGTTGCAGGTGTAAGATTACGCAGATGAACATCAAACCGGTACCTCTTTTATGGCAGAATGCCTGTCTGATTGCGTCGATAACGCGGGATTGGTTTCAGAAAATGTGGCAATGTTGTGTTATCGGACGATTGTTTGGGCGAATTTTCTTTTTTTTTCACGAAAACCTGACTGTGGGCATACCTGTCTAAGATGTGTTAGAGAATAGTGGGTGTTATGAGCAGCCTACGTATCTTGTCATGCTACAAAGTTCGTCCAAAGTAGGCTTTGACATTTTTTACTTTGACCTTTCTAGAATGGCTCAGTAATGAGGAACTTTTCATCTAAGGATAGCCAGACCGTGCGACGCCCTACCCCTAGACTCGAAAACGCGAGGTTCTCGTTATGAGCAGATAAGAGTAGACAGGAAAAATAAGATGTTTTTCATTTCTGCGCTCTACTACTTATAGCTGAGGTCCCATTCATAGTACATAGTTCAGAGCTTTCCTTGTAGTCTTTGTACTATACAACGGTACGTTATGTAGACGACTGAGAGGCAAATACCTTCTATCTTGTTGCTGTACTGCGTTATTAACAGCGCTCTTTAATGCCAACACAACCGCACTAATTGGATGTTCACTTCCAAGAAAGCCAACGAGAGCTCCCTCTACAGGTTAAAGGCTGTTCATACTTCACGAAGGGAGCAACAGGTCAAGATATCGATTAGTGCTAAGCTGTCTCCTGGAAAAAATCGACTGATATGCCTTGCTATGTCGCTCCTGAGTAGGAACAGACCCCAACATGATACGACGCATTCAGCAATAAATCTAATAGCAACACTATCGTTATGGTGATGGTGATCCTCTTTCGCACCAAGCAGAGAGTGCCTGAATATAATGAATGCCTTCAATGTGTAGTTCAAACCAGCGCTGGAAATAGTTGAACTGCCACAGCGACATTTTAAAACAGCACTGCCCCCTAACATTCAGTAGAGAACAATTCTGTCTGTACCGGTCCATTCCGAATATTCTAGGCTTAACGACCCACAATTTGTAGAGCTCTATACCTTCTTTTTACTGTTCGCCAACTGCCACTAATGTTTCGGCGCTGGTATCCAACTTCAGTTATAATTCACCTCGGTGCAAAATTATAGCTTCACCCCCATCTGTCCTTTAGTACCCAAAAACCCGCTGTCGAGGATCATTGATGTTACCATCCTATTCCTCGCTATCGAAAACCTCTACAGAAGAATTCTAAGCATGTTATCTCATCAGTCAGGATACCACGCACCTTTGTTGAAAGTTTAACGAATCGAGATCGGTGCAAAATATAGGTTCACTTTATAAAAACCTGATTAATCATAAAAGCACCTACAAAGTAAGATTAGTATTCCCTCACTTCACCTTTGTTGTAAACAACATCGACGATTTTATTTGACATACTACTGATAAGGTTATCAATAACAGTTTGCTTTACATTGGTCTATGCATAAAGTATGGCGTTCTTCAGATCAGAAACCGAAGTGAAAGCGGTTCCATTCTTGTACACTTTGTGTACAAGAATGTCCCACAAATTCTCTATCAGGTTGTGATCTGGAAAACAACTAGCACTCCAAAAGAGGCACTCTGTTGGAGTTAAGCCAATCTGTAGTTGACTGTGATACGTGTATGGATGCACTATCTTGTTGGAAAATAAGGTTATGCCTACGAAATTTTCTGAAATATGGCAGGTGATGTCCGAGCAATTTCTGATAGTCCTTGTTGTTCATCCACCAGATGAACTCCTAGGCAACAGGCCTGTATCCAAACGCAGCCGAAATCATGAGACACAGCCTATGTTGCGCTTGGAGAACACTCGCTCCTCTTTCCTCAGATCTCCTCAGTAGTGTAGAAGAAGTGGAATCTTGATGGATCCGACCGGTACAGGCACTACTGGGGAGATCTAAAGAAGGAGAAGCGAGTATTCTTCAGGCGCAACTTTATCGGTGAAACTCTCATGGTTGGGGCTGTGTTTTCTAGATACAGACTTGTTACCTAGGAGTTCTTCTCGCGGATGAACAGCAAAGACTATCATAAATTGCTCGGACATCACCTGCCACATTTCAGAAAATCTCGTAGGCATAACCTTATTTTCCAACAAGATAATCCATCCATACACGTATCACAGTCAACTACAGTTTGGCTTAACTCCAACAGAATGCCTCTTTTGGGATGGCCTAGTTGCTCTTCAGATCACAACCCGATAGAGAATTTGTGGGGCATTTTTGTACACAAAGTGTACAACAATGGAACCGCTTTCACTTCGGTTTCTGATCTGAAGAATGTCATGCTCGATGCATGGACCAATGTGGAGCAAACTGTTATTGATAACTTATCAGTAATATGCCAAATAGAATTTTGATGTTGTTCACAACAAAGGTGATGTGATGAAGTACTATTCTTACTTCGTCTGTAGGTACTTTTGTGATTAATCAGGTTTTCTATGAAGTGAACTTGTATTTTGCACCGGTCTCCGTTCTTAAACTTTCAATAAAAGTTCGTGGTATCCTGCACTGATAAAACAACTTTCTTAGAAATCTTATGTAGAGGTTTTCGACAGTGAGGAATACGATGGTGACATCAGTGAGCCTCAGCAACGGGCTTTTCTGGTACTAAAGGACAAATCGGGGGAGGGTTGAACCTATAATTTTGCAATGGGGTGTAGAAGAAACTCCAATGACAAATTTCACGGTTCCACGCGATCCTAATACTGTTCCTTCGAACATCATTCCCCTCACCCCCCCCCCTCCCAAGATACTCAGAACCCGTCTCTCTTAACTTCATGCTGCACGCCACAAGACATCTCATCCAGTAACGGAAGCTAATTACGCCGAAAAGGACGAAAATTGCGCGCTCGCACACAATTGCTCGAACTTCTGGCACCAATCACCATCGGCCGTGCCACGCCATCGCCAATCATGCCACCTCGTGGTCATGATCAGGGGTCTGTTGTTTAGGGCAATGAGAGTTCCGTATGCAGCTCAACCACTGGAACTACTGGCAACACGAGCCTTCTCACACAATTCTATTTTTGTACTTAAGGGTGCTTGCATTAGAGAACTGACCACTGTAAAACTACTGCCGTTGTAATGTAATTTTGCTGTTAGTTAACCGCTGCCGTTGCAAGAAACGGATCGGAAACATAACTTTTATTAAATGAAACTTGGATCTATCGTTTCTTCACATATTCATAACCAAAACTTCTCTGACTACACAGCTCCTTTTCAAGGATGTGGATTTACAAACAAATGTCAGTTTAGCAAGCGAGCAAAATTTCGAGCTGATTCGGGATCTGCTAAGATTTCCTATGAAAAGATCATATCAAAGCGGGTCGAACTAGAAACAAACTAGTGACATACAACTCCGACATTTGTCGACTCGAAAAGGAAAAGGCCACTTCGAACACCATACAATTTAACCCTGGATTGGCAGACGTTGCAGGAAACAGAAAAAAGCTTCAGTTACTTAAAATTCGATATCCGTAGTCATAGAGGATGGCTGAGTGACACCGCTTTCAAACTCGTGTCTCGAAAAGTCTTAAGAAAGCGGCAACGAACCTTCGGACGCGTTTGCCGTGTCCATCGGTCGCTTTCTGTCAGTGAGCGGAGGGCGAACATCGGGCAAGCGGTCCAATCCCAGTACCTAGAACCGGAAAGTCTGATAAAGCAAGATTGATGAGAATCATGCCAAACAAGAAAAGGGAAACAACACACACTCGCCCTTTGGTTAAACTTTGCATCTAAAAGTAAGAATTCAGGACTGAGCAGTGACCATTTCCGTTTCCGCCCTTTGATGCAAAACAAGCGGAGCCATAAACGGAACGAAAAGGCGAAACGGCAAATTCGGAAGTGGGAGTTCAACGCATCCCTAGTAATCACAAAGCTTTATCACACATACCTTGTACAGCTGATTGAATGCAATGAGACGAAGCGCGTGCTGAGCACTGGCTGTTATGGCCTCTCTCTGTTGGCCGGTAAGTGGAGCCAGCACATCTATCGTTTCTTTCTCACACGGATCGCTAATGCCTGGACCAGCTGAAACGACAGCACTGTCACCTCTGCTTCCAACAGATTCGAGCTTCGGCTAAATCTCAAGCAGAACGTACTTTTCAGCAGAACTCCGCTCGCAACCGCCTCGAAAACTCTACGCAGTGCGTCTCCGACAGACAGCGGAGCCAAGCACGACGACAGCACCTTCTCGACAAGCAGCTCGCTCATCTGACAGCATCACAAATATTGAACCGAACTGCTGCACACGGTTCAGAACGCCGAGGAAAAACTCGTACCCAATCCGTCAGCGGTCGCCATGACTCGATTCTCGCACGAATGTCACGAAGGATACGAAGCGTAATCTGACACGACTGAAGATAGATGCATCTAGCCTGAAGAAGACGTGAAATAGATTACTGTGAATCGAGCCAAGCATTCTTATAATCGTTGGCGGAGCTGTAGCAATTAACCATAGGAACGATGCCTTGGATATGTTGCATAAAACACCAATATAAGATCAAAAAGTGGGGAAATTGTTCTGTACATCCATTTCATAATGATTTATAGCGGATACTGATCGAAAGAATCAGAACTTGTCGGAGAGCTTGTCGACCACTTATTCAGGCACAAATCCTATGGTGAGATACGAGCCAAGAGAACTAAAAACTCGAACCCAAAATTTTCGGGAAACAGATAGCTGGTTATCTGGCTTATCTGCACCAATAAAGAATGCATAAGCAATTCTACTTCACTCCAAGTCAACCTTGGACCTAACCCTGCCATTCTAAGAGTTCACACCGCCACGTGTTAAGAGCACCCTATAGAACATTCCTCGCTTTCTCAATTCCCTTCCCGTTATTGCCCCTGCAAGCCTAACTATAAGACGATCCGAGAAAGCGCACTAAAATGTAAGTCGACAAGTGCTCCAACAAGCTTCCGATTCAAATTGTATTATATTGTAATTGTAATTGAAACTGTAATTGTTATTTAACATCGAAATATAATTTAAGTTAATTACCATCGAGCAAAGCACCATGTGAAACCATAGAACGCTTCATCTTTTCATGTAAAGTTCCCATATTTCAGCCATGCTCGCTCATCGCCATCACCAGCGAAAAGTGGAGCAATGTCATGGCGTTAAGCCTTCAAGGAAGAGTGAAACTGAGAAGGGGTTCACTCTTTTCTACAACCCTATGCATCAATTCACCACTACATACTAACATGGCCTTTAACCTGATCCCTCTACAGGATGAATCCTAGGTGGTTTATGGCATAGTTTAGAAGCTCCCTTCACATTCCTTGTATTCAAAAGAATGTTCATCACTACCGAAACTCCGCAAACCCGGCACAGCTCAGAGCAGAGGGCCGCCCCCTGGACTCACTCGTGCTTCTCGTGTTAGTCCACTCGTTGTTGTACAAGCACATTTGAAAGGAACATAGTAGATGCATAATTAGCACACACGGATTCAGGTTCGCCTAAGCATCACAGCTGTGATACACTCCATAACATCGCAGGGACTGTCCATCGGCCGGGAATCGAAACATCGTCGCCCGCGTCCCATGCGGGCATTCTGCCGTTAAATCAGCAACCCTCGCTCGACTCCTGGCCGATGCGCCACGTCTGTGATACTGTGGTGTGAATCCTAATTGCGTCAGCTACCGGACCTATATGAATGTGCACGAGCTACATCTGCCACATTTACCTCGAAGCTATTGTACAATACGAATGGACTAATAGAGTTTTTAAATCTGGAACTAACAGGGAGTACCGTTATTTCAGGGTTGAGGGGCTGCGCTGGGAGCAAGCGACTGAGCGAAGGAGATGAAAAAGTAGGAACGCGTGCTTTTATAAGACCTTTTTGCTTCAGAGTGACGCGTACAAAAATCGACCTTATCGTAAAAATACCACTCCGCCTACCATCTGGCCGCTACCACCAACATTGCTCGTACTCGAAACAGCTCTACAAAATAGAAAGAACTTCTCTATAACAATTATTAAAGCCATTCCAAGGTTTCACACAGCTCGATGCATGTTTTTAACGAAGAAGAAAATTCTTCCTTCGAAAAGAAGGTCAAAGGGGTCTCACGAATGAGGGCTTGAATTTGCTGCATTTGAGCTGCAAGGGAAAGGCGAGAGAAGACGTTAAGACCCGTCCTTACATTAGAAGCAGCGCGTCACGTCGCAGCGTAGTCTATACAAATCTACAAAATTCACCACGGTCGTGCCACTGCTCGCCGTGCTAAGTTTCATTAACTTAGTTTTGCAGATGAAAACAGTGAAATATTCCATATAACCCGTCGAAGGGATGAAAAAAATCCAATTGGTTCGACACATTCCACGAGAAATAAAATAGAATAGTAAGACTTGTTTGCAACTATAGACGGTCTGAAACCCTAAAAATTTAGCACTGCCTTGACTCCTTGATCTCCTTCTCGAGGAATGTAATAATCTTATGAAAAGACTAACGAGATTTTTCTGTGTTAACGCTGATAAGAGCATCATAATCGCTGAATTGTATAGCATAATGAAGGTGTGGTCTGATCCAGTCAGAAAGCATCGGATTGGGTTTGAACCTGCACTCCACTTCAAGCCCATTTTCTGCGCTAGCTAGTTTACTTAGCGTTACTTATGTAAGACTGCCAAAACCAAAGGCTTAGGTAATATCAAGCTAATAATCATGGGAATGCAGAATTGAAAAGATCACTGACAAAAGACAAATGAGGTACAGGTTCAAATCTCGACCAAGACCCCTGCACTGTTTCGTACCTGACCTTCGATGTGATACATAAGTTAGCCAACATATGACAATGACAGCGTTTTTGAAGGAGAAAAGGGGCATAGGGAGGTGTTGCCCAATTTAGGGAGGAAAGCGCGACGAGGAAAGCGCCAGAGAATCAAATCGCTGGATGCACACACCTCTGGTTGGCGCTTTCTACTGTTATGGTTGAAGTCTGAGGCCGGATTCATCAACGAATTACAGAGATTTGACAGAGAAACTGCAGCGGAAACTCCAGAAAAAACGCGAATTAACGCGGCTTATCAACAGGCGACATGGTGAAATGTTGGCGTTATCAGGATTTTTCGATGTAATTTCTCCGTCAAATCTTTGTAAGTCGTTGATGAATCCGGCCCCTGTGTTCTCCTTCTCCTGAAGTACACTGAATCCAACCATGACGGCAGGAAGCGCCAGCTATGGGCGTCTACAGTCCATGTTTTGATTGGCTCACGTCTCCGTCGTCGCTCCTTTCTCCTCTCTTTGGGTGATATCTCCCTATGTAAAGAAAAACGGAGATAAATGAGAAAAATAACATATAAAGGCGAGAATATGCACTCCTGAGACCCAAGGTTTAGCTTGTCACCGATTTTCGATGGTGTGTAGGTAGTGAGAATAATTGCAGTGATTGATTGAGTGTAAAAAGGTGACGAGCAACAAACCTGGAACCACTTAGCGTGGCGTAGCTGAGCCAGTGCTTTGAGGCAAGCCTCTTTGTCTAGGGCATCTGCAGGGGGCGGGAGAGTCGCTGCGTCTGTAAAACGCAACCCGCTACATGAAAGATGGTCTCAACACAGAAACAATGCTCTGACGCGTTTCACACAAGAACCACATGTGTAAATGGATACTGAACCAGCGTCTTTCTTTTATTCTTCCTTTCTTTTCATTTTCTAACGAAACGACTAGAGAAAACCTTCTGCACAGAGACGCTGGTGAAGAATTTAGCTGAAACAGCTCATCGTAGACCATCTTTCACTCCCCTGTACCCATAACGAAAGAACGTTGCTCAATGCTTGGTTGAATAACATTCCGTTGAACATTCACCGTCGATATCGCTTTCGAACTCGTGACGTTACACAGCCGAATCGTGCCTCGTCGACACTATTCGACCGAGTAACGCCACTGCTCTCTTCTCGGACTAGCATTCTCTAAACTCGTGCTTCCGGCAGAAGCACTCTATTGATTAGCACGTAGTATTCGACGAACATCATCACTAGGAAACTTCGAAAGAGAACGCCAATCGATTCACTAGGATATCACGACTGACATACATTGGTTACACACGCACAAACCTTGAACATCAGGTAAAATAGAGCCCGATAGCGTAGGTGAAAGCAAGTTGGTTACAACCGCGTATCTCACAGTTATGTTTCCAAAAAGCATGCGAAGCTACTTCTAGAGATACACCACAGGAGATTGTCAAACCTAAAACGGCTACCACAACAATCTTCGTTCTGGAAAGCCTAGGAGTTATGACGTATGAGGTTATGGACTTTATCTCTCCAGGGCCAGCAACTGGCGGCCACACCTGTTAACCACAGCATGCTATTCTGTCCGCCTAATGGACTTCGAAGGTCATTCGATCCCCTGCGGCCGTCTTCACGTTCAGAAACAAGCTGGCCACTGTCTTCTTATGTTCCATCTCCAACTCCCAATCGTGGAAGATATTGCTCTTTTAAGTCGTTTGCAAATTCTTCCTATAGGCGCTTCCAAGAACATGACCCTCAGGCGATCCGAAGACTTGGCACTAGATAGTGTGCACAGAGAGCTGACCACCAGCTGGTAGGAATATTAAGCTGATGACCAACCCAGCTTCACTGTTTCCCATATTTCACATAATAACAGACTTAGAGCCTGCCCATAGACCATGAAGAGAGTAACAATAGCGACTGGTCCCCTGTCCAAAAAATGTGCATCGTCTTTGCGAAGAGATCGTTCGGCATTAGATGATTCTTATCCTTCCCTCGAGTGACTTAGTCGCTCCTGTCGTTTCCGTCGCGGACTATGAACAGGCTATTACTGTTGGGAGCGTGGTGGCGCGGTCGGAAGAGATGCCGGCTGTCGCAGGCACCTCTCTCCATGTTCTCGGTTCGGGTTTCCCGCCCAGGCTACTAAGCCTTCCTTCCCTCCAGGGTCACTAAACTAGTGTCAGATCTGTCTGGAAAGGACAATGCATTAACTTTTCTATCGGCTAGACACCACATGTCCATCGCATGGGCTAAATACGCATTCAAAACCCCTACAGGAAATCCTGTGGATTTAGAATGCGTGACGTATCTCACAAACGGATAAGTTGACTTCATCATTTACCTCTTCTCCCATTAAAACTTAGAACACGTTGCCGGAACCGTGTGCAAAGCGAACATTATCTCACTGACGCTCTTGGAGAAGAACGTTTCCTCTATCTATCGCCACCAGATGCGACCAATTTTGAGAACTGCACCGTGGAAAACCTCCAGACACTAGCCTACCTGACTTTGCAATAACCAAAACTCAAAGCAAGGCTGTTAACAACACTTATGCAGGACTACTCATGCGAAGCCAACGATTACAGTGATATTAAAATTCAACCGACGAGGATCCCTGAGCACCTAACGCCGATCAATGCTTCTGATGCACATAAGTTGCAAGAAGGGCAGATTTCATCCCGTTACAATTCACTGCGCCTACTCACGTTGAACGATGAGGAAGCCCTAGTCTAAGCTATAGAAACACCTTATGGGATACTAAAGAAGATCGCCCATTTCACAGATTGAGCGAGCTGTTAACAACAGAACAAATCTCCCATGGCGCCTAGGCACCCCACCAGCAATATATACTATAATTAAGCAGCAGGCAGTTAGCGCAGAGAAAAGAGGCGGAACCCACCGATGTCCATCAACCTCTGCCTAATCGATGTTACTTTGCTCCAGACTTCCACGTCACACGGCCACTTATGCACAAACCTTACCCAGGAAATACCAAACTACTTCCTAAGGCCAGATTTATGAATGACTTTACCCAGAGTTATGTGGGCAGAAGGTAGAAATTGAAGCATTACCTGGAATTCAGAACAGCGTGAAGATGGGTGAATGGTGGGGTAGAAATATATCGTTCGCAGAATTATAACATGAAATCCAAACATCTGCCCACTATCCCCTGATGGCAAACTTATCCATTAGCATTAGCCCATTAGTTTACCAATCATGAACCCGGCCTCTAGTAATTAAAGGATGTAGCCAGGCATATCTCAAAATCTCTAACTGGCCGCCATTGCGCTTTACGTTCCAACGCCTTCCTCGATTTTAGGAGTTTCCGTTCAAATGGATGGAAAGTGACAAGCAGTTAGAGGTATTACTGCAACTATGTGTCAGTCTTGTGAGCAGCATATCAGAATTAATGAAAGAACAATCAACACAAACAACAACACGAATATCAGCGACACTGTTACCACAACAACACGACAGACACACTCTGAGAGACAACAAGGCCTGTACGCCTAAATGCGAACGCGACAAACCTCCAGCGGCATCCTCTCTGAACTCGCGCGATGTCAGCGTGATGCGACACTGCATCGACACAGAGCTCTGCCGCAGAATCATCGACGCCGTCTTCTCCTCGAGTGTGATTTCAACTGAAGACCCTTCGGGCTTCTGCAAAGCACTTTCCTTTAGTTAAACTAACCGCCCAAAACTTCAGCACAACTATGACATGAATGTACCTCGTAGTGCTGTGGAATTAGGGTGGCGACCTCCTTCAACAGAGACAAACCGGGAATATGTGAGCACAGCACGACCAAATGCACCTAGAACGAGACTGTAGTTCAGTGAACGTTGTCAGTCACAGCCCGACTCACCTCAGTATCGTCCTTGAGCAGCAGCCCCTTAGACAGCATTCCAACGCGCATCACGCCTTTCAGAAGCCGATCCTTTTCTGGTGCTGGTGTCTCCTTGGCCTTCTCTCCAACGGCTACTTCCGCTTTTGGAATCAACGGCTTGGTCTCCAGCTGGTCACTAAACATTGGAACATCCGCCACGTCCACTACATCAGCGAAACTGCGAACGACTTACCGTTCATTGAAGTAGTCGGACACTTTCTTCAAAGCTTTCTCTGTCTCCGTCACCAAACTTTCAATGATCGTGAGCTGCTCATCATTTGGATAAATGGACGTGTGTTTGGCCTAGAAAGAAGGCAATGACACAGAAGTATTATAGAAAGCGGCAAAATGGACTAAGCATGTTTATCGCAAAGATAAGTGCAGTTGTTTAAAAAACCAATAGCTACAGATAGTTACCCATTGTTCCCCTCGTCTTAACCTCCATCCTCCATCCCAACTCACTTAATCACGATTTGCAACAAGCTAAGCTGAGAACACCTTATGCCAATTGCTCGGCTTTCAAGAGCGTCGAAAAAGTCGCGAAAAAAACGAAGAGCGTACTGTTCCGGGCCCATCTATTCGACTCCTTTGTTCTTCCTCCGCTGATTTACACCTCAGGGGCCTGGGGCATACAAACGGTGGATGGACGCACAAGCAGCGTCGCGCATCAGGAATCGAAAGAACGACTGACTCTCTCACTTGCGTGAGTTGTACGTGATACAACTCACGCAAGTGAGAGAAGGCCGCCAGACTTCAGTGAGTAGGATCCATTGGAGCACTCTGACACGCGACATGAACGAAAGCAGACGTGGCCGGAGGCCACTCGAGCAACCTCTTGATCAACGGGACGACAGGTGATGCAGGTGCTTTTTTTTGAATTACGTGAAGCGACTTAGCAAGGTCTTCTGGCAGATTTTACAACCCTTTTTTCATCATATCGCTAAGCTTTCCACCCACTAAAATTCCCTCTCGCTGTTTTAGGATACGCGATACCACATATTTTGCATTAGTTTTGGACATCTGCACTAGACAGAGCGGTTGACTGCGCTATATGCCAAAATCACCAATTACTGCATATCGATGGAAGACTGTCAGTAGGATTTTCCAACGCGAAGCAAACAAATGGACAGAATCCACCTTCATTTCACTTTCAGCTGTAGCGAATCTTTATTCAAATCAGTTTCTTTAAGCCTCAAGTGGCTGGTATCGAGGTAGTAAGCTGTCACAAAGATGTTTTGTTGCGATCAAAACTTCTAGCGCCAGGCGGGACTCGAACCCGCACCTCCCTCTGACCGGGCGGGAATGCTCTACGCCTTTACACCACCGGCGCCGGTTGATCGAACGCAACATCCACACCTCGTGGGATCGATCAGCACTCACCCGTATCCGGGCTGAGCTGGCCGCTGATATCAGCATGGAGCCAGTTAAGCTGATGATCTTGATAGAAACAATTCAAATCAGTTTCTTTAAGCCTCAAGTGGCTGGTATCGTGGTAGTAAGCTGTCACAATGATGTTTTGTTGCGATCAAAACTTCTAGCGCCAGGCGGGACTCGAACCCGCACCTCCCTCTGACCGGGCGGGAATGCTCTACGCCTTTACACCACCGGCGCCGGTTGATCGAACGCAACATCCACACCTCGTGGGATCGATCAGCACTCACCCGTATCCGGGCTGAGCTGGCCGCTGATATCAGCATGGAACCAGTTAAGCTGATGATCTTGATAGAAACAATTCAAATCAGTTTCTTTAAGCCTCAAGTGGCTGGTATCGAGGTAGTAAGCTGTCACAAGTTGAAGTTTTGATCGAATCTTTATTATCTGCCGCTTTCGAGCGCTAATGTACAGCTCTTGGACAACTTTCTTTCATTTCTCCTATTTCGGAGAAAATTTTGCAATTCTGCTGCATCCTGACCATCACATTTGCGTGACCATTGCAGGTAAACCAAAAGATCGGCATTAATTCGAAAATTCCACATGAATTCACCCCTCACTAAACTCTCGATAAATAGCTGCTTTCGTAATCTTTTAACAATTCTTTGAGGTCACTTAATTTTTACTGCTGAACGTCCCATTGTGTCGCTCTTCAACCGTTTAGATCATTCGGATTCAAGAAGCTTCTGCTCACCTGAACATGACGATCATCAGTGCTTTCAAATCGTCTCCCGTCAATGGGACCGTTGCCGAACCATGGACCACGGATTCCGGGAACGCCGGGTACAAATGCGCCAATGCTGCGAGGAACAGGCATGCTGAAAAGTGCCGGTAAGTCAATTGGGAACACGATATCCGGGATATATTTGCCAACCCTGGTGGAGGAGGCAACGGGCCACCACGAGGAGGTAATACACCCATTGGGCCACGACCGCGTTCATACTTTGAGCCTCTTCGATTCGTCGCCTGCTTGACTTCCACTTCCAGATTTGGATCAACCTGAAACAACAATAACGATAGTAGTGAGAAACCGGGGAGCAACTCCTGCGGCGCCACCCACCTTCATTTTGTACTGCAGGCGATGTCTGCGTCCTTTCAGGTGAATCTCCTTGGCGTTTGGATCACTGAACTTGCAATCGCACAGCTTACACAGATACTGCAGTAGTTTTCCTGTCGCGTCCCGCTGAGCCTCCACGAATTCTTCTCCAACTGGCTTCAGATTTTGTTCAGCGGCGATGAGAGCCTGTAAGCAGACGGTAGTTTTGGATGATAGCATATAGATGAGGGAAAAGAACTTTCGACGCACTTGAAGTTCCTCAGTCTGCCCTTTGATCGCTTGTGCCGCAGTGTCCTCAGTAGATTTTACGCCAGCGCTGCCAACCGCCTGGATAACCTGCTGCTTCTTCGCTTCGAGCTGACCAGTCGTCGTTGACAGTTTAGTACCTCCAACGAAGTTGACCGTGGATATGCCCACGACCTGAAATATCGTTGCATGCAAGTAAAACACTAACCAAACCTCATTAAAGAACTGACCCTCTTCGCACCGCCATTAGCAGCTGCAGCTGGGGATGTGGTTGAGGTACTAGGCGGTGGAGGAATGACGCCGCCCATCTCCGACGGTGGAATGATGGTGGGCTCAGTGGATGGAATGGGCTTGCCCAGCTTCTTGCACAGCGTCAACGTCTTCTGATGCTTGGCACCTCGTACGTGGGCATTGTAAGTGTCTTGCCCAGTGCAGGTGACGTTACAAAGATCACAGCGGAACGAAACCTGGAAAGGCATGGGTCTATTTAGGTGAGGTAACGCCTTTTAGCCATCGGTGAGAGAATATAGGGAAAGACTGCAATTACCTTGCTCTTTGGCAGACTCGGATTGTTCTCTCCCTTCGCTAGCGCTTCCTTCTTCTTGTGGCGCTGACCCTCTAGATGTTCCTTGTATGTCAGCTGACCAGCACACGAGATCTTGCATACCTTAATGTTACCCTTCCGGTAGTAAGCATAAATGAAGGGAAAACTACCAAGCTACTCCGTTCCCACTTACTGGGAACCTAGTTGAAGGTGATTTTATATTTTCGCAACAAATTCCACACGATAGCGCTAACGATGGAAGGTGAAAAGATCCGATTCATCAGCGCAGCCTTTACCGGTCAAAATTCTCAGAAACCAAACTATGACGGATAGCAGGGATTATTGTGACCATGATCAGCTTTAACGAATTTGAAGCTGCAGTTCTACCAGAAAGGCTGAGGTAGAAATAGGTGGATCTATTAGCTTGTCCTAAAAGTAATGGAGGAATTAAGTCTTCGCACTGAAATAAAAAAACTTCGGATTCAAAGACCAGTTTGTGGGCCTAACTAAAACCTGTCAAACTCAAAATATCCTTTATTTTCTAATGATGGGGCTGAAAATGGAATCCTAGCAGACAATGCCTCAATCGTGTCTGAAAGAAGAAAACCGTGCCTATGAAGCAGCATTTTTGCCTTTTTCTCTGCTTATTCAATGTGGTGGATGCTGCCTTGTGCGACTGTGCGATTCCATAGTGAAGTTCCAGAACTTCCCTAACTCTTCAGGTTTAATGACTTTGCAAAAATGGAACACAATTTCTACTATTAGATTGATGTTCTGGAGTGATATCCGTTTTCGACTTTCAGACGTAGGCCTGACACCCTTCCCTGATTAGACCTCCACAATCTATAAATCCGCGATTAAAAGAAAACATTCATAACTGCATCCATGACATTCTGTATTACTAGAACGCGTGGCGCACTCTAATCCCAAATACGACCTGCCTAATGGCGACGTGTGTCCTTACCTTCTTACTAACAACTTTTGTAAAAAAAGAACAATTTGCACTTTAAGATCAACTGAAGTTCACATCAATAGCCGCATAGATGGAATCTGCTCACAAGTCGCGATTTATGGAATCAGCAAGACAAACGACTTTCTAGAAATTACACAACCCATCTCATAGCGCAGACAGCTAGCAGCATGAGCAGTTCCCCTTATGTACAGAAGAGGTTTATACATGAATGCACGTAAACCAAGCAACTTTCATTCTTCATGGACTGGTTTTCTCATTAACTCTCCTTCAGTCACGTTGATGAACTAGTGGTATGCAGCTTAATTGAGAGAACGATCTCAAACTTCATCCACAGGAATTCAATACGTAGCGGTCGACCAACTACGCTTTCCAATCTTATAGGTTTTCTAGCTGAGTATTAGACCTTTCGGAGACGTCATAAGTTTTTTCCTCAATCACTTGATCTCTTAGATAAATTAGGGTAAAAGAAGAGATAGGAATCACTTGATCACTTCCACAGCCGCTGTCTCCTCCGATGCGCTTTACGCCGTCATGTGCAAATGCTAAGCAAAATGTGAATGTGTCTCAACGACATGAGACTGTTGATGTTCACCTGCATGACCTTCGCATCTAATGTTGCTTTATTATTACCTCGCAATAGAATTGCTGAGCCTCCCTCGGCGCTCCACCACCGCCACCGAATCGCTTGTTGGCGAAACCTCCTCCACGGCCAGCGCCAACTGAAATGAAGGCATTCTTATACCAGACGCGCAAGGTGCGTTATATGAAGACACGACTTTTTGACTCGGAGCAGTTGCTGTTCGAAGCAGATATCAAGAGACCCTCCTACTGTATAAACCACTAATGCTTCTTGCTGCACGCTCTTCTGAGCACCCCTTACAGACTGGACAACATGCTGGAGTACTGCCCGTACTGAAATTTGCTCTTCCGATGTGAATCAACAGAAAGCTACTAACCGGGCTTCTTACTCATCCACATATTCGTAGTTCCCGTTGCTTTCGAGTGCAAATAGGATGACGCGGCTGCGTAAACAGCTGCGTCGTAATTCGAATACGAATTGGTGGAGTCTGCAAAAAAACACTACAGTACTGACCACTATTCTACCATGAAAGAGTGAGAGTGAAGCTGTTGAGTGACGCACACTTAAGAAAGGAAACACAGTGCGTGGTGCAGAGTAGAAACGAAGCACAGAGGACTTTGTGACAGCTCACAGCAATGCGTTATCAGACGATAGGCACTACATAATAGTAAGACACCAACACCTATCCGTATCTCTACTTCGCCGCACAACAACGAAGCTTTCATTCAGTGTTCCACTTTCATCAGACCTTGAAATAATCGTTTTTTGCTTTAATTTACGCATTGTTTGCGTGGTTCATAGATGGCGCAGTCCGAGGAGGCGTCGACTGTCGCATGCACATCAAATCCGCCAATCAACACTACTATCCAAGGAGAGTTGCGAATTGTCTGAGAAGGATAAAACACTGAGTTCTTCATAGACTGGTCACGACAAGCCACCGTAAGTGCCAAAAATGGATTTCAATTGCCGATATGCCCATATAAGTAGAATGCGTGGCGAATACCATTATCCTAAGCCGCAGGCAGTCGGCTTTGATTGGTGAGCACCTTAACGAGCCACTACTGATCCTGCTCGAGCCAAGGTGATCCAGTATGCGATCCCTACATGTTCTATGGACAAGCATAGGTCTTATCGAGAAAACAGCGCTCGTTGGTGACTGCATAGGTTCCCACACTACCGCCTATAAGAGGACAAGAGCCGGCTTCTCAACCGATGACTGGCTGATACAAGTCATTTTATAGTCTGAAGACGCATCCAAGTCTTACTCAGATCATCACGTATTCGCAGAACACCTGGCATACCCTGTAGGAAACACTATCTGACGGTGCTCCCTCCCAGAAACTTTATGGTTTTTGTGCTGACTTTTCGTCGAAGGAACAATTATGAACAATGACGAGGCTCTGGCTCACTGACGGAAAGACCGTTTCTGGCAGCGTTCCCAACGGCGCACGCGACGCAACCGTCACACCAGGCAGTCTCGCGCCTATGCGCTCTTTTATTTCAAATTGAACGGGGTCGCATGCACCGAACCAAGCTGCGCATTCTCTTTTGAACGACGTGAGCATCTTAACGCAGCCCTTGTAGCTTGTTAGGTCGAAATTCCTTTCCCGAGACAAAACTACCATCGACGACTAAAAAATGGGAAAGTTAGTTGTACTGGAAGCACCACCGGTACATGTCACGAAGGTGAGCAGCATTGGTAGGTGGGAACGCGCCAGCCAATTATAACCAAATTTATATAGGAGGAAACAGAGCACGGACCGCACACCCGCTAGCGATAAGGTACCGACTGTACACGCCGTCTCTGAATGGCATGCCACAATGTGGTCTGATTGGATGGAACGTTCCCATCTCCCAATTCTGTCCGTAATCGCGACATATACCGTACCATCTTTATTAAATCCGTTCTGGTTCACGGGTGAAATGGTACGAAGAAGCGATTTCACGCTCCATATAGAAGAAGCGTATAAACGACTGCCTCGCTAGCAATTTTCAGAAGCCTGTTGGAATAAGAAACAGCATTCGGGTATATTATTGAATGCACTGCTTCAAGCTGTCGAGACAGACGAAACAACAAGCATTCAAACTGAGTGCGATTCCAGACATTGAAGGGGCGATATACTATGTTAGGTGACGAAGAAAAGCTGTTTGGTGATCTCTATCTCTTTAAATACAGACATACACTAGGCACGCGCATAGCCCTAGGTAGTGCTTGTCGAATGCTGATGACTACACAGAATGGTTAGGCAAAGTAGAGATACGGACATAATACAGACAGGAAAAACCGGCTGAAAATCACTCACTAACTCCAAGACCAGACTTATTGTTTGAGTTAGCAATAGCAGCAAGAGATTTCGCTGCTTGGCTGCTTGCCGTTGGCCTGCCATAACCGACAGTGGCTCCCGCATTTGACTGCGCTGAGCCAAAGCCTTAAACGAGCTGACGCGGTTAAATGAATCACCAGCATGAATCCCAGACTAGTTCGAATTTGATTCGTAGCCAGAACGTCGGCGACAATTAGACTAGAGTACCCCCTCGACTTGACAATCAGCTTAGTGCAGAAAACGTCTCCCGTCGGTTTTACTACCCTGTTCACCCCCGTCAAAGTTAATTCCAGAAGGTGTAGCTTTTGTTTCGATAGCTCCAAAATATCTCGCCCAGGAATGCGCCTCAGGCGTAAGTCTGAAGGACGAGGATGAACTCCGTACCAGGAATGCCAACCCCTCAAGTGGTAGAAAAATACGTTTCATGTTTGCGATATCTTTGAATCTACCTAGTTAAAAGGGTTGAAACTCTGGAGCGTTCGGCATTCCCACAATGCAACAGTTTACAAAACTGAATATGCACAAAGGCAAAAGATTGCATCATATGCGGAGGATTCGATTCCTTGCCTTGCAGTATATTTTCATTCTTTCTGCATATTCGATGTTCTGAATGTATCGACTTGTGCAACTCCATAGTAATCTATCGAGCCCTCAACCAAATAGTTTCAAAAACTTTGTAAAAAAAAACATTGTTTTCTATTACACTAAGGGTGTAGATTCTCGCTGTGGTATTCATCTTCGTCGTTCAGTCATAGACGTGAGACTCCTCCCTGGTCATTTTAAGCGCTCAAAACCTTCCCAGGGCAAAATTAAAACAACGCTGATAGCAATATACCCTCATTTTTGCCTAGATGTAACAGCAAAAGTGGCCCAAAAACTAAGAAATACACCAGAAATCTGAGCGCTGCTTTGGAATGAATCGACGTACCTAGCTGTCCAGCGCCAAAAGCAGAGTACTGGCTTGGTGTAACGCCGGCAGCCGCAGCAGCATACGCTGCATCAGCGGACAGGCGATTTACTTGTGACTGGACTTGAGCCTGGACACAAAAATATTAGAGTAAGCTTACGGCTTCACAGTAAGGCACCGCTTACTGACCTGAGCCTGAGCAGCCTGAGCTGCGTACACCGAAGCGGCAGCGTTTGTCGACTGACTTCCGTAGCCATACGATGCAGCCACAGAATTGCTATAGGTAGCATAAGGATTCGATGTTGAAGACCTAATTTCACTGCAGTAAAATAGTACTATCTTGCCTGTACCACTGTCTAGGACCGTCGTTATTATGGCAAAGGCTCAAATTTTGAAGCCAAAATCACTTTGAAATTGTGTGACTAACCCGAACACGCTGCTGGCCTGTTGCTGAGGTTGCGAGGCAGTCTGACCGACGCCTAGATTGCCGTACACGGCTGCGGCAGCTGCAGCTGCTGTGTAGGCGGATCCGTAACCCCTGAAAAGTGAGACAGTGTTACTGAACATCTAAGGACCTCAGATTTATTTTTGTTTAATTTTCTTCCCGATTTTTTAAATCACAGAGATATAATCTTTTTGTTCTTAGAGAAGCAGAACGGCCACGTTAGAATGGGTAGCAGCAAATGCCCTCTTTGTTCAACATCTTACACAACTTCGACATCCTTTTCGATGTGCTTAACAAATTCCGCGGATTTTATGAAGAAAAAAATAGTTTGGAGACCTCGATCAAGACTTGCACCTAATTTTCTATACAATGCTATAACTATCAGGGTGCAATGTCTCCCAGACGATCACCACGCAATTCAATTTAACAGCAAAATGAATTAAAATAACAAAACAGCGCCACCAATACGTCAAATGATTCAAGTCAGTTTCTTTAAGCCTCAAGTGGCTGGTATCGAGGTTATACGCTGTCCTAACAAAAATTTGTTGCGATCAAAACTTTTACCGCCATGCGGACTCGAACCCGCACCTCCCTCTAACCGGGCGGGAATGCTCTACGCCTTTATACCCCCGGCACCGTTTGATCGAACGCAATACCCACATCATCCATACACATCAATACATCAACAGTATGATAGACCAATACAAAAGAGGAAACCACACCTACTTTTCTCCCTGTTTCTTCGTGATGGGGTAGTGAATATTTTGTCCACTAACTCTGCTGCTGCTGCTTTTTAGTTGTTATTTCGCTACTACGCCATATATAAGACTATGGATGTATTATGGTAGAGCAGTCAGACGCCAGCCATCGCGTGCTAACGGACGGTTTTTGTCTCAGGTCCCGCTCAACCAAACCAAGCCTTCAGTAAATTGCTATCCAGAGTCGATAAGTTGTTACCAGACTTGCCTGGGAGCAACTGTCCGGGAGCATTACTTCTTCATATGATGGGCAGCTCAAGTTATTGTGCAGACCAAAAACACATTCCAATTGCCTCTACCATAATCCACAAAAGTAGAATGTGTTGCACATCCGACAAAGGGATTAGTGAACGCCTTATTTTATCCTTTGTTATGCATCCATGGTTACACAGTCGAAAAGCAACATTTGGTCACAACCTCCATTTCTGTCTGAATTGCATTCGACAATTCTTTCGTTTGATAAGTCGATGCGCTATTTGGGCTTGAGCTTATGTGCGCCGATAAAGTCGTGTAATCCTAGTTTGGGAACATAATAAGTGAGTAGTTCTCTCGATTTTCCTTCGACAGCGAAGAAACTTTGGGATTCTCACATTTTTTTTTTTTGAATACATTGTCACTAGATAGTCCCCAAATAGAATTGCAGCCTTGACTCACTGTTGCGATATGCAATTAGTCATCAGTCTTGATTACTTGGAGGGCGCGTGTAGCGCAGCCGGAGAAAGTGCCGGCTGTCGCGTGCACCCGATGCCAGGTTCCTGGTTCGGATTTCCCGCCCAGGCCGACCAAGCCTTCCATCCCTCTGGTGTCGAAGAATTGGTACCAGACTTGTCTAGAAAGGATAGGGCGCTGACTTGTTCACAGGTATGGCCAAATACGCATTCAAATCGCCTCCACGATATCCCGTAGAAGTAGAATGCGTGGCGCATCCCAGAAGGAATTGAGTAACGGCGTCCTTATCCTTCATCACTTAACATAGAGTTCGAGTAACTGAGTCCAGCCTCGCTCGCTTCCATATCAATCAGAGAATCTGTGCTGTTAGTTTTGGAAGAGATGGAAAGTGGACGATTAATTCCTCGCGAATTCCAGGAGTTCGGTGGCTTTCAGAGGCTTCCATCAGGGATGTGCTATCTTTTTTATTTCGGAACAGCCGGAAGACGGAATTTGAAACACGAAAACTTAAATTCCCCGTTCTTTGCCACCATACGAGGCAGCCTTTGCGACGTTTTGTCTTGCACAAAATTGAAAATTCTACACAGAGCTGAAGTGTTCTACCGCTCTGGTGGACTACGCTGAGCCACTTCTAATCAAATTCGGTATGCATGTGTCTCTTTGCGAAATCGGATAAGCACTGGATACAAGGTGACCGCACCTGTCGCGTGCACCCAATTCCATTTTCATGCTTCGAATTTTTCCCGCCCACGCCAACCAAGCCTTCCATGCTTCCGAGGTCGATTAAGTGCCATCAGACTTGTCTGAGAAGGATAACGCACGGAGTTGATTATCGGCCGTGCAGCACAAGTCATTGTGCAGGCCAAATATACATTCAAATTGTCTACATGACAATAGAAGTAGAACGCTTGGCCCAAAACTGAGATCAGCTCCTCCTTTATCCTTTAACTGCAAATACAGTACACTAAGCTAGCCTATGAGAGGACAGTGCTCTCTTGTTCGTTCGAGGGACGTCACCTTACGCGTTCGACTTCGTTTTCTAGCGGTGTCTCCCACCATCACGATAGATTCTCATTCTCTTCTCCCTAATTTTGCATTTTTTCATAATTGGTAGCTTTACACTACACGCAACTATCTTATTCTTATCATTAAAAAGCCTTCCACAACACAATTGCAGGGTCCATGTTTCTGCGCATACTATTTCACGCTAAGCCTCTTTCCCCTGATCATTTTGTCAGGTGTTTCGAAGGGGGGGGGGGGCTTAGAATTCATGTACCTTCTTATCAAAGCGAACTACCACTTAATACAGTGTGACTCCCTCTGCGCGGGTGGAGACCATCTTAGCACTCCGCGAACTCTGCCCGTGCTTCTATTGATGTTTTAGACAACCGATGCTATAGAAAGCTCGTCCTACACTACTGTACAGCACCCCATCAGGGTCAGAAACCCTAAGATGTCTTCGTCTTTCATTCCTTCCTCTCAAGTAATTCTTGATGCAATCCTAGTTGGTGGTTGAACTGAACTGAGTGTGTTCATTATTAAAATTATTCAACGTATTTATTTCTTAGAAAAAAAAACAGCTGCACTAACGAAAGATGGTGTTTTGGCCTACTTTAGTTTACTTCACTGATGTTATCTTGGCGCTGAAAAGGGCTCGAATGGGTCACCTTTCATTCAATGGTTATCCATATTCTTAAGGAGGCACATGAATACTCAGTTACAACAGTAGCCTAGCTCAGTTCAGCACAGGGGTGGACCACTCCAGTATTGCGTTAAATTTTTTTTTTTAATTTAGTGCAATATAAAGTGTTTAGTAGGGCTGCCTCATATGATGACTCCCTCCGAACCGCTCTGCGTCGTTATCTTTTTAGCAGTGTTTGATAAACTTACAACAAGAAAAAACCCGTCTGAGTTGTCCACCGTAGCTGCAGCTAGTGATATTTGCTTTCATGCTTCTCCGGCGCAAATAGGGTGTCGGGAGGGGGGAGGGCTTCTGATGAGCAGAAAATCTCATACAGCATCGTAGTCGTTAATGTCCTTCACCCATGGCTCCAACCTGTAGTAAGGGCGTTCCATGGCTAATAAGAACCAGGTTTGAGTCGTACGGCTGTGGGCATTGCACACCGGACAACTTGGACGGGTTTTTTCCGGTTGTAAGTGTATCGGCGAGTCTTTTTAGCTGCTTGAAGGTGGTCCATCCTCAGTTCAAATATAGTAAGGGGTCCTCCCTTGCTAGATTTGCACCGAGAACGGTCCTTCTTTGGTTCCCCTTCCCGAGTAGGAACTCGGAAAACGAATTTATCCGGTGGCGCAAAACGGCTCGAGGGGGGGGGGGGGGGGGGAGGATGGCCATGCCGCGCACCCATTGGGCGTCTCTACATACAACGAATAATTACCCAAGTTTGAGTCGAACGTCTACACTGTCGATCTAAGCAAGAGGGAGCAGATCTATGCCACAGCTGATAAAGTGAAGGCAGAAGTTGGCAAGGTGGACATCATCGTAAACAACGCAGGGATCGTCACAGGCAAGAAGATCTTCGAGTGCCCTGACGAGCTTATGGATCTCACGATGGCCGTCAACACCCATGCTCTTTTCTACACCACAAAAGCCTTCGTACCCGCCATGTTGGAAGCTAACCATGGTCACGTGGTGACTATCGCATCCATTGCTGGGAAGGTCGGCGTTTCAGGACTGGTCGATTACTGTGCGTCGAAGCATGGCGCCATGGGCTTCCACGAGTCGCTGACAGCCGAGCTGGACGCCCTCGGCAAGGACGGAGTGAAGACAACCGTGGTCTGCCCCTACTACATCGACACCGGAATGTTCGACGGAGTCCAGACGAAATCGCCACTCCTGCTGCCAGTCCTGCAGCCGGACTACGTGATTGACTGCATCATGGAGGCAGTGCTCACGGACAAAGAACTGATCTCGATACCGCGCTTCAATTACTTCGTCATGTTCGCCATGGGATTTCTGCCGTCGAACGCTCTGGCGACCCTGTCACGATACTTCGGCGTACACGAAACTATGGCCTCCTTCAGGGGTCGTGCGAAGACGAACCTCTAGTCAGATGTCTTTTCTTGCTCACTCTCATAGATCTGCTACCGATCTGCATTGGTGCATGAACACCAGTCTCGGTAAAAGGTGAAGTGCTCTATGTGCCTTCAATCTGGTTTTTTTAGCTTGACAGAACCCTGTATTCGACGAGTTATTCAGTCTTCATGGTCCTTTGTGTGGTCCACCTAGACATTGCCGAAAGCTTTTAACTATCTGAACGTGTGTGCTGCTCAAAAGCACTTGTATTCTTCATGTTTGATGACTCAGTAGAATTACGTATTTCGCTGTTTATTGGTTTATTTTTCAAGAATGTTAATACACCCTTATCTCGTTTCGATTACAGATCCGTGTTTTATCTATTTCCGAACTCGGCAAGGGAGGAAACTCCAGGATGTAGGCTCCGCATCAGAGGAGGAGAGCACAGAACCGAGCCAGGTACAATCCTAGTTGGTGGTGGCCGCTCTTGAACGATTTCAAAGAACTGAATGTGCGTTTAGTATTGAATTATACGGAACTTACTCTTTCTCTAGGGAACAACTGTACTAAAGTCAAAATGAATAACACAGAAAACATAAGAATGCATGACATTTGTGGACGACGATAGAGATTTGCAAGTGATTAGAACTGAAGTACTGTGTGTTGTCCGTGCCCAAAGCGTTGATTGATGGTGTCTTGGCTCACTTTTAATTTATTTTACTGAAGTTTTCCGTTTTAGGTGCTCGAAAATAATCCACTCTCGGTGCAATCTATGTTGTTTCTCATTTATTGTTTTTCGCTGTCGGGAAACCGTCTAAGAGCGGCCACCACCAACTAGTGTTGCACCCAGAGCTATAGCAGTTTGTTTGTTTCCTTTCCCATCAGCATTTCATCGTCTTTTTTCGTGCTAGTGACACTTTTTATGAGGTGACTCCCCCCCCCCCCTGAGCCGCCTTGAGCCTGTCTGGGCAACCAAGTTGGCATAGTTTTCTTACTTGTACATGCTGTTGCCATTTACTGTATTTCGCTATGTTGGGGAATCGTTCAGAAGCGGTCACCACCAACTAGGACTGGACCTAGTTCTGTCATCATTTATATGCAACTGCATAGCGTAGAACGAACGCACCCATAACTTCCTTGGTTGTAACCGTACATCTCCGAAGATGGGCCCACGAGTGAATGGCGAACCCTGAAAGCTCAGAACTGTACGTAGAGAACTGCCATGTCAAATGCACGCAGAAAAAGCCAGAGGGCAAGGAATCAGAGCAGAACGATCTACAGACGGATCCTCGACGAAGGAAAGACCCACACCGACGGAGATACCGAGCAAAATGACCAACGGCAGTATCAGCGCCGAGAAATCGATGGGCTCCCGGGACGACGCGTAAGAACTCGTCCGCCACGCCGGACAACTCGTCCGCTGCGCCGGCGCTGTACGCCCCTTCCGCCCGCGGACGCAGAGCGGCTCGGAGGGGTTGCCTTGTTTTAACTGGTTATCTGCGTCGGTAGGAAAGCACGTGAATGCCCAATCAGGGGCCGTATGCTCGTCTACCTCGAGTCTCCCCTGATGGGGATTGGGGCGTGATAAGATATGATGATATTGATAGAATTTCCCCTAACGGAAGAACACGAGCATACGGCCCCAGGGCCAAATTCATCAACCGCTTACCGGCCGGTGACGGTGAAAGGTACCCCAAACCCGCTGGGGCTGGATTCATCGACCGCTTACCGCTCTCTAATGGTGAGAATACCAGCAAGCCCTTTGATATGGCATTCATTAGCATCGGTATTTGGCAGTATTTTCCCGGTAACCGCTTGGTGAATCGGCCCAAGTCTAGCTCAGTTGGGCAGAAGACACCGATGCTGCATAAAATTTTGTTTCAAACGACACATGAAATGTGGCGGCACCAATGTACTTTCGGGACTCCAGAGGACGAGGAGAAGTCGAAAAAAAAATTTTCGCCCAAACTTCACCCAGGGGAGTTATTTGGTGTACTGATCACGAATCTGACATCGGTTTTCGAAAATTCGATCGATTACGGTAGGTTACGACAGCTACGGGTAACTAAGACTGCCGAGATCATAATCACCGGTTTCGCCCAAACTTTGCCTAGGGAGTTATGTGGGGTGCTGATGACGAATCTGACATCCCTTTTTGAAATTGGGGCCGATTACGGCAGGTTACAGTAGCTACGGGTAACTAAGGCTGCCGAGGTCATAATCGCCAATTTTGCCCAAACTTCACCTAGGGTGGTTATTTGGGGTGCTGATCACGAATCTGACATCCGTTTTTGAAATTTCGGCAGATTGCGGTGGGTTACGGTAGGTACGTGTGACTCAGGTAATGGTCACCAATTTCCACCAAACTTCAGCGTAAAACGAAAAACGGATGTCAGATTCGTGATCCCGAATAACCTCCCCCCGGGCGAAGTTAAGTTTAGGCGAAATCGGCGATTATGGCTTAGACAGCCTTAATCAACCGTATCTACCATAGCCTACCGTAATCGGCCGAAATTTTAAAAAGCGGATGTCAGATTCGTGATCAGTACACCAAATAACTCCCCTGGATGAAGTTTGGGCGAAGTTTGTTTTCGACATCTCTTCGACTCTGGAGTCCCGAAAGTACAATAGTGCCTCATTCTCTTTTCTCCGCTAATATCGCGGATTTCGTAACTCGATGAACCGGCCACTTACCCATACCAACCTCTACCTGCCGTCACCGGCAGAAACTTTAAGAATGTAGTCCTGTGCCTTCCTGTATCTATATTATATCAGCCAAATCGTGAAAAACGGATATCATTCGTTGTCAGCACCCCCAAATAACCCCCTAGATGAAGTTTCAGCGAGATCGGTGACCCTGCCTGGACCACCCTTGTTAACGGCATGGGTGTTCTCCGACCGAATCGTGAAAAACGGATGTCAGGTACGTGATCAGCATCCCAAATAACTCCCCCCCCCCCTTAGAAAAGTTTCAGCGAATTTTTTTTTTCGACCGAAGTCGAGTCGGTGGAGTCGAAACTTTTAACTAGTGCCGGAGTGACTGCTGTTTCGAGTCGCTCGTTGAATGCGCTACAACCATGGCACTTCAAGCTCTCCAAAGGAATCGACTTCAAGCCGAACTGTATGACTTTAGATGGAAGGATTTGTACGAGAAGCTTGACTTGGACGCTCTGCTTTCCAAGAATGGCTGAGAAGTATGGAATTGTTGCCGACGCCTCTCTGTCCCATTTGCAATGCCTCGATGACACTTAGGCCTATGTTAGGCCTATGTTATACTTCGGCGACGCGTCGCCGACGTCGGCGACGCTATGCTGTAGGGGCTGCCACGCAGTGCGTAGCAGCCCGCACATCACAGCGTCGCCGGCGACGTCACATCACAGCGTCGCCGGCGAAGTATAACATAGGTCGTTAGAACTATTCAAACAGTACCTCTATTTTTTAGGATGCCCTGTATTTTTCGCAAGGCATAGTGTGTTTTTAGGTTTTAAACTTTAAAAGAAGCACAAATCAATCGATACGGCCCGAGTGCATGGCGCAGTCTGTCCCGATCATACGTCAAAAAATTCCTATCTTTTTAAGCTTTTATATGAGCCTTTAAGGTTTCCGTACCATTTTTGTGACCAAAGTTATCACCTTTCTAACAGTGTTTACATTTCTTGAGACACCATGTATTATTAGAATTAGGCAGTATAAAAAAGACCCACGCTATCTATTAGGTAGAGATACGTATATTTGTAGGGCCTTTTTTTCTGTTGAAACTCTGTTATCTGTCTCAATTTCGTTGTTTGTTGAAGAACACGCCAAAGAAACTTTTTACATATTTTTCTGCAAGCCTTAAAGGAAACATTTCACTTTTTTGTTGGCATAGAACTGCTACATATTAAAGACCACAAGAATTCTGTGAAGCCCACATCTTACTAACCTTAAATGAGCGTTAAGTGTAAAAAAGGCGCCATTTGTGCCCGCAAGACGGGCGTTTTTGCACTTTCGATTTCGTAATTTGAGGTCTGCCGAGGATGTTGACAGTGCCGGGAACGAAGAACCCATCCACAAACAAAATACTCCCTCGGAGCGCATTTTCTCTCACCCTTGGATGAGGTCGGCGACGGCCCGTCGTGTGTGGCGACGTCACCGACGTCGACGACGCGTCTGGTGCGACCAGCGTCGCCGACGTCGGCGGCGGAAGTACAGGGTGCGTAAAAAGTATTGACGCACCTACTTTTTGTTTCAGCCCCAACTTTCTCTTTCTACTTTTCAAAGTTTTTGTGTGTTATTTTTGTTGTCTATATTGTGTTCAAAAAATAGTCTTGTAAAAATTAAAGAAACATGATACCGTCGTGGTTACGGTGGCCCTTTTTTGTTTGTTACCCAAACAGCTGAATATTTCCTTAACAAGAGAATTAGGCGCTGTTCGAAACGGTTGGTGACGAAGGAGGTCAGCAACCCAAACGTCAGCCACGGCTCTGTTATAACAGATAATGATTACAAGATGTCCAAGCACGATAACATTCAAATCCAAAATTATCAACCTCTGTCCGATAATGGCAAACAGATAACGCGCGCAGGTGTGGACAGCTTCTCAGACGAGCACAGCTTGAACATGAATTCGCTGGATTACTCTTTTTGGGCGATTTTAGAGAATGAGATCTGGGCTACTTTCAACAGAAGTGACCACTCGCAGAAGGCTGCCCTGTTCAAGCACGGGACGAAATCCAAGTGAGTACTTGCGGCGCGTGCTCATGAATTTTTCCGTCGTTTTCGCTCCTGTATTCTCGGTAAAGGAGCCAATGTCGATTACGAGTTATTCTATCGTGTTTGCAAGATCATTTTTCATAGTTCTCGAGGAAATGTTTTAAAACTTACTGCGCAATACTATTTCCACAGCCGTCATTTACTGCGTCAATACTTTTCACGCACCCTGTATAACACCCCTGCTGAGCTCTCGGCGACGTCGCCGAAAGCTCCGCAGGGGATGTTACACTTCCGCCGCCGACATCGCCACAGACGGACCGACGACGTCGCCGACGTCATCCAAGGGTGGCAGAAAATGCGCTCCGATGGAGTGTTATGATTCTTCGTTCCTGGAACTGCCATCATCACCACCGTACTTCGAATTACGAAATCCAGAAGTGCAAAAGACGCCGTCTTGCGAACACAAAAAGTGCAATTCACTAGAACACTGAGTGTTTCGGAGGGAGTGGGACCCTAAGCCTTAGCTCCCCTTCACTTTGTCACTTTTCTTCCTTTTTGTGTCCTCCTCAGCCGTTCTGTTCGCATTTTCTAGGCCTATTTGCTTCCTTGTAGAGCAAGTAATACTAAATAGAACTGTGTAGAAAATAAGTAGTGTTTCCTCGCTTTCTCAAATGGTAATGCAAACCTCTGCGAAGAGCTTTTTCGAGGTAGAATTCTTACTAATTAAGAGATAAATTTTCCTTTGAACTTCGAGAATTCCGCGTAAATTCAATTGAAATACGATTTAACGAAAAAGGTCTTTGCTAAACCGAAAATGGTGGTAAAATCGTTAAATTGGTAAATCAATAGTCGTTAAATGCCCAACACTATCCCGTACTTCTATTATTATTATGTCTATAATATATAATTTGTCCATAATCAATTAGTAGTCAGGCTGAGCAGTCGGACACTATGTGTCTTCGGTTGGTAATCGAATTGATTACTGTACTGATATCGGTTCCGATATCCAGTACTCACAAGAAAATTATACGTGGATGAGTAGGATATTTATGAGCAACGAGTTATTAGAGAACAAGAACAACAATTTATAAATTACATGAACCGAAATGGGAGTGCGGTCAAGAGCGGGGAAAAAGCGTACAGATTTACTGGGGAGGGCTTTTTATGGACTCTCCTGGAGGCGTGTCTACCGTGATTTCCTCGGACTCTCCGTCCGGCACGGTTTTATGGCTCTGGGGCCGTCGCTGGCATATCCGCAGGAGCAGGTCGTAAACCTCCCCTGGATACGTTCCGCCACTTCATGCTCTTAACGAACACTTGCAGAATACACCGGTCCCGGTATATTCCACAGAGCCTGTTGGCCAATGGCGCATACCCCGCGGCGTATCGCGGACGGTGACTTCAGGATATGCCTGCTAGGTCGTGGGTCAGATAGCCTGCTACAGGCAAATTATAGCAGCCATGCCACGGCTACTCCCCTGCTCATAACTGTCATAAATACGGTTACGAGCGGACCAGGGTGGTAGCTCACCTAATTGCTAATTTCTTTGCTATTGTTTCTTTCATCTCGCAAATGCATGATTTATTGCACTGAAAGTCTCCGCAAAGTAACGCCTAGTTCGTTCATGTTCCGATCTCGAGTATGTCGTCTTTGTAAGTGGTAATATTACTGCGATTGATATTGCTTTTATAGGAACGACTCTTCAATCGACGACATTGACGACATTCATTGGAACACTGTGGAACTTAGTGAGTAGATTTTGTGTGCATTACCTACCATACCATATCACTATATGCCGTATGTTATATAATATGTTATGTTATATATTATATATGGTTCAGGGCCCCGTAGACTATGCAGTTGTTCAATGTATTTCATGTCAAGGAGGTCAGCCTGGACCGCCAGGACCACCTGGTTTTATAGGATACCCTGGAGAGGAGGACCTCAAGGAGAGAATGGCTACATGATGCTGCCTACGGCAGGACTACCTGGTCCGCCTGGACCGATTGGAGATCCCGGAGAACCGGGTATGTATGGAAATCCTGGGAGAGACGGCAGATGGGACTAAAGCGACCACTAGGGGAGATATTACATTTATTATATAATATTATATTATATATTATTTTCGTCAACGATCTGTCATTCAATTCTCATTCAAGAATGGAGTATTTGGTTTACCCGGTTTTCACGCATTGTTCACTTGTCCAGATTGTCGATTGCAATGGAGTCCAAGAAACCGAGACTCGAGGAGAGGCAGCAGCTGGGAGCTAATGAGAAGTTAACCCTTATCGACGTCGTGCACAGTTTCCCGGAGATATGGGACGAGTCTCACGTCTCGTTCAATCTCGTTCAACTGGACTTGTAAGTAAAGAATAACAGTTCCATTTTTCAGTCCTCAATGATCTAGCGGAGGCGTTGAAAGAACACGATAAGATGGACCGCTTCGAGATCGTTGGTGCGTTCTATAACTTTGTTTTATTAAAATTTCGTGTGCGCAGTTACATTTATGTGTCTATATTTCCAGGTATGGGAGTGGCTGCGAAGCTACGCAACATCTCCGAACTCGATAGAGTCGTCGGTGAACAATGGATGCTCAAGATGACCGAGTTCGAGCTAGAACTGTCAAGGGACATTTACGAAATGAGCGCGAGTAGCGTTCGTGAGTAAAGACTCTCAGCGGTTGCTGTTGACTATTCTTGCAATTTTGTGTTGTATGTGCTACAATGAATAACCGTGTGGTACAATGAATGTGATGCGGTTTATTGTTTAATGTGCAACAAAATCGGAACAATAGGGCATCATTTCAGTCCATCTCGGTGTGCAAAGTACTTCACCATTCGCATTCGTTGAATTTGAGCTTCAGTCCTGGATTGAGCCCTTGATACCGGTTCTCGGATTAATTGCGGTACTGGTGCATAACGCTGCAGTAGCTGGCTCGAAGGTATCCGATCAACCAGGAGGTTGTGTAACACCTGGAATTGTGAAAAGCATAAATTTGGAAAACGGCGCAAATATAGATGTAGGTGATGGCGGTTAAGCTCACCAGAGCAACAGCAACAGTTAGTTTGCAATTATCTTCTGTAGCTATGAGTGAACGCTGGAATACCCGAAATCGTGCGCATATTATACCGAAAACGCTTTTAATGATGCGTCGAGAACTAAAAGGTGTAGGCTAAAAGGCTATAAGGCTGTATGTATGGGACAAATAAAAGCAACTAACGAGCTAAAGCATTCGTTGAGTTGCGCTTTCAATACGTCATTGGCCACCTCCGCCTGTCTGAACGGCCTCTGCATCCACGTTGTTTGCGCGAATCCTCCATCGGGGGGGGGGGGGGGGATGGGCCTATTCGCAGCCCTTTTCTGTTTACTAAGAAATACATAGTTCTCAGTTCTCTGCTGCCATATGTTTAATCCACTGAGCCATACAATAGTTCTCGTCTTGCAGTCGTTTTAAAGGGCTCCATTATGGCAGGAACTCGAACCATTGTGTCGTTTCCGATAGAGCTTACGCATTAAGCCACCTTTTTTCTTTTGAGTTTATTACTATGTTTACACTCCTCCCTGCGTTCTCTACACTCGGAATCATGGATATTGGATCTGTCGATAAGGCCTCTCCCATTACACCGACAGTTAACAGTGGCGATTGAACGGTTGAAATCGAATGCCACGTCCCTGCTCATGTGAAAACAACCGTCGAGTCATTGTTGCTGAAGAGAAGATGGATTTTCTGATGATTGGAAATGAGAAATTGACGACACACGCATTCTTCTTACACTGTTGACACATTTGTTAAAAGAAAGGAGCTGCGCAAAGGGCTCTTGCGATGATAAAGATATGACCTGTTCCACCGGTGTGTACGGTGCTGCTCGTGAATCTCGTTAGGCCCTGGTATCTGTGTGACTCTTAACTACAACTGCATTCAAATCGCCTTTGATTATCAAGGCATCTTGAGTCGTCCACCTAGTACTTTCTGAACGGACAAACCTCGCTTCGTTGGAACTCTACCTGTTTCATGTGGTTCTGCCTTTGATCTTTTTCAGAAACACTGCCATCAGCGTGGCAGTGTTTCTGGCGGTGGCGATGTCCGTTCCTCCACGTGGTGCCACTGGAAACTGTTCGCTCTGCGAGCTAAGCCGATCACGGACATTCGATTGCAGGCGACAGGCCCTTGTGACAGGCCGGCCTACGAAGACCCATGTCACATCACATGGTTGATGACGTTACATGAGTATCGAGATAGTGCTACGGCGTCCGCGGGAGCCGACGCGCACTCGCAAAGCCCGGCGAGTGTGGAAAGTATGCGAGGGTCCCTGATGCGAGGACGGCATCGGGGGGCAACTGAGTTAGTCCGAAAGTCCCGTAACGTAAGCAGGACCCGCGTGGCTACGCTGAATGTGGGTACGTTGACGGGCCGCTCGTGCGAGTTGGTTGAAGCACTGGAGCGTAGAAGAGTTGATTTCTGTGCGGTGCAGGAGACGAGGTGGTCCTGCCGCAAGTCAAGGGACATAGGACGAGGCTTCAAGGCCGTTCTATGTGGAAGTCCCAGGACCACCAGTGGTGTCGGAATAATCGTCTCCGAACGATTTCGTGACTCGATTGTAAGCGTCGAGCGCTTTGACGATCGATTGATGAAGATCGTTGTCGCCGCGAAGGAGCGACTCTATCACTTCTTCTCTGCGTATGCTCCGCAGACTGGCTGCTCGGATCAAGCCAAGGAAGAGTTTTGGAGCCTGCTTGATGAGAAGACAGCAGAGGTACCGTCGAAAGATGTCATCATAGTCGCTGGTGACCTCAACGGGCACGTCGGCGCGACGAAAGACGGGTACAGCTGTCATGGTGGGTTCGGATACGGGTCGCGTAACGCAGATGGTGAGCGTATCCTTGAATATGCGGAATCGCACAACCTCACCATAGTGAACACCGTATTTCGCAAACGCGATTCCCACCTCATCTCGTTCTGTAGTGGGAACACCAGGACTCAGATAGACTTTGTCCTTGTGAAGGATCGAGACCGAAGTCTTGTCACAGACGCGAAGGTCGTGCCGTATGAGACGGTCGCCCCACAGCATCGACCGCTGATCTGTACTTTAAAGATCGCCCCTCCGAGGCCGAAGCAGGTCGAGCGATGCGGTGCACCAAGAATCAAGTGGTGGCGAATGAAAGAGAAGGAAGCAGCTGTGATTTCTCGCGTGCGGTTACCGACAGTGACAACTGTCGACGAAACTTGGGAGAAGGCCACCGACGCGATTCGTCACGCTGCGCGGTCGGAGCTCGGCATCACGAAGCCTGGACGACGGAAGGTCGACAAGCAGGCCTGGCTGTGGACAGATGACGTGAAAGCCAAAGTTCGAGAGAAGAAGACGCTATATCACGTGTTTCTCGGCGAAAAGACAGCCGATAACTGGCGGAAGTATCAAGAAGCGAAGAAAGCTGCAAAGAAGGCAGTGGCTGTTGCAAAAGCCACTCATTATGGAGATGTCAACGAGAAGCTCGAGTCGCGCGATGGTGAGCGGTATCTGTACCGACTCGCAAAGAATCGCCATCGCCAGACCGAGGACGTCGAGAAGTTCTTCGGCATCAATGATGAGAACGGCCATCTTCTTATGGACCGCAAGAAGGCATTGAAGCGATGGCGCGATTACTTTGAGGAAATCTCTACAGTAGAATTTCCTCATCCAGCCATCCCCTCAACGGCTCCAACCCACGGCCCCGTTCAGAAGATCACCGTGGAGGAGATTGAAGCGGCTTTGAAGAAGATGAGGCCAGGCAAAGCGACTGGGCCCGACGACGTGGCAGCAGAACTGTGGAAGTCGAAGTTTTGGTACCCTGCTGAGTGGTTGGCGAAGTTCTTTAATCAGGTTGTGGCAGAGAAGAAAGTGCCTGAGTGTTGGCGCCAAAGTACGACGATTCCGATTTGGAAGAAGAAGGGCAGTCCTGCAGACTGCTCCAATTACCGTCCGATTCGCTTGCTTTCGCACAGCATGAAGATCTTTGAGCGAATTATCGACGGACGAATTCGTGACATCGTCCAGCTGTCCAGCAATCAGTGCGGCTTCGTGGCTGGCTGTGGCACCATTGATGCCATTCACGCCGCCCGACTCCTGATAGAGAAGCACCGCGAGAAACAGAAGTCCGTGCATATCGCCTTTCTCGACTTAGAAAAGGCCTTTGACCGCGTACCGCGTGAAGTGATATGGTACGCCTTGCGACATCATGGAGTTCCTGAAGAGCTCATAGAGTGGGTGCGAATTCTCTACTCTTGTCCAAAGAGTCGAGTTCAAGCTGCAGCTGGAACCTCGATGGAGTTTCCCATCTCTGTCGGGGTACATCAGGGTTCTGCGCTTTCCCCACTCCTCTTTGTTGTCGTCATGGATGCCATCACTCGAGATCTTCAGAACCCCGTCCCTTGGACGTTGCTTTATGCTGATGATGTAATGCTCGCTAGCGAAGATAAAGATGAACTCGAGCGAGAGGTGCAAGCTTGGTGTGATCGCTTGGAGCGGTTTGGACTCAAATTGAACGTGAAGAAGACCTAATATCTAACGACGGATGTTACTGAGTCCAGCTCCATCAAGGTTAACGGCATCGAGCTCCCACGCACTTCGGTCTTTAAGTACCTGGGATCAGCAGTCACGTCTGACGGCAAACTGATGATTGAAGTGAATTCACGCGTGAGTGCAGCTTGGTCCAAGTGGCGCTCGTTGACTGGGGTGCTCTGCGATAGGAAGATACCGGAGCGCTTGAAGTCGAAGATATACAGAGCAGTCGTCCGGCCAGTAGCGATGTACGGCGCTGAGTGTTGGCCTGCGACCAGGGAAGTTGAAACGCGCCTCAGCGTCATGGAGACGAAGATGCTGCGCTGGACGGCTGGAGTCACGCGCATGGACCGCATTCGAAACGATGCTATTCGGCAGAAGTTCGGTGTCGCGCCGATAGCCGACAAGATGCGCGAAGCTCGCTTGCGATGGTACGGCCACGTTCTGCGTGGAAAGGAAGACAGCGTCCGCAAGATAGGCCTTAACTTCGAGGTAATTGGAAAGCGGCCTAGAGGGCGCCCGAAGCAGCGCTGGGCTGATACGTTACATGCGGACTTGAAGATTACTGGTGTTTACCCTGATCTAGCGCTGGATCGGGAAAGGTGGCGTCATAACACCAGAATAGCGGACCCCGCTACGATGCGGGACAAACGCTGAAGAAGAAGAAGAAGAAGAAGAAGAAGAAGAAGACTGCCATCAGCGTGCTCGGAAAGACTCGTCCTTTCAAGGTACCGTAATTCGCCGCCCTTCACCTATAATAAATTTGAAAATGGCGTGAAATACCCAATCCCATTTCACATTCAAATAGCTGGTGATTTCATATCTTGTTCGTGGACCTAGCACGTAAAGTGATTTCTTTTCCTCAATCCTTGGTTCTATTATGATTGTTGTTGTTTTTAACAGCTTTCTTTATTTATGCGTAACCTTCGGTTTTCTGCTCCTTTCCGTTACTTGTCACATGAGGCCTTAGGCCTCGTACATGCTTCCCGTCGTTGAGTTTTGCAGAGCTACGCGAAAGGATGTGGAGTTCTGAGCGCAACGCTCATCGCTCTGCAAGGGAGCGCAGCGACAATCCGCCCGGGACCAGCGCTAAACACCGCGCGCCGCGCTTAAGTATGTAATACCAGCGATGAGGGCGGGAACGCGCATGCCGGTCGTCACTGTTGGTCGCCGCGGCGAAGTTTCCTCCGACTATTCAGCTGCGCGCGGCGAAATGGCCATGAATTGAGGCCGCGATGGCATCGCAGCGATGGCAGTATGCCTCCGGCCTTAAACACGTATAATAAATGAGTAATGAGAACTCCGTTTTACACGGCAACAAACTTGGTGTTCCGGACCAGCTAGTGAAGTGAGTGGGTGTCTACGATGGTAGAACTTTGCTCTTGCGCAGCTACTTGGAAAATATAACCTTTTCACCTTGCCGTTAGCGTTCAAAAAGGCTCTGCACTATCGTCTTCCTAGCCATAGATGCCGCCATGAGAGGTCTTGAGAGATCTTGATCTTGATATGAGGGAGCGACATTTTGAATGCACTTATTTTATTTATTTATTTATTTAGTAAACAGCAGAAAGTATGCCATACTGTAAAGTAACCAAATGAAGCATGTTGCTAAAGCAGAAGAGTTAGAAAATGCAGAAAAAACAACAATAAGAGCAATAGTAGTAAAGACCAGATTAATCGCAATAAAGAGCAGCTATGCTAGAGAAAAAAGATCGAGAGATATTCCTAATCTAATGGTTGCTGCGCGCATACGTGGCTAATGGAATTGATTTTATCCATACTATTTGGCCATGGTACCATCATTCCATTTCAGGTTTAATAAGTCACTGCTGGAGCTTCGAGACACGGGTATGCCAACTACCCTCGTGGAACCAGCAGATAGGGCAAAAGTGAGAACCTCCATTAGACTAGCGTACACTAAAGCAGTGGCCAGAGGGCGATATTCTCTACAAAAATTTTGCAGATGAATGAGTTTCTGGAAGCTGCCATCAATGATCTGGTCCAAACGATGGGAGGAAATATGTAGGAAAAAAATCAAGGCAGAGTTAGCAGAACGAAGTAATTCAGCGCAATGGGAGCAGAAACAAAGCCGTCGAAAGTAAATGCCAAGTAAACACTAACAATAAGCTCAAGGAGCTAAACAATAAACATCCTACTATTTATAAGCGAGAACGACGTTTGTCTGTGTGTGTTTGTTTGCACAGAAGTGCTGGACGAGTGTGTTGGGAAGTGTGGGGATGGGGGTGGGGGGGGGGGGGGGGGGTTGTAGTTGTGCAACGTGCCTGGCCACTCAGTAGACGTGCCGAACACGTCGCCAAACGCACCTGGGGATGCGGCGCTGAAGGAGTGTTGGGGCAAAGGCTGGGGACGGAGGGGGGAGGGGGAGGGGTTGTAGTTGTGCAACGTGCCTGGTTGGCGACTCACTAGACGTTTCGAACAAGTTGCCCAACGTGCATGGCGATTCAGTAGACATGCCGAACACCTTGCCAAACGCGCGTGGAGATGCGGCGCGGGAAGAGTGTGTTGAAGGAAACCTTGGGACGGAGGGGGAGGGGGTTGTAGTTGTGCAACGTGCCTGGCGACTCTGTAGACGTACAGAACACTATTCGAACGTCTACTGAGTCGCCAGGCACGTTGCACAACTACAACCCCCCTCCCCGTCTACTCATTATTTCTTCGCTCAAATTTGTAGGCTGAGGTGCAAACAGTTTACATTGTAGATCCTATCTTAAGCGAGAACCGACGTTTGTTCGTATGCCTTTGTGTTTGTTTGTCTGAATAGGAGTCCTGGAAGAGTGTGTTGAGGGAAGTGAGGGAGTGGGGGGGGGGGGGGGGGTTGTAGTTGCGCAACCTGCCTGGTGACTCTGTAAACGTACAGAACAGTAGTCGAACGTCTACTGAGTCGCCAGGCACGTTGCACAACTACAACCCCCTCCCCGTCTACTCATTATTCCTTCGTTCAAATTTGTAGGCTGAGGTGCAAACAGTTTACATTGTAGATCCTATCTTAAGCGAGAACCGACGTTTGTTCGTATGCCCGTGTTTGTTTGTCTGTATAGGAGTCCTGAAAGAGTGTGTTGAAGGAAAGTGAGGGGGTGGGCGGGGGTTGTAGTTGTGCAACGTGCCTGGCAACTCAGTAGATGTGCCGAACACGTTGACCAACGTGAGAACGCCTATGATAAACTTACGGAAGTGAAAAACGCATTCATGAAAAAGTACGCATGATTTTATGTTTCACAAAAATTGGTTTGGCACTGACAGCGCGACCCGCTGCCTGCGTGAGCGGCAGTCTACCAAAGGACTTTCCTTGGGTTAGTGATATTGCAAGGTCGCGCAAAGCGCGCAAGTGCGAGAGACGCCGTTAGGCGTGTCGGAGCATTGGTTGAATAAATAGGAAAGAACGGTGGTCGAGCAAGCTGGGCTGAAGGAGGTACACCGTACATCCATCCAAACGACATAAACTGGAAACACCATGAAAACCGTATAATGTGGTTGAAACGTTCCCACACGCAAGCCTGAAACTATTTTTTAGGCACTCTTATTCTAGAAGTTGTGATAAATCAAGGTTCTCCAATTTCTTCTTACAAACAATTTCTCGGATTGCAAAACGTCAGTTGGTAAGAGTTCCATCCACCGTGCGACCCTGAAGAATAGAAAGTTTAAAAAGTTAAACTTAAAATTTAAAGAATAAAAGGTTTAAAAAGTTACTTAATAAAAGTTAAACAGCTTGCAACTATTATTCTTAATACGCACATAATGCAGATTAAAACCAGCTGTACGAATGCCTCAAGGACTAGGAACTCCTTTACGTAATATTCGGAAGCAGAAAACTAGGTCTGCAGCTACTCTTCTAAAACGAAAGCTTTTTAGCCACAGTGCTTTTAAGCGTTGGCAGTAATCAGGTATGCGAGCAGCGCTATCATTTTTGGGAGCTCGATAAAACACCATTTTAGTGAAAGTCTTCTGCACTTCTTCGAGCTGTAGGATCTGCATCTTCTTGGACGGGTTCCACGCTTGTGAGCATTATTCAAGGCGTGGAAATAGGCAGGTTTTATATAAACATCTAAGAAGCAGTGGATCTTCAGTATGGATATTACGGAAAAGTGAAAAAACAGCGTATGCCTTTTTCACCGCATGACTAATGTGCTTCGAAAAAGATATCAATCATCACGCCAGCTACGGAAATGCTCTTTAAAACTAGCCATCTATGCTGTAATCTCTTGCAGCTCCTTTTCCAATGTGTATAACAAATCATTTATCAATATTCGTCATAGTCAAATTCCAGGATGAGGCATAGTCGTATAATTTTGCAATTGATCTCTCGAGATCGGAGCAGACTTCAGCATTGTCATCATTATATGTAGATCCTGTAAATTTTTATGTCGTTAGTAAAAATCTTCACTTTAACAAACTGAGAAGTAGAAAGAAATTGGACACTTCCATTGCATAAAGTAGGAACAGCAAAGGTGACAGGATCCTACCTTGTGGGACACCGCTAGTACAACTAAGGCGTTGTGAGAATTCATTACCAACAGTCATAAGCCTGTCAATAAACTATGAAGTGAACCAATTTAATAACTGACCATTAATTACTATCAGATGAAGTGTATCGATCAGCTTGGCGTATTTCACTTTGTCAAAAGCCTTCAAAAGATCATGATAAACAAGATCGACTGCCATTCTTTGATTGAGTGCCAATTTTTAATCAAATATGGTATCAACCACATTTGTGGTTGTAGAAAGTCCTACAAGAAAGGTTGTTCGGGAGGAATAACGTAGAATTTTCAACCCACGATAGAAGTTTATTCCTTATAATCTTTTCCATCACCTTAATCGGTAACGCACATGGGATGGTACTGATGATGAAACACCAAATGAGCGTCAGGACTCTGGAATTGCCGTAACTAGTACTTCTTTCCAAGCATCTAACACTTCACAAAACATCATGGAAACATTGAAGACGAACGCCACTTTCCCTTCTTCATGCTTTACCGCACCCTCAGCACAATGTTTATCAACGGTTTGTTTGCTAGCCTTCTGCAGGCTAATCACATGTGGGGGTGGTGTTCATTCCATACCATGAGCAACGTCCCTCCGGTGCCTCCGCCACCAGCTCCGAGATTTCCGAAGGATCCGCTCTACGTTGTAATAGAGTACTACTTGAAGACAAAAAGTCGACGTACTTTGATAGCCATCGCCGCCAGTGTTGCTGCTGTAACGTTTGGCACTGCTTTCCTTGTCGTGCGATACCGTAATGTGAGTTTTTTCTGAAACCTGAAAGATTGTTTGGGATTAGCGTAATTCGTCATTGAGCTCTTCACGTGCGGTGAAGCAAACGTGTTACCTAACGACATAGTAGATCGACGAAAGCGAGACCGATAACTTTGAAAAATCGTTTGGTTTGCCTCACCCTTTATGAACTTTACCTCCTTAACTTGTGTGTCATCGTATTTATCTAGGAGAGACTAAGGTGCAGGGCTTATCATAGGGGTCCACCTGATGCTCTCGTGAGGACCATGGTAGTAGTAAAAAAAACATGGAAAATGTTATGTTACAGGCTATGCCCGCCTCATGCCTAGTCCTTATAAGCCGCCGAGTGGATGCCTGAAACTGCATTCCTAGCTGAGGGAAAAAATATGGAAAACACGGCAGAATAAAACAAAATCTGGAGCAAACTCAAACAGCCGTGCTACCGCACAGTCAAGCAATAAACGCGCACTTGTCTGGATCAGGAAATACGGCAGCGACAAGAGGTACACCCGCCCCTGTTGGGGTGCGTGACGTCAGGAGGTACAGCCGCTGTTCTATGGACCGGAAACTTTTGTTTTGCGTGTCAATGTTTAGTAAGGCAACCGTTAGAATTTCGTTGAAGCCTAGGGGGTTGGTGGTGGGTGAGCAAGGAGGATGAGAGGAAAATTGCAGGCTCCCCGAGGGGTGCTGGTGTACCTCCTTACCGTCCCCCAGGAAGTACGTGTGGACACGACGTGATAACGGGGAGTGTGTCGATGCGAAAACGTCAGAGAGTTTATCAATTTGAACGAGAGTATCGGGTGGACCTCCTCGAACCTGAACTAGTAGGCCCATATTTCTACACAACGTAATAACTCTGACAGTACAAAGTTTCAGTTGCGATATCTTGGGACACATCGAACGGCATGTCTCGCACCTGCTCCCCCAAATCAATTTAGCACTGTACAATATATCTTAGTCAGAGGGGGGCGTGGGGTGTTTTACCACTCCAACCCCTCAGTTGCTTAGAAGTATGTTTCGGTTACCACCGTTCGCAAGATTAACTACAGTAAAGAACAATAAATTTATCTGATAGAAAAAACAACAAGAAAAGATTAGAATATGAACGAGTTACGAACAACACAACAATAAATAGAAGTAGAAAGTAGGGGCGGCAGGCTGGGTTAAGCTGCCTGGATGGGTGGATGGTCGGGCGTTGGCGTCGTCCTCCCTGACGACTGTCACGAACAAAAAAACAATTCCCGGCATTCCACGATCCTGGACCTGAAACAATACTTCCGCGTCCGACTCTCGATGAATCTTGGCATTTTTGACGCTGTAATCGACGAGTGTTTTCTTCAGCGTGACCAAGATTGGTATAACTCTTTATTACGGCTTACGTTTCGGCGTCGTCGCCTTCTTCAGAGCCCGGAAAAGTCGAAGTCATCTGAGAAACTACCCTCCCAAATGCCATTTCATTTTGCAGAAACCCATCCAAAAGGTTAAGAGACTACGAAAAGGATGCCATAAGAAGTCGAAAACATGGCTAATCTTAGATATGGACAAAAGTCGTAAACCGTCACCCTGGCTGGACGAAAGATGGGTGAATGAGCTTAGAGCCCTTGGAACCACCCGCCCTAGGGACCTAGCGGGTCATGACCCAGAGGTCAAAACCGCAGAGGGCGATGTACGGCGCCAGCTCTAGGGTCACAACCAAGCACTCGTCCTTCCTATTGATTTTGGGGGACCTCGCCGCAATGTACAGCGCTTCGAGAGTTCGGCGAGCCGAAATCTCATCTTCACGCGCAAGGATTTTGACCTCCACGTCGACGCAGTTGTTCGCGTGCAGCCGCACCTGTGCTCGCCCGAGGGAGTGGAGATATGGGAGCTGCGCAGTCCGTCCAAGTACTCCTTGATCCTTACGCACAGGGTTCTATCGCCACTCTTAGGGCTGCAACATTTGTCTACTCTTTTTGTGCGACCATAGTGTTTCTTCATGGCTTCACGGTGTTTCTCGGTGCGCTCATTGACTTCGTCACGCATAAGCTTCATACCACGGACCAGCTCTTCCCTATAGTCATCAATGTCAATGTGGCTCAACATGACCCTTTGCTCTGTGCCGTCAATCCCTGCAATCACAAGGCCAAACGCATGCAATAAAAAGAATGGGCTTTCATCAGTAGCGGTATGTGGTGTTGCATTGTAGGCATACACATACGGATAAATAAATAAATAAATAAATAAATAAATACACCGCGTTTGGCAAGAGCAAATTTCATTAGTCTGGGAATTCAATCTTTTCTTCAAGATCCTCTGCAGTGTGCCTATAGCGCGCTCGGCTAGTCCATTCTCACGGGGATTGTAACCTTTAGTTGTCGTGTGGTTATTCCTGACAAGTTTGTAAGCTCCTCAACCATTCTGTTCAAGAACTCTGTTCCTTGATCTGTATACAACTGCTTTGGCCACCGACCGCCTTCACAAATCTATCTTTGAAAGACCATGTGCGTGATGGTCTCCGCAGTCTTATCCTTGATTGCGTAAGCTCCAAGCCACTTAGTGAAGTGATCCACAAGGACAAGCACATATGTATTTGTTTCCGTTAGCGCTCCTTTCCTTTTCTAGTATGCCTGCGCAAACACATTCGAATGGCTTGCTTGCTACAGATGGTTTTAGTGGAGAGGTATTCGACGCTTAGGATTAGACAGCAGGCATTTTCTGCAGCCGCAAACCCACATGGCAACGTCCTTCTCCATAGCTGGCCAGAATACTCTCCTTTATAAGATTCTACGAATTTTTCTAGCGGAGATGTGTCCAGCTAAGCACCCGCTGTGTGCTTCCTGGAATATAAGCTTTCGCTTCGATTCTGGTACCACCGGCACTGTAGTTCCATCCTCGCGAAAATATTCTAGATCTCCATCTTCTCCCACAAAATCAGCTACTTTCATCTTTTTGCATCATCCTGGTAGTCTGATTTCTTTATCCAACCTTCCTTCTTTCAACCATTGTATAACAATTTTGAACTTCTCATCTTCTTCGAGCTCCTTTATCAATTCCGATACTTGTTCCTCTATCACCTCACACACAACCTTGTCTTCGCCGGGGTTTACCGTATCCTCGTCTCTTCCTGTTGTTGGGATACCTCGCAAAAGGGCATCGGCAACAACATTTGCTTTCCCCTTCACGTGCTCGATGGTAAGTTTGTTGAACTTCCAATGCCAATCTGAGTACTGTTGCGGACACATAGCTTCTTCTAAACAACGCTGTCAATTGCAGGTGGCCTGTTTTGACCACTACTTGCATTCCATATACAAGGTAATGGAACTTTTTGAGCGCGAAAACTATAGCAAGCGCTTCTAAATCCATCACATGGTTATTCCCTTCTGCCCTTGTGTGCAATCCTAGTTGGTGGTGGCCACTTTTAAACGACTTCATAAGGACTGAATGTGTTCAATATTACACTATATTGAAAACACTCACTCCATAGATGATAACTACATCATAGAAAGCAAAGCAAAACTCACAAAACACAGAAACTATTTTTAAAAATTAGCTACATCAAGAGGTTCACAAATTATTGTTTCGTGAACTTGATTGTCGTGTCCGTAGCCACGGACTGATGCAGTAATCAAACCATTGATTCACTGACAAGTTTTGACAGGTCTTGACAGAAATTTTGGCGGCAACTTAGAAGTGTGCGTCTGCGTGAGAGCTATTCGTTTCACAGCGCTCGCGTCGAGCGGTTGGCGCAGGAGAGCATCTTCGTTTCCATTCTTGCGCTTTTACTTTCTGGCGCAATTAGGGTCGGGGAGGAGGGTGGGGAAGAGGGGTATGACCATGTTGTACGGCCCTGTACTTTTTGAAATCGTTTTTTTTTTTGCAGCAAAGGCGTGTTCCACCCCCACGGTGAACTGAACTGGGCCATTTCTGATGCAACTGGACATGCGCATGACTTCATACCACAGCGTACAACTCTGAGTAGGTGGTGACCCCCCCCACCCCTTCGACCCTATTCGCGCCTACTTTCTTTTGCTTCAAGGTTTGGAGTTCAGTATGTATAGTATGCGCTAAAAGAGTTGATTTTATTTAATTTTATTTATTTGAGTCGATGACTTCTTACTGAAATCCAAACCTTGAACTCATTGTTGCTAGTAGTTATTGCGTCTCGTCTCAATGTTTTATTAGATCAGATCTACATTAGTTGGGAGCCGCTCCCCCTCCCAACTAGGATCTTGGAAACTTCTACTAACTGGACAGCCAGGTTGGTGTAGTTTATGTAATTACACGTATTTGTATACGTTAGTAGCTCTTTATTGCATTTTGTTATGTAAAAAAAATGATTTGAAAGTGGCCACCACCAACTAGGATTGCACCTGCCCTTGACAGTTTCTTTGAAGCAAAGAAAATAGGGCGAAGGAATTTGTCTTGACCCTCTTGTGAGAGTACGGAACCTATGCCCAGGTAGGATGCGTCCGTACAAATCGCAAACGGTCACTGACCAGTCCTAGCTTCATCCATATCTGGCTCACTCAGAAAAAGGGCCGTAATTAGACGCCTTGAGTTTATCGAATGCATCGTTATACTCATTTTCCCACTTCCAAGGCACGTTTTCACCAGTCAGAAAGCGGCTGAGCAATCTTCGAGAAACTTAGCAAAAATTTCACTAAGGGCTACACATTCCCAGGAAAGTGCGCAGCTCTGCAACTTCGTACGGTCTTGGGTAGTTCTTTATCATTTCGGCCTTTTCAGGATCAGCATAAACTCCATCTCCAGTTATCTGCTGCCCAAAAAATACTTTCTCACTGAACAGGACGCACTTCTGCGGTTTCGGCTTGAGATTGGAATTTTTAATTGCTTCGAACACCATCTTAAGGACTTCCAGATGTCGTTCTCTGTTTTCAGTTGCTGCCGGAATGTCGTCTACATAGACGAAAGCCTCTGTGCCTTTTATGCTTTTAGTTACTGTATCCATAAGTCTTTGGAATCTTGGTGGCGATGCACACATCCAAAAGGTAGCTCTCTGAACTGGAAAAGTCCTTCCGAAGTTGTGAATGCGCTCTTCTTCTTCGCATCCATCGACATAAAAATTTGCCAGTACCCAGAGGCCATATCTAAAGCACTGAAATACTGCTTGTCCTTCAACGTCTACAAAATGATGTAAATCTTGGAAAACGGTAGGCGTTCCGCTTGGTATGTTTATTTAGTTCCTTATATTCGATACATAACCTAAGAGAACCATCCTTTTTCATTACCATTAGTATAGGTGACGCCCAATCTGACGATGACTCCTCAATAATCCCTCTATCAAGCAGCTCTTTTAACATCTTCTTAAACTCAGATTGCGCTCCCAGCGGCACTGGAGGCATGCGCTGCCGTATGGGCGGTGTGTCTCCTGTGTCTACCTTATGAATGACCAAATTTGTTGCGTGAGTTCCTTATCTTAAACAGCAAACTCTGAGTTATAACGCTCTATCTATTAGTACCGCATTTCCAGAAATTCCCAACACCCAGTGCGGTTCCGTTTCAAAAGCTCCTTGAGCAGCTCTAACCCTTCCTCCGACTTCAGCGCGGGCCTACCTAATGTTAGCATCTCGGTTGCTACATCTTTTGTTACCACACGGGAGTATTCCACGTCTTGTTACCGTTTGCCAACTTCCCGTCCTGCCTTCAAGACTAGGGGTTCCGTGGCAATGTTCCAAAGCAGCAGTCTCGCAACTCCGTTCTCGTCCACAGGACATATTCCCGACTGTAGCGTTTCTACCTTAGAATTCAGCGGTCTCTCTTTGTTGTCCTTTTCAGAGCCTCCGGTTATTGCAATCCACTTCATCTCCCCTGATGCAATAAAATTACGCTTACACACCAATACCTTGATAGACGAAATGGTGGACTCTGTGGACTTCGACGTCCTTGCTAGGTCCTTGACTTGCCCACTCATGCTCACCTAGGTCGACAAACCAGTACATGCCCTAGTTCTTTCAGAGCATTTGTGGCCGGCAGCAAAGCTCGCCGTGGCTGTTCTGCTACATGCATTTTTATCATCACCGCTTCATCATCAATTCCACCGACCGGTAGTTCTACAAGAGTCGTGAATGACATCCGATTATCTGTCCGCACTGTTCAACACTTGCATCGTCTCTTATACCTCAACAGCGCCGGTGCCGACTTCTTCGCACATCTTACAATCCTTTGCCTTATGACCTTTTTTTGCAAATGTAGCACCTTTGCTGACCATCTGTGGATGGAATGTGAGGTTCATATTGTTCTGTGCGCTCTGTACGTCGTGCTAAACTATCTCCTTCAACTTCACCACATTCCTTTTCGGGTGTCCATTCCTTCTCTTTCTACTGGTACTCTAAAGGATCGTCTATTTCCAGGCTGAGGCTTCACATAAATTTCGCTCGCAGGTATTTTGTGTTCTCCATTGTTAGCCTCCTTTTCTCAGCGCACATTGCGGCATCTTTTGATCTGTCATAAGCATTTCTTCCACAATTTTTTGTGGCCTCTCAGAAATAGCACGACTTGGGCTAATGAACTATCTGTTCGAAGAGATGCTGCAATCTGGTTGTGCTCAATGCGCTCTCGTTCAGCTCAGGGTATGCCATGGCTGACAATCTCTCAAGCTGAACATAGTACTCTGCTACCGATTGTCCTTCTGCCTTTTCCAACCTTCTTAAATGTCCTAGTGCAATTGCTTTACTCCTTTGAGCTTTCACTTTATTGCTTCGGTCAAGGCTCCCACTAAACCTTCGAAAGGACCATGCCTCATTTCGCGAGAGAGCGCTTCGTGCTGAGTCCTTGCGTTCCCGACGAGTTTTGACTTTAGCAAGGCCTTCTATTCTACATTAGACCATTCCTTGTAGGATACTCCAATGGGAACGCCTCCGTAAAACTATCCCAGGAATAGTCCTTATGTTTACTGGAATGCACTCGGACATCTAGGGCGCTTCACTCCACAAGTATGCATTGACATCATTACTTGTAAGCAAAGAGGACCTACAGCTGCTATGCTGGTTCATGCGCGCACTCACTCAGATACCATTCTCACTCACTTCGCCTTCACTTGACAAACTTGAGGACCTACCTAGCCTGCTCTGCGTCCTCCCTGAGCATCGACTGGATCCGCTCAAGTGCGAGTCCGTCGGTTTCCGCGGCATGCTTTGCCCAGCCTGGAACACCGACCGGTGAGCACATACTTCCGCGCTCAACTTTTTCAGCTTATCCAGGTCGACTCTGGGCTTCCTACTTCTCTCACCAGTCCTACCTGGAATGTTATCCATTACGCCTTCACGGCTTGACCCTTGCTTCCTCGATTTCAGTATGTCGAGCTATTTCCACGCCATCCATCGGACGCTGCAATGTCAAGATTTCTGCATCCTTCTCCGCTATCTGTGTCATTCTCTTCTTTGCCCGCTTACAGTTTTCTACAACGGACTCTCGCTCCCAGCCGGTGCACCTCTCAACTTCGACAGGTATTGCTGCCTTAACAGCTAGCTCCTCCAGCGTTTCTATAAGATCACTTTGCCTGCAGCAACCTAATGAGCTCATGAGTCTCCTAAAACCCACTTTCTCTTCTCTGCTTTTCACGCATGCTTGGATCAGCCTATTCATGTGGCTTCCCCAGCGCTGTTCGTAGCACCAACTCGGAGCCATCGCGTTTAGCGTCACCCCTGCGCTAGTGCTTCGCAATCTCAGCTCCTACCAGTATCTCACCCTTTTTCAAATCTCTGAGTATATGGTTACATACCTTGAGCTCCTCAAGCTCGTCTTGCGGATTCCCGAACTCATCTCCGCTTTCGACCGGCAATGAGCATCACCTGACATACCGTTTTCCTTCCTGGAGTTGCCACCTGCAATATGGCATTCTCTTCGTGCTCCGTGCGAAGACGACACCGACTCAGCCATTCACGAGGCGGTCAGTCTCTGCTGTGCCAAGTCCCTTCTCTTTGTGGCGATTGATAGCTCCACACAACCCTCACAAAGAAAATATGGACAGAGTTTATCCACACGAAGATGGTTTCGCGATCGATCCCACAACACTGGTCTCAATAAGCCACACAGGGACCCCTCGCTTATTAGCAGTGCGACGACGGTCTGAGCCACTCAAGGTGTGTACCGAGGAGCTCGTTCATTGAGGTACAAAAAGACCAATTACCAGCAATAGATAGGCTTGTTGCTGTCCACTGGAGTTCAGAATCTTGAATTTTGCAAACGGCGGATTGACCCCCAAATTGTTTAGAAGCAAGTTTCGGTTACCACCGTTCGCAAGATTAACTAGTAGAGAACAATACATTCATCTGTTAGGAACAACAACGAGAAAAATTAGAATACGGTCGAGTTACGAACAACACAACAATACATGGGAATAGAAAGTAGCGGGCGGAAGGCGGGGTTGAGCTGCCTGGATGGGTGGATGGTCGGGCGTTGGCGTCGTCCTCCCTGACGACTGTTACGAACAAAAAAAACTAATTGCCTGTATTCCACGATCCTGGACCTGAAACGATACTGCCGCGCGAACACGGGCGGTGCGATTCAAAGGACTCATCGCGACTCATCGATTTGACCTAGCAATGGCATGATCGGCTCAACGCGACCCACTTCCAGGGCCTTCCTCATCAGTCGGCCTTCAATGCTTACCACAACTCTCTTGAATTCAGCTACTCTCAAGTGGTAAGATGGCGCTCAAAACTCGTGGCCGGAGAATGTGGTGTCGTGTCGTAGGATGCTGGACGCAACGTTCACCTTAGCACTGCCCTTCCCGACTAGGATGGATTCAGGATTGCGTTTTGCACAGCTTTTCTTCTAAATACAAGTCGAGTGCACCCCCTAAGAATATTGGGCGCAAATAGGGTGGGGGGTGGGTCACCATGTAGGACATCCCTACACAATAGTTTGCTGTACGAAAGCGGATTTTTTTTGCAGCACTCGTGAGTTCTAGCACTACAGTGAGCTGACGTAGGTCATTTCCGATGCACCTAGCATATACATGTCTTCTTACCAAGGCGGAAAGCCAAACCCAACCCTCTGACAAGGAGAGCCTCCAGAGTGGCCGTGAGCTTTTGCGATACAATTTTTACAGGATGTAGGGTCCCGTGTGGGGAATCCAAAACCATAGTTACTTTTTCGGAATGCTCTTCTGTGGTCGAAAAAAAAAAACCGTCTCGACGCGTGAGCGCGCAGCTCATTACGACCTGCTGCCAAACAACGGGATGTGCTCCGTTGGCGTAGTGGTAGCAGGGTCTCCTGTCGGATGCACCGAGCGGGTTTGATGGTTCGGTCCCCGGTGCCGCCACTGTTTTTGCACACATCGGATCGTTATTATTATGCACTTGCGTGATAACAGGAGTCAATTTGTACACGATTAATGCTTGTATTTGAACTTGGCTTTTTTGGGCTTTCGTTTGAGTTACCTCTCAATGGATCGTATTTGCGCTGTGCCACATCAGCAGCGATACCGTAAATGCACACAAACACATAAACTTCACGGGAATAACATAGAACATCGTACGAACTGGATTCCATTCGCACGCATTTGCTCAATTGCAGATTATAAGCCAGACCTACCGGCACTTCCGCGTCCCGGTATTCCGACCATGTCTGGCATACGCTTGGGTGGCGGCTGGATAAGTTGATGATCACCCGGGGCCCTTCTCTACGCCTACCGATTATGCCTTCAACGAAGAAGAAGTAATGATGCCTTGTCAGGGAGAGGAGGATTGTTCGTCCCTAGCGTTTGCAAGATGCTGCTGGTGTGATAAGCGATAATGTTTTTTTTTGTTTTTTTTTATTGTTTCATAGTTCTATATCAGAACTGTTGTTATTATTGTCAGCAATAAAAGCAGTCACTTTATGTGAGCAAAAATTTTTTTTATGTTAGCGATCCAATAGAATGATATAGTGCCAATACGATCCATTGAGAGGTAACTCAAACGAAAGCCTAAAAAGGCTAGGTTCAAATACTAAAAGCATTAATCGTGTACAAATTGACTCCCGTGGTCAAGCAAGCCCATAATAGTAACGATCTGATGTGTGCTAAAACATTGGCGGCACCGGGGAACGAACCATCAAACCCGCTCGGTGCACCCGAGAGGCGACCCTGTTACCACTACGCCAACAGACCACATCGGACCGGGTGACAGCAGGGCGTTATGAGCTGCGCGCTCACGCGTCCAGACGGTTTTTTTTCGACCACAGAAGAGCATTCCGGAAAAAGTAACTATGGTTTTGGACTCCCCACACGGGACCCTGCATCCTGCAAAAATTGCATCGCAAAAGCTCACGGCCACTCTGGAGGCTCTCCTTGTGAGAGTTTCTTTCCTCTAAATCCCATATAGAAACTATTTATAGATTTCTTACCACTGCTCGGTAGCGTTTGGCAAAAACCATGATACAATAATTTCTTCCTTTTAATCCTTTGGCTCGATTTGTGTCCACATGGAACGAATTCTTTACATCAATTATTATCACCTCTTAAAATGTGCCTTTAAAACGAACAGAGAAGCTTGAAATTGGCAAAATTCCGTGCTCAGCGGCTAACCATGCGTCGCTGAGCGCACGCCCACGTTTCGGTGCCGCAGCGTCACATGCGGGTGGCGCGCGACATAGCGCTGGAGCTACGTCCTGGAGCCCACAAGTTACTCTTCAGTGGCTTTTCGGGAAAAGTTCCGCAGTGCCTATCTCTCTCAGTAATTTCCCGAATACGGCTTGAGCAGTATTGGTGTTTGTCGGTGTTCCTCGAATTTGAGTGATGACCTACCAATTCAATGATGGCCGCCATAGTAAACCTCAAACGAACAATCGTGCAGCCTGGACAGGATGTAGAACAGAGAGGACGACATGCAAGCACAGCTACATGCCTTTGTGCTTCTAGCTTCATAATATTTTCCTGAAAAATCAATACAGTAGTGGTACTTTTTCAGAGGCGACGAAAGCAGCTCGAAGACACAGCGCGCAAGAGCACTAGAGCGGAGAAGTCGAGACGTTAGTTATATTAAAGTACTGAGTCATTACAGGATTCGATAGATATCAGAGGATTTTAGGTTCATCTTCGAAGGTGTCCAAATCATCTAAGGTATGCATGTAAGTCAGGCCCATTGCGATTAGAACTGGACGTTGACCGATACTGCCATCTTGACATCGTGCTTCCCTTTGCACAAGCTGATCTTGGCTCCTATTGCATCTTTAAAAGGCGCTCTAGTTTCCACATTATTTGAATTCTAAGAAAAGTGTGAACGTTTAGTAAAATAAAGCAATAGTGGGCAAAACCTGAGTGAAGTGAGAAACGTTTTGACGAGTCTACGTGCAGTCATCCAAACTTGGGATGGTTCAATCCAAACCTAGTATGCACGACTAGGTTTGTGGATGGTGCAGCTTTTATCATATTGATCAAATTTTACTAAAAGCAAACACTGTTTAGTCAAAGGATGAGAAGATTGTGAAGAGCAGACCAAAAACACCAAAGAAGCAGCAGCCGGGTTCTGGTTCCTCATTGTCAGGACCAATTCCACCAAGAAGCTCTCATGGCGAAGTGAATTTGGCGCTACCTCCACCAGCAGAGATGCCTCCACCTCCACCGGAGCCTGATCCAGCGCCACCTCCACCTCCGCCGCCACCACCAGCAGCTCCTGCTTCAGCTCCTGCTCCAGTTCCTGCTCCTGCTCATGCTCATGCTCCCGCTCCTGCACCAGCTGCGCCAAACAGAAACTCCTTGATTCTGCAGCCCAAACCGGAGCCTGCTCCAAGAAAATCTACAAGCAGGATGTCGTCTACATCAGCTGTCGCAGCTGACAAGGGGAAAACAAAGAGCAAGAGTAGCAGCACCTCCAAGGGAGCAAAGACGAAGGACAAACCAGATAAGGCGAAGCCAAAGCCGAGGAAGTAATGCTGCCATGAATCTCATTTCTTAGAATACATGTGTGCTGTGCCATTGGAACAATCGTAGAACTGACACGACGTTTCCGTTTTACTACTTGGAGATTATTCCCCTCACGATAAAGTTTCCACTGGTGTTTTAACACAATGTGAACGCCCATCTGTATCTATCAGTCATAAATAGTCGAATTCCATGAAAGTTGCCTCCACAACATTTCAATGCATTAGATTCTTTATTCGTTCGCGCTATTCGCCCCCAAACTGCGGAAGGAGAACCCTACCTGTAGCACTTCTACTCTTCCTCTTTAGACCTCACCCTAATTAGAGTGGAAGAACTCCTTTCGAATACTATATGGGATAGGATAGTCTACGTCTCTCACAAGGGAAGTCAATGAGTGGAGATTTCCAAAATGACCTATTGAGTGCTGTCGGGGAACTGTCTGAGAAGCATCGCAACGGTTTTCAAATTTTCCGTGGGCATCTGGGTAGGTCAAAAATTACAACAAACTGTAGCTCTTCAGCGCGGGCTGGTAAGCCAAGAGTGAAGCCTTGAATGGCCTTGTAATGAGCAAAAATTAACACACTGAATGTTTGTAGCTTCAATTAGGGTCAGACCATAGCAAAGGGATAAGCTACAAGGTTTTCTCAAAACCCGCAGAGTACATTCAGGTGAATTGTTCACAGCACTGGTAGTAGTGATTGAGTTACAGAGTGGAGAGGGGTTGAGGGTTCGATTCTGGTGGAGGGATTTGAGATTGCTGGATAGAATCGCTCCGTTTTTGTAAGCTTATGGTACATCGTTGACCCTGGAAAGGCTTCTTCACTGTAACCCCATTTAAAAACGTTATCGACATGTGTTGCTTTATTCCATCTCCAGATTGTGCAAAATTACGTGACCGACTCATCTAAGCTTCTACGGTTTCGTCCATGCTATGGCGTCTCTGATTCTTGAGCGTCGACGAAGCTCGGAGGCCTCTCATTTGCGTAAATCGTGACACTCCGAGCATCATTGCTCGACGCTATCTCGTGTTCATCCTGTTTTCATATGGCCTAGGTCTCTGAGGCGTAACGTAGAACATAGTGGAGTCGAATAGGTGGGATGAAGCCGGATATTTTTCGTATTCTTCACGACTTCATCGACGCTCCTGAAAGCTCTCCAGATTTGTTCCTGAGGCGCAGTGCTTGAAATTTTTAATTTCGGAAAATGTTGCCCAATGCTACTCGAGCAATCTACTTCTTGCTCGAAGCTCACCGGGCCTTCTTTCGTGGGAAGTGACTTATGTCTGGAAATTTCTCGTGTGCTTTTGTATCTTGTTCATTGGCGAACTCATTAAGCACAGCTTCATCAGAGAACAAATGATCCGTGCTCGATTATTGGAGCACCCGACGTTCAGCGGCCGCCAAACGTCTTGTTGGAGGCTTTGCCCCAAAACTCCGAGGATAGAACAATCCCAATCTTCCTCCATTCTCCCTCAGACCATCAGTTGAGCTTGGCCCTAGACCAACTAACAAACGATAGTATGCGTCTCATCAGAAGGCAAGCTTCCCCTTGCTGAAGAATAACGAGTTCACGCCAAAGCGATGCTCTGCTTTTCACTGCGCAATAATCATCAGCGCCACGCTGCGTGGTCACGATATCTCTCTTGATCATATATGTGAATTGAATTAATGTTATCGACGAGTGGAGCTATGAACTTCCTCAAGAGCACTGTGTACATGGATAATTTGAACGTATCCCTTTCAACGGAGATTAGACAAAATAGCTCTGCTCGAGGGTCCAGTGGATGCCTTAAGAGATAGTGAAGACGCAGGTATTTGCCAAGACTTTATTTAAAGGGCGGAGGAGAGGGAAGAACACCACTACGCCCTATGCTATACCATTGCTCAGGGTGAGCGATGGCCTGGACAGCAGAAACAATTCGTAGAGGAACCGCATCAGACTCACAGGCGCATGCGGCATGTCATAGCAACGCTTGTGCCCCGTCCCCCCCCCCCCCCCATCGCTAGCGATGCCGGCTCATCGCTGAGCTCAGCATAGCGTCGGCCGATATCGCCAGCGATGCCAGCACAGTACCCTCCTCTTTTTCTTTTCTTTTGCTTTTCAGAGCGGCCGAAAATTAGGGGAGAAATATATTTCGGTGCGAGAAGCGTCGTTCGTCATTTGTTAATTAATTAATTTATTTATTCAAAGCGCGAACATCACTCACGCATAAAAATGCAACGCAAACAAAAACAAGGACAAAAGGCTTTCACAAGTTAGTGACTACAATCACATTTAGAAACATCCGCAAGCAATGGCTCCACTCCAAACATGTGCGGGCATAGTCATAATATCATCGTATCTACCAAGAAGCAAGTTTAGTTCCGTGACAGTTCGATAAGTTAAGAAATCTGTTCTAATTCTTGACATTGCAACTAGTACACGTAGTTTGAGCTTTCCTCGGTACATGTCGCGTAGGTGAGCAGCATTGGTAGATGGGAGCGCGCCAGCCAGCTGCTCTAACCAAACAGAGCACAGACCAAACACATGCCAGCCCATGACTGTACCAACTGTAGATGCTCTCCCTGAATGGCATGCCCATTCAATGCGGTCTGATTGGTTTAGGCGTTCCCACCTAGCAATGCTGCTCACCTACGCGACATATACCCTTTCCTCTTACGGATTTCGTCAACTCTCCCGTTCTTCTGCGTCGTTGTTCAGCTTTTTGGTGAGAATTTTAAACATCATGATAAGATTTGCTCTCTTTCGTTTGCTCATAAGTAAAGGCAGACCAAATAGTTCAGTTCTCTGAGGTTCGCTAGGAATAATGTCATCTCACTGGAAAGCATCTCATCATCAGTTTTTTTGGTTGAGCCGTTGCTTGAATGCTTTAAAGAAGATCGATATCCTTCTTTTTGGTTGGATTAAAGATCGTTGTTCCCGATTCTACGATTTGCCTTACATAGTTCTTATAGGCATGGATGTAAACTTCCGGAATATTTGACTTCAAGACTCGGAATATTGCCTTTCTGACTGGAAGGCTACAGCGCTTGCTGTAGGAAAGATTTCTTGTAATTATGAAATCTAGATCCCGAGCTTCTTCAACTCTGACTAGAACCTGGCAACACCAGTAGCTTTACCTTGACAAAACAGACATCCATTTCTTGCACAACAGGTGGGCTATTCGGAGGCGCTGACATATGGGGTTTGTTACTTAGTATATGTCCCCCTGGCCAAATACGCATTCATGTCGCCTCCACGATATCCCGTAGAATGCGCTGGCGCATCCCAGAAGGGATTGAGTAACGCCGTCCTTTATTATTTATTTTATTTATATGTCCCTTCGCCAGCCACCCCCCTTCGTGCCGTCGTGACGCCTCGCGATGTGCATCGCCGTCACCGTGCAATCCCACATCGCCGGTGCGACTGGAGTATACCGTAGACCTTACAAAAGAACGTATCTTCAGTACAAATTCCGTAATTGACTAGCGAACTGGACTGATTCGGCTTATCAAGCACAAGGGTACACGAAATTCACTTGTTAAATTCAAAACTTCGAAATTCACTTAATACACGAAATTCACTTATTTATTTACTTGTCTAATGATGTTTTCAACAGACGTACATAATGTGTTTCTTGTTGATATGTTAAGAATTTCTGCAAGTAATCAGACTACTCTATCTGCGTTGTGTTTAAATCAGTATGTCTGGAAAGCGGCAAGCGGTCCAGGTGGCGGTTGCTCTTTCGGCGATAGAAGTTTAAGGATCTTGACGAAATCAGCCCTTTCTTCGGGATTCTGGAAAAAGTTGTGTTGAACTTAATCAACAACAAAAAATGTTCGGACAGTGTGGTACAACTTTCAATTCAAAGAGTTTGACTGAAATTTTCATCCTTTACGAGAAAAGAGAAAGCCAGTAGTTTTACCTTGACAAAACAAACATCCATGACTTCTTGCACAATAGGCGGGCTATTCGGAGGCGCTGACATAGGGGGTTGGTCACTGAGGATATGTTCCTTCGCCTTGGCGTTCGTTTCACCAGGAAAAGGATCCGACGAACAGTGGGAGAAGATCTCCCAGAGTAATACACCATAACTCCAGACATCGGTCTTCGTAGAGAATATACCCTAAAAGAAAAGGTCCTAGACTAGTGAAGAGCTGGGCGATGATATTGCAGTGGCTCACTTGTCGCAGTGTCTCTGGAGCTAGCCACTTGATAGGGACACTTTTCAACTTGTCCATCTTCATCTCGGTTTTATCGGCAATTGAAAGGCCGAAATCTGATATTTTCAGTTCGTCGTTTTGCCCCAGTAAACAGTTCCGAGCAGCGATATCGCGATGAATCACCTGCAATGCGATTCTTGTCAGATATAGAAGCTTAAAAATTTCACCCCAACGCTTATCACCGGTTCACTGTAGGCTTAAAATACTGAATTGCCGGAATTAGTTCGATTCCTTTCGCCGAGCCAAGCTTACTAGGGAAGGGTTTCAACCTCCCATGGAACTTCAAGTTTGGACCAGGATCATTAGAAAGAGCTCGGAATGCTGAATACGAATATGGGTGTCAAATTTCAAAATGAAACTCCTGAGCGAGTTATGACCTGCCGAAATCGGGGGCCTCACCACAGGCTGGCTGTGCGAGAGTGGTGAGTCATCGGGGCTCCGTAAGAGTGGCCCGGCAGCTACAGCGGTGGCGCAGTGGTAATGATCACACTCGTCAGGTGTGGCGTCGCTGGTTCGGTTCCCGTTGCTGCCGGTTTTTTGTAAATCATAATTTATTTTCGAAATGACCTTTTGTTCTGAATTATGACACGTGTCTGGTTAGATAACCCCATACACATTTGTAAAAATGCTTGAAGGCAATAAACTGCTATGGTGACATTTTTATGGTGACATTTTTATTTACTATTTTGCACAAATAAAGTCCAAATCATATATTGAATAATTAGGTATGTTTCTAACAACGTTGGTTTTCATGTAACAAAGCGAAGAAATGTGTGAAGCAGAAAGGTACGTGGAATGTATGATCACGAAGAACAAAATACCGCTGATCTACTGCACTTTTGATTGATGTGGAAGCCCAGAATGTAGTTGATCTTCCGCCTTTTCTTCACTCATTGTGTCCTTTTCACCAGCAAAGGTGGTGTGCATTCTTCTCGCTGAATTTGGGGTGCTAGACGACAACGATGCACCCACTCGTGAGGAGAAGAAGATCGCTGGAAGGTTCGCAGCTTTTCTACGCGACGGCGCTGCAGCTTCAGTTGATGTCGAAACGGATGAAAATTTGGGATCAGATGTGTCCACTGATCACGAGTCCGATTGGGACCATTGCGATGACGAAGGCGAAGAAGCTCTCCGAGCTCTTTCTAATGATCCTGGTCCCAACTTGAGATTCCATGGAAGGTCGAAACCGTTCCCTAGCTAGAATTCTTGCTCACATCTGCATACTACAATAATAGAGTTTTTCTTGTTTCCACGTTTTCTGTGTTTTTTCACTGCTTCATAGCACACAGGGTTGTTTTCTGACGGTGTAACTTCCAACGAGTGCTCCCGTATCTAGAGTCCCTTCTCCTTGCGAGTGCATCGCATTCGCCTTCGCCATTCGCCTCAGCATAAAATCAAAGGAATAGTGCGAGAGTGAGACAAAGGAGACGTTACTCTCATAATGAGCGCTGGAAGATGGTCGAAGTGTTGTAGCGGCCGTAGAATCGAGAATTCTTAATGTCATTTTCAAACGCTCACAATAAGATGTCGTGTTCTTTGGATTAGTTTGTAAACCGAAAACCATTTCACAGAATTCTCGATTTCACGGAAAGTGGTTTTGATAGCGCGGATGAATTCAAAGGTGCATACACCGTGGTTACACTCGGCAAATGAGGACCGAAATGTTTACGAGGGCATATAATTGACTCTAATAGATGAGTCAGAACCATAAGCAGCCTTTCAGCGAGGCAGCAAGATGTAAGCAATGCATCTAACTAGCAATTTGCTGTATTGTCAGCAGACCTGTCGAGCTGCCAAGTAGCACATTCCTCGTGCACCATCAGTTGCAAACTGAAGAAGTTTTGTGGACGGGATGTCGCTGTGGGTCTTGCAATAGCTCTGAAAGCGAATTGTTATTTATTTGGTGAGTGAAACCTTGCTTTTTGACGAAACTAACCTTCAGCGATCCTCCAACAGCCAACTCCAGAATGATCATGATCGGTTCCTCCTGTGGAGCGACTCCATAGAATCGAACAATGTTTGGATGGTCGAACCGGCGCATCAACTTCGCTTCCTATGAAATAGTAAAACCCCTTCGTCAGGAAGGTACGCAGAGAAACTAGTAGTGCATCATCTGCCGAGTTGGGAACCTACATAGATTTGCAGCTACATGCCAAACATCAAACTTCCTACGGAATGTACCTCAAAAAATGCTGAGAGTTGTGCCTTCTTGATACGAGTACTTCTAAGCATTTTGACCGCGACATCTATTTCCTCGCCCGTCTTCTGTCTTAGGCGGCCCATATTCACTTCACCAAACTCCCCGTCTAAAAAACTGTAATCTTCGAAACCGACGGATACCGATGCAAAGCTGGTAAAATGTAACGAGAGACAAAACCTACGCCCCAGTTTCTTTAGAATTGTTATAGATTCATGTAGAAAGTAGTAGTCTGGCCGTGGAAATGGATTTTTCAAAACAACGCCCGAGGGCGGTATAGGTTTCGCCGTTTGAACTAAGGTGTCGATTAATTCTTTTAGAGATGGTTTTGTAACCTGCAATTTATAGAGTGACAGACATCATCACAGCAGCAGAGGATAAAGAGACTATAATACTGCAAGTGTGCTGTGGACGTGAATGCATATTGAGAGTAGACATCGCAGCATATTAATTTATTCACCGCTTAAACTTCTTCTGCTGTACCTATGTAGCAAGTACATGGGAGACAGCCGCATCGTGTAGAATTTTTAATTTCGTGCCATTCGTGACAGATTTGCGACGTGCCCCACCCCTGGTGAGTCACCTAGCGTTTCAGTCTAAGGCAGCGATAAACGTCCTTTCCTGGCGATTCAAGCATTCATTCCACAATAGACGTATAGCCTCTGTATCTTATAGACTCCAACATCAGGACGGGCAACATTTCCGTAGGTGCTTTGCTGCAAACCAGCTTCATCGAAGTGTTTCGGCCATGCCACTGCTACACACTCCATTCTCGAGGGCGGCAGGTGACACTGTCAGCGCGGTACATTCGTTCGCGACCTTTTAGCTATCTGGAATAATTCTGAACGAAAGACCAATCTTCATCCACAATCGGCGAGATAGAAGTAGATATGAGTTTGAAGGAACACAAGAAGAGATTCCGTAATCAGGTTAAAGACCCACTCCTATGCGCTGATAAAATATAAAGGAGAAAGGACGGCGTTAGACAATTCCGCCACGCATTCTGCTTCTAGGTGGCGTCATAAGGACAATTTGAACGCGTATTTGGCCTTTAGATAACTTGCGGCGACTAGCAGGAGGAGAAATCGGTGTTTCATCCTTTTCAGACATTTTTGGTGCTATTTTCCCAACCGCGGAGGGGGATAAAAGGCCTGGGTTGAAGTGACAGGATATCGTTCCCAGGAGCACTATGCTCGTGTTTCTCCGTTAGGGGAAGTCCAATCAATATCATCATATCTTATCACGCCCCAATTCCCATCGAGAGAAACTCGGAGTAGACGAGCATACGGTCCTAGGAAGTTGTAGCCGTATTCATAAAGCGGCGGAAGCGGGAAGATAAGCAGGATTTTCCCGCTATCTCTCCATTCTTTTCCCGGCCTCCCAGCACGCGATCCGTTTTCATATTCATATTGGTTTTTGAATAGCTATTTCCAGCTCTCGACAGGTCGCTTTCCTAAGGAAGCCAGGAACGTTTCCAGGAACGTTGATGAGTGAAACGGCCACTGGAGTCGGCTAGGCGGCACCTCCTTCTAATGCGCTACCACTCCCTGCCTTGAGTTTTGTGGCTGCAAAATACTTTTCCGACGCCCATGATTCCATCCAACACAGCCTCATCGGACAGCTGCAGATATACTTCGACGCAGGCGCTGAGGCGAAGCATAGGTTTTGTGGTCTTATTTTTGGCGATCCGCTTGTGGCTGCTTTTAAATCTTTTGAAGGTAAACATTTAGTCTATAGGTGTATCGTAATGACGTTATTCTGAGTAACAAGCTGCCAGAGAAGAGCGTGGCGAAGTTCCACGCGCCTCTTTCAGGAATGCAATGCATTGATTCGAAAAATGTCAGACGCACATCTTTTAATGTCCATGATCCATCTTTGTAGACAACTGGGATGTGCTTCACATCGGTGGTGTGTCTTACTGATATGCAGTATGCTACCTGCCTAGCCACCGTAGTTTTTCTGACTAAGTAGTCTCCTGGGACCTGAAAAAAGTAGCTACGATGCAGCAATAGATCTCATTGTCTAAGGCCTCTCCTTACCTTTAGCATATCTTCAACCTCTTTACGGGGCATTAAACCATGGTACCATGCTTGAGAAGTGAGGACTTTATCCACTTGCTGAATCACTGACGCTCGTTTCTTTTTCACTGATTACTTTGAGTGGATAATGCCAACTTTCTAAACATCTCAAAGCCTTGCCGAGGGAGCATTGCATTCCCACGTACTTGAGACGTTGTTGATACTTTTATTACGGGTTCTATAATATGCTGATGAAAGCATGAAGTAATGCATCATGCTGCATGCGACCTACACAGTGAAAGTTGCGTCGATTCCTTCATAAGCGTTAGAAGAAATAGCTGTTAGCTCTGACTGGTGTTGCACTGTTTGCGCAGTGCTGAACGAAGATTATAACGCGATAAAAAACAGTTCTGTAGATCTCACCTTTGCGATACTACAGAGCTCACAAGTGTAGAGATTGCAGCATACGGCTTCGTATTTTAGAGTTCATTAGATTTTAGGGTGTGCAGTAGGTCGCGCAGCTAACTCAGGAGGGTCACCTGGTCAATAGGTGTGGTCAGGGGTCACGATTTGGCGGGGCTAGGCGCGCCTAGGGAGGATAAATATCCAGCGCAGGAAGGCAGTCAGTCTACTCCTGCCCGTCGCCATTCCACCGTCCTGTCTGCGTCGTCATGGTACATTCGGTCTTCAATAAAGTCTTCTTGAGGCGAATCGTCTACAGTAAAGCCATCTTGGAACGGGTTGTGTCAGGCAAGAGATTGCCTGATAGTAGTCCGACAACTTCGTGTTAAACTGCCTATACCAGGGACAACTCCTGCTACAGTTTGTTGATAGTCAAGGTACTGTTAAAGCCGAATCTGCATGTTCTCTTCTTTGTGCTTCCTCCCGATAATGCTATCAAAACTGCAGAAATTAAAAAAGTATTTATTCTAGAAGGCTTTTCGGCTTTGCCCTTTTCCGTTCACCTACAGCATGTATACTGCAATAACGGTAAACGAGGTTAAGTGCATTAGCAAGTTTCTAGTGGTTGAGTTGTTCCCCAAAGACGAGCACATTAGCATAGTGATCTATGGACATCATCGAGGGAGGACCTTCTCATCATGCGGCCGCATAAAGCGGTGTCCGTAGCTGCTTGGAGTCAGTTGTCCCAACAACGACCCTTGATCAGTGGGCCGGTCAACCTCCACCTCTCTTCTAGGGAAGTTTCGTGCACCTGCCGTCCGTCTAAAGTCTATCTACAAGAAATGTTCCTAACATTGCCTTGAACTGCTGAAAAAAATGGTTTAGTGGCTACTGTTATAAACGGTCTATAAATTGAGTGCTTGATTTTTGTAGGAGTAATGGACAAAACTTTGTAGTACAGGAGAGTGTAGCATATATTTTATTTTATTATTATGATTATTTATTTTAGTATTATTTATATTTATTATATTTATATTTATGTTGCATATTTTCTTATTATATTATATATTAGATTTCATTAGTACCTGTCTGCATCTACTTGTGCTTTTTTCTAAATCCTTTTTTCTGCTAATAAAACTGAAAAATGAAAAAACAAAGTATTCACTCTAGAGAACTCCTTTAATTTTTCCTCTTCATTCGTTCGCCGCATGCTTCCCGTTGTAAAAGTTATATGTCGCGACGCGATCGCTACTTTCCTGAGTGATCAACCTGGGGATTCATCAACGACTTGCAGCAGTTTAACGGAGCTGAAATCTCCTGATAGCGTAGCTTATCAAGCGATACGGTGAAACGTCTCACTATATCGCTTGTTGATAAGCCGCACTATCGGGAATTTTGGGGCCGATTCGCCAACGACTTACAGCAATTTAACAGGGAAAACACAACCGAAATCCCTGAGAGCGCGACGAAATGATTCACCATATCGACTGATAAGCAGCGCTATTGGGGCTTGTTCATACTTCGCGACAGCAGCAACAAGTGCGACAGCGCCGGTGCTCGAGTGAAGGCCACACACACTTCTGCGGCAACGCCGTGGACTTATGCGTGACCATAGGACAGAGACGCAGAGCTCGCCGCCAGCGGCGTCCCTGCCCTATCCTTAACCATAGCGGCGTTGCCGCACAAGTGTGTGGGGGCCTGAAGAACACTTTTCGGCTGCGTGCGCTCGGTTTTAATCGATTTGTATGTTTCCCACAGGCGACGAGAGCGACAAGAGCGCAGTGAGCGCAGCGCGCGTGGCGTGTGCGACGTACGTAGAAGCGGCAAGTATGAACAGGCGACTAGAGGGACAAGAGCGACTGGAGCGACAGCGTCGGCACTCGAATATGAACACCTTTTGGCGGCGCGCTCGGTTTTAATCGATATGCATATTTTGGTCGGCCGACGAGTCGCTCTTCTCGCGAAGTACGAACAGGCCCCTAGGGATTTTTGCTGTATTTTTTTAGTTAAATTGCTGTAAGTCGTTGATGAATCTGGCCCTTTGCTGTATTCTGCTGAATTTTTTCCGTTAAATTGCAGTAAGTCGTTGACGAGTCCGGCCCTGGGCGTGCCCTTCCCACGGTGTTCTGCTGATGAGACCACTAGGCCGACTTGGAAGCGTGAGAAAGTTTCTGACGTCAGGATACGACCGGCGTGTCATGCATTTCGGCAGTCGCGTGCAGGCTCTCTCGCTCCAAACTCTCGCTCGTTCTGGAAGACCATCCTAGGTGTTATTCCTACATCATACTCTATTCAATACGGAAGCAGCACCAAGAGAGGGCTACGAGATCTAGTGAGCTTTCCGCTTACTCTCGCGACTTCTGAAATTATTCAACAACCGACTCGAAGGACTTCTGCTCTATTTGTCTCCTATCCATCGTATTCCATTCAGAATAGCATAGTTCTGCTTGCCTATGTTGTGTACCTATGAATCGGAAAGAAACTGAGTCCCTGCTGTATCATCATATTTAGTCAAGCTGTTGGCATTCGGCTTTCCACGGGGGAACACTCTTGTTAGTTTGTGTTGCGTATGTGCCTCTCCCATTGTTTCCCTGCCTGACCCTTTAATGAACGGGAATTAGCAGGAGCTAAAGGACAGGTGAGTCAAAAGTGGAGGTGGGCAAAGGCCTAGGCTCACGTTCCATCGTGTAGGTTAGTTTTCAGTACCATAGTACAGAGCCAGGAACACAGGCTCCGTTCCTGCAAGGGTTTGTCCCTCTTGCAGACACTCCGGTTTCCCGTGGGGCGAGAAGGGCCTTACAAACAGGGCTGACCTTTGCTTGCGCGGCGATAGCTCCGTTACGGCTCGAATTGATAAATAAATGATTCTGTATCACCTTGAAGGCCTGTGCAGCTTCATCCTGCGGCGTCTGTGGCGTCTGTGCCGGTGGTGTTTCGTGTCCCGGTTCTGCTGATCCAGCGCGGACCTGTGGTTGTGGGGGTGGTTCTTGATTCTTTTCCTGAATTTGAAAACGGATCCGCTTGGCAACAAAATCTTAAAATCTACATGCGTCTTAACAAATTAATTAAACAGGAGCATTTCTACAGATTAGGAAAGCCGAAAGTTTTCGAAAAAGATAGCATCTTCAAACTTTTGTGTGTTGCCGAAATGTTCTACAAACACTCACGCTTGCTTCCTTTGGTGCTTCCTCCTGGGGAGTCTGTGCACCTGATTTTGGCGGCTCTGGTTCTCTGAAACCTTGAAAGCATAGTGACTGCTCAGTATCGATTTCCAACCGTGTCCTAGTGCTATAAGAACCTGCTTACGTCATTTCAGGAAGCTGAGCATGTTAAGACATTTCTAATCCAGTTCAGTTGAAATAGACCCATCTCTTTCGTTTTGTACGAAACGACAGATTCAAGCTTAGCACAACACTCCATGTTACTTCGAAAACGTCTCGAAGTCTATACACTAAGAAGCAAACCGAAAATCAACGCATCAAAGGCACGGCAACACGTTCGCGCTCCCTTAAGAAAACTTCCGAAGACTGTTCTCTGTTTTAAATATACCAAACGTTCAACGGCCTGCTGGCCGCCAAACGTCTGGTTGGAGCTTCGCCCCAAACCCGGAGAATAGAACACCCTGAACGTCTTCTTCTCCTCTTTAGGCCTTCTCTCATCCATTAAAAAACTGATTTTGCTATATAGAATGGTATAGCGGAATAGGGCAAAACAGGTCCATCACCTTCACTGGACCCCCCCCCCCCTTAACTGGTCCCTTATCATTGGCTCCACTTTATTGTCAGCCCTTTTCCGGTTCACCCCTCACTGGTCCCCCCTCCCCTTCGTCGGTCCCCACTACTGCTCCCACTTTCACCGGACCTCCCTTTACTGGTCCTCTCTTCGCTGCTTATCCTATCCTTCACCGATCCCCATTACTGGGGTCTCACCCTCACTGCTCCCCCTTTATTCATCAATCCTTTTCCGGTCCCCTTCACTGGACCTCTCCCCCACCTCACCGGTCCCCTTCACCTGGTCCCCTCTTCACTGGTCAACATTCTACCGGTACCCCACCCCCCACCCCTTCACTGGACCCCTCCCCCTCCTTCACCGGTACACCCTTCACTGAACCACTACCCTTCCCCCCCTCTTCACCGGGTCCCATTACTGGTTTCTTCCTCACCGGTCCCATCTTCACTGGACCCCTCCCCCTCCTTCACCGGTTTCCCCTTCACTGGATCCCCCCCCCCCCCTCACCGGTCCCCACTGCTGGTCCCTCCTTTATTGGTCAACCCTTTACCGGTCCCTCTTACTGGAACCCCATCCTTCACCGGTCCCCCATTACTGGTCCCACCTTCACTGGTAACACGTGGTCTGAATCCGAAATCCTCGCGCGACATCGGTGACAACTCTCCCGAACACGGACGCCTGTTGAACAACGTCGGTGACATGTGTTCTCAACCCGAACGTGCTTTGCGCGACATCGGTGACACGTCGTCTAAATCCGGAACCCTGGCGCGACATCAGTGATACCCCTTCTAAATCCAGGCACCTGATGAGCGACGTCGGTGACATGTCTTCTCAAGTCGGACGTGCTTTGCTCGACATCGTTGACACGTCGTGTGAATCCGGAACCCTGGCGCTACATCGGTTACACGTCGTCTCAATCTCGAAGGCCTTTCGCGACATCGGTGACACGCCGTCTGAATCTGGAAGGCCTTTCGCGACATCGGTGACACCTCTTCTGAACCCAGGCACCTGATGAACGACGTCGGTGACATGTCTTCTCAAGTCGGACGTGCTTTTCTCGACATCGTTGACACGTCGTGTGAATCCGGAACCCCTAACGCGACATCGGTGACACGTCGTCTGAATTCGGAACCCCTAGCGCGATATCAGTGACACGTCGTCTGAATCCGAACACCCCTTGCGCGACATCGGTGACATGTCATCTGAACATGGACGCCTGTCGACAACTACAAAGTTGACAACTGGTGACAACTACAACCCCGCCTCCCCCCTTCCCCATACTTCCTTCCAACACACTCCTTCAGCACTTCTGTGCAAACAAACACACACACTCATTCACCCACAGACAAATGGCCGTTCTCGCTTATATGCAGTAGGACCAGTCCAACCCGTTGCCACGAAGAATCTCGTTCCTCACATATGTTGCTCGAGGCACGGCATACCGCAATAGGAGTTTATCCGCCCGAGAAGTCCATTGGTGCACACAAGAGGGTACCCTTTCCACTCATTTCCTCAAGAAATTTCATCTTCTGACTCTCTTCAAACCCAAATATTGCCAAGTTTCTTCATATTTTTACCGCGGGGTGGCCTATACAAAGAGTTTAGTGGCCAGCCGATGAACAAATCAGTAGTTCAGCCTTACCAGACCAGTTATATACCAGGTTCGTGGTTCGGATTGGCCGCTTAGGCCCTTCGGGATGGGAGGCTTGGTTGGCCTAAGCGGCCAATCCGAACCAGGAACCTGGCATCGTGTGCACGCGACAGCCGGCATCTCCTCCGACTGCGCTTCACCTCCACCCCTTACGTAGGATAGATAGTTCCAACCTTCATTCTTATAGACAAGGGCTAGCTCACATACCTTCGGCGAGACCGCGATGACCGCACCGACCTTACCGACGCGCATCTCTTCCTGGTCATCTTTCTGTGAAGCCCAGATTCTGGAAATCACCAATTATTTTTCATCTCTTCTTTGATGCGACTATCCGGCTGTATTGAAACAATCGGCTATAGGCAGTTTTAGCGGTAGTGCTCGATCGCAACACAGCCCAAAACCAGGTTTGGCGATGTACTCATGACCCAGAAGTTCATATAACTTGGAAACTGCAAGGCTCATTAGGGTTACATAGAGAGCGGCTTCCCATGTGAGCGACAGCGGTTACTCGTTATGAACATGATGGGCCTTCTTCCCTCCACCACATTCATCTTCACCATATGGTCTTCAAGTAGTTATAATCTTCAAGTCTTCAAGTAGTTATAATAGCGGCCGACGTTTAGACGAGTAGAAAACAGTTGCCAATTTTTTTGACTTGGTCCACTCTACCAGATTGTTACTGGAGAAATACCGAAAGGGCAATGACATTCATTTTGCATACGTAGATATGGAAAAAGCGCTTGATCATGCCCCTTATGAAGTGATCTGGAGCCGGATCCATCAACGACTTACGTAGCTTTGACGGAGAATTGTAAGCGAAAAGCTCAAATAACGCTTATCAGCGGCTTATTAAGCGATATGGTAAGCGATGTTATCTGAGCTTTTCGCTTACAATTCTCCGTTAACGTTATGTAAGTCGTTGATGAGTCCGGCCCCCGGTTTGCACTGCGGAGAAGTGGCGCACCTAAGGAGCTAGTGAAGTGGATCAAACCGCTGTATACAAATCTCAAAACCTGTGTCCTGATAGCTGTGTTCGCTGGGATATAACGGCCGCTTTCCATCACTGTGAGCTGTTCACCAGTACTCCGCACTGGACGTTGCTCCATGCTGGCGATGTAATGATAGCCTCGGAGAACCGAACTAGCTTGCAGGATCATGTGCAGGCTTGGAGAGATTGACTCGCAACGTTCGGATTACGTCTGAATATCAAGACGTACTACCTGACGAACGATAACGACAGCGGCCCGGCCAAGCGAACGGTTTCGACCTGCCAACAACGGATGTGTTCAAATACTGAACACAGCAACTACCAGCAATGGAAGTCTAAATCACGAGATCAACCATCGCATAAACTCTACGCGGCTCACGTGATGGAGCACCACTGGATTACTCTGTGATCGGAAATTCAGCTAAATTTGAATTCGAGGCTGTATCGCACAGTAGCTCGACCCCTCGCATTGTAGGGATCTGAATACTGTCCTGCCACAAAGGAAGCCGGATCTTAATATCAGCTTGTGACAAAGGAGGTCTGTGGCTTGACTAAGTGTCACGGAGATTCATGCTAATTGGCCGCACCCCCAACGGTGACATACGAAAAGGTTTTGGCATCGTTCCCATTTGCGGCAAAGCGGCACGCGCCAGGCGGCAAAACTGCCGCGTAATAGTGAAAAGGCGATGTGTACAGCACTCATCCAGTTTTGCCTCCCCACTCCATCGCCAACGCGTTTTCATCATCATTGTCATTATTATTACCATTTTCCATTGTAGATCCCCGTCACGATCAGCTAGAGCACAAGCGGGTCTCTACCATCGGCCGCTGGCAGAGCCATGCGCCAATAATGCTTTGAATCATTACTCCCACTGCCGCTTTGGCTGCACGTCAGCGGAAACTCCTCTTCGCTGTCCCATGCTTAAAGATAGAGCCCGTCACAAGGGCCTGTCGCCTGCAATCGAGTGTCCGTCTTCGGCTTATCTCACAGAGTGGGCAGTTTCCAGTGGCACCACGTGGATCGCCACCACGTCTCGCGTGAACTAAGCGGGTAAAAACTCGTCCTACACGTGGGAAATGCGACACGTTCTTTGAGTACCAATGGGCTGCCCCTCTTCTACGCGCATGCCCCTCCGACTAGGACAGATCCATCGTCCCTTTATCACTACGGATTTTGAAATCCACTTCAGATAAAGCGTATGTGCTATCGTTGACGTAATGCCCGTTGCGGGGGGGGGGGGGGTGCAGCCCATGAGCTTTGACATCCTTGAGCGTAGCAGTCCGATATTGAGCAGTCTTTCACTGTACACAAAGAGCGCGTATGTAGGCGCGTAGGAGCGTAGAATGCAAGTTGCGGCGAGATAGGCTAGGTCAAACGCTACGTCACGCACGAACTAAACCGGTAAAAACTCGTCGTACACGTGGGAAATTCCACTACACGCCGTACTTTCTTGGACACCGATGAACTGTCCCTCTAAAGGCCCCACACACTTCTGCGGCAACGCTATGGTTAAGGATAGGGCAGGGACGCCATCGGCGGCGAGCTCTGTGTCCCTGCCCTATGGTTAAAGTGTTAAGCCGCATGCACACTTGGCAGCGGCGGCAGCGGCAGCTGTGATTAAGCATAGGGTCATCACGTGGTTAAGCATAGGCGCATCGATCTGGCGGGAATCACGTGGTTAAGCATAGGCGCATCGATTTGGCGGGAATCGATGCCCCTATGCTTAATCACAGCTGCCGCTGCCGCCGCTGCCAAGTGTGCATGCGGCTTTACAGTGTTACGCGGGCTGCTACGCAGTGCGTAGCAACCCGCGTAACACTGTCACCGACGTCGCCGACAACAGCGTCGTCGAAGTATAACATAGACCCAAACGACCCCTAACGACCTCCGCACACTTGCGGCAACGCGGCACGCGGCCGACAGCAAACCTGACACTTGGGCGGCACTCATCCTCAGCTTTGCAGCTCCTCTCCATCTAGAGCCCGACAGAAGGCGGCAGGCAAAGCGGCTACAGCGACAATACTGCCTTGAACAATTATTGCCGCTGCCGGTTTGGCGGCACATCAGCTGCTAGCTCCCCGTCTCTGCCTCATACTTGTGGATACTGATAGATATAGGCAGATAAGGCTGCCGCGTTGTCGCAAAAGTGTGCGAAGGCCTTAACGCGCATTGCGCCCTTTCGTTCGCTATCTATTCATGAACGGCTTACACTTGACGCAACTATCCTCTACACCGGTGGTTCCTAGAAGCTGAGCCAAATACAAATTAGGGCGGAAGTCTACAAAGGGTGGTCGACGCTGTTTGAGTTCAGCATCTGGTAGCTTTATCGTAGCCAACGCAGATTTAAATGTCCTCGTACAGTTAAACAGCATGCAACACCAGGTGCAATTGCGCAAAGCGACCTGGGAAGGGTCATCAAGGCCAACCAATATGACGTTCTGTGGGCGCAATACGCGTTGGAGGGGGCAGCCCGTCAGAACTCAAGCACACGTTCGACGTCACTTGGCGAGTTCTATCCTTTTAGCGTTTGACCTAACCCCCTCTCGTTGCAACTTGCATTGCACGTACGTAGGCGTCGGCTTGTGTACAAATGGAATATTTCACGTCACCATACCCGAGTGCTACGCGATAGTTCTACCTTATAGTGAACTAAACCAGGCCAATTCTGATGGAATTGAGCATTCAGCACAAATCTCTTAATACATGATGAATTCCGACTTCTATAAGTTACTTTGCGCCCATTCCTAGTAGGAGAGGGCTATCCACAATAGGGCCAAGTGCTTCCGTATCCTGGACCTCACTACACCCTCCCTTCTAGTTGCCTGAGCGCCCTGGTGTCACGAGACAGCTATTGAGGAATACCATAGTAGGTTGTGGTGGCCTAAATCTCTGATAGGCATTGACCTAGCCGCATGCTGCCGTGGCAATGTGCCAGCGCCTGCTCACCTCATCCGATCCGTTGTCATTGGAGCTCGTTTTCGTCGCCCAGGGGTAGTCCGCAGCTGGGAAGGGACTCCAGGATGTGGTGCAAAACTGCAGCAGCGTAAGAGAACCGAACCCCCGACCTCCTTCGTATGAAGCAACGCCACTACCACTATCCCACGATGAGCATGCCCGGAGTGTCGTCGCGGGCATACGAGACATAGATCGAATGCCCACATGAACGCCGACGAGATTCACGACGCAACGGCAGCAGCCACACGCTACAGTATCGCGAGTTGATGAACACAAGCGCTCATGAACCTGCGACTCCTGGAATGCATCGGCAGAAGGTGGTTAGGTCTATGTAAGACCTAAATCTCTACGCTGTGCCATCTCATTCCTAGATAATATCAACAACGTTCCCGAACTTTACGACGAAAAACGAAGCTAAATCCATCACTAGACTCGCATCTACGCTAGCAGTCTTTATGAAGCTAAATCACTACGCGAAGGAGATCACTTCGTCTCATGGGTGGCATGAATGGCGCCTCGCATCTGAAGTATGAGTTCGCAATCGCATACCACGCGTAGGTATGTTGCTGACCCTCGATCATACGATCTGGGTCAGAAGGCAATGGCCACTCACACATCTGAGAAATCCACAGCCACACGTCGACTTCCTTCCACCACGGCGGTCTGCAAATGATACATTCCTGATCTTCAATGACTCCTTGCATCTTATCTGTGGTGTTTACGTAACGTCTATTCGAAAGAGCCCTATTCTGTATCTGCAATCAAGTGCCACATTCGTATAGCGACTTCCTGCTCTAGAGAGCAACTTCGTCGAAAATTGGGTTGGTCGTCCATGTAATGAGCTTCGCAGACACCCGCTGGACGGGAGCCGGGCGCAATGCGCGGAAGAGGGGCATCACATGGGCTTCTACCTAGCAGAACGTTCCAGGCGGATATGGTGACGTGGAAATTCCTATATCGTGTACAACCTGACGCGTACGTACGTACAGCGCAGGTTGCAAAGAAAATAGCTTAGGTCAAACGCTATGACTCGCGCGAACTAAAGTGGTAAAAACTCGTCCTACACGTGAGAAATACCACGACACGTTGTACTTTTTTTGAGTGCTGATGGCCTGCCCGCTTATTGCGCCGGGAGCCGGGGCAGACAAAACTCCAACGCCGCGCGAACCCCCTGTCGTCGCGCACGGCGCGCGACGAAATTGGACGAGTTGTCGCGGTTCGATGCTTCCGACGGCTAGAAACGGGGGACGAGCGTTCTACCCCTCGTCCCCCTGGCCCGCCCACCCCCAACCCCCTGGGCTTGCTCGAGGGTCCAGTGGCTGCCTTACGAGATAGTGGAGACGCAGACATTTGCCACGCCTCTGTTTAAAGGACGGGGGTAGAACGCCACTCCGGCCGCATTAGTTGGGCGAAGGCGGCTGTTGGCAATTTGCCAGCAGCGCGGCGGCCTCACATGCGTTCGCGATGGAAATCGTCCGGGGGTTGAGCGTTCTATCCCCTCGTCCCCTGGCCTGCCCACCCCCAACCCCCTGGGTTTGCCCGAGAGTCTAGTGGCTGCCTTACGAGATAGTGGAGACGCAGACATTTGCCACGCCTCTGTTTAAAGGACGGGGGGTAGAACGCCACTCCGCCAAATCGTCCATTGCTGTTGTGTTCTTTCGTCGCTCAGGGGAGTCCGCAGATGGGTTCTGCGCTCTTGTGGGTGCCATCCAAGGTGCTCGTGTGGAAACAGCTTTCGTCGCTCAAAGGGGAGTCGGCAGATGGGTTCTGCGCTCTTCGAGCGCAGGACCAGGCTATGGAAGGGATTCCAGGATGGGTGCCGTCCAAGGCGCTCCTGTGGAAACTGCTTTCGTCGCTCAGGGGGGGGGGGGGGAGTCCGCAGATGGGTTCTGCGCTCTTCGAGCGCAGGACCAGGCTAGGGAAGGGACTCCAGGGTGGGTGCCATCCAAGCTGCTCGTGTGGAAACTGCTTTCGTCGCTCAGGGGAGTCTGCAACTGAGTTCTGCAAAACCGCATTCAGCTGGAAAATGGGCAGAAAACGCCTGAAAATTGAGTAAACGTTAAAATCCCTGAGATGTCATCCAGTCAGTTGAAATGCAAAACACCCGACATGCATGGAAACCGAACCACCAACCTCTATCGCCAAGGTGGAGTGCAAGCGGTTGCGTCGCGTGCGTCGCTGGGCATGTTGCCAACAGCCGCCCTTCGCCTAAATCCTTCGGCCCGCCACTCCGCCGCTAGAAAGGCTTCCTACAGGGACATGCGACACGCCCTTGCCTTTCTTGGAGATGATATATGAATGTGGTTTCAATGGGACGATAAGCGACAGTTTATACAGGAATCCTGGTCATGGGGATGTCTCTAGCGTCAGTATTTGCCATCTACAACTTCTTCCGTCAATTTTTACCCGTGATTATGGCTATAGTACGGAAATTGGCCACTATTACCCATTCTCGGATCAATTGTCCTACTGCAGACTGTTGCCGGTTCAATCCCAATGGGGGGAGGGGGGGGGGGGGGAGCCACGGCGGCCTCGGGACGGAACGCATGTGTGCGCGTCGACAGGTTCACCGTTGCGATACGTACAGGGATGTCTGTGGGCCCCACGTATCGACCCACGCCTGTGTGCTCCACGTATCAACCCACGGCCGCTTTACGGCTATCCCTGTACGTATCGCCACGGTGAACCTGACGACGCGCCTTTTTCTCCTCTTTTCGTCCGGCGTTTTTTCGTCTAAATTTCCTCTTTATTTCAGGAGGAAAACTGAGTAGCCACAGTAGGGGTTCAGATAGGCATGTTATGTTACAAGTATTCATCTCTATGTAGTGTTTCGACGTGAGTATGGAGTGCCCCCCCCTCATTGGGGTTGAACCCTGTTGCCTACCACATTCTGTGGGGTCTTAAGTTCCTTGCTAGAAATGTGGTCTGGGAGCTTAAACACTGAGAACATTTCGTGCTCCGCGGCTAACCATGCGTCACCGAGCGCACGTCCGCGTTTCAGCGCCGCAAGTCGTACGCGGCCAGCGCGCGTCGTCTCGTTGGAGTTAGGTCCTGGAGCCCGCCGGGAGCTGTCACCAACTGCATTCCGCGGGATGTCAAGGAAACACCAGCATGCCCAAAAACGCGTTGGTCGGACTTCTTCGTGAAAGCCCAGGACGAACGTTATGATGCTCTTCGTGTCCCTCGGGTGAGAGGATCTCCTGGAGCACTCTGGTACGTGGCAGGGACGAATGGAGACTCTGTTGACGCCCGCTCGAGCAACTCGATGACCAACGGGAGGCAGGTGACAGGCGACAGGTGATACTAGATCTGTTGGTCTGCAACTTTTGCTTAGTGGTAAAATTTTGTAGTAAATTGTTTGTTCTGAGCTCATGTGTCGTAGAACTAGGCTAGGAAAATGAGTGCCTTCCAGAATCATGGAATTCTTTAAGAGTGATGATGCTGTGCTGACACACCGTCAGCGAGCCGCCGAGATCGACCTACCTACCACCGATCGCGCTCTAGTCCAAAGGATAAAAGGACGCCTGCCAGCCGCCGAGCCAGTCGCCGACGCCGTGCGCTCTCTCCCCATTTCTCACCCCGGCCCCATTCTCCAACCTCATTTTAGGGTTAGGGGACCCTGAAACCTGAAACTAACAAGGGAAGGATACTCGGTGACCATGAGACTTTGAGATGAGGTGTACATCACTGGATGCGGCTTCGAACGCTGATTCCAAATATGTGTTCCGTTTCTGCTGTGCGCATTGTGGACGGAGTTATGGACCATTTTCATAGCAGGTTCCTTTGCTCTCTAGGTCCACGCAGAGCGGGCCAATTACAAGAGGGCGAGCTCATGTAGGGTCGAAACTGCGTTGCCGGCCAAGCAGTGGTGGCGCAGGGGTGGAGGAGTGACGTGGTGAGACGGGGTGGTTTATGGTTCGATTCCCCTGTGGTGTAGGATTTTTGCACTTCCTAAAAAAGATCAGCCACGATCAACCAAATCTCCCTATGTCAAATGTCGAAGTTTGGGCGAAATCGATTACCATGATCCCACCACTCACAAGTGGGTAATCAGTGCCTTAAATAAACCCCTTAGCCGAATTTGTTTTCGACACACGGGGTCGGTAGGGACAATGCTGCCGACTTACCTTCCAAACTATGTTCTCACCAGCGAAAACGAAGAACATTCCAGCAGGAACAAGATCACAAATACAGCCATTAGACGTACATTTCTCCTTGCCGTTCAAATGCATGTACAAATGTTTCACCTTTCACGCATTGATACACCATATAAAGTTCTCACTTCACTCTCGTGACTCAGTTCTTCGAATAACTGATGACTTACACTCAATTTTCTGCCCGAAGATTCAGAACTTTTCTCACTTATTCATGGACTTTTCTCACTTTACGCTGCAGGATACCTGCGCAATCACCCTGGGACGTTTGATTTACCAATTCAATATTGTTTCCCTACTGACATCGTAGAGCACTGCTCCTATAGCGGCATCACTGATGTATTTTTATCCGCTGCCCGTATGAAATTGTCTGTTTGAAGTTGCCACTATGAAGACGAGTCCTTTTTGGTGACCTTTTCTGTTGCGATTTGACATAGAGAGGTTTGGTTGACCGTGGCAGATCTTTTTTAGGAAGTGCAAAAATCCTGCACCACAGGGGAGTCGAACTACAAAGCACCCCGTCTCACCACGTCGCTCCTCTACCCCCTCAGCCACCAGTGCTCGGCTGGCAGCGCAGCTTAACCCTACTCGAGCTCGCTCTCTTGTGACTGGCCCATTCTACGTGGACCTAGAGGGCAAAGGTGCCTGCTATGAAAATGGTCCATACCTCCGTTCACAGATGTGCACAGCAGAAACGGAACACATATTTGGAATGAGCGTTCGAAGCCGCATCCCGTGATATGCATCCCATCTCAAAGTCCCATGGTCACCTAGTATCATTCGCTGTAAGCTAGCTGTCTAATTCATTTGTTCGCGTTTGTTAATAATACTTATAAAAGTGGTTTAATTACCCGAGTTTGAGGTGTCCTTCCGACCGGCCCTAGCCGAATTCTCCCTGCGATCCGTGGTATTTGCTGTTATAGCCTAGCATTCATAAGTCGACAAGGGACCCGAGGCTGGCGTACTCGTTTCTACGAAAAAAATCCACTGAACTGCCAACTGATGAAAACGGTGCATACGGACCCGATAAAATAAGCCTTTTATGCATGACCACTTCCACAATGAACCTATGAGTAGCCCAATGAAAGTAGATGATCTAAATCTATAGGAGCTTCACATTAATAAACAGCAAAGTGGCCTATGCGCTATACCTTTGTCCTTGGGAAAAATTTCAAATTTCGAATGATCGAATATTATTCGATTTTCAAAATCTCGAATTTCGATTGATCGAATAATATTCGATTTTCAAAACTTCGAATTTCGAATGATCGAATCTTATTCGATTCTCAAAATTTCGAATTTCGAATGATCAAATATTATTCGATTCTCAAAATTTCGAATTTCGAATGATCGAATAATGTTCGATTTTCAAAATTTCGAATTTCAATTGTCGAATATTCGGATAATCGAATGAATACCTTACTTATTGTGGTCACCCAATGATTGACATTTACTTATTTTTTATTACCCGCTGTAAACTGCGTTCGACAGAGCGGCATATATGAAGGCTTCAGATTGTCACTACTCTTGTACCAGTTGGTTAACACGTTGACGACCGTGTGGCCTGATGTCAGGCCACACCCTTACGGCCGCGTGGGACCGTGTGACATGATGTCAGGCCGCAGCTCTATAATTTATTTCTCTAGTTTTATTCAGATCTTTACAAGGAACTTTTTTGTGTTATGTGCACCTCATCTTTAGACATTGCTGTAAAAAGCGTAATCCCCAAAAGCAATTTTCGGTTACTGATTTATTGAGCTTTTCGTCAAGTAATGGCTTCAACTAACAGTTCGTCATTGAAAAATAATCAATAATAATCGATCGACCTAACGCAGATGAACACATCATCATGAAAGCCGGACTCCGTCGCAAAATTTCACCAAGTAGGGGCTTCAAAATCGCTCTTCCAAACTTCCTCATCCTCATTTTCTCTTCGGATTCTATTACTTCACATTTTGAGCCATCACCATCGTCAGCTGGTAGTGCAAGGATATCGGCCTCAGCACCAACGTCGACCTGGATCACCTCGTCATCCTCATCATCGCTTTCCACAAAGAGACGAATTTTGCGGTCGCGTTCGACCGTGGGACTTGATGTCATCCCACGCTGTCGGCGTTGCAAAAAATCGAATGGTCCCACGCGCCAGACACGTGAAAAAGGCGCGATCGTTAATGTGTTAATTGCGAAAAGGATCGGAGGACCGAACCGAGGCTGTGGAAGTCGGTGTCCAGGCTCAGATGCCGTTGTTCAAGCGCCGCGAAGGCTGCTCCATCCATTTCCTTCACGAGACCAAAAGACGGTGAAAAGCTATAATGGAGCACCCTTGCTTCCCTAAGAATTTGTGCCCCGAGAAGAGAGAAACACCTTGGATAGGCAGAGGTAGATTGTTATAGATTTTGCTCCATAGGTTACTGTCTTTCCTTAGGTTATACCGAATCTTCTAGGTGGTAAAAGAATGGCTAGCACGGACGAAGAATAACAAAAAGGCGATCTGGTGCGGAAAAGGCACATTGGAGGCTCATGAATGGTTCAGTCTGTGTTCTGGCTCTGTTGAAGAGCTTCGCTTCATTTGTAAGCAAACGGACCCGAAGTCCATGTTTGTAACCTAATCTGATAAGACACTACGACTTGGGTAGTGTTATTGCGAAAATGTGGATGACTCGCTTTCATAGTAAACGGAGTATTACTGGCTCTTTTACTCCATAGCGCCTGCTTGCTCTTACTCTCTTCTTTAACGTCTTTGCTGGCAGAAAGCAGGAGCTTCCCAGGCTCCAGAAAGTGCTACCTCACCTACCGAGGCTCCCTCCGGCTCTAATCGTTCCGTCGTTGTACTTGGGGTAGAAATACAAAACGGAGATCCTCCCGTAGTGTACCGAAGGCAAAAACGTCATTGAACAGCCATAACCCGATTCACTTGTTATTCACCGACTCACGTGACTGGCTGCAGGACGCTTCGAAGAAAGCAGGGACGCAGCGGAGGTCCGCGTTTGTCCCGCTTACCTCGCGTCGACTAACAAGAGAAGTGTCTGAAGCGTATGTCTGAACGGGAAGAGCGAGTCATATAGGGAGAATCCCCACCTCTCAATTAGTATAAAAATGTGTTTATTTTTTGCCAAGTCGCTAAACCAAAGGAGTAGGGGGTTGTTGTAGTTAAAATGTAATCGGCGCCTCACGAGTTCGGCGGTCTTGTATGCCCGCGATGCCTCTGCCGCAAGCGGGTCGCAGCGCAGTGGATAGAGACGTTGCTTCATGCGAGGAAGATCGAGGGTACCAATTCTCCTGCGCTGCTGCACTTTTGCATTTCAACTGACTGTTGAGATTTGATGGATTCTGACGTTTATACCATTTCAGAGGTTTTCTACTAATTTTTCCAGCAGCATGCAGTGGTATTCAACATAATGATGTATAAATGTTCAACATAAGTGATAAACAGGCACAACGTGCATGAAGAAGAAGCACTGGTCACAATATGGACGGCGTATAAAGGCTACAGGCTCCTCACAGTTTGTTTCCTAGATGGACCGATGACCTCGCAAAATCCATCCTGCTGGCCGAACGGATGGCCAGCATACTCAAAGACTTCGAAGCACGTCAACTTGAAGTTGACGAAGACGAACAGCTGGATGTGGTGGAAGACGAAGATTGAGTTCCGCAAGATGAACTGATAAACGTGGAGAGGCAAGCAAGCAGTGGGCATATGATCACGTTTTCGGGTGGAATGATTTCACTCCCACGTCATTGTGCACGATCCTGCTTTTGACCTGCAAAACCGGGACAACATCCTTAAAATAAATGTCGAAGCTGCGAGTAGCTGAAGGGGAACGGATTTGTTATAATGACATTGAAGGTGATGTCGCTGGTATACCTGTGAAGAGCCTGTAGCTTATATACCTTGCCGGATTGTGACCAGAGCTTCTGTTTCATGCACTTTGGGCCTGTGCATCACTGGTGTTGAACGTTTATACATCGTAGAGTAGCTTTCTCATTGCCTTGTGGTTAAAAAACCGGTCAGTAATAAACAAGTGGCAAGAAATTTCTTCTCGGCGTACAACTGGAAAATTAGGCAAAAACATCTGAAAATGGTATAGATGTGAGAATCGTTCAACTCTTAACGAAACATATGAAATGCAAAAACGCAGCAGAGCAGGAGAATCGAACCCCCGACCTCCACCCATGAAACAACGTCTCTATCTACTGCGCTCCGAGCCACTTGCCGGGCGTACAATACCCACGAATTCTATTGTAACAGACTCCCTACTCGTTTATTCGAAATTCGAAGCCTTCGAATATTCGAATAAACGAATAATTCGAAAATTGGACTTTCTCGAATATTCGAATAAACGAATAATTCGAATATTGGACTTTCTCGAATATTCGAATAAACGAATGATTCGAATATTGAACTTTCTTCGAATAGTCGAATATTCGAATATTCGAAATTCGAATTTATTCGAAATTCGACTATTCGAAATTCGAAAAGGACAAAGGTATACTATGCGCTCTAGACCTGAACATCTAGCGCACAATCAGTTTTGTTGTATCGATTCTGCCGGATGCTCCATGAGAGCTGCGCAATTGGACGAACAGGTTCTCAGAGCGCAATAACTGCTACTTTCGAAGAATGTCGGCTGCAGCTTCTTACTTTTATAGGCAACTAAAAACTTTAGTAGTCAACCAAGGTACAGCTGTGTAAAAGCGAAAATAGAATTTATGGCGGCGCGAAGGTGCAGGTTTAGATTGTGTGAAAAATTTTGCTTGTAAAGGCGTTTGACTAGGAGATGTACAAGGACCCTGGAGTAGCTTTGTCACACCGATGAATCATCCCCCTGCAGCTTGATTCCGCTCTTGCAGGGTGTGGCCGACTGTCGCGGAGATGCCTGCGAGCCGCGATCGGGAGCGGATGCCTCGAGCTGTGGCAGCACCGTCACCCGTCATCTCCAGAACCTACCCCGATCCATCGACGTTCCTTCCCCGATTCCATCCCCCCGTCCGCCCACAGTCTAACTACCTGTGATTTGCCTATAGTCCGTCTTTTAAAGATAAAACTATATCTTATTCTGTTCGTGTTCTGAGATAGTGAAGCACCTTCCACGGCGCTACGTTTACCTCCTTCTTCGGACTCTCATCGCAGGTGATGTGAAGAGCTAACGGAATTCAACCAGCTCAGTCGGCAGAACACCTGGAATACTTTACGATGTAGTGCTTCAGCTACCTAAACTGGTTGACTAGGTGGTGAGTCCTAGTTGCCGTCTCAGTTGTGCACACGCAAACGGCAGAGGTTTTTCAAGCCGTTTCTTGCTCAGATTACAGTTTTTTCTACTAGCACGCATGTAGTTCTGTTGAACATGAAAAGCTTTATGGTATTAGATCGTTAAGTATGAGATGGCCGGCCAATTTTGAGTCAGAAATTTGACATTTTTTAAACAACAGACAATGCAGTCAATCAAAATATACGCCTAAATGATCAACACACCTCTGCTATCTTAACGGTGACTCGTACATGCCGGAAGCGTAGAAGTCTCGGGCGGGATTCATCAACGACTTTTTTGAAGCATTTCAGTACACCGCTTGATAAGCCGCGCTATCAGATTTCGTCTGTATTTTCTCTGTTAAATTGCTGTAAGTCGTTGATGAATCCGGCCTCTGGAGGGCGAGAAGCAATGAAACAGAAGGCGTTTTCCACTTCCACTTGAGTACTGAATTTTTGTCCTTTAAGTGATCCAATGCTTGGAAGATGTGGTAGTCAGCTGGCGCAAAATCCGGTGAATACGGTGGGTGGAAGAGGAGTTCCAATCCAACTCCTGCAGTTTCATCAACGTTGTTTGTGCAACGTGTGGTCGTGCAGTCTTGCGAGGGTATTGGCCTGTCTCTGTTGAGCAATCTTGGGCGCTTTATTGCAAGCCTCCTCATCATGTCGTTCACTTGGTTACAGTAGACGTCCGCACTTACCGCTTCACCAGGGCCGTGATAGCGCGGCTATTGTGGCGCCTAGGGCTTCATTAGGGGGTAGCGCGGTAGCAGGATGTGTAGAATTTAGTTAGAAATTAGAGCAAAATTGAGTATTGACGAGTTTGGCGATTTTAGGATTACGGTAGCAGGGTTTGACCGCAATGTTCTCGAAGCGCGCCAAACAGGTCTCGAGCGCTGCGGGCGGCCCTCGGGCCAGTTTTCGACAGGATCGACGACGGACAGCGGTGGTGCTCGAGGCCCGCTGTCACTCACCACGTCCCCTTCCCCTTTGTTAGGAGCCCACTTAGGTTTTAGCGTTTGTAACCGTTTCCTAACCCGTTTTGTTCACTGTTTCTCTAACATTGTGTTGCTAATTGTTGATACTCTTTTAACACAAGCGTCTCACTTGCCGACCGCGGTTGAAACCGCACACTACTGGGCCGTGTTTTTCCAACTTGGGGGCCAATCCAACACCGCGGCTTAGTCGGAGGTGAGGCGAACTCTAGGATCTCCGATCGGCACTTTCTCGTTCACCTATTTCGCTCGTTGTCGCCGTTGCTTGGTGGCTCCTTGGCTGTGGCCTCGAGTGGTCGCCAAGTTTTCGCGCATTAGGACAGAGTAGGTGGTCTCCGTCCGGAGACTCGACTCTGGGAGCTAGTGTGGTGTTGGATTCCGGCTTTGGTCGGAGTCGATAGCACGTATCCTTTTTCTAAGGGTAACCTCTGCCCAAATTTTTCTGGACAGGGGTGGTCTGCGCTATCGATTCGGAGTAGGGTCGGAGTTCAACACCAAAATTCGATCGGTGGTGGCGACACTCGATGGCCACGCCAAGCACGTCCGCAGTGACGGACGTAGTGGAGAAAGAGAATAGATACGTGCGTGTTGCAGATATGGCTGGCACGCACGGTGAGGACGACATCATGGATGTCGAGAGGGCGTTGGCCCAGAGCGAGGTGCACGACCGCCAGAGCGAGGTGGAAGAGTTAAAGGTATGCGACCTTGCTCTTAGGAGTGTGCGAGAGATAGAGATAGTGGTGGTAGCTGAAGTAGCTAAGCACTGGAGGACTAGTGAGCCCAAGAGAGAGAGTTTTGAGAAAGTAGCTAGAGATGCGGCTCAAGTGGCGATGCAGCACATTCTGGATCTGAAAGAGTTGTGCTTGCAAAGAAGAGGTGAGAGGGAATGCTTAGAGGTGTTAATGGAGTGCCTAGGTAGTACTACGCGCTATGAGGTGGTAGAAAAAATGGAAGAGCTGGTGAGCCATGGAGAGGTAGTCAAGAAGGTTGTAGAGATTACGGGATGGCAACCAGAACAGATAGTAAAGCGATGTTGTACTATGAGAGAGAAAATCGATAGAAAGAAGCAACACATTGCTGAATTGCAGAGACAGCTGGAGCTCCGGGAGAAGGAGCTTGAGGAGTTGCGCAGGCGAGCGCAGACATTATGCAGTCAGGACAAGGAGGGCCGCGAGGCCAAGGAGAGCAGTACGATACCAGTATTACGCTGTCTGGGCCAATAAAGAGAGTTGTCTTGACAGGTTAAGGAAATATAAGTGTAATCTCAAGTCTCAAGAAGAGCCTTTGCAGAGTGGGCACGAAAGGCAGCGGAAGTGGAGCAACTGGACAGAGGACGGCTCCGAGCGATGTGCGAGGATGAAGCTAGCACAGCAAGGTCAGTCAGGCTTCATGTACAGTGAGAGTGATGGAAGCGAGAGTGACAGTGATTCGGGTAGGATGTCATGTGGTAGGCCGGGAGAGAGAGACGCCCAGGCAACAAACACGGACATTAGTGGCTATTTGAAGTACATAGCACTACCTGAAGTTCGCACCTTTACCGGTAGAGATAGAGAGTACTCGTGGGAGAGTTTCATGGAAGCTTTCTATCTTAAGTACCCGAGACAGAACTGGTCTGAGGGTGAGTTAAAGACATTGCTTAAGGCGAAGCTTAGTGATAAGGCTAAGGCGCAGTATGAAGCATTGCCCAGAGAAGTAAGGCGCGGGTCGTTTGATCAGATCATAACGGCCATGAATGCGGCGTATAAGGCGGATGCCCAAACGAGGAGGGTGATTGCGCTAGGAAAACTTAGGAGATTGAGGAAAGCAGAGGCGCAGTCGGTAGCGGAATTTTGCATAGAGTTAGAGAGACTTTCGGCAAGTGCCTATCCAGAGTTGGACGAACTGTCGTTAAGCACGACGAGGGCACAGCAGTTGTATGAACAACTGGTGCACTGGCCCGAATCGTACCATCTTTTGGAGGCAATGGAGAAGCAGGGCCCTTGTGCGTATAGAAGCCTGAAAGAAGCTGCAATGCGCATCGAGAGGAGAAAACTCATGCTAGAGAACGCTAGGGAGGCACGCGGCCTCAGTGTATGCGACACGAAGCAGTTCTCTAGGCTGAGTAAAGAAGGTGCGGCAGCATATGAGAGAAGCGGTAATGGTGCAAAGCCTGTCGATATCAACAAGGAGCATCTTGGTAGGGGTGTGGAAAAGGAGAGACAGGATAAAAGAAGAGAAGTGAAGATGAAATGCTTCAATTGCCAGGGTATAGGTCACATGGCAAGGAACTGCAAGAGTGGTGGTCCAGCCGGCAGTAAGGCGGCCGACGTGGTAGAATGCAAGAGGCGAATCCAAAAGGCAGAGAAGTCTCCATGTAAGTCGATGGGCCTCGGTTCAACTTCGTTTGGGAGGAAGTACCTAACTGAAGTGGACATTCGCAACAAGACTTGGAAGGCTCTCCTGGACACGGGTTCAGAGATCTCAATTATGCCGATTGCCGTGTATAACCAGCTTAGAGGTACGATAGGAGAGTTACGAGAATGGTCTGTGGATAAGGCCAAGAATATCTACGATGCCTCTGGAAACAGAATGAAGTTTGAAAAAGTCGTGGAGGTCGTCATCTAGGAAAAGGGTGACGAAGTTACCACTCGAATGCATGTGTCGAAGCAGAAAGGGCAAACCTTGGTTATAGGAACCAACGTGCTCTCTTGCTTGCAGTATGAGTTAGTGCGAGGAAACGTGGAGCATCCAGAACAGCTGAGTCTGGGCAAACGTACCAACACCAGAGAGGTAGTAGCCTCATAGTCAGAGCTTGAGGGGCACTGGACTGTAGGCGAAAAGGACAGCAAGGTAGTGGTCTGCAAAAGGGCGTATGTGGCGCCAGTCCAGACAAAATGGGTACCTATTAAAGGATGTGCAGGCGTAGGTAAGAGAGTATTCTGCTCTAGCTCAGAGTGGATTCGGTCAGGCCTCTGTGATGTTGACGACAATGGTGTGTCAACGGTACCAGTGTGGAATAATGCAGATGAGCCCTTGGTACTCAAAGCAGGTCAAGAGGTGGGCCAGTATGAAAAGGACGATGTTGCGTATTCCAAAATCAAGGAAGTGCCGACGGACATGCTGGTCATGGGAAAACCTGTGTTACAAGAGTCAGAGAGAAGAGTGCTGTTAGATAGGTACTTGAGAGACAACAGGAAAAGCTTCGATGACAATGAGATCGAAATGTGGGACATTGTCGAGGAGTACAACCAGGTGTTTGACCCAAACTAACTTAGTGGTCCATGAGGTGGATACTGGGGAGACTCCACCTATACGCCAAAAGACACGACCGGTGCCGATAGGAGCACGGACAGAGTTCAAAGGCATGATAAGAGAACTCCTAGGGCGCGGCATAGTAGAGGAGTCGGAGTCGGATTGGGCTTCACCTGTTGTGCTAGTCAAGAAGAAAGATGGCTCCCTGAGACTGTGCATAGACTATCGGGAGTTAAACAAGCACACGAAGCAGGATGCGTACCCACTCCCTCAAATCGATGTGATGCTGCAAAGTCTAAAAGGGCGGAATTATTTCAGTACCCTTGATATGGCTTCGGGGTACTGGCAAATACCAATGTCGGAAGACGCCAAGAAAAAGAGCGCGTTTACGACATCCGAAGGCCTTTTTCAGTTCAAGGTCTTACCCTTTGGACTTTGTACATCGCCGTCACGATTCCAAAGGTTGTTGGATAATGTATTGGGGAGCTGAAAGACAAAGAAGTATTCGTCTACATAGATGATGTGTTAATCGCTACTGATACCAAAGAGCGACACATGGAGGTGTTACGAGCGATGTTAGAGGTGATGAGACGAGCGAATTTAAAGCTCAAACCGCAGACGTGTGTTCTTCTGGAGCAAAAGGTTGCATTTTTGGGTCGTGAAGTAGATGGTGAAGGCATACATGCTGATCCAGCAAAGAGAAAATCCAGAACTATCCGCGACCAACATGCCTAGCCGGTATGCGTGCATTCCTTGGTCTATGTGGGTATTATAGGAAGTTTGTCCTAGGATTTTCGAAGATCGCCCAGCTCTTGTTTAAGTTGACAAGCAGCAAGGCGCCGTGGGAGTGGCAGGCAGAGCAGGAGGCGGCCTTTAAAGAGTTAAAGGCTAGGCTCATGAAGCCTCCTGTCCTCGCGCAGCCTGACATAGAGGCAGCACGTAGTGGAGAGCGACCGTTTGTAATCTATACAGACGCGTCAAGAATTGGAGTGGGAGCAGTGCTGTCCCAGGAAGGGCAGGATGGCTTCCTCCATCCGATTTACTTCGTGTCTAAGAAGCTGTCTAAGGCCGAGGTGAACTATCATGTTACGGATTTAGAGGCATTAGGGATAGTGCTGGCCTTGCGGAAGTTTCACTACTTCGTGTATGGCATGCACGTGATAGTGAGGACAGATCACCTACCCCTTACTGCACTGCTCAGGAGACAGAACGTGTCAGCAAGAGTGTTGAGGTGGGCGCTCGAAGTTCAGCAGTACAAGTTGAGCATCGAGTACATCAAAGGCAAGGCCAATGCTGTCGCGGATGCGCTCTCAAGAGGAATCCCTACTGACGGGAAGATAGACTTGATACCCAACCCAGGAGAAGACAAGGTGGTCTGCGTGGTGACTGGGGAAGAGAAGTCTGTATGGCTTGAAGAGTTAGAGAAGGATACAGACTATGCGAGTATCATAGCACATTTGAGAGCAAACGAGCTAGAACACGAAGTTAGACTGCCTGGTATGAGCAAGAAGGTTACAGTAGCCGATTTCGTCTTGGAAGGAGAGTTAAAACTGACCAAACAAAATGGAGAGACAGTGTTGGTGGTACCAAAGTCCAAGCGCAGGGAAGTGTTCAATGACGCGCATTCCGGCTGTCTAGCAGGTCATTTTTCGGCAAAGAAAATGAGTCGAATCTTGAAAAAGAGAGTATTCTGGGAAACAATGGACAAGGATATTGCTGCATGGGTGAGAGGCTGCAGAAACTGTTTCTTGTCCAATCCAAAGTTGAAGATCGTACCCCCTCTGAGGCCATTTGTTGCAAGCAAACCGTTTGAGTGTGTCTGTGCGGACATATTAGAGATGGGGTTGAGTGCGAATGGTATGAAATACGTGCTTGTCATTGTTGACCATTTTTCGAAATGGTTAGGGGCGTATGCCGTAAAGGACAAGTCAGCCAACGCAATTGCGGAGGTGTTCTTCCAGAGGTGGATATGTGAAGGAGGAAGATGGCCCCGCCACATTCATACCGATCAGGAAACGGAATTCGTGAATAAGGTGATTGAAGAGTTGTCCAAGATAGCTCGCTTCAGACATACGACAACTAAAGGGTACAACTCGAGAGAGAATGGTGCGTGTGAGCCAGCAATTGGCACCATTCAACGAATTCTAAAGAAGAAGATAGAGTTCCCGGATTTCTGGGATGTCATGTTACCTAATGTTGTTTATGCTTATAACGTGACACCTCATTCTGCTACGGAAGAAAGCCCTTTTTTTCCCAATACATGGCTTTGATCCGGTGTTCCCGTTGAGCTCGGTGCCCGATGAGAGGTTGAGATTTCATCATATCGACCTCGACGACTACAAAGCTGAATTGGTGAGGGGCATGAGGCTAATTCATGAAGAAGTGAGCACCCATGCTCAAGCGTATCGGGATAGGATGAAGGCATGGTATGACGCGAGCAACAAGGTGGGTAAGCAGACATATCCAAAAGTTGGTGATAGGGTGTTCATGAAAATGCCGAGGGAAAATGTGAAATCCCAGCACCCTAAACTGACGCCAGATTGGGACGGTCCCTACAGAGTGTTAAAGTGTAGTGATAACTCAGCGCTCATTACGAAGATTGGTGTGAATGAAGACCCCCTCCGGGTTCAGTTGGATATGTTGGTAAAATACCCTGATGAGATTGGTAATGACCCGGTGAGAGTGAACAGTAAGAGAAGCCGGAAGGGTAGAAAGAGGGAAAGAGAGAGTGGTCCACAGTGCCTAGTCGTATCCACTGAAGAGGATTGTTTCAGGCTGGAGGACGAAGTTGACGTCGTGGACCCTATGCATTTCTTCACGTGAAATTTCGCTGTGATGGACAGAGCTTCCCATCTGTCGCCGGTCGTCCAGGATTACCGCTTGAGAATTGTCGTTGTAGCACTAACCTATACGTGCGTAACCTCTTGCCAGATGTGCCGCTGCCCGCGGGTAACGAGAGGGTCGAATGCGTTCTGGACGCCGCGAGGATTTTTGCCATATGGTGGGACGCAGGCTCGATATCGAGAAAGGTGCAGAAGATAGTCGACAAATCTGCGTTGGCTATTAGCACGAGAGCGGTGGGGATGGCATAAGCCGATGTGCGCACGTGCGCAGCCGATGTGCGCACGTGTCGATAATGGCTGGGTTGATGTCGCCCAGTGCTCGACTACGTCATGGAGGTGTTCAGGGATGGCCAAGGAACATGACGAGAATCATCGAATTCGGATTCGAAATTGGACGCTCTGTGGAATGGACAGCGGTGAAAGCGTCCATCGCTGATGAACACAGCCGTATCGTCATAGTGGTGCCGGAAGTGTTAGCCCGGCTGAGGCATTGTCTCCACGGCCCGAACACCGTCTTCTTCTATTACCGTTCCTTCTACGACATACGGAGGAACAACAACGTGCTGTTCGGAGACGAGACTGGCAAAGTAGTACTAGTACTACCTCCAAGAGAGCCTGAAGATGCCTATAGTTGGGTACCGTTCATGGGTGCGATAGACCTATGGCTGACATGTGGTGCTCAGCTATGGCTGGTCAATGGGCCTCGGTCATGCGATGACCACAGCTGGGACAGACTCAATGGTCGAGTCAGAAGTCACCTGCTGAGTTACGCAGATATGCACCCCGAATTTCTACAACAGGTTCACAACCTCGTGCCTGCCGAGCCTGGAATACTGAAGGCGTCGATGGCTTGTCTTACGGTCGGAGTCGTGTCAGACCCGCATCGATGGTGGACATGGACGCAAGCCGTTGAATTTTATGCCTTTCTGCGAGCGCAACTGAAAGAGACTCTCCTTCTTGAGGATGTCAGGTTACCGAAAAGTGAAAGGTCCCACCCGGCTGGCAACCCGTCGGGAGTAAGACATAGAGACACGCCTGGAGCGTCGGCAGTCAAGGATGGGAGAATCACGAAGAGACACCTCAAGCGAGTGGAGAAAATAAAGCAGAGAAGCGCTCAGAGACTAATGGAGAGGAAACTCGGCGATATGGAATTAGGATCTGTGGAAAGATCCTAAAAAGAGGGGGGCATGTGGTGCCTAGGGCTTCATTAGGGCTAGCGCGGTAGCAGGATGTGTAGAATTTAGTTAGAAATTAGAGCAAAATTGAGTATTGACGAGTTTGGCGATTTTAGGATTACGGTAGCAGAGTTTGACCGCAATGTTCTCGAAGCGCGCCAAACGGGTCTCGAGCGCTGCGGGCGGCCCTCGGGCCAGTTTTCGACAGGATCGACGACGGACAGCGGTGGTGCTCGAGGCCCGCTGTCACTCACCACGTCCCCTTCCCCGTTGTTAGGAGCCCACTTAGGTTTTAGCGTTTGTAACCGTTTCCTAACCCGTTTTGTTCACTGTTTCTCTAACATTGCGTTGCTAATTGTTGATTAACTCTTTTAACACAAGCGTCTCACTTGCTGACCGCGGTTGAAACCGCATACTACTGGGCCGTGTTTTTCCAACTCTATAAAGCGAATATATGTTAGGGTATGGTGAAACATTTCTCCTCGCTATCAGGGATTCGGCTGTGTTTTCTCTGTGAAATTCCTGTGTCGTTTATGAATCCGGCTTCAGGTTTTTTGAAGCTGTAGTGAGTAATTCCATAAGTAGACTACCAAACAGACACCATCGACTTTCTTGGAGGATGGACTGTGTTTCGAGAATTTATCTTTATACAACCGTCGTGCCAAACACTTACGATTGTGGTAGAGAATCCATTTTTCATCACAGATGACAATGTGATGTAAAAATCGTTCGGATTTTTGCCGTTAGAAAAAAGCCAAGTATCAAAACGAGCATATCGTCAATAAACGATAATAATATTAATATCAATCCTGGTTCGATGAAATTGATTTTTTAGATTCATATAGAGGATAGCGTGTTTTCAACACCGCGATTTTGATATGAGATGTGTATTGCTTAAGACATTGAAATTCAGACTCTCTACACCTTGTTGAACTTCATTCAGTTCTGACCTACTGAACACCTCCAAATCTGTAACAGTCACGAAATGAAAAATAAAGATTTATTTCAAGTGAATCAACTGAATACATCAAAATAACCGTATGCGATGACTTGTCAACGACAGCTAATTACACGGAGTGGTTATCACTTGAACAATAGTCATTCTTACATTCATGTCGCCCGATACTCCTAAAATAGTACATGTACATAGAAAATAAACCCTTGAGAACAACATAATGTTGAACCAACCAGGACAGTGACCTTCTCAATTTCCTATAGTCACGCAACGACTCCAGAATGTCGCTCCTTTCCTTTTCACCTGCAAACATAATATTGTACGAGTAAAAGCTAAAGCTAAGGGATCATTGGGTCACATAAGATACCCTAAGCCTTGATAAAACTGGGTGTAGTCCCCATTGTTGAAATTTGATGTTGTTCGTTTCTGTTGCCGCATGCAGAGCCCAAACAGACCATGTGTAATGTGCTCTAATGTGCTACACTACATAGTACGAAAGCGCAGGGAATGCGTCTTGACTTGATGGTTTATCCTATATGAATATGCTGCTCAGCCCGCTTCTCCGTATACACTTCCTTCCGTTCGCGCCGAACGGAACATACGAAACCAATACACCGATCGAGATCGATCGATTACAAGGAACCTTTGAAGAGAAGCCCCAACCAAAGTCAATTTACATTGGGTTACTGCTGGTCCAGGAACAAAACATTCAATGGGCTTCGAACAGATTAATGCGTCCCTTATGTTTAAGGCTATTTTAATTGGGTGAAGTACAAGCGCACTACATCGAAAGCATATTGTGAAACCTGAGGCGTCACTTTAAGGCCCGGTTTATACTTCCATCGCCAGGCGACGAGATTCGAACGAAGCGATGTGTGCCATCGCGTCACGCTGTTTGGACGACGATGAGCACTGCGAATAGCGGGCGACGTGGTCACGCGACTACGCACGATTGCGTACCTTACGCAAGATTACGTACTAAGGACAAGTGCGAGTCAACACTGCGAGGATCAGCTGAGCATCAATACCGCGATCACTCGCATCACGCCCATTTCGAGAGCGATCCGACGCTGAGCGACCCATCAGTTTGGACTCAATGCATGGCCATCGCATCGCTTGGGGTCGAAGTATACTGGAGCGTAAGAACAACCAATTTTTTGCAACTTAAGAGCTGTTTGTTAATTGAAGGCACAACATGTTGAGATGCTCAATGAATTAGTGTTCAAAAATTGTTTTCGTGGACCACGCCTTTTACGACAGTGTCTAAAGATGAAAAAGATGCAACACAAAAGTTTCAATCTTCAATTCATATGGAGAAAGAATTACAAGACTGTGACATGACTTCGTATCACACGGTCCCGTGGGGCCGAAAGGGTGTGGCATGGCGTCGTGTCACACGGTTGTCAACATGATAATAAACGATGAATACCAGACGACACTCACCTAAATTTGTACTGTGTTTAACATCACAGAGAAGGTTTACATATTCGTTGCTCGGTTCAGCATCTTTATACATCGAATTTGTCCGCAAGTCTTGACACCTCTGAAAAAGATAACTATATTGGGAGAGCGTCTATTGGTATGTGGGATGCAAAGGACGAGCCTAACCAGACTATAGTTGACCGAGGTATTGAATTGAGTGGTGTCTCCTTGCATGCAAGCTTTTTACGGCTAAATCTGTTCAGAGAGAGTTTGGACTAGACCAATCTTCAGGCACGTTGGGTCCACATCTCCCAACGTGCCTGAAGAATGGTCACGTCGCGGAAAGAAGTCATAATGTTATAAAAACATATTACTATTACTATTTTACTTAAGCCAATAACAAAACAGCAAAATCTGCAAGCGAAAACATTATAATTCTACGATTGGCTATATAACAATGAGAAGGAAGGCAGGTTATATCCGAAATAAATCTGCTAGCTGAGAAGAGCCCATGATTTAGATTCATGTATACTACCAACTAAATTCATTTGATTAATATTGCTCACTGCGTACAAATTGCAAACTCATCATCTCTCTAGACATTAATTCCATTAAGGTCATTTCGATTTAAAATTTCTGAGAAGGTAAAAGTATTATTTTTTCTAATTCATACTCAGTCTAACCACAATTTGACTGTATCTAAACGAGTTGTTAGAGGGCAAATGAGAGCATTTCATAAAAGCGTTGCACAAAATGGAGCGGTTTTGCAAAAACCAGCCGAGTTATAACATGGTTGTAAGAAATTAATTAATTTCGCACCACTCTAGAGCAACATTCGTGGCAGGTCACACCTAAGCGTAAGGAAGTAGCCTTTCGAACTTAGACGAGGTATTCCTTCTTTCAGTAACCGCCTTCGTTGCTTCTATAACTACAGACTGGTCGACCATAATACCGCAGCAATTTGTAGAGTGTCGAAGGTTTTCAGAATGTCTTTTTGCCTTATCGTTTTTGCCATCTAACTTGATATCCAGTATACAGCAAATTGCATCATACGACTGCTGAATAGCAGAAAGGAGGGGGAATACGCTTTTCTCAGACTAAGCAGATTCTTGAAACCAAATGTGAAAACACAAAAAACAATCTACATAACACAGTGTATAAAAACAGATGCCGTAATACATTATATTATAGCTAGCATGATCTACGCTGTTTTCGAAGTGCTTCTGAAATCATTCTACAAGTCGATGCTGCTGTGCGGAGGCGATATAATGCTTTAGCCGTATTGTAATCCTTGAGTATTGATCAAAAATTGTAACCATTAAGAAATTCAAAAGAACCCATTTTCTTCGAGATATGACTCCAGCCTGCGGCTGAAGCTGGCTGGAGTTGATGATGAGACTAGGTCGCTTGGCAATTCGTTCCACGTTTTCGTTGCACGCACTAGAAATGGAACGCACAAAGAACTGTTGAGATCGTATTCTTCCAATGCAGATCCGCAAGGCATGACCTCTTGTTCTATTGCTAAATTCATAAGAATTAAAAAGTTCATTTTTTTCAATTTCTATAAGATCGAAAACTATTTTGAATAGCAGGCTTTGATCATATATGGTTCTCCTTAATCGCAAGGATGTGGTTCCAAGGAAGGCGAGTCTATCTCGATAACTGACATTGAGCATACCATTCCTACCGAAGATTTGATTCGTAAACCTCCTTTGAACCTTTTCGACTCTTTCAATATACATCACGACCAAACCGGTGTACAGTATTCTAGTAGAGTTCTAACATATGTCGTGAAAAGTCGGAACAGAATAGGTATCTTACGTGTCTGGAAGACAAGTAGGATAAAACTACACTTCCTATTTGCCGCCATTGTTATGTCATCAATATATTTTTCAAATGTGAGCGAATCAGAGTATACAACGCCAAGGTCACGCACAGAATTTGTAGTAATCAGCATTTTTTTTGTCCCGGACAAAATAATAAACCATGTGGGTGTGTTTTACCAATGCACATAATCATCGTTTTTTCGTAGGAAATATTCAATATCCATTTTGTTGACCACGAGTGAATAGCATCTAGGCCGTGTTGAAGGACTTCCGCGTTGTTGAAAGAAAATATCTTAGAGTCATCTGCGTAAATTGAGCAAAGCATCCCATCAGGAAGACATTTCGGGAGATCGTTGATGTAAAGTAGAAACGTAAGTGGCCCTAAACATGTACCCTGAGGAAAAGCACTAGGCGTTTCATACGTAGCGGAAACAGCACCATTAACTACACCTGTCCGGGTGCGCCTGGTTAGTAAGGATATCAGTAATTTCAAAAGACATCCCTCTAAACCACGCAGTTTTGTTATAAAAAATCTAGATTGAGTGAGTCAAAAGCTTTAGTATAATCGAGAAAGCAAGCAGTGATGTATCCATTTGAATCTAGCACCTTTTGCCAAACGGGAAAAGTAGAAATCAGAGCTGTAACCGAAGATTTTCTTTCAAGGAAACCGCGTTGTGACTTTGTGATGACTTTTTTCTCGTAGATAGTTACAGATCTGACTGCGCATTATCCTCTCCAATACTTTGCTAGTTGAGGATGTTAGGCAGACAGGTCTGTAGTTTTTAAAATCTGTCCTTTTTTAAATATCGGCTTAACGAAGCTTGTCTTCCATACTGACGGAACCTCTCCGTGAAGTAGGCACCAGTTGAACAAAAGAGTTAACACTGGAGCAAGCCCCATTGCTGCCTTCTTTAGAAAAACGTATGGAATTTTGTCAGGTGATGTGGAGTTTCGCTCCGGCAATCTCACCAGCGTTCTGCACACCAAGTCGCTATTGATATCAAGAAAATCTAGATTTGCGGAGGTGAAAGCAGGACAGTCAATCTTCTCATAGGGATGGTCTTTGTACACTGACCTAAAGAAGGAAGCAAATACCTTTGCCTTTTCCAACTCGGACTCACAGAGTTCACCATTATTATTGAATGGTCCAATACTGTTATTCATTTTAAGACGGCTGTTCACAAATTTGTAGAAAAGTCTGGAATTCTTGGAAAGCGCTATCCGCTCTTCTCTCTACAAGCTCAGAGCAGTTAATGCTCTTTTGAGTTTTCAGGAAAAACGAATATATTTCTGGATTCCTATGTTTGATCGCGCATTAAATAATTTTCCAACTTTGATAGCAAGCTTTCTTCTTTTTGAAGGATAACTAATTTCTTTAACAGCTCTCTGCTTTTGTGGTACAAACTTCTCTATCAGGTTATAGCAGTGCTGAAGATATAACGAATAAAATTGATCTGCTGAATTGCAGGTGGACATTAGAGTAAGCCAGTTGATTTTCAGAAGGTTTTCACAAATCGATGAATAATCAGCCGCGAAAAAATCATAGTCAGAATCATTCAGCGTACGCTCCAGGTTGTTGGATAAAACGACGTCCAAGATATTGTCACCTAACGTTGGAATAGTAACAAGTTGAGTCAGTGCGTGTTCATTGCAAAAATGATAAAACTCCCTTGCCGATCCATATAATCTGCACGATTCGCCTGTACTAAACCAATCAATCGTAGGGAAGTTCATATCTCCCAGGATGATGCAGCTTGGGCTATCCTCGAGTATAGAGGAGATATATGTCAAGGCCTCATGGAAGCGTAATGCTTCGCAAGCAGGGCTCTGGTAAAAAAGGATGAAGTATATGGTTTGCTGCTCAGAATTTATACTCAAGACGAGACATTGACAATATAGTGAAAAATTACGCGAACAAAACATATGGTGAGATAACGTATTCAGTAATAATGCCATTACTCCTCCTCCACACATGATCCCCTCCCTATCACATCTGTAAATGTGATATGAAGAGTGTACACGTAGCGTTGCGTCGTGAATAATTTCAGGTTTGCACCAAGTCTCAGTGATAAAAACCATATGTGGGGTACAGGTATACAAGAGATGTTCTAAATCAGCAAGTTTGTTGCAAATTGAAGGTGAGTTGAAGAGAAAAATAGTGCATGAAGTGCTAGTGCCATCGGATTCGCTACTAGATGACCAGTTTCTCTCAAGGTCAAAGCGCAGTTGAGATACATGACCTGTACCGGTGGTACAAGCCGCTATCTAGGCATGTGGGGGTGTTGACATATGGAAATGAAGTCCCCCTGTACCCCCCTGCGAGTCATTTAAGGCATTAGAAGCAGCTGATCTTCTAACAGCATCTCCACTGTTGGCTGACCCAGAAATAGAAGACACCATATTAACATCCCAACGCCTAGGGAGCTCGCGCGGAAACTTCAATTTAACTATGTCAAATCTCGGACTACATACGCCAACCGTCCCTCCTTAGCGTTGAGATCGCCCGCTTCCTTCCGCAGCGCTCAATCCAATTCAAGCTCTTCAGGAGTGTAATCCCTCCGAGCGTATGAATGGACAAAGCGCTGTGTGAGGCTCTTCCTTCCACTACGCATGTGAGTCAGAAGTGAATCTCGAAGGGTCTGATTGGGTAAGGTGATTTTTACAATCCGCCCCTGGCACCGTTTTTGCGCGCTTTACCGGGTGGATAACGATGAGCAGTAATGCGAACTGCCTCGAACTCACGGATGAATTCGTCGTTGCCAGATGTGAGTACCTCCTCCTTGAGCATCTCACGATCGAAACGACGTGTGGCCTCATCGTTTGACTCCTCATCGACGCCGACCCACGTTATCATGCGTTGCTTCTCATCGATTTTCTGCTTGTCGGCATTTATTTTGGCGATTTTTGAATAGAGAAGACTTTTTTGAACGGACGGTTTGACACTTTGAGAACCAATTTGAGCCTCCAGTTCAGATAATTTAGCCAGAATCTTATTTTGTGTCGTCTGAATTTCGCTAACAATGGCAGAGAATCGATCGAACAACGCTGTTAATATGCTCTATAGGTTACACAAATACGAATCAAAACATTCGATTAACTTGCGAGCCCACAGGAGCATATCGGCATCCACGTCGTCAGATCCAGTCCTCTTCTTTGCTCCTTGGCTTCGCATTTCGAAATGAGTAATGGAAAGTACACCAAGTGCCACAGAGAATGGAAGAACCGCCGCTCACAGTGACGACTGATGAATGAATGATATGATAAACTAATATATTTATATATTTGTTTATCATATCATTATATATTATATATATCATAATGAATATGATAATAATATAATATATATTATATTTATCATAATGAATATGATAAACTGTACGATGGAACCTTGCCACTAGCAGAACGGAGTCGGTTAGGCGAAAGTTGAAAGTAGTGAAAAAAAACAGCAGATGCCGGATCTATCCTAGTTCGGGGGGGACACATAACTAAAAATATTATATGTAACAAATTCACTCAAGACTTACAGAGCGGCTCCTACAGAACAACACAGGACCTAAACAAAAAAAGTCACAAAGAAAAACGAAAAATTGCATTTGTTATGGTTGTAAGAAGGCAAAGTTGCGGGCCCTCCTCACCATGTTAGATCCTGGTTATAACATGTCAAGCGACGGTCAGAACGCGGCATGACTCTTTTCCGTCGCTCTTTGCCCGCCGAGATGGTTGTAAACCGCGGCGATTTTTTATTTTTTTTTTTGCTTGTTTTTCGTCCGTTTTTGGTTTCTTTTAGGTTAGGTTTCGTTCTCTAAGAGCCGCTCGGTAAGTTTTAATTCATTTTGCTGCCTAGTTTTTAGTTATGTGGCCCCTCGGACTAGGATAGATCCCAGATGCTCTTAGATCAGAATCCTGAGCAATCCCAACCCTGCTAAAGATTGACGGCATGTAAGCAGCATGCGTAACAACGACGGAAGGCGTTTGACGTCATGGAGCTCGCGCGTAGATTAACGAATTACCGACGTTCTTCGTTGAAATTTGGCCTAAGGATTTGAGGAACTTTTCAGAACCTTGTCGAAAATTTTATAGGATTTTCTGTTGCACTGTGATCGAGGATCCATCGATAAATTGGCTGTCCTCAATCTAGTATAGTAATATGTTAAGAAAATTTTTGGAAAAATAATCTGGAGATAGAAAAGGTTGCTGAAAACAACTGTCCAGTTTGCTATGAAAATTCCTCAGCTTGTTGTGAATATATAAAACGCTTTCACTGATTCTTCTTGTTGGAAGCAATACTGCGCAACTATCTGTACTTTTGAACGAAATTTCACAGTTTAATAGAAATTGAACAAACATTATTCGTTAGCAAATTTAAAGAACAGAGGCCGAGTTCACCAAAAATTAAACCCGTAAGTATGAGGGGTATAACGGTTAGAGATAAGGTAAGACATAGAGAAGACCGTTTCGTTATGGGTATCTCTACCCCTTATCCACGGGTTAGTACTTGATAAATCTGACTCCAGAATTTAACGTTCAACCCTGGTCTGCAGAATGTCTAACCCGAGAATCTATTCTGGTCAGGAGGAGGCAACCCAAACATCACAGTTGCATTCGTCATCCCATTCCACACAATCATATCACCTGAATATGCGCGGGAGTACTCTCGAGGTAGAAGCAGACGTTCTAGGACAAAATCGAGGGATGGAAATGAGAGCAAAATATCGTAAGCCAATCCACAAACGGCTGCAGTCTTTTTGTGCAAGAACATCTACCCGATTGTAGCGATGAAACCCATAGAACAATAAGAAAGCAAAAGCATTTGATCTGAGAAACTCACTTCATAGAGCGTTCTTCTGCTTTTATCATATGTCCATCGCACAGGTAAGCAAACGTGGCCTATGTCGCACGGATCTCCGAAGAACTCCGCATCTCGCACGACCTTCAAGTGTACGGAGAGTCGTGTTGAACAGCTGACGTCTTCAACATAAAGCATATGTAACAAACCTTTATTTTTGTGTAGGCGCCCATTTTTACACATCCCAGACAGCGGTAAACTTTACAATATCGATTTGTACGATGAAGTGTAAACGTGTAGCAATAGCTCTGACGATCAGGTATCCTGTACACCAATACCGGATTCAAGCCTCGTTGGCTTACGTCCGGCACGCCAAAGAACCTTCGCGTTTGTCGTTTGTCTGCAATTATATACTCAAACAGAATATGAAGTTGTCTGGGAGCAGAAAAGACACACCATTACATTCCGCATCCAACTTCTCACACTTGCACTCGACTGTCGCTATTCTACCTGCAACATGGCAACATTAATGAGATTATCGCCACGTACGGACTCAGCCGCGGGGTGAGGGACGATCTGCCGGAAAGCGGCGCAGACAAAGAATGCGAACAGTGCCTGCGGAGCCATTTAGCGTCGACTCGAGCCGTGACACCGCCGCTTCCCGATGATTCAAGGCTGCTCTCGCCGCGGAGATGACGTAGACCCAGCCGACCACGGGAGCTTGCAGATCGACCAGATTTGGTGTGATTACAATCGATAGAGAGCTACGAGGATCAGAGGGCTTGCAGGTGCAGTCCTGGGATTCGGATAGATGTGAAACATACCATATCCTGTATTACAATTTCGAGCTCTATCGAATGCGTCAGAACATGATCGTCGACAACCCTCAAGGCGAATTTGTTCATGTGTCCTTTTTATTTTTCATTAAATATCAGTTTTATTTATTTATTTATTTGTGGGACAAAGGGCGCGCTAATACATCAAAGAACAGAAGGCACCTGATCAGCTAATCACCACAGGTAGAAGTGAAAAAATCAAAAACTGTATACTAAAGTAGATATAGACACCGTAGAAGCTAAGAACTAAGAAACAACCAACTATTTCAAGGCCAAACATAACCAAAACTTGAGAAAAGGCTAATATAAAACTGAAGGAGATGCACATTCCGAGCGCTCGCGTACAACGTAAATTTTATAGACACGATTTTATATCAAGATTGACTGCAAGGCGCGCTTCCAGGCTACTGATGTAAACCCTACCATCCCCTATATTAGAATTTCGAGCTCTATCGAATGAGCTAGAAAAGGATATTGCCTCAATAAGCCTTACAGCGAATTTTTTCAAACGCTGTTTATTTTTCAGGTCCACGCTCGTACAAAGGACGTTTTGGATGGGCCTTGTGCTCTGAGTAAGGAAAGACACACCAGTACCCCGTATCCGTGAACGTTCGGGGCACACCACGTTCGACTTTCGACGAACCTTGGCACGCCGTTAAACATTCGTTAACCATTCGAACCTGTGGTGTCGGGTCATGTCTCTATTTCGTTGATATTAGTACTCTACCCTATGAAATGATTTCTGGGCTGGTAGCGTTGTAGATGTCTCCGACTAATCCAAGCTCTGAAGAAGGCGAAAGGGCCTGTTCATACTTCGCGACAGCAGCGACAAGAGCGCAGCGCGCGTGGCGTGCGCGGCGTGCGCAGCGCGCGGAAGTATGAACAGGCGACAAGAGCGACAAGAGCGACTGGAGCGACAAGAGCGACAAGAGCGACTGGGGCGTCGGGCGTAATGTGGTGTACGTAATTGCACCATAACTTCGTGGCCTAAAATATCAAGTGAATAGAGGTCTTCACGCCTAACTTCAACTTCAATTGCATTAGTTTTTGGAAACTGAAACAGACACAAGCAAACAGTTGTATTAGTAAAAAGTTTCCGGAAACTGAGATAAACACAAGCAAACAGACATATTTTTAGTCAAAAAAGTTGTTAGAAACTGAAACAGACGGAAGCAAACAATCATATTACCTACATCGTCAGTCTGGCACTCAAAATAGACATAGAAGCCCTCCTTACCTTTGTGTGAAGAACGTCCGAACAGGGGCCGGATTCATCAACGACTAATCCACGGGTGTAGGGGGTAGAGATACCCACGATGAGGCCTGCGTCTCTGACTCTGACCTTATCTCTACCTTGCTCGTATTTTATCTCTGCCCCTTATACTCCGCATACCCACGGGTTTAATTGTTGATGAATTCGGCCCCAGGAATCGTTTCCTTCCAGCGCTAGTGTGCCTTCCAGCACTAGTGCGGTGTAATTACGTACTCCACACTCCGTTCGTCGCCCCAGTCGCTCCAGTCGCTCCCGGCGCCGGCGCGAAGTATGAACAGGCGACAAGAGCGACAAAAGCGACAAGAGCGACTGGAGCGACGGCGCCGGCGCTCGAGTATGAACACTTTTCGGCGGCGCGCGCTCGGTTTTAATCGATATGCATGTTTTGCACGGGCGACGAGTCGCTCTTGTCGCGAAGTATGAACAGGCCCAAACTGGTCGAAACGTAAGCCGAACAAGGAAGTGGATAACAACCTTGTCAAAGGCTATAACAAGAACACACTAATAGTCCTCAGAGGCGTTCGCGGGGGCCACCGAAAGCGAGCTAGCCAGGCGCTGAAAACTGGCATTCATGAAACGCGTGGGAAGCAACGGAAGGATCCTGCGTGGCTGGTGGGGCGTTCTCCTTTTACACACTCGAGAGGTCCAGCTTAGCCTCCCGCTCCCGTCGGGTCATGAAGTATAGCTGCAGGGTTCAACCAATTGGGTGCGCAGCGTTAGGCACCTCCAAATACTGTAGAAGGCGGAGCGACGCGCTCGACTGTAGGATTACCTGTTGCCGCTCCCGTCTTGATTGAGATTTCGCCAATGGATGAGGCGCATTAGCCGATCGCGTTCTATCCTTTCTCGGCGTATGACAGCTTCGCGGGCTCGGCCAGGTTCCCTTTTCTGCTTTTCTTACGTCTTTTTCCTAGTTGTTTCATCGTTTGTTAGTATACGTAGGCTCTATTAGCGTATGAATGAGGCCAATTGGATATTTAGTCATTTCGCTGAAGAGCCCACCACCATGACGCGCTCGCTCATCACCCTGAGAACACACGACAAAGCACGGGAAAACTAACAAATTCTATAATCCACTCCCTATGATACAAAGTCTGCTTTCGGCCCTATCCATACTTTGAGCGACAAGAGCGACGGACGTAGTGTGATGAACGTAAATAATTACGTACTCCACACTCCGTCCGAGACGAACGTCCAGTCGCTCCAGTCGCTGTTGTCGCTCGAAGCATGAACACGGACCCTTACGGCGCATAGTTTACTCTGTTCATCTCGTCCCAGACGGGATCAACAACCGCCACACTACCGTAATCGAAGGCGGCGGCACGCCACCGTAATCCAGATCGATGCCTAAGGCATAAATTACACTTCGGCGACGGTGGTGGGCGAGTGCTACACAGTGCGCCACACTGTCGCCGACACCGAAGGGTGTTATACTTCCCCGTCTTGTCGCTGGCTCTCTGGCCGCGGAGGGCGCGCACCGCGCAGACAAATTTGCGTTTGAAACAGTGAACCAACCGGTTTGAAACCCGTTGGTTAGTAACCGACCATGAAAGGGTGGCCACGCCCCTGGCTGCGCAATAGCAATACGTGCAGGGGGGGGGGGGGCGTGGCCTCCTTTCGTGCTCGGTTCCAAACCCATGGTCAGTTACTAACCAACGGGTTTCAAACCGATTGGTTCACGGTTTCAAAGGCAAATTGTCCTGAGCAGCGCATCAGCGCACCCTCGCTCCTTATGCCGGGGCTCCCGCCCTGTTCGCGATAGGTTGTCGGCGACGGGTTGCCGCGTCGCCGACGTGTCGCCGAAGTATAGCACATGCCTAACGCACGAACACTGCTCGTTCGTAGCCCACAGCGTGAGCGAATGGTCGTCCGAGCAAAACATACATATCAAATCTTGCTGGACGATGGCTCGGCATTACTCGTACCAAAAGAAACCGAACTCGAATATTTTTTACACAAGCGAGACAGTCGCTTCCGTCGCGGACCATGAACAGGGCCACTTTCCGTAATTAGTACTGAACTACGACGGTATTTTTTGCGTATGCACTCCATTGCAGTGTGGCATCTGACTGCTACCATACTATAGGACATTCTTTGACATTCCAGGTTGCAACTAACACTGACAACAATATAACATTTCTAGGGTAGGACGCGTGTCAAAGATTAAGCGGGTGAATTACGGCGCTGATCGATTCCTATTTGGCATACACCTCACGTGCTACTGTTATTAGACATCGTGTATGCAGTTTGAGTGTTTCGCCTACACAATGGGCTGCCGATGAACAACTTCGTACTCACGCTTCCTGGATACGCGTGCAACCGACTCTACGACCACGGAGGGATGGAAGACTTGGTGAAACCTGAGCAGGACTCCAACCAAGAAGGCCGATTCGCAATGCATGCGAGAACACGGACCACCACCGACTGTGTTACCACGTATATTCGAATGCTGGTATAAAAACGCAAAATACTCCTATTCTTCAGCACACCTACCTGAAGTGCGATTTATATTACAATCACTGCAAGATTCCACAGTGGAGCAGATGTTAATCAGCGGCTCTTTAGTTGCCTCCAAAAGCGTATTTTCCTAAAAGCGCTTTAAAACACGATTGAATATATGTACCCACCCTGTTTAACGTTACGGAGTTCATTTTGAACACGTGGAGCAAAGGCCTGATGTTCTGCCGCCGAAAGCTGATCAGGAGTCGTACAAACATCACCAGATAGGGTCACAGGATCTTGGCACTGGATTGGAGCCACTGCATAAAGATCTTAATTATTACACTAAGTTCAGTATTGTTTCAAAAAATAGTTGGAACACAACTGGCTGCGCTGAAGTCACCCTTGATGAAGGTCACCCCGGCCCCATGTACCCTACATGCTTGATGCATAACTATTAGATTGTTGCAAAAGTAATCTCCGAAACGGATATCGTAGTTCAAAAGGCATAAATCGGTTCACACACAACCTTATCCATCAAAGTAAGTCATTCGATTCAGCGTAGCTTTCACAACATTTCCAAAAAGCGTATATCCCTATAGAATAAAAATCTAGGTCACAAGAATCGAAGAACTTTTGGAAGACGGTTTCCAGGTGGTCCAGACTGAAAGTGTTGATGTTGAAGGTTTACATCGAGAGCTCGGAAAAAGTGGTAGCCAGTTGGGGAGAGGTAAGGAGAATACGGAGGGTGAGGGAAAACCTCGACGCCTAACCGCGTTAATTTTTGCCGGTCGACTTTCGAAGAACGAGGCTGACCGTTGCCCTGGAGCAGGAGGGGACCGCTTCTGTTCACCACCCATTGTTGACCACATTTTTCGCAACTTTTTAAACATCATTTCTATATCACAGTAGTAGGGCTCTGCTGTGACTGTTTCACCGGGTTGTAGGATGCTATAGTAGATCAATTCTTTGCAGCACCACATAGCCTGGCGTTTCGACTTTCCTTCGTCTTCGGATGTAAGTTTGCGCTCTACTCCACTAAACGTTTTACCTTGGTTAGCTACCCTATAATTTTCGACCCCTTCCTAGAACCACTACAGAGAGCCTCAAGTAAGAGGGGCAAACTCATGCATCGGATCCACCGTAGGGGTTTATGTTCGACCCCTATTTGACCAGTAGAGGCGAATGAAACACACAGCACAAATGTCGTCAACCGGTCCACTTACAGTTCACAGTGAGGAAGGAACAGCAAAAAGTCAATGGTAACAGAGAGACACTCATTTCGGTTGTTCACTACAGGAAAGCGAAAAAGCGAGGAAGGCGTTAGAGGCATTCTGGATTTTCTCAAGAAATCCAGTAATGAACAGCCGAAATCAGTGCCTCTCTGTTACCAATGGCTATCTGCCGTTCCTGCTTCACTGTGGACTAAAAGTGGAACTGTTGGCGACATTTGTGCAGTGTGCTTCATTCCCTCTACTGGTCAGATAGCGTGGGCAAAACAACCCTGCGGTGGATTCGATGCGTGAGTTCGTCTCTTTCATTCGGGGCTCGCTGTAGTGGTTCTGGGGGGGGGGGGGAGGGGGGAGGAAGGGGTTGAAAATGCTAGGGTAGCTAGGCCACTTGTGGAGTAGAGCGCAAACTTAAATAAAACAACAACAAAAAATAATAAAAAATAGAAAATTATAGCACCTCTTTCTTCTCTGATGAACCACCAAGTAGGTGTTATAATAAAAACGGTTTGTCTGAAGGGAGGTGGCGCAACAAACCATTGAGGTTTGATATTGTTTCTACCTAAATCTCAAGTATATTCAAACCCGTGCTCCACATAGGCCTCCGAAGAAGACGGAAAGTCGAAACGTGAGGCGCAGTATTAGGGATCCACCTAAAAACCTAAAGTGGCACAACATGCTGAGAATATAACCTATGCCGAGTTTTCAAGACGAGAGCAGTTGGTAGTTAACACAGCCTTTTTAGGGTGGAGATCCGATTTAGAAAAGACCGGCGCGGGAAGACTTATCCACTCAGACATATTTTCGCTTTCTGTTATCATACAGGAACCATTTCTCATCTACGGTTATCAAGCGATCTAAGAACAGGTCGCTGTTGGGCGAACAAGGTTTGAGCATATGCTGAAGCGATTCTGGCGTTGCTCGTCAGTTAAGTCATGTGGTATCCACCTATGCTTCTCGTTCACAATATCTATTGAGGCCAGATGCCTTGATATGTAGCAGAGTGGACACTCACATCTGCTTCTATCTTTAGAATAGTTGCACTCGGCTTTGACTCAACGGTTGCGCCTAAAACTTGATCGTCTATCGACATCTTCTAACCAGTAATTCTTGTCCTCAATGTTAAAATCTCCAGAAGGCTTTTTCCTGCAAGTTTCCGATACAAGCAATGTGTTTCGTTTTCCCTGTTAACAAAGTTATATAACGTGACCCCAGAGTAGTATAGCGCCTACCTTGCTTGCTGGTATCCAAGTCGACCAACTGCTCTTGAACACAGTCTTGTTGCTCTTCGCAAGACTCTTGGGGAGCGGCAACGACACGCACGTTGCACGACGAGATGTCAATCACCTCTTGCTCTGCAGCTTCTGAAAAGCAGTCCCAAGATAATCGAGAGCAAAAATGTTCAGAGAACTAACAAGCCACACCTTGCCTGTACTTGTAGAGATCTGACGACTTTTGCCTAGCCACCACTTGCTCCTCTTCAGGAGAAAGGTGTTCGGGAACTGCGCACAGATTCCCATCTGCCAACCGTATCACACGGTGTGGACCGGCAGGAAGAACAATGACAACCCCCTCCAGAGGGACAGTTTGAGCCACTGCTTCTGTTGCCATTTGCGCCATCGAGTGAACAGTAAACAAGCAGAGTTCAATTCAAAGCTAAAGTTGCACTGGCCAAAGTCCTATCTCCTTGTCGTGGCACTGTCAGCGTCTTCATTCCAACAGTTGGCTAGGAGAAATGTTTCCTGAACATAAGGCAAATTACCTGATCGATGAAAAGATCCTTGAGAAGACAGCTAACGGTTTGCCGACGACAGATTTATATCAGAGAAGTAGACAACCCAAAATGAATACCGACGTGATGAAGACTACTTTGAAGGAGCATAAAGGAACATACGCGTGCGTTATCCAGTCGCCGCCTCATGAACCCGCAAAACAGCGAGTACTGCTTGAACTGGATTCGTAGCGCAAATATTAGTCCGGCGTTGAAGCACGCGAATCACGTCATGGTCACTTTCACATTATGTGCACACCGAACGATAATTCTAGGATGGGAGATGGATGAGCGACCAGCAATGATGTTTAATGCCTGGGCGCAAAAACGGTCCAGGGGAGTTGCCATGTAGTACAGTCCCACTTACTTTTTGGAACCGGGTTTTTTGCAGTAGTCGTGTGTTTTACCCCTACAGTGAACTGAGGTAGGCCATTTATGATGTAACTAGACAGACATGTGCCTTTTTACCAAGGCGAGTAACCACTGATCGTGAGTATTGGTCACCCCAGGGCCCTATTTGCGCCAATGTTTGCCATCTACATGTGTCATAAACTGATTCCTGTTGCATGTGCTGTTGAGTTTTACACAAGGTTAGTAGCACTTGACAATGCCGAGGCTTACTGAAAGTCGGACATAGCGAAGCAGAATTATAAAGGAAACCCGTGGGAAAAAACAGTTGTTCTTGAGTGATCAGTCATCTTTACTAAAGTACCTGACGGAATTAGCTGCGTCTCCTTTACCGACAGATGCTCCTCACCTGGGTAATCGGATTGTATTCAGGTATGGGAATAGATAGCTGCTTTCTCACTCATCCATTTTGTAATCCTCGTAGCTCCTCCGTGATCATCGTCAATTTCCCTCGCATTGTTGCCTCCGGTCGTAGAATTGGATAGACTTGAAGAATGTGGCAAAAAGAAAAACACAAAAGACATCAAGTGGTAAGAAAACTGAGTGCAATTCAAGTTGCTGGTGGCCACTCTTAAACTTTTTAATAAGGTTCAAGACAGTTTCTTTAAGCCTTAAGTGGCTGGTATCGAGGATGTAAGCTGTTACAACAATGTTTTATTGCGATCAAAACTTCTAGCGCCAGACTGGACTCGAACCCGCACCTCCCTCTGACCGGGCGGGAATGCTCTACGCCTTCACCACCGGCGCCGTTTGATCGTTTGATTTGATTTGAATCGTTTCTATCAGGTCCATCAGCTTAACTGGTTCCATGCTGATATAAGCGGCCGGCTCATCCCGATATACGGGTGAGTGCTGGTCGGTCCCACGAGGTGTGGATGTTGCGTTTGATGCAACGGCGCCGATGGTGTAAAGGCGTAGAGCATTCCCGACCGGTCGGAGGTGGAGGTTCGAGTCCCGCCTGGCGCTAGAAGTTTTGATTTGATAAGAATCAGTGGGTTCAGTATTAAAATATATTGAACTTGCTCATTCCTTAGAAAACAAGTGTACTCTTGAAATCAAAATAAACATCACAAAATACTTGAAAAGACATGCACATTTATGAGCTAGGTCAAGACGTTTGCAAATGATTAGAACGTGAAGTACATTGCCTTGCCGGTGTCCAAAACGCTGACTGATGGTGTCTTGCCCTATTTTTTGTTTTATTCTAGTGATATTACCTGTTTTAGCTGCTTGAACATGATTCATTCTCGGTGCAAATCCTACCTCACTAGATTTGCAACGAGAATGACCTTTCTAGGTTTACCTCTCCCGACTAGGAACTCGAAAACTGAGACTATCTGAGCAACAAGGTTGAAATAGTTCACTTATTTCTACATGTTGTCGCCCATTTATGGGCTTCGTTATGTCGGGAAACCGTTTAACAGCGGCCACCACCAACTTGGACTGTACTGAAAATTGAGAGGAATAACGGTGACGTACTCAGCATCACTGTGCATAGTTTAAACTAGGACTGAGTAATCGTGTGGTCCCACAGCGATCTCCATGAGTTCTGGGAAAAACTCGTCCACTCCGCAGAGAAATAATAGCCATTGAACGCCCTTACTATAGGCTCTATACGTTGGAGCCAGGAATGAAGGACATTAACGACGCTACGACGCTCTATGGGATTTTCTGCCCATCAGAAGACTCGCCGATACACTTACAACCGGAAAAAAACCCGTCCGAGTTGTCCGGGGTGCAACGCTCACAGCCGCGCAATTCAAACATGGTTTTTATTAATCATGGAACGCCCTTACTACAGGCTTTATACATTGAAGCCAGGGATAAAGGACATTAACGACGCCACCACGCTCTATGGGATTTTCTGCCCATTAGAAGGCCCACCCCCCCCCCCCAACCTTATTCGCGCTGGAGAAGCACGCAAGCAAATATCACTAACTGCAGCAACTGATTAGCAGAGGGATAGCCAACTCGGTCCCGTAACGATTTCCCTGAATTTCACTCCGAAACTATGGTGAATAACTCTGACGGGTTTTTTTTCCGGTTGTAAGTTTATCAAACACTCATAAGAAGCCCCTCCCCCCCCCTTCCCGACCCTCTTTGTGCCGGAGAAGCACGGAAGAACGCAAGCAAATCTCACTAGCTGCAGCGATACAGGCAACTCAGTCTCGTGACGACTTCCTTGAATTTCACTCCGAAACTAAGTTTGTTGAGGCCACGCACGACCACACTGATTTCGTAGAGCAGTGCCTTATACGCGGCCTTGCTCCTCAAGCAATGTATGAATCATAAACGAAAACTGCGCTCGAAATGATGGGAAGCGCAACCCGCGCCGTTGAGAAAGCTGGGCGGTCCAACGCCTTGGAACTGCTCCAGCAACGACGGTCCCGGACGAGTTTCCTCGGCTTCCGAAGTTGAACCACTGCTGACCTGCCCGATAAGCTTTCGGTACTGATTTAGATGGCTACGATAGATGTTTCTGAGATTCTGAAAGGGACTTCGACCCCTTACGAGGTAAGTGTGTTGTTTTAGAGGTCTGAATCCCATTCAGCCAGAAAACAGGATGTAAGTTCTGCTCTGGCGGGGCGGGAATTTCAAAAATTTATTATTTGCCTTGTTCGTTGCTGTGGTTTCCCTTGTATCTAGTATTTGCATAGGGTGGTAACTATATCGTGATTGAGATAGATGTTTGACGGTATGTGATTGGATACTAAATCTTGCGCAAGCATCGTAGTTAAGCGAAAAGGGTCTCCAGATGGAGTCCTGAAAGAGCTCAGCCGTTCACCTTATTTTATTAGTAACGACGATGAATTGCAAGTTTAAAAATGAGGTCTCATCCTCATTTACCTCGAAAAAGTCTGGGATTTTATCCTAAAATTTTTAAAGTCAATGCGATAAGCGTTCCAACAGTAGAAGGACTCCTGGGTTGCTGCTATGGAAAAGCTGCCATTATGGAAGAGAAGTGCAAATAGGGGAGGTCACCTTTACTAAATGGCATCCGCCTTGGTAAGAAGGTGCATGCATGTCAAATTACGTCGGAAATGGCCTACCTCAGCTCACCGTAGGAGTAACATGCCTCTGTGCTGCAAGTTTCTAGTTTCGTAGAGCACTAAACGTGGTGCAGGGGTGTCCTAGATGGTGACCCTCTCCCAAGCCTATTTCCGTCGAGAAATATCCCCTTCTATTGTCTTGCCTTAGGTAAGCACCGTTAGGAGATGCACAACCTACATTCCGCAATGTGAGCTCTGAGCCACCATTCACCCCAATATCAGTTTACTTCTGTATACTGCGGGAGTTTCACTTGCTCAGCAATTATCACATAGTAGGACTGATTTTCAGAACTAGAAGAACAGCGGGCACTAGTTAAAAGTTCCGACTCCACCGACACGACTATGGTCGAAAATAATTTTTTCGCTGAACCTTCGTCTAGGGGGGGGGGGGTTATTTGGGGTGCTGATCACGAATCTGACATCCGTTTCTCACGATTCGGTCGGAGACCACCCATGCCTTTAACAAGGGTGGTCCAGGCAAGGCCACCGATTTCGCCCAAACTTCGGGTAGGGAGGTTATTTGGGGTGCTGATCACAAATCTGACATCCGTTTTTGAAATTGCCGCTGATTACAGTAGGTTACGGTAGCTACGGGTAACTAAGGCTGCCGAGGTCATAATCACCGATTCTGCCCAACCTTCGCCCAGGAGGTATTTGCGGTGCTGATAACGGATCTGACATCTGTTTTTCGTTTTACGCTAGAGTTTGGGCGAAATCGGTGATCATTACCTTAGTCACCCATACCTTCCGTAACCTACCGTACTCCACTTAAAACGAAAAACGGATGTGATATTCGTGATTAGCACCTTAAATAACCCCCCTAGGCGATGTTTGGGCAAAATTGGTGACTATGACCTCTGCAGCCTTAGTTACCCGTAACCTACCGTACTCTAGCGTAGAACGAAAAACGGATATCAGATTCGTGATCAGCATTCCAAACAACCCCTAGACAAAGTTCCAGCGAAATCGGTGACCCTGCCTGGACCACCCTTGTTAAGGGTATTAGTGGTCTCCGACCGAATCGTGAAAAGCGGATGTCAGATTCGTGATCAGCACTCCAAATAACCCCCTAGACGAACTTTCAGCGGAAATTTTTTTTCGACCGAAGTCGTGTCGGTGGAGTCGGAACTTTTAACTAGTGCCGATCAGCGGTGTTAGGTCCATTTCTCGTGGCTGCTATTGAGATCCAATTGTTACTAGTATGGATGAAAGGCCCTGATGTTATCAGTGCACGTTCCAAAAAATCTGAACTTGCTTCAACTCTTAAATAACGGTGGTATCGTCGAAATGTCTCGCTTAATAAAGCAACGTTCCAGGATACCTGTGCGAAACACGAGGGCCGAAATTAATCTACCGAAATGTCCATGCTTTAATTTCAAACATGGAGTTGATGCCTGATGCCTCATCCACGCTCAATATATGCAACATCTCTTCAGCTTAATGCAGCTAGGTTGAGAAGCTGATGTGGCTGATGAAGTATTTCCGGAGCGAAACCACTGTTTAAAAAGCTTCCACGAGTGTCGAACAAAAAGCGGAGAAGACGAAGAACGTGCCGCTGCGTAGCCACCTAGTCGACTCCATGGTTCCTCCTGCGCTAACGTATACTTCTGAAACCTCGGACTTTCGAAAGCAGATCGAACATGCGATCAGTGTCGCAGAATCGAGAGGACAACGCTCAGAATGCTACGATTCACGCAAGTGAAAGATCTGTTTTAGATGTTTTGTGTTCGAAGACAGAAGGGGTCACTTGAGTCAAGCAGTTGAAAGTGGGATGGACTGTCCACGTAGTACATTTCGCTGAGGCCCTCCGAATCAGATCCGTAATCAACTGACTTGCACATGATGTTAAAAGAATATCAGGACGTCCACCAACGTTGGTGATTGAAGTTAGATTTACGCGAAGACTTTTAATGAAGATTGTGACTGTCTCATGTCCCTTGACTAAGAAAATCTCATTGGGCTAATCTGGCACACGTGTAAGGGATGCAGTTGAAACATGGGTGAGATCCACTCGAGCAAATCCACAGTCTGCGCAGAACAGAAAGCGCAGGTGAAAGTTGGAATGCCGCGCAGAAAGTGAAAAACTGTCTGCTTTAAGCCAACAAGATATGTTGGACCACTGATCTCTACTCCTATGCATTTACTCAGACATCTTCCTGTGGTTCCAGAAATTCGTTAGAGGTTTGAAAAAGTACCAGGCTGTCCAATAATTCTTGTCCGAAAATTTCACCATTTTTAATTTTTTCAACTTTGTTGAAAAACAAGTCTAATCAACAATATAATCACCACAGTTATCCACTACAGTGGTCCATCGATTGGGCAGGTCGCCGATGCCCTTCGCCCAGAACTCCGGGGGCTGCGACTCGAAGAAGTCCGCGATGTCGGATTTGAGGTTGTCGTAGTTGGTGAATTTTCTTCCGGCCAAATGGTGCTTCAGCGGGCGGAACAAGTGGTAGTCGGAGGGGGCGAGGTCCGGGGAATACGGCGGATGGGCAACCGTCTCCCAGCCGAGCGTCACCAACTTCTGCTGGGTCTCCTTCGCCACGTGGGGGCGCGCGTTGTCGTGCAGCAGGTGGGCCGAGGCCCGTCGGGGACGCTTTTCTCGGATGGCGGCGGCTAGTTTCTCGAGCTGATCGGTGTAGATGGAGGCGGTGACCGTCCTGCCTTGCGGGAGCAGCTCGAAGTACAGCATGCCCTTGGCGTCCCACCAGCAGCAGAGCATGATCTTCAGCGGGTGTTCCCTGTCCTCGAGGCTCGTGTCGCCGCTCTCGAAACGATTGAACCAGCGCCTGACTGTGCGTTGGGACACTGCATCCTCCTTGCACGCTCTGCAGATGTTAGCGACCGCGGTGACCGTGTCGTTGCCCAGCAGCCACTCGTAGTACACGAACGGACGAATTCGACCTTGGTCCATTTTAGCTTGTACTGGTAGCTAGACGCGGCGACTACGCCTTATATACCCCTAGCGTGGAACTCTGGAGAACCTTCTAGAAGGCTTTTACACTTGCCTGATATTATAACACTTCTAAGGAAAATTATAGAATTTTGAAAATTTTCGGACAGAAATTATTGGACAGCCTGGTAATTAGGGAACAGAAAAACATCTATAAAAATCTTATAAAGGTTTGCCTTTAATGCATGCAGCTGTTTAGCCTCCGACAAAGCGGCAACGTCCCACATCTTCTGAAGCAGAACAGAACTTCTCCACTAACTCTTCGACGAATCCCGAGGATATTTTGGCTGCACTTGAACAACATGCTGCGCAGGCCGTCACCGTCGATGAAGGCCACATCAGAAAGATCACTACCCAGGTTCGTTTTCCTCTTTGGCTGCTCTTGGCTTAGGCTGACGTCTTTTGTGAATACGTTGCACGAACAATTTTCGTTACTTTTCGGCTTTCCATTTCTCGTCATCTTAAATTGGTTTCTCTTTTAGATTCTATAACACCTACGTTGAAACCCTTGTGCAGTGGTACTCAACCCCAGGTTCGCAATACTTTTGCGCCACTGGTAATTTCGTGGTTTCTTTCTTTGCTTTCTAATGAAGCATTGTGCCACCTGAAGGCAATTCAAGTGAGAATTCCACCATACAAACTGGCAGCGCAGAAGTATTGCGGTTACTCTTCACGTGTTCTTCTTAGCGTGCTTCATGATGTGTAGCCCAATGCTCTTTTAAGATATGAGACTGTCATTGTTTTCATTGTTTAGCTTGAGAGGAAAACACTGAAGAATCGGGAGATGCGAACTAAGCACCCGGACGATCCGAAGAAATTCATGGATTCGGAGGTCGAGTTAGACACTGCGATCCAGGTTGGTTTTTCGTCATTTCGGACTTATAGTGCCGTGCAGTTTGGTCGACTGTACTTGTTTTGGGGCACCGCATCCTTCCGACTTGCTCTGGACGTTGAGCTTTCGAGTTTCGAGTTGAGGATTACACCCTAAAAGGCGTGAAGAAAGTCAACGATGAGGGGAGGGGGGGGGGGGGGGACGTGGGTGCGAAGGTCCTGAATAGATGTTTTTCGTTGGGGTTTCGCCAGGACAGCAACGTCTTCCATCTCTGCGCGGTCGTTGAATTTGTAGCAGACTTGCATATATAAGAATAATGCAGCAAGCTCTATATCGAACGACAATAAGTCCTTCGACGGGCCAGACACGGATTCAAATTGCCTCCTTGATATCTTCTTGAAGTGGAGTGCAGTCGCATCTAAACACGAACTGATCAACGCCAATCTTTATCCTTATTGACCTTCACTCCATGCGATTCGTTTCTGGGTCTCATTCATGATTTAATTAGTTTATTGTATTTCTTTGGTATCTCAAAGATGAGGTGGTTGGCTAAACTTATGAGCATGGGATTCAACATTCACTTTTGCTCTCAAGGAGCTAGGATGTGATTTTTTTTTCATTTTTCTTCTTCAACTTGCTTATCTTTTTATGTCTGGACTACTTATTATCTGCGCTACAACAAATTAAATAAAAAAAATTCATGCTTTGTGGAAGTGTCTCTATGTGTTCACGTTTCCACGAAGCATCGTCGTCCCAGTTGTTCACGCTTTTCGAAGTGTTTTACATGCGGCAGCAGCTTCCTATACCAGAAAGTGCCGTCACAGGCCTTATTATGCAAATTAGCATTGGCGATGTAGAACCAGTTTGCCTCTGATGCTCGTACTAATCAGAATGAGATAACTTTTAGGAGATGCACGTGCTAGCAACTCAACCGGAACTATACGACTGTTTCGTCGAAGCAGGGGGCCCATCACTCATGTTGACCTTGCTCAGTCATGAAAACTCCGATATTCTCGGCGCGACCGTCAACTTACTTCAGGTTATCTTTCCGTTGGAATTTTATTCGCGATTAGGTTTAATCTCCAGAGAATCGACTGTTGCAGGAACTGACTGATGTCGACATTTTAAATGAAGGTGAAGAGGGAGCTGCACAGCTAATCGAGAGCTTGGCTTCTGGTCGAGTGATTGAATCGTTCCTAACAGCTTTCGAGAAATTGGACGAGAAAGTGAAGGATGACGCTGATGCCATTCATAACGCTCTTAGCGTCGTAGAAAACGTCTGTTTTTGCGATGCCCTGTGTCATTTTTTGTTCCTTAGAGTTACTGCAATGACATTTAGATGATTGACTTCCGACCAGAGACCGCTGAAGACTGCGTGAACCAAAATCTATTTCTCTGGCTGCTTCGCAGAGCTTGTCAAAAGGTGCTTTGTTTGGATACTTTTACGTTGTTTTGTTGTTATTGGTTTTGGGTATTGATAGAAACATAATCTTTGTCGTTTTTTAAGGGTCAATTCGATGCGAACAAGATGTATGCCAGTGAATTAGTGGCACTTTTGCTTCAGCTATCGGAAACAGCTAAGCGAAAGCTGACGGAGAAGGTCGACGGGATCGATATGTTACTTCGAGTAGGTGGCATTGTTATTTGAGTTTTTCGTTGTTTATGTTGGGAGAAACCTCATATCTTCAACTTTAATGTTTTACGTTGAAAAAATTAAACTTTGTTGCACTAATGACCGTCCTTTTCCAGGCTCTAGCTGCCTATAAGCGGCACGATCCCGAAAATATGGATGAGCGGGAGCATATGGAGAACCTGTTTGATGCGCTCTGTGCAGCGCTTATGTTGCCGAGCAATCGTGGAAAGTTCCTCGATGGCGAAGGCCTGCAGCTGATGAATTTGATGCTCAGGGAGAGAAAACAGTCTAGAGAAAGTGCTTTGAAGGTGAGAGGGAGCTGCGTTCTTTTCGCCTTGTTTGCAGTATTATTTTAGTTTTTGGAGTGCTTATTTTTCGCTTTTCTTATGCTATTGTTGCTGTTGCTGTTGTTGGACCCACAAAGTGTTAAGATTTAGGGGTTTAACTTTCCTATGGTTCCTTCCAGGGTCGGTAAAAGGTAAAACTGTGACTTTTCCATCAGCTGGCCACCGGAGGTCATTTTATATGCCAAATAGGTATTATATGCGATCTCGTTGAAGAAGAATGTGTGGCGCATCCCAGGAAATGATTGATTAGCCTTTCCTTTATCGTAAATCCCAAAGAGCTCGATGATAAAAGTAGACGTCTGAAAGGGTATTCAAGACTAACCATAAGGCTGTCCAAAGTAAAGTGAGTCTATCAAAGTGAAGGCTATTAAGATGCCTGAGATGCACATGCCTATAGTAGAAATAGCTGAATATGTGAGGAGCACATTTTCGTCTTTTTCCTGTTTAGCGAACAGCTTCGGAGGAATAGTAGCGTCATGGCGATGTGATAGAAGACACAACAGAGGGATTTTACACATTACGGTAGTATGAGTTGCACCGGAGGTCACTGTTCGACGGCAAGTTCTCAGCGTTCTCAACAAATCTTGGTAAATTTTGAGGACCTTGGTTAAATCGGAAATCCGATATTTTTGAAGCTCTTCGTCTTCACTGCTGCTTTCGTGCAAAGAATTTCCCTGAAGGTATACTGGAGGTATAACCCTAGGGTATCTCTTTCTTAGAAAAATAGGGCTAGGAGATCAAAGGAAAAGTAGTGTTTCAGCAAGTTTCGGCTTTTCCGCGTGGAGTTTTGTACTGTCATGTGTATTTTGTTACAAGGAGGTACAGAGTGGACCGCTGCATCGCGATGGCGCTGCATTATTTGCACATGGAACACATTCCCAGCCCTCTTCCTTTAATCAGTGTTCTCCCATCATGATCGTGTCATATGGCGCGTGTAGATTACGGTGTCGGCTTTCGCGTGCACCCATACCAGGGGCCGGATTCATCAACGACTAAACCGCGGGTATAGAGGGTAGCGGGTATAGGGGGTACCCACGATGAATCATGCGTCTCTGACTCTTGCCTTATCTCTACCTGACTCCTATCTTATCTCTACCCTTTACACCCCGCATACCCACGGGTTTAATTGTTGATGAATTCGGGTCCAGGTTTCTGGTTCGGATTTCCCGCCCGGGTCAACCAACCCTCCCATCCCTCCGGGGTCGATAAATTGGTCTCGACTTGTCTGAGAAAGATAAACGCTGATTTGATCATCGGCTGGTCACCGCAAGTCACTGTGTGGCGAAATACGCATTCAAATCTCCACGACATCTCGTGGAATGCGTGGCGCATGCCAAAAGGGATTGAGAAAGGCCGTCCTTTATCCTTCATCCTTATCCTTATTCTCCCATCATGTTGTATATAGTCGCGTGTGTTTTACGTACACCATGAAGAGATTGATTAACGTTCATCCTTTTCTTTTTATCGCTTATTATTTTACAATTCTTCAAGGTTCTTGATCACGCGACCACTGGACCAGAGGGCAAAGATAACTGCAACAAATTTGTGGAAATTTTAGGTCTGTTAGTCACATTTTTGTTTCTCAATTCTTTTTGTTATCAATGTTGTTCGTCATCTAACTTAGTTCGTAAAGGAAAAGTCTATGATCTCAGGTCTGCGAACGCTGTTTCCGCTATACATGAGAACGCCGTCTAAAGTGAAGCGAAAGGATACGACGCCTGACGAGCATGAGGAGCACGTGTGTGCGGTAAGATGATTCCTCATGTTTTTTATCCCGGATCAAATTCATATCCGCATGCACTTTTCATCTGCTTCTGACATATACATAGCGTTATTAGATAGACGAATTGTCGTCAATCACACTAAGAACCGAGCGATATATAAGGACATGACCGAGGACGTTCAACACTAGTATCGACATCATCTGAAACCCCATTGCATGCTTATAGATTCTCGCCTCGCTGTTCCGTTCCTGTGGAGAGGTTGCTCGTCAGCGAATGATGAACAAATTCGTTGAACACGAGCATGAGAAGGTTGATCGAGCGGTTGAGCTATTTATAAAGTATAGGTTAGTTTTGCCGATGGATTTATCGTGATTTTTTTTGCGCGAAACTAAGTCCTTTCGTAATTTTTTGGCCATATATATGGAGCTCTATTGCTTTTACTAGAAAAGCGCTTGAAATTCAATCGTAATACCATATACTGCCTTGAACTTGCCTCTAAGTGTTCTGTTTAAGGGAAAAGCTGGCGAAATATGAAGCAAAAAGGGTTCGCAAGGAGGACAGCTCAGTGGACGAGGAGGATGTAGACAGGTGAGCTAAACAGTCAATCTTTGTTCTTTTCTTGACAAACAGTCCTAACCCACGGGGGTACCCACAGTGACCGAAATAAGCGGTCTGAGATGTTCCTGGAATCTACCAACTGCTACAATTCAGTCGAAGAGAAGAACTTCTTTATATACGATGCCCAAGATAACGAGATAAAGAAGCTTGGCTCTAAAACCGTAGCAGAGACAATGGGGTAGCAAAGAGGAACTCGCTCCTAAGATCCGTCCGTATTTATAGGGGACTTCCCGCGCTGTCTTGGGAGCAAAGTTAGTCGGGATTAGTCCTACGACACGGTTACAATTGAATTATAGGGGGTCACACACATCATAGGCAACAGGTCACGGTTATGGGGTTGAAAGATCAGAAGAACGGTAAAAATAGACAATCGAACGTAGCATGAGCAATATGGGATAAAAAAAAAGATCAGTAACACCGTTCTGTCGAAATTCATGGTTTCGCAGTCGTTAAGCTAGATATGTTTAGGGACTATCTTGATCGTCTGGACGCTGGACTATACACTCTGCAAAACCTCGCTCTCATTCTGGCTGACGTTTGTGCGAACACAAGCTCGGCACGTCATAGAGCATCGAAGTTGTTCTCAATGAAGCTGAAGCAAGAGAAGATCATGAAGATTCTCATGCCGGTGAGGAGACTCAAATTTTTTTTTTGGCATTGTGGTACTTTCAGGGCTCCAGAGTTTCATGAAAGGTCGAAAAAAAATCCTCCCAACCTAGCCTAAGGGGTTTGCTTGGGGTGCTGATCACGGATGTGACATCCGTTTTTGAAATTTCGGCTGATTACGGTAGGTTACGGTTGGTGCGAGTGAGTAAGACTGTCGAGGTCATAATCTTCGATTTCGCCCAAACTTCGGCTAGGTGGGTTATTTGGAGTGCTGGTCACGTAGGTGGCATACATTTTTCGCATTACGCTGGAGTACGGTACGTACGGCTGAATAAGGTCATGGTCACCGATTTCGCCCAAACTTCGGCTGGGTGGGTCATTTGGAGTGCTGATCACCAATTGGCATCCATTTTTCGTACTACGCTGGAGTTCGGTAGGCGGGTGACTATGGCCATGGCCACAGAAAGCTAAGATACTTCTTTAGATATATTAAAGTATTTCTTACCCGTAGCTGCCATTCTTCAGCGTAATAACAAAAATGGATGCCAGATTCGTGATCAGCACCCCAAATTCGTATTACAACCCCCCCCCCCCCCCACCTGGGCGAAGTTTGGGCGATTGTTTTCGACCTTTCCTCGACTTCTGCAGTCCTGGAAGTACACCAGTGCTGATTTTTTCTGTGTTCTCAATGGAAATCCCACCATTGTTGAGCCTTAATTTCAGCTGCTCTCCGAGTATCAGGCAAACATTGGTGAAGGTGGCGATGACGAACGACGACGGGTGGATTCCATTGTGTCGAAGTTGACGAAATCCGACAGAGAGCGCGAGTAGTGGCATGTCATAGTGCATTGCATGTGTATCGATTTTTATTTATCTGTAAGTTATCAGTAACCGCCTGTCCATATAGTTTGCGACAAGAGTCACTGGTCAGCTATGTACAACATGCAAATCTATTAATCTGCGTGTTATGCTCATGCGATCAGTCACTGTCGCCGCGACTATGTGCAGGCGCAAAGATCGTTATGTTGCTCACAAGGAAGATCGTAGGTCGTAGATTGATGTCTTCTATAAGATCTCATCTAAAAAGACCACTTTTGAAAACAAGAACGAGTTTCAGAGTGATTTGGGTAACAGGTAGCGCTTCCAGTCACTGTCTCACCAAAGTTTGGTCGAGATAATTTAGTTCAGAGATGAGAGCCTCGCTTATAGTCGATAGATAAGGCACGTCAAAGTGACCAGCTACCGGGTAGGGACATCCACAGTAAAGTTCTAGAGAAGGAGGCTTTAGATTCGTTGATTACCGCTATTGTGGTGAACGTGGCGCGGTCGAACTATAAATGATGTAAGTAAAATAGACCGATGTTTTAAATGAATTAGCGTCAGTAGCACTATTTATGCCACTGTTCCACTAACAATATCACGAATGGCTCATCTCCAGTGTCATGCCTAAGTAATGTTTAAGTTTCATAGGAATTAGCGTCAGTAAGAGCTATTTTCGTGGTCTACTATGCTGCGTGGTTAGCATAGGAATGTTCTTGAAAGATCATATGCAAAAGGTGTACAGTGTTCCAGGATTTTCTCTAGAATGTACAACTGAATACATGTTTCTGTTGCGTCTGTTGCCTTTATTTAAGCGTTTTTGTCCAGCTCTTTGTATTGATGATGACTCTCTGGCTTGTTTTTCTTGAAATTCTTGGCATGTTCCGCTTTTTCATGTTGGGAGAGGCATGTGCTAGGATCAAATGCGAGGTTCTTCTTGTTAGTATGTAATCTACCCCTTTTTCTCTCGTAATAAACTAGTTGTTTGATTAATAGGTTATCTTCTACTCTTTCAGTAAGTAATGCTTGTTCTGTCTTCATTTAGTGCTGTATAATAAATGTTAACAACTTGCATTTCGTCTGAGATATTCGCGCCACAGATCGCTAGAATATTCTACTCCTATACGGTTTGAAGTGACTACTAAGTGCGTGTTCATTGTCCGCGCGACGAGTGAGTCGAACTTGCCAAGCATGCGAATCCGTTAATGCCGAGCGGTCGCCTGATGAAAAGCGATGTGACACTGACGGCCGACATGGGCGATGGGTTCCCCGCGTCTACGTCATACATTTTTGCCTTGTGCGCGGTGTTTAGGTATGCTACCATATATGTTATACTTCGGCGACACTGCTGGGCGGGTTCCACGCAGTGCGTACCAGCCAACCACCTGTGGGTGACAGCCCTTGTAACGGTTGCGGGGCTACTCGCCCCCGCGACCGCGGTTGCGAGCGCGGCAGGAGAGATTCCAGACGAAAGAGTGCACGCGGGCGCGAATGTCTCCATACTTGGTCCACGTGTGAATCATGAGCTCACGGCCGGATGAGGGAGTCTCCAAGCACGATGACGGCTTACGAAATCTACAGGGACTGGTACCGACCACATCACGCAAAGGCCGGTTGCATTGACATGCTTAGGAGGTCACACTGAAATATTTGCGAGCAACCATAGGAGGGGAAGATCTTTAAGGAGGAGTGAAGGTGCACGACTCAAATGCTCCAAGCAGACAACTTCTCAAACTACACTCCAAAGCTGTCTAGGGATGGACGAAAGCTCTTTTTCCACCTCTCTGGGACCTTCGAGGTCTAACCAGACACCTGAATGTCCTCAAATGAAAATGTAATATTCTTAATAGAGGTCTGCCAATGCTCCTAGGATTTTTCCTACCGTCTTTACGACAGTGGAGTGGCATGAGTCGAAGAGTCGACACATACACAGTCAGTGTAGATAACCTAGGACAGCTGGCCGAAAAGCTAAAGAGCTTAAATGGAGAGAAGAATATTGGTCATATGTGCCTCTTTCCTCTCGACATCTGAACATCTCATCCCCAACACTAAGGTCTTCCGTATAATGAAGGAGTGAGGCTCACCCTGTAGGACAGCACTATGCAGCGCTTGGGGCAAGGCGGAATAGCCAATGAGTACATGTTGACCCCCCTCTGGTCAATTTGCATCTATGGCCATGTGCCATATGTTGATAGCCATTAGAACTAACCACTTGCTCCGCTGGCAATATGCCAGCTCCTGCTGGAGTACCACGCAAACTTGCACATCAATCCGTGCCGAGACTGCTTTCGTCGCAGAGGGGGACATCGGAGATGGGTTGTGCGCTCTTCGAGCGCATAACTCGGCTAGGGAAAGGATTCCGGGGTGTGGGCCATCCAGGCGGCTCGTGCCAAGAATGCTTTCGTCGCTGAGGGGGACATCGGAGATGGATTGTGCGCTCTTCGAGCGCACAACTCGGCTAGGGAAGGGACTCCAGGGTGTAGTGCGTCCAAGGTGCTCGTGCAGGAATTGCTCCCGTCTCCCAGTGCTCTCCTGTAGCGGCGGTGGAAGAAGAGCCGCGATCCGCCACCGACCGCTCAACGACCCTCCTCCATATCGACTGACCGTGGTGTCGGTGGATATCGAAAATGGCCACGTCGATACGATGCGATATCAGGAGAATCTGGTTAGATCTAAGTAATACCCCATATGTTTCCCATGATCCAGGCATATCCATAAACGCTTCGAGAGAACCCGCTGGATATCTGAAAACGCCCAGGACTCAATTTCTGGCGTCAAGCACAGAAAATAAGGGCCTGATGTCTGATACAAAAGCTATACCATCACGTACAGGCCTTCTCTATTAAAGGCAAATATGATAGACCAGCCCCTATCCCTGGTTAAGATGCTCGTAGCAGTGTCCGTATGGTAATACGGGATACTGTCGAAGCAGAATGCCTGGCGCATCGTTGGGATCATCACCGTAGTTCAAGTGCATATTTTGCAAATCCAAGGACTCATGGATTTCTGTTAAAAGGCTAGTCAGTGTTTCACCATTCCTGGGCACGTCTGGCACCAATTGACTCACTCCGGAGATGGTTTACTGCCACTAAGTGAAACGGATTCTCATGAACCCACGTGCAAAAGTGCACGGAGAGGTGGAGGCTCCGGCTGCGAGTGAGAGATTCGGTTGGCAGCGAGAGACGCCAGACGTCGTGCGAAACTCCGTTCGCGCGCCGACTGTGACGTCACGGGGGCGAGTAGCCCGGAGACCCCTTGTAACACTGTCGCCGAAGTATAACATACGGCTTTGGTCCAGGGTGCATCGCGGTAGCATTGGTCCAGGGTGCATCGCGGTCGCGCTCCCTAGCAGAGCGATGAGCGATGCAGCGATCACTGAGAAGCCCTCATCCTTTCACGTCGTTCTGGAGGACTCATCGCCGCCACGAGAAGTATGTACGGCGCCTTATCGATATGTTATGTTAGTGCGTCATCACAGGTTGTTCTAGCTCGCTAGGTTAGGAGCAGTTCAAAATGGGTGTAGTCCTATACAACCTTGATGTGAATAAGGTATGTGTAATATTTCGCCGACAATGTTGGGCGGGTGCCACACAGTGCATAGCATCCCGCGTAACACTGTCGCCGAAGTATAACATATACCTAAAGACGTAGGTTGTCGACGGATCTGGCATTTTTGAAAATGCAGCGATTTCTTTTGCAGATTTGTAGAGTTTCGCTCCTCCCAAGTTGAACTTCCGGCGCTATTGTACCTTCACGGCTACAGAGGTCGAGGAGAGGTCGAAAATATTTTTCGCCCAAACCTCGCTCCGGTGGAGTGTATTTGCAGTGGTGATCACAGGTTGACACCCATTTGTGAAATTTCGGTCGATTACGGTAAGTTACTTTAGATACGGGTGATTAAGGCTGTCTAAGCCATGATCGCCCATATCGCCTAAACTTAACTTCGTCCGGGGGAGGGGGTTATTCAGGGTGGTGACCATGAATTTGACATCCCTTTTTCGTATTTCGCTGGAGTACGGTGGGCTACGGTAGGTGCGGGTGACTAATGTCATGGTCACCGATTTTGCTCAAACTTAGTAGTCTTCTCTACCTATAGTAACCTACCGTACTCCAGCGTAATACGAAAAACGGATGTCAGATTTGTGATCAGCACCTCAGATAACCCCCATAGACGAAGATTAAGAGAAATCGGTGGCCATGTCCATAGTCACCCGCACCTACCGTAACCTACCGTACTCCAGCGTAATACGAAAACGGGTGCCAGATTCGTGATCACCACCTCGATTATTCTACTCTCCTGGACGAAGTTTAGGCGAAATTTTTATTGCCTTTTCCTGGACCTCTGGAGTTTTGAAAGTACAATATGCCGAACTTCCTCCTGTCTTATAGCACTTAATCTGAGTTACACCGGCTATTATTCAGTGGTGACATCTCTGATGCTCAAGCTATTTATGTTGCAGGCCCACTAGTGACAGTCTTACGGAATGAGTGGGATGCCGAATGACGAAGAAGCTTCCGTTCAGTAAGTATTGTCCTTCCACGAATCAGTGAGCTTAACACCATTGTACGTTGATCTACCGTGGATTTCAAAGTTGTTCTACGGTAATGTTATCTACTTGTCGAGATGGTTTCATCGGAGTAGCATAGGTCGTTAGCATTACTTGGGCGACGGGTGAGCCGTGTGGAAATAACTCTCAAGTAGACGATTTCATTTCCAGGAACAAAACTATGTAAATGTATTGTCATATACAACACGAACAGCTATGGAAATCTTAAGCATACAGTAAATTGAATACAATGTGAACTACATGGTTAGAAAAAGCTTCTAATACAGCGTCTTGTTTTCTTTTGAGTTGCAGGTCAGAATTGTTATAGGCTTCGTTTCGGCTGCTGTTTCGCCGTCAACGCCTTCTTGGTAGCTTGAAAAAATCGGGCGCATTCATGAAGTCACTACCTCGTGCACCACTTCATCATACAGAGCACAATTTTCAAGGAGATCAGACACAACACCCGATGTTCTATGTAGTGCACAAGAAACAGCCTTCCAGGTGGTTGCAGAGCAGGAACACAAGTCACTCGCAGTTGGAGATGGACGTGGGGTGAATAAGTTTAACACTGGGCACTACCCGGCTTAAATACCCCAGAGGTCAGACCCGGGCTTATCAGAACCTACAAAGTCCGACGAGGGGAACCAGTTGATGAGTTGCCGGTGATCAAGTATGATAATTCTGACTTGATGGTACTTTCTGAGAAACGCTGTATACTTGAGTCCACTGAGTGGCCGAAGTTTACTATGCGTACAGTATCTAGCAGCTTGACTGAACAGCGCTCGATGCGTAGCAGATGTCATCCGCGCATAGTGCGGCTCAACCTCCCACGCATTACACCAGACATGTTAAAAGACTTTTACGACCGTCTGATACGATCACGGGTTGTCGATTTTTGATGGTAAAACAAGGCTTAGCGAAATAGCTGTCATGTGGGGCTCTAAGGAGATTAGAAACATTCGGATATTAGACCACCAAGATTAAGCCTCGATTTTTTTTTGTAATATTTTTAGAGTAACGCCGCTGAACCCGATTGGTTTCTGATGCCGGCAGCTGACTCATGTTCGAATACTGTAATTTCAAAGTGTCTTTCTTGGTCGAAGTGAAAGTGTAAAGGAAGCTGGTTTAAGTAGCCCTCGAAGCAAGGGTTTTGGATGCAATTCAATTTGTGTGAGGTCACTGTGTAACCTGATGTGACATAAAGACATAAGATCAAATCGAGTCTGATAGAGCACTGAACACGCGTCGAAGTCGTGCACACGTGCGGTACAGGGTCATACAGCTTGTCCAGTTAACCAAATCCGTAACGAGTTTTGTCAATATGTATCCCTCCTTCCGTTATGATAGAGGAAGTACTGTAATTCAGCAATAACCACGACACGCAACCGTTGGATGAGGATTGTTCGGAGTCGTCAACATGTAGTTCAGCTTCCTCGGTATCGGCTCCCCCGCCGTATGCAAAGCTCGAGCCGTTGATGCGTTTCCTGTCTCGGATAGGTAATTCGGGCCAGTGGTCCATTCATCTTAAACCCTTTCAGGTAAACTCATGTGAACTAAACTCAATGTGATTTCCATGATGGAGAAACTGTCGCGATTTGTCTATTAGAGAGACTTCGTAGCACCTCAACCGCGCGTAGAGGGCATTTCTGTTCCTAGTGCATAGTGTACTTTGATCAGACCTTCGCCGATACTTTATTGTTACTCCTGCCATTTTGGAAGTGATTCTGGGTTGGTGGAGGTTCATAGTTTTCGGACGAGGCAGCCTGATCGCAGCTATTCGAACAGCGGCTGCTATCAAAAGCCATGGGGTGACAGCGTTGGACTGTGACAGCGTTCTTTTGCGGCAGTCGGTTGGATCCAGAACTTTCCATCCTTGATCGGCAGATCGGTAGATCACTCTCGAATCAAAACTCTTGTGCCAGGCGGGACTCGAACCCACACCTCCGGGCAGCGATGCTACGCCTTACACCACCGACACTGTTTTGACTGTACGTGACATCCGCGATATAGGGGTATCAGCACTCACCCGTGATATCGGGATGAGCCAGCCGCAGGTATCAGCATGGAACCGGTTAAGCTGAACGCCTTACTAGTAACAGTGTTAAAAACGGTGTAAGTTAGCCACGCTGCCTTGCATAACTTCATTCACGATTCCGCAGGACTGCCTTCGAGTCATCACCTTCAGAATGGCGTCGTTGCACAGGAGCGACGAGAAGCGTTTGGGACATCAGCAGCGGCTCGGGAGAGGACATCACTTCCATCAGCACTGGTCAGCTGGTGGTTCGCCTGCTTCAGAGGAGGAGACACGGGCGTTGAATAAGGCAAAAATCGGTCAGGACTGTCAACTCAGTGGAAAATTCCGCCATTCTTGATGCTATCAAACAGGATCTGGAGATTGGCACCTGCATTATTGCGATGAGACTCAGATGCACTCATGCAACAGTCCTCGTCACTTAAAGTCAGTCGGCTACAGAAAAATACTGACTCGATAACAACTGCCCTATGTCTTGACTGACCCCATGCTTACCCGGGTAGCCATCTGTCAGTTTCTCCTCCATCGCTGCACCAAATGTAGGTTCTAGAGGACCTGATTTCTGGAGGTGGGAACTGAGTCCTCTCCGATCCTAACACGCATCATTGCCATGCTGCTTCCTCGAGAACAGACCCGTTGACGCAAGCCAAATCGGGCCTTCATCTCAACAAGTGTCTGTTGCTTCTGGGATTTGCGAGGGATGTTGTATTACGAGTTGCTCCCGCAATGACATACAATCACCGTTAGCATTACGCCTATCAGCTTCAGAAACTAGCGAACGCTTTTTGAGAAAAACGGCCGAGACGTGCTTCTGTCTACCTTCACGACAACACTAGACCGGATTTAGCTAAGGAGAAATTGGAGGAGCTGGGCTGAGGACACGGTTCCCCACCTACCTATTCCGCTGATACTGCCCTTGTGACTGTCTCTCATTTCTTCCTCTCAAGGCATTCCTAGCTAGGGCCTATGTTATACTTCGGCGACGCGTCGCCGACGCTGCGACACGTCAGCGACGGCCCGTCACCGACGTCGGCCGACGCTGACGTCACCAGCGACGTCGCCGACGTCGCCACAGACGTCGCCGACGTCGCCACAGACGCAGCCGACGTCGCCACAGACGCCGCCGACGTCGCCACAGACGCGTGGTCGACGTCGGCGACCCTCGATCCTCGGAGCAGATCAATTCATACAAGTGAGAAAGCACCCTTGGAGCTACGAGCCTTCCTGAAGCTCAGAGACGAGAAGCACTGCTACATGAGCCAGGTGGGTAGGTTACGTAAAGCGCCTCGCTGGCCCTCATTGGAGGAGAGCTGGATTCCTCAGAAAGAGAAAAAAGAAAGTGTTGGTTAGTAGCTGAGATGCCATTCGGAAGACCGAACGCGTTGGGCTTATTTTCTTACTCCACCTAAATGAACGAGGAAGTAAAGCCAAGAACTTTGGTGTAGAACGCAGATTCATGACGAAATCGGGCAATGATTATAGCGTTTGCAAGACAAGAGGGAGATTGCAGAAAAGAAAAAGCGAGATCAAAGGACTTGTGGACCGTCTCCTCATGGAGGGAGGCGGTCCACAATGGTGTGGGAAGGGAGAGCGAAGCCGAATGTGTCGATCACTAGGACCAAGCCTTCTCCTGGCAGCAGGGTTTCGAACTTGCTCTGAAGGGCGTGATAAGTGCAGCAGAGATTCAATTGAAGAAGGGCATCGCTACCACGCAGCCAGTCAACAACAGAGCGAATCGAGCCGTCCGATGCTCAAACGGAAGCAATAGTGCCCTATTTCGGGGTTTTTTCGGAAACCACAACTCGGAAGTGGGAGAAGATCAGCGGGGGTTACCGGTTTCAGAGCGTCGGTCGCTGGGGACTGCATTGGCGATAGCGGCGCTGCTCACGTCCGCATCAGATGATAGCGTCGGGCACGGCCGTGGAACGGGCGGACTTTGAATGCCGAGCGCGAACGCCATCTGACTAAATGGACATGAAGAGTAAAAAAGGCACCATTTGTGCCCGCAAGATGGGCGTTTTTGCACTTTCGATTTCGTAATTCGAGGTCCGCCGAGGATGTTGACAGTGCCGGGAACGAAGAACCCACCCACAAACAAAATACTCCCTCTGAGCGCATTTTTTCCCAGCCTTGAATGAGGCCGGCGACGGCCGGTCGCCGTGCACAGCGCGGCGACCGACCCACGGACGACGTCGCCACCGACGTCGGCGGCGGAAGTATAACACCCCCCTGCGGAGCTCTCGCCGACGTCGGCCGACGCGTCGCCGAAGTATAACATTGGCCTAGGAAAACACCAATACTGAAGACGCTGAAAGGGTGGTCCGCGACGTCCTTGACTCTCAGTCTTCCAGCTCTGGGAGAAGGGAGTCACTAACATGTCCACTACGTGGGGGACTGTAGTGGCTAACAATGGGGGTTATTTTTATTGTAGAGTATGCTCCATTGTGTGCTGAATAAAAATATAAGGAAGAAGAAGACGTTGGACGGCCAAACACTTTCTGACCAACCTAATATAAAGGAAATAGCACGTCTGTGATTGTCTCAAACCCGTGGAAATCCACAAAACGTGCAAAATCTCTGAAGGCGACTGAACGTGAATGTGAGTGGAATCTGCTGAAGTGATCTGCATGCACAAACTGAAAGAAAAAAGTTCGATATGCTGGATAAATTGTTCAGGTTTCACAGTCCGTGAACCAACGGACCAATATCATCCGTTGTATCGATGATCAGGTTGTGGTAATTGCTGTAGGAGATTTGCAACCGATCAGTTAACCGAAGTCGATCGATATTATTGATTTTTCTCCACCTTCAAGCAAATAGTGCAGTCGATGCGGTCAAATCCAGTAATCCAGAGATTCCCTTCCGACTGTTTCAGGAAGGAATCGCGGTAGCTGATGTATGGACTTTGCAACTAGCAGTTAGTATTGATTGGCCGATTGGTATCGATAGGCACTGTCGATTTTTGTGGAATTTTGAACTTGTTGAGGAGGAAATCATGGGAATGTGGTGGTAGACTGGCAGGTGCCACAGCAATGTCAACATGTCAACAACCGACAGTTAACCACAATGAACGTTCTTACCGAAGCCCTAGCCAGTCAGTCCGGTCACTAGGGTGGCTCTTATAGAAGCAACACATGTCGATTGTGCGCACTATGGGTCTATATCAGCTACTCTCACACTGCGTCGTTGTAAGGCTGGATGGAGTAAAAACTATGCCCTATATATGGAAAACAATTGGAAGGCTTAGGATGGATTGTCGTGTTTTCATAATAACCTTGAGAATTTCAGAACTGAGGAGCAACACATTCGTTTGCGGTCGTGGTATTTCTGTCCGTGTGAATTACGACTTCCCTGAGCTTCGTGACTTTAACCAACCTGTTTACAACTTACTCAGCAAGCAACACTTTCGTCTCGACAGAGTAAGGAATCTTGAGAGTATTCCATACTGTAGCTGAAAATGCACTGAAGATAATGATATTGGGTCAGGTACATGGCCAGACTGTTCTCACTGACTTGTCATTGAATGGCACATTTGTGGACAAAAAACTAATTGGAAAGGGTAGCAAATGTGTTCTGAAGAGCGGCGCTGTGATCACCTGTGCACGTAAGGATCTTCGCAGTGAGTTGTCATTATCTTACGGATTGGAACGCTCTCAGTTTTAATCGACTAGTTGTTTTCAGTGTTTGTATATGTGGAGGACACGCAGGAAGGCTATCCACCCCAATTAACCAACAAATATATAATGATTAACACTTCGCTGGGCAAAGGAGGGTATGGTAAGGTAGGTTGTGCTTTCGTAAGCATTGCTCGATTAGTTTGCTCAAAGCAACGTCAAATTCCACCTTCTGTCATTCATGTTTGCTTTGACACGCTATACACTTGAATTCGTCATGAATTGACTTTCCACTGTCCTTGAAGTTAAAGAAAATCCCGCCGTTCTTATTTGAATCTGTTAATTATTCTTTCTTTACATTTCACTCGTTCAGACTTATAGTGGGTTTCCGCATACCTCAAGAAACGCAACATTCAAAGCATTATGTGGCTGGGATAAATAGTAAAGTCGGTTGATGGTACATTTCCCTTTGCTGTTCCACGCATATCGACCAGACTGAAGGTCTTTATTCGTGGTAGGGATTTTACGTGACAGTGAGGCATGAACGATCACTTTTATGTCGCTGTCATTCGCATCGGCTTGACCTACAGAGAATTAAAGCTCAATATCAAACTTCATAGCCTCTCCACTGTTGTTCGATCATAGCGAATCTTATGATTGTGTTTGGCACTCGGTGTGCCCCCATCTGTCCGGCTGACACGTCGCACCCCTTCCGCAACCGTCACTCGTCCCTGTGCAGAACACGGCTGTAGGCGACAACTGTGGCTCCGAAGTATGCACTCTCTCCGACCATTCCGAATAATAGCGCTTGAAGTAGCACATATAACTTGAGCTATAACTACTGTTCCTGCGTTGTCAACTTCTGTAGAAGAATGAAGTCTCAACGGAACCAGCTATTCCCTCCCTGAGTTGTGATAGATGATTTGTCTATAGCGGAGTTTCACGGGAATATGCGAAAAACGGGCTCGTGTAGTGCGGTTGGAGGAGGTAACGGCTGTCGCGTGCATCCGATACCAGGTTCATGGTTTGGATTTCTTGCCCAGGCCAACCAAGTCTTCAATCCGCGATGTCGGCGAATTGGTACCGGATTGGTCTAGGAAGGGTAAAACGTACCTGTTCATCGGTTGGCCACCGCATGTCATTGTATGGCCCAATACGCATTCAAATCGCCTCAACGACAACCGTAGAAGTAGAATGCGTGGCGCATCCTAAAGGGAATTGAGTAACGTCGACCTTTATTCTTTATCCTTTATACGAAAATCCCAAGAGCGCATTGCTTCGAGAGCAGCCTGTCAACAAAAAGAATGAAATGAAGATATCTATGAGCCATATCTCTCCGAGGGTAAAGGGTATGAACGGTGATTGGCACTGAGAAGTGGGCGGTAATTTCCATTGCCGTAAAATCCTAAGTAGAGCTGTAACCTTTCATTTCTAACCGACCCATTGGAACAGGAAGGAATCCGCCTCCTCAACCGGTGCTCTCGTTGATCCCAGTTCCTTTGCTTTCGACGTTATATTGTTCAGTGTACGCAGCGGAGTATTGTAGGCATCAAGAACGGTCGGCTCGAAGCGTATCGATTGTATGCCTATACGCAACCTTAGTTCAGAGGAGGTGGGGAGTGGTGTTTTACTTCACCAGCTCTCACCTTGAATTTGCTCTGATCGGTAAGCGATAGCCCCACTTCCCACTGGTACCCTCACCCTTCAAATATCGCACCTTGGGCTTCATGCTTTCTGTTAAAACAGACGAATTGGTATCAATAATGACGCTATGAGGTGCAGCACATTCGAAGTGTCTATAAACGTTTTAGTTTGAATCGTTCTTGTGCAATTGAAATCTGAACTTGTAGGTTGTTCTGGGAAAACTATGGAAGGACTGCGAGACGGAGGTGGCGATAAAGATACTCGACACAACTCGACTGTCACGTCGCTTCAGTCGAGCTGTCTGTAAGGCAGAGGACGTGGAGAAGGAGGTGGCAATAATGTTGCAGATAAAACATGTAAGGTCGTTTTACGTTACTGATCGGTTTCTTTGACTATTTGAGAAATTTCGGACCAGATTTGATGACAAGAAGTGGAAAAGGTTCTTTTTTTATGAAGCTAGACTCTGTGCAGCAATTTCAGATAATTTTTCTCGACTTTTTCTAGCCATGAACGGGTCTCGAGCGAACGTCTGAACGGCAGAAATGAATGCAGGATAAAGGATAAAAGGATAAAGGACGGCGTTACTCAATCCCTTCTGGGATGCGCCAGCGCATTCTACTTCTACGGGATGTCGTGGAGGCGACATGAAGCGTATTTGGCCATACAATAACTTGCGGTGCCAGCCGATGAATAATTCAGCGCTTTATCCTTCCCAGACAACTCTGGTACCAATTCACCGACCCCGGAGGGATGGAAGGCTTGGTTGGCCTGGGCGGGAAATCCGAACCAGGAACCTGGTATCGGATGCACGCGGCAGTCGCGCCTCCTCCGACTGCGCTACACGCGCCCAAAAGAAAAATGAATGCAGCTGCGAGAAAATATACTCATCAAATAGTAGAAAAATATGTTCCATTTTTGAAAATTATTTCAATCTATCGAGATGAGAGGGCTGAATTTTAATATGGAATGGCACAGTCTCACAACGCATTAATTTTCAAATATCAAATTTGCAAAAATGCAAAAATACCGGTTGCTCCACAGGCGCGCGGTCAGGTGTTTATTGCCTTGCAGTATCTTTGCAGTCTTGCGCAGTAGCAGGGTCCGCTATTCTTGTGATCCGTCGCCACATCCTATCATGGACGTCGTCTGCCGTGGCGCCGACTTCGGCGAGATCTTTCTTTATATCGTCCTTCCACCTTTGCGACTCCTCTCGAACGCTTTCCGGGTGCCTCGAAGTCTAGGGCCAACCTTATGGGGTGATACACTGACGTTCTGAGGATTATTTGTACCACCTCAGGCGCTGCTCACTCACCTTCATCTGGATTGGGCTGTGTGTGCGACTATACAATTCTATAGAAAGAAGGTGACCCCTAACTGGGTTGACTGAAGGATTTGGCAAAAATGGAATATTCTTGTATGTATGCATGTATGTACTTCACTGCTATTTGAAGGGTGTAGGTTCTCGCTGTGGTATTGAGTTGCGTCGTTCAGATGTATGCAGACCCTTCCTTGGTAAGATTTGACTCTGTAGAATGAGTTTATCTCATGGCTGATTCTTTTCTGCTGTGGGGCTGTCAGAGAGCTTACTTGGAGTTATGTTGCAGTCGGAGGTCGCTGTCAGAAGCTTCAATATAGGTGAAACTTGAAGGAGAGTGGCATCGTCGCATCCAATCACATTGGATGCGACGATGCCACTCTCCTTCAAGTTTCACGATCAACCTTAAGCTCAGCGTTCCTTAGCTCTTACCTTCATACAGTCTTTTCAGCCTAACTGCGTTGAATTCATAGACTGGATTGAGACTGATCACACTGCCTACATTGTCATGGAGGTTGTTGGTGGTGGCGAATTGTACGATAGAATTGTTGATAAGAGATGGAACGGCATGGTGAGCAACTTTTTCCAGACGCTGACGTGTTACCTGTAGCAGGCGTTGATTCTTTCTTTGAGAAAAAAAACTTAATTTTAACAACAAAACGCGAGAAACGCAAGAAACGCAAGAAAAGTCCAAAAAACACGAAACGACGACAGAGAAAAGTGGGGCGCAAATAAAGAAACTAATCAAGGAGCAAGAAAAATGCCAATAGTTCTCGAGATATGAGAACAATATCGACTTCCTTTTCTACTGATTCAAGAAAGTAAGGGTTTCCTCGGTAACGCAAGTATACGGTGAGAGATTTTACAAAAAATCGTCCGAAATGTATTCACAAGAAGAGAAAGCCAAATTTCAAAAATGGTGCGCAAAATGTCGTTAATGCCATTTAACGGAAATTTTGGTCGTCAAATTTCGTTAAAAAATTTTATCGAAAAATGTCGGTTAATCCGTTAAATCATTGAATCGTGTATTGTTAAACGCACACCCGTTGGGATTGGAGGCGGTTGCACGCGATGTATCCTTGCCGGGCTAGCATCGACACCTTTCGACGCGTTAGATCATTTTGGCCACTATACAGTCATCACATCGCACTCGCTTGAGGCTTGAGATGCACAGCACGACCCTGGGGGGAAGGATGTGTATGACTATTTGAACCAGCAAAATCTCTCATAATATACATAGGATATGTGGCTGGTCCGTTTTAAACAAGCTACTGAGGCTGAGAGGGGTAGCGGAGATGGAGCGGCTGAGCAGAGTTAACGAAGGGTAGCAGCGAAATTGGTTGATGCTGTGGAAATTGTTGTGGAGATTACTTGGATGCACTGAAAAGTTTTCATTTGCGGAAAAAAGCATTGCACTTAAAAGGGTGAAGGTACCGTTAGGCTAGTGCTGGACACTTAGAAAGCCCTTATGCACTGGACACGTTATTTGGATTTATGGTTGCAGGGATTTGGAGAGGGACTGTGCAAGTTCTACGGATGGCAACTTCTCAGCGCTGTTGAGGTAACGAGTATTTGAATACTTCTTTTGATGCAAACGTATACTGGGTTTCTGTGAAAGCCATCATGTTACGCGAAGCTCGAGGTTTATGGCTCGATGGTGTGTTGTGGACCACGCAAGGGCTCGCTTTGACCGAGGAGTATGTCTTCTTCTTGTTTGATGGTTATTCCACGAATACAATTTTGTACCACTCCTCCCCTCTTCCGGAGCCATTTAGGCTTGTTGGGTCTTAAACAAGTATGGTCGCTGTACCGTAATCAGTGAAGGTAATGAAGCGGGCAATAAGTGACGAGGGAGAACGAGGCATTCTATAGGTTTAGACTCTTATGCAGTGTCATTGTCAGTATAGTCAGCAGCCTGTTTTCTAAGGGCCTGTTCATGCTTCGCGACGAGAGCGACTTGTCGTCCGTGCAAAACATGCAAGTCGATTAAACCGAGCGATCGCCGCCGAAATCTGTTCATACTCGAGCGCTGGCACTGTCGCTGCTTTCGCCTGTTCATACTCGCTGCCGTCGCTCTAGTCGCTGCGAGCTCGTCGCTTTCGTCACTCTTGTCGCTGCCGTCGTGAAGAATGAAGAGGGCCTAAATTGCAACGAGGAGTGAATGCGGAGTGAAGGCAAGGGCTAAATTTATTAGGAGGGAGGGGCAAAAGTAATGAGACTCTTCATGCCGTGTCTATATATGTCGTGACTGGAGTCCAGTTTCGCGCTTCTCGTATTTGTATGTTTGTATGCTACCTACTGAAGGCCACCTGAGGAGTTACCACTTCCGCCCTTTCCAGAAGTATGCCAAAACCGCAGTCTGTTTCATGCCGAAACCCCAGCCTGACGAGTCGACCTGTGTCCGCAAATCTCTCCCGATTCCCAACCCCGAGCAGCCTGGACTCAATCTTAACGCAAGATGAGAAGTACGTCTTCTACCTTAACCCTGCCAAGCAGCCAGTCTGGGTGAGGTCTGTTGACCCGTTACCGACCTTCGTTCGGCGGGATGTTCACGGCGCGAAGCACCTTCAGAGCTTTTGGGTTTGCGCCCATGGACCGGTATACTGGAAGCTGTTTACCAAAAGCACGACGATGGACTCCAAGGCCATGGTGAACGAAACAGAAGAGATGGACCTGCGACTCGCTCTTATTCAGTCGCAGCACGTCAAGAAGTTCCTCCTCTTCGACAACGCCGCACCCATCGGGAACCACGGATAAGCTTGCCCAGCTGAGCTACGTTCACATGCTTCACCCACCGTATTCGCCGGACATCTCTCCATGCGACTACCACCACTTCTTGGGCCTACGGGACTTCCTGGTCGGAAGGGACACAAGAACCCAAGCAATCCTTGACAACCATATCGAGCAGTTGATCAACACCAGGCCAAAGCAGTTCTGGAAGGATGGGATCAGGAAGTTGTCTGAACGATGGCAACAAGTATTGACTTTAATGACATACACATTCCTCAGCATCGTTGATTTGTAATTGAGTTATAAAGAGATAAAGAATTTTTCAATTTGTCTCATTGCTTTTGCCCCCTTCCCTAATACCTGTTCGTGATGGAGTTGAAAATGCGAGCTTTCTATGTGATGACTGGGCGGACGTGAAAATGACTCGTTAAGAAGAACACTCTGTATCGCCTGATCTGTAAGGAATCCGTAGTGCAATGTTTCTGCTTCTATGTCATTGTTCTATCATTTAGTAACGTGTTGCATAGGTCCCGAGGGATTCCCCTGTTTGCAAGTAATTATGAATCTCGCGCCTTACCGTACCCCACTGCCTATAAAAGACAAGTCCTCAGTTATGGGTTCATTCTGTGCTTGTCCGGACCGAGATTGGCGGCTCACCGTCCGGACAAGCACAGAATGAACCCACAACTACTGAGGACGTGTGTTGAGTTCTGTGAAGGACGACCTATACATTCAGCACCCGGCCACTTCACACATCCAGTTCTCTTGGCATTGATTTTGCTATCGGTAGATGCTCTCTTAAACCTATTATTGTCCACCAAAGTTGTGTATAATGCTACTACTACAGTACCTTCACGATCGCGGAATTACCCATCGTGACATCAAGCCGGAGAATATTCTGTGCATGACGAAGGAGGACTACACCGTCGTGAAGGTATTATACTCTTCAGTTGTTCTACTTTTGCATTGTAGTGAGCAGTGAAATCGATCAGTCATCTGTCGTTAATGGAGATGGCGAGTTGGCAGTAGCACTCGTAATCATAAAGGGTGATTAGGACACTAATTGGTTAGCCGGCTGTTCCTTCAGTTGTTTGGAGTTTGAGATTCTTCAAAGACATTGGAAGCGTTAGTTTCGGTGATACCTTTCCTTGTGGAAAACAAAATGGAGAAGTGAAGGAAGCAGGATCTTTCTGTTAATCTGTAGTTTGGCCTTATTTAACAAACAGTTACGAGTGAGAACAAGGGCGAGGAACTGTAGAAGTGGAGTTGACCAGTTTAGTTGTAACTTCTGATTAGATTCATCGTTATAGGAAATCTTTAACTTTCTTAGACAATTCCTTCCATGTGGAAATTGCGCAAAAAATTTGTCGAGTATTCGACATTCTTTACTAGTAAGTACTTCTTCAGTTTACCAGAGGTTTAGCGATCAAAGAAACTGTGCTGTTTTTCGCATGAGCTTTCTGAGTCTTATGGCTTGCTAGTTCGAGTGATGAACTCTGAAGTGCACTATAGCCTTACAGTTGGCGGACTTTGGTCTGGCGAAAGCAAGTGAAGGATCGACAATGAAGACGCTTTGCGGAACGCCGGCCTACATGGCACCTGAATTGGTCGACAACGTGCACGCCGCATACAATCCAAAGGTTGACATGTAAGTAGAACGCTGCTTAGATTAGCTGATTAGGTTAGACGCGGTATCGGCAGTATCAGGTATTTAAAATGATTAGGATCCTACTATTAGAATGCCGTTTTAAGTGAAGTAGAGCATAAATAGTAATAGAGGAAAGAGGTAAGCTGATCGTTACGTGTTTCTTTTTGGCTCGTGTAGCGCTGTCGGAGAAAGTGCCTGCCGTCGTGAGCACAATATACCATCTTCTTGGATCGAATTTCCAGACCAAGCTAACCAAGATTTACATCCCTCGAATGCGATTTGGTACCAGACGTGTCTGGGAAGGCTAAAGCGCTGACTTCTGTGTCGGATAGCCACCGAAAGTCATTATATGGCCGAAATACTCATTCAGATTTCCTCTGCGACATGCCGTTGAGGTAGAGTGCGTGGCACATCCCAAAAGGGATTGAGTTCTGCCGTCCTTTACCCTTTATGTGTCTTTTAAGCAAAGATGACCATTTTTTGATAATGGTATAGATAACGTAAGTCATTTGCTTATCTGCCGATCTCAATAATTGGCGTAAGCCTCGAGAGTAATTTTTCTTCCGAGGAGTAATCTGGCCCATCTATGAACTCCCCGTCCACAGCTCGACGGGGATTTTACCTTCGAATTTGCATTAAATATGCAACTGCATGACCTGCCTTCTGTTCGATGATAAAGCATCCCTCCAATACGCAAGCTGTTGCAGCGGTATTTGATTGCGATCAGAACTCGACCGCCAGATGAAACTTGAACACGCACTCCTTCATTCTGAGCAGAATGCCATGACATTACACCATCGGCGCTGTCTTTTCTTTTCAACACTTGGGAAATCAGAACTCACCAGGAGTGCAAAATACATTAGTGTTGTACTTTCACTCTTTATCAGGTCCGAAACCGGCTCAGAGGCTCTTGTCGAGCTGAGCTAACATCTTCGCCGAGGGCCACGCCTCGTAAGCCTAGTATAACAGCTTCGTTTTGCCAAAGAGAAAACGGAGAAAGGTGCTGCGGAATTATTCGCCTCCGAGTTTCGTGTGAAGTTGTCACTTCTCAGCGGCGTTGTGAGAACAGATGGGAGAACCGCCCTAGTTTACTTAACCTAACACAAGATCGAACCATTTTGGTCCCGAACGAATTCCGTTTACTGATCTGTTTCGTTGCATAATGAGATTTTATTATCAGGTGGAGCCTCGGTGTTGTACTGTTCGTCGGTGTTTGCGGGTATCCACCGTTCAGTGAAGATTACACTGACATGAGCATGAACTCTCAGATTCGGAAAGGTTAGAGATTTGCTTCACTTGATTGTTTGGTTTCGAGGAATATCTGCGTTGTTAAGCGCAAAGCGTTTTCTTTTAATGTACTAGTCATGTCAGTTCAGTAGTTAACTAATGAGTGAGTGATGTGGGGAGTAGTAGCTCATTTTAGGTCGTTTAAAGTTCCTCAACTCTTGGAAATTTGTGTCGCTGGAAACGCAATTCATCATCAAATCAATGCTGAAGGTTGATGTAAGTCTCTCTAATGTTTTGCGTCTGTATTTTCTGCACATCGAGCTGGCACTTCTGCAATGGAAAATGGTAGTTCACCGGTATTCTCATGATATTTCTTAGTATTGGGTCCGTTGGAATGTCCCGTATGGTGGCACGTGGTAGTGCAACCTGAGGAGGGGCCGACTGTCGTAGGCCCCATGAATCGAGGTTCTTGGTCCGAGTTGGCCTCCTGCTGGAACTCTGGGATGTGGCCTAACCTGGTGGGGAAAAACGAGATATCTACCATAATCTGAAAGGAAGGAAGCCAAAGAAAGCTGTTCTTTGTTCTAAATCAGTCAATGTGGCATTTTGGAGTTTCTCCTTTACGCTAACATTTAAGTTGGCTATAAGTAATGGTCCTCTTTCCAATGAAAGAGCTTTCATGTTGTTAGGCATGATCTGAGTTTTCAGCTTGCTAGTTGCCAAACGTCGTAAATGGCCCTGGCGCGTTTAAGTCGTTTTATTTATTTATTTATTTATTTATTTATTTATTTAACTGCGTCTCTAGGATATTCACTCTATGTGAGAACAACAAAAAATAGGCAATGCGACTAAAAAAAGATATAAAACACAAACTAGGAACAATGTAAATCTGAAATGGCAGCATTAGACATTAAGCAGGATTTCAGAAGCCAACTATTTGGGTTGCGAGAGTCTATATAATGATGGCATGCTGCAAAAGTAGCGAGGGCAAGTTAGATGCAAAAACAAAATCCTCTCAGTAGCCTAGAAGAACATTGCTTACTTATGCTGGTTTCTAGTGAGTTATGTCAATCAAGTGAACGACTAAGGCAGAATACCTTATAAACTATTATAGTAAGCATTTAAGTTGGTTGTAGACGACAAAGCCTGCCTGTCCGCTATGACGCCCTGAGTAAATACCGGAACTCCGGCACATGGGTACGCTGGCCGCCTTATGGAACCGGCATCTGGGGCAGACAAACTTGTGGCGTTAAATTCAAAAACTGTAAAAACATTCAGGTACCGATAAGGAAAATTAGCTCATTTTAGCTTAATATAGATCCCCGCAACTCATATCACTTGGAGCGAATGCATCACGTCTTGAGAACTAACTGAGAAATTACTAAGACTGAACAGGAGGGAATTAACTCTGCAGTGTGACAAATGCAGGTAAAATTTCGTTATGAAAACACATTTGATCCTCAAACTAGTGAGAAGAAGGAGCATGAACCAAACTACTGAAGAGAACAAGAGTAGTATAAGCTGCAAGAGCTCGAAATATTCCATCCGCCGGGACAGCAACTGGAGGAGTAGGTTCGAAGCTGGTATGCAACGCTTGGGAGAAGTAACGAGATTTCTAAATGAGTGTCTGTTTACTACTGCACATCATTGAAAGTCCTCAATTCCTAAGCATTGCAACAAGTCGATCTTTTCTAACCGTCATTTGAAGACGTAGCTGTTTCGAGAGGCTAGTAGCTCACTAGGTAAGAAAGGGAGCCACCTAGCAAATCGAATCAGCACGAGATGGAAAGTTCTCAGGCGTTTTTTATTCCGCAATTTAGCGAAGTTAAGTTTCTGAATTTCCGCTGGAAGGCCTAAGTACCCAATATTTTCTGGGAGCCAGTTTAACTTCACCTTGAAGAATGCTAAAGCAGAAGATAAGATCCGCAACTATCCTTCTATACAATAGAGTTTTCGGGCCTAGAAACTTTAAACGCTCGTTGTAGGCCGGTAAGTGCTGCCAACTTAAACCTGGTTGTCATCTGCAGTACACTAAGTGAGAGAATATTTGCTGTACTCTTTCAATCTTAAGCAATTGCTTCTTAGTGTATGGGCTCCAGACCTGGGAGCAGTACTCGAGATGGGGCAAGAGGTAGGATCTATACAGGCGAACAAGTATTGTTGGATTACTACTGTGTACATTGCGAAATATTGAAAAAAGTGTCATGTAAGCCTTCCTAACAACTCGAACAATTCTATATGAGGTGAAAACTCAAAGAGACTCAAATAGAATTCCTAGGTCTTTAGCAATTGTGTAACATTTTAGTATTTCACCGTTAATTTCATACAAGTGCTCCGACACGCCTAACGCTGTGTCTCGCACTTGCGCGCTTCGCGCGACTTTGTAGCATCACTGACCTATGGAAAGTAGTTTTTGTAAAACATAAAATTCGCTAGCGTCTAGGACTTGGTGCGTACTTTATCGGCATCAAGCGCTTCACCACTTTGGCACCTTCATCATAGACATTCTTTCCTGATCGACCAGTAACGCCATTGGTTTGTGCTGCGTAGTACTTCTGTCCTCAGGTTATTCCTCCGCAATCGTTCTCATGCTCAACAGCTAGCGTTTCAAGTTGTCGTTGACATGTCTTCCGAACCAGGTTCCCCTCTCTCGTTTCTTCTTACTGGATCTAATTGCTGGTCCGCCTTTACAGGTCTTCCCTCCCCCTCTTTAGGCCCCCACCTTCCTGGTCCCAACTATTGGCCCACTTCTTTGTTTCCACTATTGACAATTACTGGTTCTTCTTTCCTCGTCCTGGCCACTTCTCCAGATTCTTCCTTCCCTTCCTGGTCGCTCTCCTGGTCCACCATAGAGGTCCCCCTCACCGCCCTTCTCCACCACCCCCTTCGTGGTCCTCCCATGCTCACGGCACGGTCGGTGGCACGTATTCAGAATCGGGATGCTTACTGCGCGACGTAGGGGGCCCGTTTTCTGGATCAAGAAGATCAGAAGCGCGCGCAGTCGCCGCTGTGTCGAGCATGAAGAGGCTATACATATTTATTTATTTATTTATTTATTTATTCATGACGTGAGCTAAGCCACACGTGAAAATACAATGTTAGAATAAAAACGCATAAACTCAATCAAAAACAAACGAATACAACCGAAGGCACTCATTGCATACGCAAAAGCAGCTTCTTGAAACCGTGCAAGGATAGATCTAAGACTTCCTCATTTGTGCTCAAAATGTGGTTAAACTCCTGTACAGTTCTGTAGGTGAAAAAGCTTGCTCGGGTTCGCGATTTTGCCACCGAAACATAAAGTCTGAGCTTCCCTCTTATGTTTCTTGTCAGCCTAGTGCCAAAAAAGTTGAGTGGGTTTATAGAAACCCTACTAGTGAGTAGCTTAAACATCATGAGAAGGTCAGCTCTTTTCCTTCTTATGAAAAGGCTTGGTAATCCTAACATCTCCGCTCTTTCGGCACCATTTGGCATCTGATAATAGTTATTCCCGTAGCACCTCATCATCAGCTTACGAGGGAAACTATTCTGAACATTTTCTAGAAGAGGAATGTCTTTTTTCTTCGAAGGATTAAAAACTGTTGTTCCACACTCTACCATGGGTCTCACATATGTCTTAGAAGGATTTGAGGATCTTTGCTCTTCAGTGCTTTAAAAAGGTGGCAAATGGCAGATTCCTTGTTCTCCGTATGAATTTCCTTACGTTCCCTTCTTGTTGGTTCCTCGTCCTGGTCCCGCCTCCAGGTCCCTTCTTCCAGGTAGATTCCTCCTCCTCCCCCCCCCCCCCCCCCCGGGATCCTCCCTACTACTCTACCCCAATTAAGTAAGCCTTCCACGCTCACGACACGCCGACGGCGAGCGAACACCCATTGTGTGACATCGGTGTCACACCTCTTAATCCGGTCTCTCTTAATGGTAATGGATCCACTTGCTGATCCTCCTTACTGTCCCCCTCCTCTGATTAGTAACTCCCTAATGATCCCTACATATTGCCTAAACTCTTCTTGGTGCCAGCTCCTGGCTTGCTTCCTTGTTCCCCCATCGACCATCCCGATACTCCTCCTGGTCGCTGCCTCCTGACCGCTGTCGGTTCTCCACCCTCAAAGTCCCCCTTCTACCCTTACTCTTTTAGTGGTCTTCTCATGCTAATGGCACGAAGTCGGCTTCTGAATCTGGATACTCAGAAACGCGCGTAGATGCTGTTGTGTTAAGCAATAAAGGGCTGCGCTTCCCCTGCTCCAGCAACATCCCACGTTCAATAGCAAATTTTGCCCGCGGTATAGATGATGAGGCGTACCTCATTCAGGTTAGATCATCGACCTCCCTCGCTGTGGATAATGCGGCGTATCTCACTTCGGTTAGATCACTCGATCGCTCTCGCTGTGGATGATGCGGCGAACCTCACTTAGGTTAGATCACTAGACGGACAAACTCTTTTATATATAGATGGTGATTCCATAGCAGGAGAATTTCCGTAATGTAGAATAAAGGACTTGTCAAAATTGATGGCCATTCCCCATTCTGTAGTCCACCTACTAAACCTGTTAATTGAAAGCTTCAAAGCATTTCTTCCTGCATCACAATTTTCAGCGTTGCAAATGCCGTATATTTTTATGTCGTCGGCATATAATTGAATTCCTATATTTGGTGACGTTTTGAGTAAGGAAGCTAGTTCCGCGGTATAGATGCGAGGTTTTGTGGAACACCCTGCTCTGTTTAAGTCCAATCAGGAACCTGGATTTAAAGCAGCTTTGAAATGATTTATTCATCAAATGAGAAACATTGGTGTTGTGCATTGTATATCTCGCGGGCGCAGTGGGAGGGATGCGATGGTCTCGTTCCCATGAAAGGATTTAGGTGTAGTTCAGATCCAGACAAAGAAGTCAACTCCTCGAGTTTAGTTACTGTCGGGACTGTAGGAGAATTATAGAAACTTGCATTCTAGCCGAAGAACTGCCTATACGATGCCCTACCGAAGTAGACTGCATGGCACACACGTGGGGGTTAGGCCTATGTCATACCATCGCTCACCCCGAGCGAAACCGAATGATAGGCTCCCATATCGACTTTTCGCTTCGCGAGATCGATGTGGGAGCTTGTCATTAGGCTTCGCTCAAGGTGAGCGATGGTATGACATAGGCCTTAGCTAGGGCTCCATATCTATCGCCTTTTCTTCCTTTTCTTTTTTTGTACCGTGTTGATCAGTTTTTAGATTTTCGGAAAAACCTAGAGAGGCTTTACTTATAAGTGATCGTTTGAGCATAACACCTTTTACTACAGTACGGAATGAAGGGAGTGATTTGAATCTCTCAGAGATTCGCAGCAGTTCTGAAGTGCTAGAATTACAGCCCACTCTCCGTCTTTCGGCAAGCGAAGCGCTCAAGAAGTCATGGCTTCGTGACAGCCCTGAAGTAGCCAAAGCCAAGCTTCAAGTGCAGCTATATATGCAGGGAAAGGTATGTCCATCACACTGACTATGTTTCTTTGCTAGTATGACTCTCGATATTCCAAGTTTCGATCTGATGGTTATATTTTTTTCGCAGAAAATACTGGACTCTCCTACTATGATGTGCAGGCAGGCAGAAGCGCGGTGATTCATGGATCTCGCTCAAGTTATCCATAGCTAATGGCCTACCTCGACATGCTTTTGTGAATCATATCCGGTTGTAGCCTTTTACGTTTCGGTGAACTGTTCTCCTTCCCAGTAGAGCACACATTCTAATTGATTAGAATGATTGTGAAGACTTTTTGTAAATTGAACGCTTTCTTAATTAGTCATTTTGTGACTACACCGATCTCCGTGATCTCCTTGTGAGCTTATTTTTTCTAGGCAACATTTCTTCATTTAGGATGAGACGATATTGAAGTTTAACCCCGTTGCACTTTCTGTAAGTAGTGTAATTACGTTGGCATGTTGTTGAAAGTGAAGCGTTTCTGTTGTTGTTGGTATAAAGGATCTAGCAAATTCATTGAGATTTCTGTAGAGGTATTCATCCTCAGTATCTGGTTTATTAAATTTTTATGCTCGAAGTTGCAAGGTGATCAAGAACTATGACTCTCTATCAATTATGTGATAGCGCAGTCGGAGGAGGCGCCGGCTGTCACGTGCACTCAATTCGGGGTTGTTGGTTGGATTTTCCCGCTACCAACCAAGCATTCCATCACTCTTGGGTCCACGAATTGTTGCCACATTGTCTGGAAGGAACAAAATCGCTGACTTATATCAGCTGGCCACAGCAAATCGTTGTACTCGTGTCGGACATATACGCATTTAAATTATTTACCTCCATGCGTCCCGAAAGGGTTCATTGTCGCCGTGCTTTAACCTTTATCCTCTGTCAATAGCGTGAGTTCGTAGAGCGGAGTTGCCGGATCTTGTGTGTATATTCGCTTAGTTCCAAGTTTTCTCCTTTTTGAAAGTGTTCAACCATGATCCGTCCGCAGACGCACTCCGATAATTCACCCTGCCATTCTTCTCACTGGCCTTTCACATTTTCCACAAGAAGGGTTTATTTTGAGAGCCTAACTATCACTTTATTTCTGTGGTTCATCGCGATAACTTTGGCATTTACATAACGTTTCTTTAGGTGCTTTCAAAACGGATATGCAGGAAGAGCAGCCGACATTCGCACAGGTTGCGAGCTCAGCACCTGCTGAAGATGCCGGCTTACCACCACCTCAAGAATCGAGCGGCAGGGAATTGGTTATGGTGAAGAAGGAACGGGAAGAGATTCCTGGTCAGTACATAATAGTCAACGTTCAAAGTGTATATTCTTCATTCACTAGAAATACTAGGGAGAAATTCTTAGCATCTTCGCGCTGCTCCCGCAATGTCAGTACGTTATATAAGGGACACGCGTTTGCAGCTCATTACAACACATCCCGTAGAAGTAGGATGCGTCACGCATTTTAAAACGGATTGATTAGAGCCGTTACTTATCCTTTATCTTATTGATGCTTAGGAAAAGCTGTGAAATTGAGTAAGTGGGCAGCTCAGCTCTACTTATTCATTATTTACTTCATTCAATTATTCCCTTCGAAGTCACTAGGTTATTAACCACACCACAATGCAAATACTCGAAGAGGGAGCAATATCCATAGATGTTTCTTTAAAGAATCCTGTCAATGAGTTCATTCAAATCCCACTCTCAGTCGCATATTTCTTAGTGCGCGAAAATTTCCTCACTCATAGAGCGGGTTCTGACCAGGGAATGCCGTCAGCTTCCCATGGAATTTCGGATTGAGACCTATATCAGGTGAAAGAGCTCGAGACGCTGATCACAGCTATCTAGACCAAATTTACTAAATGATTCTCCTAAGCGAGTTGTGGCCGGCGAAAGCCGCCAGTGTTGCGTAATTAGAGGTGCGGTTGGCAGCGGTGACAGCAGCGGGAGCGGCACAGTGGTAGAGTGCCCGCTTCACAGAATTGGGGTCATAGTTCGATTCCCGTTGGTGGCGGCTTTTTTGCATTTTGTGACCTGTCTTCGACGAGGACCTATAATCTCATTTTTAGCACATTTCGAGCGAACGGCTTATAGCGGCTTGCATTTACATCTGTTAGGATATTCGAAGTTGGAAACCTGTTCAGGAAACATATTCTATTCATAGCATAAAGGAAGCTAAAAATTTAATCAAATCAACTATATATATATATATATATATATATATATATAGTAATAATCTTGGTTATTCAGCCTGTGGTCATGACTCGAAATCAATTCATTTCGCATATTTATCTGCGATAATCCACAAAACACGGAACGACAAGCCGGAACGTAACTCGGCACAACAGAAAACATGTGGACAACACATAACACTTAATGAATCAATATGCCTGCTTCGATTCATGACTGAAGTTAGAGGCTATTCAGTGCTTAAATGCGAAGGAACCACCATGGATTTTTTTCATGCTTATGTTTTCTTTATGTAATATATTCACATATATAGTGCGTAGAGTCATGCTTTACTTTGAGACAATTTACGTCTGCAAGTTCGGTTTGACCACCTCAGTTCCTATGGAAGCAGTATTGAATGGAAGCGTAATGAAGGCCTATGTATGACCGGAATAAGACCGGACTCCTAGGTGCTTCCGTTTGACTAAGCTGCTCGAAAGTGATTCTCTACTCCATCGGAATCACACCATAGCTGTACGAGCGCCAAGCAGACCTTTACAACAATTTAATGTAGTGAAATTATCGGCGTTCTAATTATTATTCATTCAAATGGACATTTTATTTTTAGTCCCTTTTGATGTTTTGGTTCGTTACTGCAGTCTTCTTGTATTTAAGCTTCTGAATTGATGCGAAACACTAAACTTTATCAATTGCAGTGCATATTGATTTCTTGTCTTTATTTGTCTCGTCAGTGTTCAGTGTTAAGTTTATTGTATTGAATTTGTTTGAGTTCATACGGAATTTGTGTGTTCATGTTCCTGTTGTAGCGCACTTATGGTGCATCTATAAATAAATAAATAAATAAATAACGGGGGATCACTGGGCACCGGAGTGGGAACGAATGCCGGCGTGGTCGTTGGAAGGAGCAGAAGCACCGCGATGAAGGGACTGGCCGAGCCCCTGGGTGCAGCCGCGCGTCCCTCAACCATCCGGGTGGCCGTCCTCGAGAGTCCTTTGTCCTCGCCTATATAGGTCCGTCCTCCTCAAGTCCGTGCCTGAAACATAGAAGGGCAAGGGGTCGCGACGTTTCGAAAGAGATGGCCAGCAAGGAGAGAAGCAACACAGGGGTAAAATGTCAAAATGAGACTCACCACACTGATTCCTCCTTCGTCCCTTACAATATAATCTGTTCAAACCTTCCTCAACACTGATTGAACAACACTAAAAACTTGTGAAACAAACATGCTGTTGACCAACTGCACACCTAGTCATAAACCTAAACTTACGCTAAACGGCTTTTAATCTCATGCATTGTCCAGCAAGCAGGCCAAGTATTTGGCTTGGTAGGTCAATTTTGAAAGTTTTGGTGTGCCATACTGATTTTTCTTCATCCGCTGTATCTTTTCCTCAGGAAGGGTAGTCTCCATTCTGCTCTCTGAATTCGGAACGCCTGAGGATAGCACTATGGCTACACGCGAAGAAAGGAAGATTGCCGCAAGGTTCGCTACCATTCTACGAGAGGATGCTGCAAAATTCGTAGAAATGGAGACGGATGAAGATTTGGATGCTGGCGACTCCACTGATAACGACTCCGACTGAGACTACAATGATGACGAGGATGGAAGCACAACGAGTGGGAACGAAGTTTACTTTGGCACTTCCGCTATAAGTCCTAACCGGCTGTGATTGCAACCTACACATAGTGTTTTCTCTACGCATAATACCAATCTCCAGTCCACTTTCTTTATAGGCGGTTAGGACTTAGTGTCCCAGAAGGTGGTTCAGTGGCTTCTTGAGGAAGAGAACGAGCAGACAGAGTAACTACTACGTTTATTACGGCAGGCGATATGATAAGTGGTACGAGAGATATATAGGAGAGCGGTAGCCTAGCAGCGGCTATAGTGAGGGGGGAGAAGGTAGAAGGGGAAGGAGCACGGGGAAAGGAGAATGGAGCCGAGTTGGGGCTCTCGTGAGCAGGGGAGGAGCACTCTATCTACAGTGAGGTCGCCTCCGCACCCTGTACCGGGCGGGGCGATAACATGACGGGGTTAGGATCGTCGACGACGACGATATTCCGGCCGGCCAAAGGAAGAAAGGCTCATGAGGCCTTCAACACAACGTATTATATATAAGCAGGAGATCATCACATGTCGGCAGTGCAGCTCGATGCCCTCGGCGCTGGAATCTTCGAAGGTGATAATGTTGCCCATAGTAGTGGTGGCTCGAGTGCTGCAGTCGACGTTGAAATAGTGATCCAGAGTAGAAGTGTGTCCGGTCGAATAGGAGATGAAGAGCTTCGGCGGGAAAGGTGATGGGAAAATGACGACCACTTTTTGCATGGTCAGGTGCAAAACGGGAATCTGCGATCGAAACCACAAATTCCACATTTCACACCTCAAAAGGCTACTTCAGTTGTTCTTATTGATGTTGACCGCCTTTTGATTAGCCGTTGCCTACGGATAAAATGAGGGTCAGCAATGAGTGTGACCGCTAACATGTAGGCTACATATAGGTCGCATGAGAGCGCCCGCCTTTTATTGTTTAGTCACCAAAGTGGACGCGATCAACGGCTTATGGCTATATATAATCTTACATCCTATATGTATTGCTTATTTAGCCTTCAGAGGGACAATCTGCCCGTGTGAAGAAATCTTTTCCAACGATTCTCTGTTCCTTTCGCTCCAATATTCCAAGGTAAACAAAGGGAGATCACACTCGCTTCGGGGCCAGCTAGGTAACGATATGGGTGTTGCATAGGACAGCATTTGATAGCTATCTCTAAACTTGCTATCTACTCGGAACTTTCGATTAATCGGCATATCAACCAATTTTTCGATCGGCATCAAATGTTTTGAAAACGTTTTTGGGGTATAGTCGCTACGCCACCTTCTTAATAGTGCTGGATCACCCTCTAACAGATCAGCCTTGCCTTTTTTGGCATAAGGTTGTTGCTGTTCTGAAAACTGACTAATTTGTTGCTTTCGTTTCGATTGCAATTGGGGAATGGTTGAAGGATAGTTCCTAAATCTAGGAACATTTTTGTTTAAGGAATCTGAAGCTGATATAGAGCAGTTTTCAGATGCCGAATTTTTAGCGTATCTTCCTGAAAATTCTTCAGTTTTTCTGAAGGTTTTGTGTTTCTGGCTAGGTGTTTCCAGCTGTTCAACCTTTAAAAATTTTGGAACAACTTTATTTTCACCACATTCAAATATTCCTGTCATTTCATGACATACGCTACTGTTCGGCATATTTAGCGGTATTGTTCCCTTACCATACAGTGACGGTCCAAAAATAGTGTTTGCAATCTGTAATCCCGTTGGGGTTCTCGTCCCAGACGTGGGGCTGGTTACCAGTTCATGAAAATAGTCTAGACCGACTAGAATATGGGGAATCTGATGTTCGCCGCGTAGTTTGGAATTGGCGAGACATATATCGTTCACCTTCAGAAATTCTATGTCTGAACTTACTAGATTTACGCTTGAAAAACCTTTAGTTAATATGGGTCTTGTCTGAAATTTCAGATCTAATTCCTCACCAAATGCCGTCCCTAATTTGACGTTTACAATGTGAGTTTGGAATTTCTCGGTGTAACCGCCAATACCAGACATTGTGCAGAGTTCCGTAGATTCCCGGGGTAGATCGAGTTCTCTAGCCAGTGGTTCTTCAATGAGCGTTTTTTGTGCTCCGGAATCAAAGAAAAATAGAACTTTCTGATATACTTCTTTTCTGTGGTTCCATATGTTACCTTCAGCTGTCATTAGAACCAGCTGTGAAGCGGTACTTTTATTTTGCACCGCAGGGAATTGCTGAACTTCCGAATAAGTGTTGGCGTTATGAGGATAGGTTGCGTTTACACTGCGACGTTCCTGACTTCTGTTCCAATTTTCAGGATTTACTGAAGGACCGGAATCCCATTTTGAGCACAAGGATACGTGGTGCTGTTGCCCGCACCGCATGCAATCTAGCTGTTGGCATGCAAAGCTGTTGTGATTATCTGAGAAACATTTCCAACATCTATTCTGCTCTCTCAGAATTTTTCGACGGGTTTTATCGCTACATGTCCTACATGCCGAGGACGAGTGGCTATCACTTTGACAAAACAAACAAGTTTCGTTGTTATGAGGTCGCGCATTGATATGTTCTCTTTTCGGTAGAAAGGCGCTGCTGTTTGTTTTGTGACCGATTCTATTTTCGACATAAGCCTTGGCCGCTATCTCTTTCTTGAGGTGACCCATAAGGTTTTCTATAGTCTGATTGTGCTGATTTTGGCCAAGTATTAACACTGGCTTGATAACATCTTGCGGAAACTTTGCTAAAATAGTTTCTGACCACATGGGATCACAGGTATTACGAACATCATAACCAGCTGAAACCATGCGGTTAAGTAAAACTTGAATTTCTTGAAATGAGGTTAAACAACTATCGGCAAAATCGCTTGCTGGCATCATATTTAACAGCTTGTGGACTATCTGAGACCTATTTGCGGAATAGTTACAATATGTTTCCTTTAAAGTCTTAATCATCCAGTTATAATTTTCTGGTAATGGTTGAATCCCTTGGATACAGTTTCTCGCCCTACCTACTAGGCTTTCCCTGAGGAGAATTAATTTCTCCACAACATCAAGTCTATCGCTTTTGTGCACCATGGTTTCGAAAATTGCCCAGTATTCTGCAAATTCTTCAGGTTCGCCATAAAATTTAGATAAGGATGCCTGCGGAGGATTTATAGAGCGAAACATTCTTTGCCCGGCGTGAATTTGTTCCGCTATTGGCATGGCATCTGCCTGCGGTTCAGCATTGCTAGTTGTGGCATGGGTTTGCTCATTATTTGCTTCATGAGCAATCTGCAAGTTGAGATCATTCCTTGTATCGTCATTTTTGTGCGAGGTGTAGCCGAGTTTGATGGCCATCCCTTCTCGAGCGCTTCGTGACTCATCATACCTAGCTGTTAACTTGAAAATCAGGTCACTAGCTTCAGCAATGGCTACGTGGACCTTAGATTCCTGCTCTATTTGCTCAATTTCTGCTATTAAATCTTTTTTCTCAGATTTGTTCTTGCAATTTATATACTCATCTCTTACCTCGTTGTATAAGTTTTGCAAATTTTGTCTGCCTTCTCTAATCTGTTTTAATGCACTTAGCAAAAGAGCTATTCTAGACCGAGATTTCTCATAGTTTTCTTCATCTGGCGTAGGGTATTCCACCACAGATAAGTAGCCTTTGTAAAGGACTACTAAGTCAAAGAGCGCTTTAGAGCTCAGCATAATAGGGGTTTTGTGGAAGTAAAGTGCCATTTTTCGCGACTTTTACTTTTTATTCTCGAATTTAAGAGAAGTTACTCCAGGTACTTTGTACGGGAGATTTTATTCCTTTATGGAATGATTTGCCTCTAAGTAATGAATACGAGAGGACTTTTACTCCAGGTACTGCGTACGGGAGATTTTATTCCGTAATGGAATGGTTTGCGTCTAGGTAATGAATACGAGACGACTTATTCTCTTGGATTCAGAGAATGCGATCTTATATTCGATCGACTTTATGCTCCAGGTCCCAAAGCTGTCACACTTTGGCACGGGAGACTTAGGCTTGTTAGGCCGATGCACCAAAATATAGAGGGTGATAGAGGCGGTTAGGACTTAGTGTCCCAGAAGGTGGTTCAGTGGCTTCTTGAGGAAGAGAACGAGCAGACAGAGTAACTACTACGTTTATTACGGCAGGCGATATGATAAGTGGTACGAGAGATATATAGGAGAGCGGTAGCCTAGCAGCGGCTATAGTGAGGGGGGAGAAGGTAGAAGGGGAAGGAGCACGGGGAAAGGAGAATGGAGCCGAGTTGGGGCTCTCGTGAGCAGGGGAGGAGCACTCTATCTACAGTGAGGTCGCCTCCGCACCCTGTACCGGGCGGGGCGATAACATGACGGGGTTAGGATCGTCGACGACGACGATATATGCCATGAATAAAACATGTTTCCTGAAACATGTTTCCGACTTCGATTATCCTAATAGACGTAAATGCAAGCCGCCATCAGCTGTTCGCTCAAAATATGCTAAAAATGAGATTATAGTTCCTCGTCGAAGACAGGTTACAAAATGCAAAAAGGCCGTCACCAACGGGAATCGAACCATGAATCCAATCCTGTGAAGCGAGCACTCTACCACTGTACCGCTACCGCTGCTGTTAGCGCTGCCAGGCGCACCTCTGATTACGCAACACTGGCGGCTTTCGCCGGCCACAACTCGCTTAGGAGAATCATTTAGCAAAGTTGGTCTACATAGCTGTGATCAGCGTCTCGAGCTCTTTCACCTGATATAGGTCTCAATCCGAAATTCCATGGGAAGCTGACGGCATTCCCTGGTGAATACCAAATATTGACGGTCATCTTTTTTTTAGTTTTCATCACATTGCAGTTGACGCGTCTCTGCGAGTACGATGAACCTGTATAGGATGCGTTAGAGAAATATGGTCCTCCTTTCACCGTTATAAGTGGTTCATTGCTACAAGACTGGAATAACAGAAGAATGGGGGAATAAGCTTTACTGAGGAAGTGTCATTCTTCTAAGGGTGAGGTGAATGATTGATCGATGGCCAGCCAGCCGCAACCACCTTGGGTGCAGCGACCCTTTTCTACGGAATGAGCATCACCAACGTTGGTGATAAAACCAATCTCTGGATCGGTTTTCTTAAGGTAGCCATCATTCGTGTTGTTGTCTCTTTTACACTATCGTGTATTGTGGTTTGGTTTAGTTGTCACTTTTCGATCTAATGGTGATAATTTTTGCTCACTGCATGCATGTAATTAACAATAAGAATTCCCCTTATGAATCGTTGTTGGACGGTTTAAGCGCGACTGATATTCTTTACGTTAAGAGAAGGATGCCTTTGGAATAGACGTTTCATAATTCCAAAGCTTCTCCAGGTTAGCACAGCATTTTCTTCGAAAACTGTTGGGAGCCTATATAGTCAGAAACTGAGTTGATGTGCTGAATGGTTTGTCCATTCATTTCGTCATCCTCCAGGAACATCCACTGCTCTGGCCACCGTCGATGCTTCGCATGGCTACGAAGAAGGACCAGACGCGGTACTAGTGCTTGTTCCTTTTGCTTTTCTCTATTTTCAACATCGTTCTTTTGGTGCTTAATTTCTTATTTCGATGCTACTTTAAGGAAGGAGCGAATGAAACAGTGGACGTTGTCGCTGAAGAAGAAACGGTTGCAACCAGTGGTGCGAGTTATGCTACTGTAGGCCAGCCAGCGCCTTATTTGCATGAGCCCAGTCCAATTGAAAGGGTGAGTGCCAAGCGTCTTAGTGAAGTTTTGTACAAATTGAGATACGGCTCTTTTTAGTATTTTTTGATATCAATGGGTTCAAGAGACTGTATGTAGACATTTAGTCTCAAAAGCATTTATTTCAGCGAATTCGGGAGCACATTAGCTACAATCAGAACAACTGGACAAGCGAGGAGCTGAAAGCGCTTTATGAAGGGATAACTGTGTAGGTGTTATTGGACTCTGTCGAACTATTTGAAGGCTTTGGTGTTAGTGGACAACGGAGGACATTGGTCTTGGATCCCGTTCCTCCTTCAAGCCTCTTCATAGAGCTGAAAGTGTGAAGAACACCATAAAGGCCTCGCAGAAGTGATCTTTATGGTGTAGTTGTGTTTGTGTAGGTTGTTTGTATTGTTGTGTATATTGTTTCTGCTCATAACTATGTTTATTCCAGTGTACTTGTTGTTATCCTAGCAGTGGGCTCGATCGACCAGGGTCACCTCGCCTGTGCCCGGAGGCGACGAAGTGGCGGGTGACCTCTTAGGGGGCCGGCCTTCCCCAGCGCAAACCTATATAAAGGGGGCCCGGGCGCGCCGGGCTCAGTCTTCACCTGTGGCAAGGTGGTGAGCGCCCGGTCATGGGGCATTCTTGTCTCGGTGCTAGATCATGAGCGGCCGGTTCCGGAGGAGCGGGAGCACAGCAGAGGCGGACGGATGGACCCCTGCTGGTGCCACAAAGATCAAATAAATCGATCTCCCTGTCTGGTTCAGGCCATATCCCTAGACATCCACCCCTGGGTGAAAGACCCCTGTGTAACAAAAGTGGTTTTTGCGAATTCTTTGCCCTCTTGCTTAAGATCACATATCTATCCTTGTCGGAAGTTATACCATTTTCACGTTGAATTGGACACTTTTCTAAGCTAGCCTAAGGCCTTTGAAATCAAAGCGAAACTCTTCTAAATCGAAATGACTTTTATGCAGGTTAAACCACAGACCCAATAATAATCTTGTAGTAATTTTTGCTCAACGAAAGTTTGGTATAACTTTCTATGAATTTTTTTAGTACAGCTGCCCCAACAAATTAATAATTTTATGAACGTTTTGTTTTTTTGGGCAAAATAAAAAATATGTTTGCCTCAATAGTTCAGTCTGTTATCTAGCTCGTTCGACTAGTTGTACACACACCAAGTCGTAATCGAATTTTACGAACTTAAACATGGGTAATTAAATCGGTAAACAAATACAACAAACAAAGCACAATAATGGAATAGTCACTACCCAAAAATCCTAAAGCTAAACCTAGATCCTAAGGCCTAACCAGGATACTATCTCAACGGTAGGTCGGAACGGCGCAAGTGTTGTATATGGGCAGAACCGCCTCTCTCTGGGTAGTAACAAACTGCAGGTATCTCGACCCCAATACAACTCTGCGCAGAGTAAGGGGTGACGGAAGTCGCGGGTTGGCGCCCTGTTGATTCACGTGCTCCACAGCTGACGGGCGCGCGCGGGTTGAGGGCTCGTATCGCGGCCAAGCGCAGTGTTCAGGTGGCGTGGTAGGGAAGAGCTCGGGCTCGTAAACGCGGGGTCGGGGGTTTGGATCCTGCAGACTGCGTTCGCTTTGCACTTTTGCAAAATCCATGTTTATCATATAGATAATCCACCTAGGGTATTATAGTGTGTTATAGAGGATGTTTACATATAACATATGCTTCAAACTACAGGTTAGCTAAAGTGTTCACTTCTGTGTGTCACTTATTTTAAGCCTATTTGTGTGAAGCTATAGTTATGTAATGATAGATATTTGGTGGCACTAGTAAAAAGTTCTGACTCCACCGACAAGACTTCGGTCAAAAAAAAAAATTCCGCTGAAACTTCGTCTAGGGGGGTTATCTGGGGTGCTGATCACGAATCTGACATCCGTTTTTCACGATTCGGCTGAATAATATAGATACAGGAAGGCACAGGATTACATTCTTAAAGTTTCTGCCGATGACGGCAGGTAGAGACAGAATCGTGAAAAACGAATGTCAGATTCGTGATCAGCACCCCAAATAACCCCCTAAACGAAGTTTCAGCGAAATCGGTGACTCTGCCTGGATCACCCTTGTTAAAACTATGGGTGGTCTCCGGCCGCATCGTGAGAAACGGATGTGAGATTCGTGATCAGCACCCCAGATAACCCCCCTAGACGAAGTTTCAGCGGATTTTTTTGACCGAAGTCTTGTCGGTGGAGTCAGAACTTTTTACTAGTGCCACCAAATATCTATCATTACATAACTATAGCTTCACACAAATAGGCTTAAAATAAGTGACACACAGAAGTGAACATGTTAACTAATCTGTGGTTTGAAGCATATGTTATATGTAAACATGCTCTATAACACACTATAATACCCCTAGGTGGATTACCTATATGACAAACATGGATTTTGCAAAAGTGCAAAACGAACGCAGTCTGCAGGATCCAAACCCCCGACCCCGCGTTTACGAGCCCAAGCTCTTCACTACTACGCCACCTGAGCGCTGCGCCTGGCCGCGATATGAGCCCTCATCCCGCGCGCGCCCGTCAGCTGTGGAGCACGTGAATCAACAGGGCGCCAACCTGCGACTTCCGTCACCCCTAACTCTGCGCAGAGTTGTATTGGGGTCGAGATACCTGCAGTTTGTTACTTCCCAGAGAGAGGCGGTTCTGCCCATATACAACACTTGCGCCGTTCCGACCTACCGTTGAGATAGTATCCTGGTAAGACAACAAGGAGAAGATGCCGTTTCCCCCGCTCCTAAGGCGCATTGAGAGATTACTGACGCGTACAGAATGGAAGACCAAAGGACCCCAGGCGCACGGAAGAGAAATAGAACCCCAGGCGCATGAGAAAGCGAAAGGAGAAAAAGTTGTGCACGGTCTGCCCTTCCTCCTTCTACTCAGACCGAGATTGTCGCGGTTCTGATCCGTCTTCCGATAACGCTGAGTTTGTTTATTTATTTGTTTAATATGCACCAATAAGTGCGTTTGAACAAAACAAAATAACAAATAAAAAGTTGGAATAAAAAATAGAGAGTTGCATCATTCGCGCATATTTTTCCTCGAGCCACAGAATATAAGGCTGCATGTTTTCTTTTCCGAAGCCTCGACGCAGTATGTTATGATCCCCGCGATAAAAAATAACAACAAATAAAATTTTGTTTTGAAGCGCAACAAGGCAGCAATCAAGTGGTGCATTAAAAGATTGGGTCGTGCTTTGCACTCGAAAAGTGTGTCGCAGTGTTTATTTGGTTGATAGTGTAAATACTGCTTAAATGCAGCAGGAAAGTTAGGATATGTGAGTTTTTTTTTGTAGTTGTTTACGTTGCAGCGCTCGTTGCAGATGTAAAACTGTTTGCAAAGAAATTTTTTTCAATCGAATAAAAATCACGAAGTTTTGGAGGGTCATGGCGCAATCTCTGTTTTGGCAATACAAAATGGCCGCCTTCCTGCTCTTCAAAATAAGCTTTAAATCATGGTTTTTTTTTCTCAAAAGATGAAATTTTTGTAAAATTTCAAACTATGTGTGATCTCATTGGGAGTAAATTAAAACTTCAAAGAAAGTTAGATAAAATTTTCCTTAAACAAAAAAATTATTCGAACATTTTTGGAGAGCCTATAGCTTGATGTAGGAGAAGCTCATTTCGATTTGGAAGAGTTCGCTTTGATTTCAGAAGTATTAGACTAGCTTAGAAGAATATCCAATTTGACTTGAAAAATGGTATATTCAGGGTTCCTAACTCGATTAACATGGTGGGTGCTACTTGCGAGCCTTTGCGAGCACTCAGCGCAATCTTTCCACTCGAAAGCCTTCACGGACTCGAAAACGAAGGTTTCCATCGCCAACGTGATCCACTCCAGCTTTCTCTATGACCGTCGATCATATTGACTACTGACATTGTAACTGGCTCACTACTATCTTGGCTTATCACAGGGTCATACCGACGAGGCATTTCTGATGTCGAAACTGCGATCTGCTTGCGGTTTATATGGTTTTCACATCGAGGTGGACACTTTTCAAATCAAGTCGAACACTCATCTAAACAAGCTTGAAGCCTTTAATATCGAACCGAACATATTCCAACTCAAAACGAGCGGCGTCTAGATTAATCTAGAGAGTCCGATAATGCTAGAATATTTTTTTTCTGCATGGAAAACTTTTTTACTCAGCGGCGCCAATTGGTTAATATAAACTTATTTTAAAAAAGTGCTCCATCACGCATATCGGCGTGCCCCGCACTTGTCTGCTTCGCGCGACGTTGCAATATTAATGTCGTCATCAGTATCGATCGATATGAGCTCGTTGAAACTTTCTATCTGATGTGAAGCACTACATCGGCCGTAATCTCCCTCCTTATCCCACCCGGTTGGTTAAATCTGGAAAAACCGAAATCATCGGTTAGGAGATCGATGACATCGATCGATATTGGCCTCTCCATTGGGTTTTTCCACCTGATGTGAAGCACTCCATCGACCACAACACTCGCGTGTCTCCCATTCTGATGGGTTAAATCTGAGAGAAATTCGTTAATATTGATCGACATTGATTGCTTTCCACCATGCTGTGAAGGCCCTCGATCGACGATCATAATCACTTAACTCCCACCCTGATCAATTAAGTCTGAAAGCAAATAATTGCGTAAGATGTTCCATGTCCGACTGTCGTTGAATTTTGGCTGTCGTTTAACAGTGGTGTAGGATGTCGTGAAGCTGTTGAGCCAAGATTGTTATCAAAGCTTTTTTTCGGCTTACGTTTCGGCTTGAACGCCTTCTTCAGAGCCTGGAAAAGTCAAGAAGAGTTTGAGAAATTACTCGACCAAGGATCATTCCAAGCTACAGGAGTCTCAAAAATTAATGAGAGAATGGAACGAATAGGGAGTAAGGCAACCCGACTGACCTTATGGAAACTGCCGAAAGGCTGGATGGTCACCCTCGGATGGAGAACGACAAATGATTGCCTTCCCTCTGATGTGAACACCTTACGTCGACAATCATAATAACTTAGCTCCCATCCTGACCCCTGATGTGAAAAATCCCGTTTGTCATCCCTTTCGTCTCAGACAGTGTCAGCACTTCTATTAGGAAGTGCGTTAGAAGGGCGGGACTGGAAAACGATGTCAAAGTGGTAGATACACCTCCCGCTAACCTGAAAAGTCGTTTAGTGCGCAACCGCCTGTACGACAGGAGTTGCGAAACACCAAATTGCGCCATCTGCCCTGCAGGCAACGAAGGAGACTGCATGGTTTCGGAGGTTGTCTACCTCATAAGGTGCAACAGCTGTGGAGGTGAATACATCGGTGAAACAGCTCGCCCCTTCTACGTCCGTGTTAAGGAACACCTGGAAGTGAAGAGCAGGTCACGACCATCAACTGCTTTGAGCTGCCACAGGGTAAACGACCATAACGGCGCCAACTTTGGGGTCACTTTCAAAATTCTAGCACGGGAGGCCCATACCGCCGCGCGCAAAACCCTGGAGGGGTTCTGGATACGGGCCAAGAGCCCGAGGTTGAATCGGCGGGGGAATGCGTCTATATAACCCGCGAGCTCACCCCTTACCTCAGTCTCGCCTTTTAGACAGTTTCACTTTGTGGGGTCTCTGGGGTGTTCTAAATGTTGGGCTGCTGTCATCTCTCTCTGCCGGAAGTGTTGCTGTTCGGGGGGTCTTTGAATTTTCGCAAGGTTCGTGGCGATGTTTGACCTGGTAGCTTCAGCATATGTTTGGACTTTTTCAGACTCTGAAGAAGGCGACATCGCCGAAACGTTAGTCGTCAATAAAGCGTGTACTATCTCGGTTTCGAGTTCAACACCACACCAAACAATTGGACAACGATCAATGCGGAGATTCATCGAGGGTCGAACCTGGCAGATGTGAAGGCCATACCGTCGATAATATCGATCGATATTAATTGCCTTCGCCCTGGTGTGAAGGCCTTCCGTCGACGATCGTAATCACTTAATTCCCACGATGATCGGTTAAATCCGAGATAAAATTGATAATATCGATTGATATTTATTGCCTTCCATGTTGTGAAGACCTTCCGTCGACGATCGTTTGAATCCTCAGGCACCCTTCACGACGTGTTCGGCACGTCTTCTGAATACTCAGGGGCGTAGAAGACGTCTGGGTATTTTCTGTTATTTTATGACTAATTTGCCCCGATTTTTTCCATATTTTATGACTAATTTATAGCTAACTTCTGCACGACGCCGATCGATAGCTCTTGCGCTTTATTATGTAGTGTGATTCTATTTTAAAAATTCATTTAATGCAAGGAAATTGTCAAGGTACGGCACTACTGATGACGCCCTGGACGTGATTCAGAAAAATTTCTGTATGACAAGGACGTACGACGAGGTGATGTGAGTGATTTCGTTTTGGCTTCTTTCGGAATCTCATGACTCACGTCTACCGGTAAAAGATTTCAGTGCGAAGGTGAATGAGCTGCGAGAGATAAATCGCGAGCATCGTGTGGATCGAATGAGGGCCGAGGGTGATCACTGGTTGGAGACGGGCTATCAGCACATTCATGCCAGCCCACAGCACATTGTTCCGCCGGTGAGGAATTCGCATTGATTGGGAGCGGTTCAGTACCTTCTATAAATTCTAGTTTAGTTTATTGGGTATAGATCAACTTGTATCCGACATCCATTGCCAGATGCCGATATGATTGAGTTCTGGGCAGGGAAACGAATTCTGAAATGGCGTCCTTCTAGGCTAGCCGTTGATTCTTGCTTAGCTGGAGCCTTCCTTCCTCAATGATTGACAAAAAGTTGACTTCTATCGTTGCTTATCGCTTAGAGGGCTAGATCTGCTCCAAACAGTGGAAAACTTTCAACCTTTACTTGATAACCATTTGCTTGCCCGTCCACCTAAAATTAACGAGCGCTGGGTGGGTTTTGCTACGTGGAAGAGAGATTCGGAAACTGATATGTACTATTTTGACGTGGAATTGGATGCCTTCTGATCAAATTGGACAATCTTTTAAGCTAGCCTGAGTCTCTTGAAATCAAAATGAGCTCTGCCAAATCGATGATGAGCTTCTTCTACATTAGACTAGAGACTGTCCAAAAAGGTTAGAATAATTTCTTGTTAAAGGAAAAATTTAGTATAGCTTTTTTGAAGTTTTAGTTCACCTACTCAATAAGTAACTCATTGTTTGAATTTTTATAGAATTTTTATTTTTGAGAAAAATAATGGTTGAAGGCTTGTTTCAAAGAACAGATGGCCATTTTTCTAGTGCCAAGAAAAGACCGCGGCGCGTCCTCGTCTAAAACGTTGCGATTTTTGTTCGATTCATAACAGAATTTCTCTTTGCATGGAGTTTCACATTTTTAACGATGCTACAAAATTAATGCAAGGAATACACATGTCTTTGATGGTTTATGAAAGTGGCATTTACACTATCAATAAAAAAGTTGCGGCAAACCTTTTGAGTGCATGGCGCGATCTGATTTTTTAATGCGTTGTATGGTTGATTCTTTGCTGTGCTTTAAGGCAAATTTTGATTCATTATTTTTTCTCTGAAAATTAAAATTTATAACATTGTTACACTTATTGGGACAGGTAAACTAAACAATGTCAAAGAAAGCTATACCAAATTATCCTTGAACAAAAATTATTGTAACCGTCTTATTGAGTTTGTAGCTTAAATTGCCTGAAGACCATTTCGATGTGGAGAAGTTTGCTTTGATTTCCAAACTCTTAAGGCTAGCTTCGAAGAGTGTCCATTTTGATTTGAAAATGACATATATCGATCAATGTGAATACAATGGTAACAGCTTATTTTTCACAGTGTAAGCAATATCAATCAACCTCTGCGGTTTTTCATCTGGGTGTACCGCTTGTGGTGGGAATCTCGAGAAATTAATGATGAGTGGGCTCGTGCCTTCTCGAACAATCGCAATGTTGCCCAAGGAAAGGACTCCGAGATGTGGCCCATCTAAGCAAGGCACGCTAAGTTGCCTCGTTGGCTGCGGGGGCTTAGGCCACTATGACGAGTGATGCTTAACCTTGTTTCTTGTCCTTCTATTTCCTTTTATTGCACCATATTTCGGGATATTGAAACCCCCTTGCTATCTTGGAGATGATGGCTTAGTCCATAAGGTAAAATTCAAGCCGTGTTCAGTCTGTTATGTCAAAGTTTATCGGGAGTGAAACTTGAAAACTCATCATTATTCATCTAAAGTACTGTTTACTTGCAGGAAATCAACAACTGGGAGGCTGGTATACAGCGTGTGAATCGTCAACTGCGGTCCCATAATGATAACGCTGTGCGAACGGCCATTGAGGTGGGTGAGATTGAGATTTGCTCTGACTATGGGTACAGATTAGTTATTAGTCAAGTTTTGGTTTTTCAAAATCTCAGATGCTGCGCTGATAACGTGCTAGGAAAATAAAAACCTTGTGTACAGTCCGTGCAACCGGCCTAAGAGGGTTCCAGCAGGTCACCAGTGTTGTGCGAAGTCGTGAGTCGGAGGGATGGAGCAATTAGTTGAATCACTGGTTAAATGTGGGAAAGGTCATTTGCGGCTGCAAGGTTCATTTTCAGAACGCGCTGATGTCAACAGTACAAGATGCAGAATCACCTTCTGTCTATAAGGTGAGTGGTGTATGAGGTGTTGAATACACTTCATGCAGAGCTAATCGGTCGTCTTCCCTCTGCCACCTGAGGTGTTTACACACCCTAGAAATCTTTTGCTAGATCCTGGAACCGGCCCCTTCCCATTGAAGTGTCGAGAGTGAGTACTACATTTTGAGGTGACCGATTATCGCAGGGGGCGTGGTTATGGAAAGGAGCAAACAGTTAGCTGGCAGCGCCTCGGCTCCTTCTTCGCCGGGGTCGTTCGACACGTGCGACCGCTTCCTGCGTTGAATGCTCTGGGTGAGTGGGGTGGCTTGGACGGTGGACATTGTTTTTTGAATTCGCTCGTTTATTGTGCTCCTAAATGTTTACGGTTTTAGAGAACGGGAAAATATTGTTCCATTTTAGAATGTGCAATTGCCTTACGGATCGTCGATGATGTGGAGGACGAGGTGTCTCGTGCGCTGACCGACGAGGACAAGGCCATTATTCGCGGCTGGTTGACAAATATTCAGATGCGGCATCTGAGTGACTTCCTTCCTGATGTTCCATATGAGGTCGACACAGCGGCTCAAGTATGTCATTCAATTTCTTGAAGGGGAGCGGCATACTACCAGGCTGTCCAATAATTCCTGTCCGGAAATTTTAAAAATTCTATGATTTTCCTTAGAAGTGTTATAATACCAGGCAAGTGTAAAAACCTTCTAGAAGGTTCTCCAGAGTTCCACGCTAGTGGTATATAATTCGCAGTCGCCGCGTCTAGCTACCAGTACAAGCTAAAATGGACCAAGGTCGAATTCGTACGTTCGTGTACTACGAGTGGCTACTGGGCAACGACATGGCCACCGCGGTCGCCAACATCTGCAGAGCGTGCAAGGAGGATGTGTGTCCCTACGCACACTCAGGCGCTGGTTCAATCGTTTCGAGAGCGGCGACACGAGCCTCGAGAACAGGGAACACCCGCTGAAGATCATGCTCTGCTGCTGGTGGGACGCCAAGGGCATGCTGTACTTCGAGCTGCTCCCGCAAGGTAGGACGGTCACCGCCTCCATCTACACCGATCAGCTCGAGAAACTAGCCGCCGCCATCCGAGAAAAGCGTCCCCGACGGGCCTCGGTCCACCTGCTGCACGACAACGCGCGCCCCCACGTGGCGAAGGAGACCCAGCAGAAGTTGGCGACGCTGGGCTGGGAGACGGTTGCCCATCCGCCGTATTCCCAGAACCTCGCCCCTCCGACTACCACTTGTTCCGCCCGCTGAAGCACCATTTGGCCGGAAGAAAATTCACCAACTACGACAACCTCAAATCCGACATCGCGGACTTCTTCGAGTCGCAACCCCCGGACTTCTGGGCGAAGGGCATCGGCAACCTGCACAATCGATGGGCCACTGTTGTGGATAACTGTGGTGATTATATTATTGATTAGACTTGTTTTTCAATAAAGTTGAAAAAAATTAAAAATGGTGAAATTTTCGGACAAGAATTATTGGACAGCCTGGTATTAGTGTCGTTGCATGTGAAATAGCCGATTTTGACTGAAAACGTAGACAGATTATAACTATGCTTGGAAGCAATTTTTTAATCGAAATAAATACAACTACAGTAGTCTCCAACTTCCCTATTCTTTAAACCTCGGCATTGTTGTACTTGTCAGTTAGTGTGTATTGTGCCACACGAGATTTTTTTAGGTGGATCTTTATTTCGTAGCGCCTGACGTTTCGATTTCACATCGTCTTCAGAGGCCTGAACGTGGTGCTCAAGTTAACTTTGCACTCCACCCCACCAACCGCCTTACTGCCCTTACATTTTCGAGATACCTACGACCACAGCTAGAGTCCAAATGGATGAAACGACCCCACCAATTAGATCCACCGCAGGGACCGATTCGCCCACGTAAGTTGACTAGTAGAGGCGAAGGAGGCACACTGTGTATCACAATCACGCCTGGTCGCCTACAGTTCACAGTGAGGCACAAATGGCAGGAGGTCACTTGTCACAGAAAGGCACTCATTTCGGTTGTTCATCACAGGATTTCATGCGAAAATTCAGAATGTCTAATGCTTTTCTCGCGGAAATATCTCCCTTGTGTGTGCTATTTGGCCATTGAGCGAAAATTGATGTTTTGAGTGGTTCGGGGGACCTGTCGGTCTAGCGTCGAACAAGCCTATGTGTCACGTCACTGGTTCTCCTATACTTAATCGGCGGTTGAATTTCTTTATGACCAAGTAGACAAGATATATACCTTTGATTCTATGCCATTCAGATCCTGGTAGATCCGTTGCGCACTCGACTGTGGAATATTCCCGAACAAGGCTGCAGCTTATTGACGGAACCTCCGGATGTTGAAGTACAAGTCGACTGATCTCTCGTGTTATAGTCCCGTATAGTATTTTTGAAACGTCTTCAATTTTCGTTATGTAGTGTGCCACTGCTATAAATGAAGTCTTTTTTCCGCTGGATAATGTCCCACTATACATATATAATCCACAATGAAGAGTCTCTGTGTTTCCTTTTCTCATACGATTTGCCTCCGGATGTATGCTCTCGTCCAAGGTAACCGCGGTATTAGGTCGGACCAAAAGTGTTAGATTTGTGGCGTTACAGGGTGCGCCATAAATATGGTCACTTTTTTCGCGCTCGTTTTCTGTGTTTGTTTGTAAACGTTTTTAGGTTTTCATTGTTTATTCGGATTCTAGCTGTCATCTTAATCGTATGTAGTGTTTTTTGTATCTCGACACTGCTTCTGTCAGAAATGCTAAGGTCTTGTTGTCAAAGAGGCGCAATCTTGGATCTGAGAAGGGCTGGTCTTTCTGTTTCCAACATCAATCGTCTGCTGACGCTTCACAAGACGACAGACTATCGCTGTGTGGAACGTAACCCTCTTGTTGATCATCATCGACGTGGCTGCTCAGTAACTGTAGCTACGAGCAATCTCCGAAAAATCGTGAAAGAACAAAGCAAGCGAAATCCAGACCGCAGCATGAGAAAGAAGGCATCCGAGCTCTACGTATCGGCTACGACGATGAGACAAGTTGTTGAGAATGAACTTGGACTAAACCCCTACAAGTTCCGTCAACTGCGCGGACTGACACCTGCACAGATGAAAGAAAGAAAAAATGTCCAAGACAGCTCGAGCGGCACGACTACTGCACGACGCTCTTCACCGATGAGAAACTTTTCTCAATTGAGCAGCCTTTTAGCCGCCAAAGCTCGCGGTTATTGGCTGAAAGTGGTAAGGATGAAGACATCGTTCACAAAAACTCGCATGAAGCTTCCCTGATGGTTTGGGCCGGAGTTAGCGCCACAGGACGGACACGATTGGTTTTCGTTGAAAAAAGGAACCAAGGTCAACACTAATGTCTACGTGATCGACATTTTGATCAAGAAATTGCTTCCTTGGGCTCAAGAACACTTTGCAAATACAGTATAGACCTTTCAACAGGACGGCGCACCACCCATACGTCCAAGAAGTCTCAGGAATGGTGCGCGAGGAATCTTCCCAACCTCACTCTTGCTTCTAACTAGGGAAGGGTTTCGACCTCCCATGGAACTTCAAGTTGAGACCAGGATCATTCGAAAGAGCTCGGAATGCTGATTACGAATATGGGTATTAAAATTGCAAAATGAAATTCCTGAGCGAGTTATGGTCTGCCGAATACGACGGGCCTCACCACAGACAGGCCGTGCGATGCACCTGGCGCGAGTATGGTGAGTCATCGGGACCCCGTAAGAGGGCACCGCCAGCTGAGGCAGTGGCGTAGGGGTAGTGCTCCTCATCGTCAGGTGCGACGTCGTTGGTTCGGTCCCCATTGCTGCAGGTTTCTTTGCACACCATAATTTATTTTCGAAATGATCTTTTGTTCTGAATTATGACACGTATTTGATTAAATAGGGAGGAAAACTTCCATACACGCTTGTAAAAATGCTTGAAGGAAAGAAACTGGTATGGTCAAATTTTTATTTACTATTTTGCGCAAGTAGAGTCCAAATCATATATTGAACAACTAGAGGTATTTCTAACAACCTTGGCATTCGTGGAACAAAGCAAAAAAATGTGTGAAGCAGACATGTTGCTCACGCACTGCACATCTTATACATGCAGCCCCTCTACAACCAGCAGCAAAAAAGTCAATTGTAGCAAGATCAAACAAATATTCACCAGGAGTGACAAACACACCTGGGTGATCATCGATGTACCCTGCCTTATGCCACGAGTATTTTAAAAAGTTTCAGAACCTAGGGGCACAAAACATACGGTAAATCTGTGGTAGGACCTTCAGTAGGTTGTCTATCTGGGTCATGATGAACTCCATGCTATTTGCCATAGCAAACGAAGATAAATTATGGTGTGCAAAAAAACCGGCAACAATGGAGACCGAACCAACGACGTCGCACCTGACGAGGAGAAGCACTACCCCTACGCCACCGCCGCAGCTGGTGGTCCCCTCTTGCGGGGCCCCGATGACTCACCATTCTCGCACCAGGTGCATCTCACGGCCTGCCTGTGGTAAGGCTCTTCGCATTCGGCAGGCCATAACTCGCTCAGGAATTTCACTTTGCAACTTTAACACCCATATTCGTAATCAGCATTCCGAGCTCTTTCCAATGATCCTGGTCTCATCTTGAAGTTCCATGGGAGGTCGAAACCCTTCCCTAGTAAGTGGCCGAAAAACTCGTAAGATTTGAATGTTATGGATTACTGTGTTGGTCTGTTTTGGAGGAAAAAGCCTGCGCTAAAGGGCGCACTATAATTCGAGGATTGAAATCTTCGCTGGAAAAAGCATGGAAGGAAATTTCGCAAGCAACCCTGCGTGCCGCCGTTGAGTCCTACTCTAAGCGTCGGTAGGCTGTCATTCGTGAAATCATATTGAGTGAAATCCATTTTGCGTACTAACTAGATTGTTAGAAAATTGTTGAGGAAGCTTCGCTGTTCCTGAGTAATTCGCTTTTTATTGAGTGACCATATTTATGGCGCACCCTGTACATTGAAGCGAAGGTATCTTCGCTCAGAGATGAATCTTTCAGTTCACCTACGAACTGACAATGGAAGGGTCTGAAGCGTATGCCTGAACGGGAGGAGCGAGTCATATAGGGAGAATCTTCACCCCTCAATTAGTATGAAAATGTGCTTATATTTTTGCCAAGTCGTTAAACCCATGGAGTAGGAGGTCGCAATGGAATACGGGGCATCAGTGTTTGGGGGTCTTGTTCGCTGACTCAGCCTCTGCAGGCTGTGGGTCGAAGCGCAGGTGGGTAGAGGGATGACTCGTGCGAGGGAGGTCAGGGGTTTGGTTCCTCTGCGTTGCTGCATTTTCGCATCTCAACTGATTGGTTGAGAGCAGCACTGGGCACAATACGGGCAGCGTATAAAGGCTACAGGATCTCACAGTCTGTTTCCATACATGGACCAATGACCTCAGAAAAAACCCATCGTGCTCGGATTTTCAAAAGAGACCAGGATGAAGATGACTCCAGACGAATACACAGAAATATGCTGCCACGCGGAATAAGTAGTAGGATGCGACCAGACAGAGTGGAGTCACCTCAAACTTGGGTAATTAAACCTTTATTTTAAATAAACATAAGTAACACGCGCACACGTACGAAACAACACATCAACAGCATCGATGGCAATGAACTATAATGAGATAAGGCAATAACATGCACAACGCGATGATAAACATGGAGGATACTAGGCAAACACAAATAGAGACCAAAATGATACGAATAGGAATAGCGCGGATATCATATAAGAGATAAACGAAACATACGAACAAGACATATGAGAGATAACCGAACCAAGAACAAGACAAATCGATATAACACCAAAATATGCAGGAACACAGAAGAGTACAATGAAACTACAAAATACAACGCACAACGAACACAATGAAACCCCTAAAGAGTACGCGCAAGGAGTAAGACGAGAGAAACAAAGACGAAAACACACGCGCAGAGCGAAACCCCTCCTAACGACCCCTCCCGGACGCGCACAGCCGCTCGAATGGCCGCCAAGCCCATGAAGAAGGCTGGGAGCGCTGATTCCTAGGAAGACCCTGAAAATCAGGAAACCCAGGGAAATAGCCCGGGGAAGGACGAGACCCAGAGCGGGCGCGCGGCAGTCGAAATGGGGCGCGGAATCCGTCAAAGGAGACGACTTGTCGTCACTCCGGCCCGCGTTGATGTGGTCCTCCGTCCTTGCTGGTCCTGCTGCTCGCTGAAGAACTGCCATGGGTCCGTCAGCCGTCGTCCGTTGTCCTCCAGCGTCAGCCGTCGTCCGTCGTCCTCCAGCTCCTGGATCCTTAGCTCCTTGTGAAGAACGTTACCGAGGGCCCCATGCTGACCCTCGTCTATGGGAATCAGGTCCTCGAATGCTGTTCCCTCGATTCTCTGACAGTCGAAGCACCTCTTGTGCCGACCCTTGCATCGCTGTCCTACGCGCACTTCCGGTCCCCGATCCATCTCCTCGATGTTCACCTGCTGCACACGCACCTCCGGTCCCGGATCGGCCTCCTCGGCCTCATCTTGCTGCACTCGGACTTCTGGTCCTAGACCACTGTTCTCGATGTCTTCTTGTTGCTCGTCGCGCACGACGTCCTCCGCCTCAGCAAGATCTAACTCGGACCCTTCGATCGGTTGAAGATTTGAGTCTCCTTGGTCCTGCTCGTCGTCGGATACCAACGCTGGTATCTGTTCCATCGGGTCGTCGACTGACACCCACGTAAGCGAAACTACTGGTAGAACGTTAGAACGCGCCAATTTCCTGTAATCCACTCTCCTCGTTGGACGGAAATTATAACGAGACGGTTCCGTGTCGACTTGTTGACTGTCATCCGTTTCGCCCTCCACGACTGTAGGCGAACTTTCGGGATGCTGCTGAGATGTAGACTCTGTGTCCACATCAATGTTGGTGTCGTCGAGTTCTAGAGGCACTAGGAGGTTCACTGGCCTCCTAATTTTCCTACGCGATGGCAACATTACGGACGCCTCTCTGACGACACCTTCCTTGTTGGCTACGAGCTCGTCGATACGTCCCATTTTCCACATGTAGCGTGGCTGTAATGCGTCACAGATGAGCACGACTTGTCCAACCTTCGGAGCGATACGCGATCCTCGTCTGTGTCCAACTTCCTTCTGATGTTTTTCTCTCAAAGACGTCAAGTACTGCGACTGCCACTGCTGCCAGAACTGCTCCGTGATCTTGCAGGAACTGTCAATGGCCTGCACAACTTGCAGCTTCGTCTGGGATGCTAGGCGTTCAGCTGGACTAAGGTAGTCCTGATCTTCAAGAAGGTCATCTCCTGTTTGCATTGGAGGAAGCACTTCAAACTCGTTCTGAAGGAAGTCTATCGGACGAAGTACGCGCTCTGAACCTTCCTCCGACTCGACGTAGAGTAGTGGTCGAGTGTTCAGCATGCTTTCGATCTCCACGATCAGCGTTCCGAGTTCCTCACGCGATGGAGTGACCTTTCCTAGCGACTTGTTCATGGCCAGCTTGACGGATCTGATCAAGCGTTCATAGACGCCTCCCTGCCACGGTGCATAGGGAGTGTTGTACGTCCACTGGATCTGGCGACTGCTGATCTCCTTGGCAATGGTTGGGTCGTCCTTCGCTCTGTCCAACCATTCTGAGAGTATGACGTCTCCTAACGCGAAAGTTGGTGCGTTGTCGCTCGTAATGGACTTTGGGATCCCTCGCCTCGCGAAGAATCGCCGTAACATGTGTAAAAATGCTATTGTCGAGACGTCCGACACAAGTTCCAAGTGTATCAACCTGGTGACAAGACAAGTGATAATGCATCCGTAGCACTTCTCTGGGCCTGCTTCGCCCTTTACGGAGAGCGGTCCAAAATAGTCCAGGCCTACGTGCTCGAACGGACGCGATCTTGTCACTCTACGCGCCGGTAAATGCCCTTGATCGGGATACTTGTAGGGCAAGTTGTTCATCTTCTGACACTCCATACAGCGACGTATGATCGTCGTCACTTCTGCCCGCAATTTCGGTATCCAATACCGTTCATGTACGCGACACATCGTGTGACTTATGCTCGTATGGAGTTCTCGATGACAATCCATGATGATGAGCCTGGATAACCATGTTTTCTGCAACACGAGCATAGGAAACTTGGCTTGCTCGTCTAGATCACTTCTTCCTAGACGACCACGACAACGAGGAATTCCATGTTCATCTACATACGGCTGTAGATGACGGAATGACTTTTGAATTGCCGGAGTTATCCTAGAGAGTTGGTGTTGCTTCACCATGGCCATGCATGCTGCTCTTATCTCCATTCCACTCGGAATAGCCGTATCTGGTGGAGGTAGCTCGTCCAATAGCTGAGACAGCCTTATCGGTACGTTCTGTCTCTCGTTAACACGCGCAACGAGCAGCTTGATGAAACGTAGGACATAGGCCACAACTCTCTGAATCTTACGTAAATCTGAGCCTCGGATCTCCTGGAAGATATCCGTGTAAGCTGCCTGTGATTGAGCGAAGACGCTGGTGTTCTGCGGTCCCTCCGCAACATTGTTCTCACCGTCTTGGGGTCTGCTCGCTCCGCTGTCGTCGTTTAGCAGAGTTACTGGTGCATACGCGCTATCCCAGACCTCTGTCGGTTGGGAAAGAAACTTTGGTCCTGTCCACCACAAATGGTCGACCAACTGCCATCTGTCCAGGCCTCTTGTCGCACAATCCGCCGGATTTTCCTGAGACGAAATGTGCCCGAATCGCACGGCATATCCACTTTCTTCCAGGGATCTGACAATGCTGTAGATTTCAAATACGCGATTTCTGACGAAGGGACCGAAATCTGGACGCTGCGACGTCCTGATCCAATTCAGTGCTATCTCGGAGTCCGATAGAATGAGTACGCGCTCAATTGTAATACTCGACGAGATCTGCGATATCACTGAATTCGTCAGTTGCACTGCCAACCTTAAAGCATTCAGCTCCAACTTCGGTATGGTCATCTTTACCTTCAGGCTTGGTAATCTGCCTTTGGCCATGACCAAATTCGCTTCCGAAGGGAAGTATAGATACGCGCATGCTGCGAACGCCTCACTGCTGGCGTCCGCACAAATGATCAACTGTGCCTTTGATGACTTTGGCAGCAAGAAACGCGGAATTGTCTTTAGGAATCCATCCATATTCGAAGAAATGGTTTCCCATTCACGTTGGCGTTTTGGTGGGAGCGGTGTGTCCCAATCCAGTTCGTCTCTCCAGAGCGATTGCAAGAAGACTTTTGCCTTGTGTACTAACGGCAACATCCAACCCATAGGGTCGTACACTGATGCAATCGCGCCTGCCACTGACCGTTTAGTGGCAACTTCTTGCCTGGGCATTGTGCAGCCCACCTGGAATTGATCCTCGGATCTGTTCCATTTGATACCTAGAACCTTCGGATCTTCTTCGGTCGATCTATCCGCTGCGGGAATAGTCTCCATGACTGCTCGATCGTTGGACGCGAATTCCCGAAGGTTCATCTTCAACTCGTTGAAGATTTCTTTCGTTCTGGAGTACACGCGAAGTCCATCTTCCGGTGTATCCGTTGTCACGAGAAGATTGTCGACGTAAAGGTTCTCCTTGATGTCCTTTACGAGTTCGACGTCATTTGGATACTGATCCAAATGATAGTACGTGGTAGCCGCAAGTAGAAACGGCGATGGAAGTAGTCCAAAGGTTACGCGCGTGAAGCGATAAACCTGCAGATTCTCCTTGCTCGGAGGTTTCTTGTGGTCACGTAGCCACAAACAGCGGGTGGCATCTCTGTCCACCTCATGAAGCCGCACTTGCAAGAATGCCTTTTCCACATCGGAAATCAATGCGACGCGACCGATACGGAATCGGAGAAGAAGTCCGTACATTTTGGGTAACAGGACTGGTCCTCTGTGAAGAGCGTCGTTCAGCGAAGGGCAATCCTTGTAGTGGGCTGACGCGTCGAAAACTATCCTTAGTTTCGTCGTGTTCTTGTGCGGCGTGAGCACAGCCTGATGTGGGAGGTAGTGAATTGTTCCCTCCACCACATCTTTTTCATCCACTGGCTCGATAACGTTCAATCGATTCTGCTCTTCGAACGTCTCGTTGTATTTCTCCAGAAGCGCAGTGTCTTTCCGAAGGGAATTCCATACACTGTCGAGTCTTCGTAACGCGATCGCTCTATTATCCGGAAGCGCAACAGGGATCTCTTTCCACGGCAAGCGTACATAGTATCCATCGTCTTTCCTCTGGACTGTACTCCGGAACTCGTCCAATACTTTCTTATCTATCGCTGCTTGGACATCCTTTTCAGGCTGCGCGAAATCGTCCTCAGCCTCTTGTTCCATGGTCCAGAAACGCTGCCAACGCGCACATTCATCCCTTACTTCCGTTGGATCTTCAATGGAAAACGCGTTAATGTCGGTCTCGATCGACCTCGACTCATTCCACACTGTCCGTGTTTCATCCTTCTTCTGCACTCATGGATGTTGGAGAGTCCCGTGGACTTGTCCTGTTAACAAGTGCCCTAGACGAGTGGGCAACAAGTATAATCCGGAAGGAAGGCGTATGTGAGCCTCATCATGACGAATGAGTTGCCATAATTGATCGCTTCCTAGAAGGATCAACGGTTTGATAGCTGCTTGTGATTGCACCAAGTTCACGTTATTGTTATGTGACTTGATGAACGCGACATCTTCTTCTAGCACTGGAGGTGTTCGTAGGGTGCTAGTGAGCGTTTCGTGGGTAAGAAGCTCCAGTGACCACGGCTTGCCTTTATCGTCCCACATCTCCAAAGGTACCTTGCGACTCACGCACTCCTGTACGCGCTCCGAGCCGAAGGTTCTTACGCGCAAAGTTGTCGTGCCCAGGGTCGGCAGGCATAGCTCCTCTGCCAGCTTGTGATCGATGAAGGAGCACTCGGCGCCTGAATCTAGCAGTGCCGGTACTTTCCTTAGTTCACGCGAAGAGGGGTCCATGATCGTGAGCTCTCCTACTGGTAAGTAGGTTTCGCGAGTGCTCGGTATGCCTTCGCTCGAATGGAGTTGAGCTACTGGATCCTCTTGCTGTTCTATACGCGCTGTGACGTGATCCTGATCTTGGCTGCTCAGCTGGTGAGTCGCTGCCGATGCAGGGCTTGCCTTCTTGGCAAACTTCACCTTCTCATTCGGTGTAGTTGGAGCGGTGGATTTTCCCTGCCGTGATGTCGACGTTTCTGGAGCGGCCGTTGCTTTGAAGCAGCATGATGTGTGATGTCTACCCTGACATGCGAAACATGGCCGTTTCTTGCAGTCCGACGTTGCGTGATGAGGAGACGCGCAGATAAAGCACAGCTTGTGCTCACGTAAGTAGTTGGCCCGCTCCTGCGGGGTGCCATACCTTGTGCATGCACCTGCTTTGTGGTCCTCGCCACAGTACATGCACGGCAAACTTCCTCGTGAAGTCTGTTGCTTCTGAAGGTTCACATTCTGTGGCTGCTGTTGCTGTGCCACACTGTTGCTTGACGTGAACAGAGCAATCATTTCCTCATCCGCGATGAACTGATCCAGGGCATCGAGAAGATGCTCCATCAGAAACTGTCCATCCATGGAACGTTTCTTTTTTAACGCTTTCCTCTGTAAGCGTTCGGGGAATTTGGACAAGACCTGCTTTACGAGCCACTGGCTGTCCACATTTTCGCCCTTGTCTTTGAGTTGAGACATGATCGCTTGGATCTGTTCTAGTAGTACGCGCTGATCCTTGACTGATGGCGATCGTAATGATGCTGCCTCCATCCTTGCAATCAGGCGATGTACTAGCTCCTCCTTGTTACCATACTTGGTGTGAAGGAAGTCGATCGCTTTCTGGTAGTTGTCCTCTGTGATCTGGAACTTCCTAACTGCATCACGCGCTTCTCCCTTCAATGCGTCCAGAAGGTAGTTGAACTTATAGATCGGAGGTAATGGCTGTGAGTGGACGTTTGTAGAAAACAATGTCCAGAAATTGTCCCAATCCCATACATTTCCACTGAAACTAGGGATGGGCACGGTGGGTAGGTCGACCCTTTTCGTCTGGAAATGAAAGTCCTGCGATGCGCTGTCCGACGCGCTTGTGTGAGGAACTTCCCGGTTTCCTTTGGGTGACGTAAAGGTACGCAATCGACCTTGAATCGCCATCGTGACATCGTATGCAGAGCTAAGAGTTGCTTCCGCTTTCTTCGAATATTGTTCGAAGTCCTCTTGTTCTGAATTGGACGGTCCATCCGTCCTATCATTGAACGCGCTCTCATACTTCTGCCATAACTCCTCGACCTTTGATGTTCCTGTCTCGATAGCGCCTAGCAGTTCCTGCAGCTCGCTGTATATCTTCTTCTCCTCCCTTGAGTTTCGGTCCTCCTCGGTTCCCGTTGCGTCGAAGTAGTCCTTCTGTGCACGCGCTACCACTGCCTCTACTTTGTTGCAAGCCTGGGTCAAGACCCGCTTGTATGACGAAAACTGTGTCGACATGCTGTCCTTCTTGATGTAAAGGACAAGTGGACGAAGCAAACAACGGTAAATGAAACCGAAGAATACGCGTCAGTTACTTAGCCTAGGACGTAGTCTACAACCTAATACGCGCCACCAAACCAGAAGAAACTACAGCTCAAGTCAAAAACTTGGACTACCAGAAACGCGCACTCAGTCCAGTGAAATTGGTTTAAAATCCGACCTGTCTTCGACGTTGATCCTCCTCGAGCCAAACGCGCACTGGCCGATGCACCAATTGAAGATGACTCCAGACGAATACACAGAAATATGCTGCCACGCGGAATAAGTAGTAGGATGCGACCAGACAGAGTGGAGTCACCTCAAACTTGGGTAATTAAACCTTTATTTTAAATAAACATAAGTAACACGCGCACACGTACGAAACAACACATCAACAGCATCGATGGCAATGAACTATAATGAGATAAGGCAATAACATGCACAACGCGATGATAAACATGGAGGATACTAGGCAAACACAAATAGAGACCAAAATGATACGAATAGGAATAGCGCGGATATCATATAAGAGATAAACGAAACATACGAACAAGACATATGAGAGATAACCGAACCAAGAACAAGACAAATCGATATAACACCAAAATATGCAGGAACACAGAAGAGTACAATGAAACTACAAAATACAACGCACAACGAACACAATGAAACCCCTAAAGAGTACGCGCAAGGAGTAAGACGAGAGAAACAAAGACGAAAACACACGCGCAGAGCGAAACCCCTCCTAACGACCCCTCCCGGACGCGCACAGCCGCTCGAATGGCCGCCAAGCCCATGAAGAAGGCTGGGAGCGCTGATTCCTAGGAAGACCCTGAAAATCAGGAAACCCAGGGAAATAGCCCGGGGAAGGACGAGACCCAGAGCGGGCGCGCGGCAGTCGAAATGGGGCGCGGAATCCGTCAAAGGAGACGACTTGTCGTCACAGGACGTGACGTCGGAGGTGGTTAAAATGAGAAACGAGGCCTGTGGATCCCACAAATTAACCTAAACGGCATCGATACACTCTTTCCCACATCTCTGCCTGTCACCTGGGAATCAGAGGTTTGCTGAAGGTTTTCTAGAACCTAACACTAACAATGTCCGCTGACGGTCGAGTCCATCTGCTCACGCTCCACCTGCTCACGCTGGAGTGTGGCCCACCTTTAGACAAAGACCTTCGAGGGAAGAAAACAAGCTGGCCGAACGGAAGGCCAGCACACTAAAGGACTTCAAAGCACGTCAACCTGAAGTTGACGAAGACGAGCAGCTGGAAGTGGTGGAAGAAGAAGAGGAAGATTGGGATCCGCAAGATGAACTGATGGACGTGGAGAGGCAAGCAAGCAGTGGGCATACGATAACGTTTACGGGTGGAACTCTTGTTTCGGAGGAAGGGATACGCCTTCAATTGGTTTTGGGTTGCGTGCTCATAACCATGGAGGAAGACACCGCTCCCACGTCATTGTGCATGACCTTCCTTTTGACCTGCGAAAAAGGGACAACATCCTGAGGGTAAGTGTCGAAGCTGCGGGTAGCTGATGGAGAATGGATTTGTTATAACGACCTTGAAGGTCGTGTCGTTGGTGTACCGGATCCTGTGCCATCCTTGCGCGGAAAAGCTGGTTGCTTATGCCTGGTTCAAAGCTGGTTATACAACGTCACATCCTGGTCTCTTTGAAAACTCGAACAGGATGGTTTTTCCTGATGTCACAGGTCCATGTAGGAAAGTAAACTGTGAGGAGTCTGTAGGTCTTATAAGCTGTCCGCATTGTGACCAGTGCTTCTGTTTCATGCACTTTGTGCTTGTCTATCACTGGTGTTGAGCGTTTATATGTACATCATTATGTTGAATAGCTTTCTCGCTGTCTTGTGGTTAGAAAACCGGTCAGTAATAAACAAGTCGCAAGAAAGTTACTCTCCACAGCATACAACTGGAAAATGCGCAGAAAACGTCTGAAAATGGTGTCAGAATCCCCGAATCTCAACCAATCAGTTGAAATGCAAAAATGAAGAAACGCAGAGGAACCAAACTCCTGGCCTCCCTCGCATGAGTCAACCCACTACCCACCTGCGCTCCGACCCACAGCCTGGATAGGCATCGCGGGCGTACAAGACCCCCAAACGCGTGATGCGCCGTATTCCATTGTGACCCCCTACTCCTTGGCTTTAACGACTTGGCAAAAAAATAAACACATTTTCATACTAATTGAGCGGTGAGGATTCTCCCCATATGACTCGCTGCCCCGTTCAGACATACCCTTCCCTTGTGAGAATCTCCATGTGGGAAGATTCGCCAACGATACCGCCGGTATTATTTCACCCTTCGATTCGCATACCGGCTTAAGTACGTAGCAATTCATGCAGACAGTTCGACCCTAAAGTTACCACGTCGCGGGTTGACAAATCGCGGTATCATTCGATTTGGCGGTATTTTGAATCTATCCTAGTCCGGGGGGGCCACATAACTAAAATGTAGGCGACAAAATTAATTGAAACTTACCAAGCGGCTCCTATAGAACGAGCTGGAACCTAAAAGAAACCGAAAACGAGCGAACAAACGAAAAAAAATAAAAAATCGCCGCGGTTTACGACCGTCTCGGCGGACAAAGAGCGACGGAATGGAGGCATGCCGCGTGTTAGCCCCCGGCTGACATGATATAACCAGCATCTAACATGGTGGGGAGGGCGTATGAAGCCGCATGCCGCGTGCTGATTGCCGCCTGACATGTCATAACCAGGATCTAACATGGTGAGGAGGGCACATAACTTTGCCTGCTTACAACCGCAAGAAATGTAATTTTTTTCGTTTTTTTCTTTGACTTTTCTTGTTTAGGTCTCATGTTGTTCTGTAAGAGCCGCTCGGTAAGTATCAAGTGAATTTGTTACATATAATACTTTTGACTTATGTGGCCCCCGGACTAGGATAGATCCGGTATTTTTCATCGTCATCGGCCGGTAAGCGGTTGCTGAATCTGACCTCATGTGTTTTCTGGTGATGGGCTATGGGTATTCTTTGACGAGAATGGGTTCTAGACTCCTGGAGTTCGTGAAGGCGTTTTTGTGATTCACCTGTCACCTGTGTTACCTGTCGTACCGTTGATCATCGCCTTGCTCGGGCGGGCGCCAGCAGCGTCTCCATTCGGCCCTATCGCGTGCCAGAGTGCTCTAATAGATCCCACTCGCTCGAGGGACACGAAGACGAAGAGCTTCATTGTTCATTAACTTCTTCGAAAAGTCAGACCAACGCGTTGGTGGGCGTCCTGGTGTTCGTTTGACATGGAGTCCAGTCTGTGATGGCTGTTGTCCGTGGTTATCTGCGAAGCGCATTACCTGACCGGCCCACCTAATTTTCGACGGCGGCTCATGCGACAGCTTCTCCGACTAATTAAACTAACATAAGCACTATCTTGAAGGAGCGCTTTACCTCCTTAACACGGCATTTTTAGTAACCTTAGATGGTTAGGACTATTGGTGAAAATGAGAAGAAGGCGAAGCAGTTTTCAAAAGGCGTAAAATGTGCTGTAAAGAATTTCCATGTCCGCAGCACCTACACCATCTATCAATCAAGTAACGTCAAGCGGATCGAAGCAGTTACACATGTACAGGTGCTCCGTCACGCCTATCGGCGGCTCTCGCATTTGCGCTCTTCGCGCGATGTTGCAGTATAATCATCATCATCAGTATCGATCGGTAGTTGCCTCGCCATTGAAATTTCCATCCGATGTGAGGCCCATCCGCCGGCAAATATACCCGCGAGTCCTTCACCCCGATCGGCTAAATCTGGGAGAAAATTGATGATATCGACCGATATTGAATGCTTTCCCTCCCTGCTGTGAAGGCCTTCCGTTGACGATCATAGTCACTTACCTCCCACCCTCATTGGTTAAATCTAAGAGGAAATCAACAATATCGATCGATATTGATTGCCCATCTTGCCATGAAGACCTCCCGTCGATGACAATCTGAATTCCCAGGACGTTGGACGTCTTCGACACGCCTTCCGAGCACCAACGCACATTGGAGGTCGTCTTCGGCACGTAGGAACGTAGAAGGCGTCTGGGTATTTTCCGCTATTTTATGACTAATTTTCCCCGATTTTTCACTATTTTATGATTCAAAGGCTTAGCGGATTATCATATGGTAAGATACTATATGGTACTGTAAGACAGGCCACCGTCTTCTTGATTGCATCAATTTTGGGAGCTCTGATACGCAGTATCAGTTCGCCGATTGAACAAAGTGAGGTTCATTCTGTGTAACAAGGCTGGTAATCACATGAAGCTGCTGCTTTTATTTGTTTTATTACACCTCTGTAAAAGCTTCAAGGTCACGGATCCAAACTGGTACATGTTTCAGGTAGGTGTCATTCTTGCTTGTAGCATTAGGCGCAAGCTGAGCTATACGAAAGAGAGTGAGGGAGAGAGGCCAGACCAGGGGTCTATTCTAGTGGTTCGGAGCTTAGAAGAGAAGGATACTAGGTGACCATGGACATTGAGATGAGACGTGTATCGCTGGATGCGGCTTTGAATACTGATTCCAAATATGTGTTCGGTTTCTGCTGTGTGCATCTGTGAACGGTGTTATGTACCATTTTGTAATACCGGGCTCCTTTGCCCTCTAGGTCCACGCAGAGCTGGCCACTCACAAGAGAGCGAGCTCAAGTAGGGTTGAAACTGCGCTGTAGGCCGAGCAGTGGTGGCGCAAGGGGTAGGGGAGCGGCGAGTAGAGACGGGGTGGTTTATGGTTCCACTCCCCTGTGGTGTAGGATTCTTGCACTTCGTAAAAAAGGTCTGCCACGATCAGCAAAAGCTCTCGATGTCAAATCGCAACGGAAAAGGCCACCAGAAAGGACTCGTCTTCATGCTGACAACTTCATACTGGCTCGAAGATACAATTTATCATGAATAGTTGCTAAAACATGGCGAGAAGACAAACAATGCATTGCACTAGAAACTATGAAATTCTTCTTCTTCTTCTCCTGAGCGTTTAGTCCCGCGCAGTCGCAGGGTCTGCTGTTCTTGGGATCTGTCGCTACCTCATCCTATCAAGGGCGTCATCTGCCGTGGCGCCGACTTCGGCGAGATCTCTCTTGATGACGTTCTTCCATCTTTTCCTTGGGGCTCCTCTCGGGCGCTTTCCGGATGCCTCGAAATCTAGTGCCAACCTTGTGGGGTGATCCTCTGGTCTTCTGAGGACGTGTCCGTACCACCTTAGGCGCTGCTCCCTCATCTTCAGCTGGATCGGGGCTGGTATTCATCACTGCCCTAACATCCTCGTTTCGCACCCTGTCCCGACGGGTCCATCCACATGCCCACCTTAGCATCCTCATTTCCGCAGCGTGCAGTTGCCGCTCCTGCTCCTTACCCAGGGCCCAGCATTCACTGCCGTAGAGGAGGGCAGGTCTCACTACTGTTCTATACAGCTTGCCTTTGAGTGTTCTGGAGCATCTACGGTCGCAGAGGATCCCTGTAGACTCCCTCCACTTGAGCCAGGCTGCGTTTATCCGTCCCCTGACCGCCTAGTCCACAGTTCCTTCCTCGGATAGGTCACTTCCGAGGTTGCGGAATTCTTCCACCTTCTCGATCGCTTTTCCTTGGCAGTCTAGGATCGATCCAGCGCACTGCTCAGAGCTGATGAACTTCGTCTTCTTCACGTTCAGCCGTCGGCCGTTGTCTTTCCCTGTCTTTCCATCGAAGCCACACTAGAAACTGTGAAATAGCATTACGAAATGTTCAAAACATAGCAACTGTTGGCAATGACCGCAGCGGATAAAAAATACGTCAGTGCAGACACTGTAAGAGCAGTACTCTGCGACGTCAGTAGGGAAACAATATTGAATTGGTGTATCATACGTCCCGGGGTGACTGTGCAGGTATCCTGCAGCGTGCCATGAATTCGTGAGAACAGTTCTGAATCTTGGGGCAGAAAAAATTGAGTGTGAATCAGCAATACAATTCAAAGAATTGAGCCGCGGGAGTAAAGTGAGAACTTTATACCGTGTGTCAATACATGAGAGGTAAACGTTTACACATGCTTTTCAATGGCAAGAAGAAATGTACGTCTAATGGTTGTATTTGTGATGTTGTTCCTGCTGGAATGTTCATCTCTTTCGCTGGTTAGAACATAGTTTGGAAGGTAAGTCGGCAGCATTGTCCTTACCGACCCCGTGTGTCTTAAAAAATTCGCCTAACTAGGGAGGGGTTTCGACCTACCATGGAACTTCAAGTTGAGACCAGGATCATTAGAAAGAGCTCGGAATGCTGATTACTAACATGGGTGTCAAAGCTGCAAAATGAAAGTCCTGAGCGAGTTATGGCCTGCCGAAATCGGGGGCCTCACCACAGGCTGGCTGTGCGACGCACCGGGCGCGAGGGTGGTAAGTCATCGGGCTCCGTAAGGAAGGGCCCACCAGCTGCGGCGATGGCGCGGGGCAGTGCTTCCGCTCGTTAAGTGCGACGTCGCAGGTGCGGTCCCCGTTGCTGCCGGTTATTTTGCAAATCATAATTTATCTTCGAAATGACATTTTGTTCTTAATTATGACACGTGTTCGATTAAATAACCGGGAGAACTACCATGCACTTTTGTAAAAATGATTGGAGACAAAAAATTCCTTAGGGAACGTTTTCACCTTCTATAGGTTGTCTCTCTAGCTCATGTTGAACTCCACGCTATTTGCCATGGCAAACGACCTGACCATTTTCATAACGTTTTTCATCGGGCCGAAAAAAAAAACATCTAGAAGTTGAATCAGCGACGTAGCCCCAGCAGGAATATTGGTGTCAAAGTGAATAACATTCTCATGGGTGGTGCTCGAGCTTTCTTCGCCTTCGTCAGCGCAATGTCCTAATCGGACTCGTCATCAGTAGGCATATCTGATCCCAAATTTTCATCCGTTTCGACATCAACTGAAGCTGCAGCACCGTTACGTAGAATAGCTAAGAACCTTCTAGCGATCTTCTTCTCCTCACGAGTCGTTGTCGTCTGACACCCCAAATTCAGCGAGAAGAATTGACACCATTCGCTGGTGAAAAGGACATAGTGTTTGAAGAAAAAGCACTAGATCAACGACATTTTTACCTTCCACATCAATCAAAAGTGCAGTAGATGAACGTCATTTTGTTCTTCCTCACCATACATTCTACTTAGCTTTTTGCTTCACACATTTTTTGCTTTGTTCTACGAATGCCAATGTTGCTAGAAACACCTTCAGTTGTTCAATATATGATTTGGACTCTATTTGTACAAAATAATAGATAAAAATGTCACTATAGCAGTTTTTTGCCTTCAAACATTTTTACAAACGCGTATGGTAGTTTCCCAGGCTATCTAATCGAACACATGTCATAATTCAAAACAAAAGGTAATTTTAAAGATAAATTATTATTTGCAAAAATGACCGGCAGCAACGGGAATCGATCCAGCGACGTTGCACCTGATGAGCGCTCACACTACTCCTGCGCCACCACCGCACCCAACAAGTCATTGTTACGGAGCCCCTGTGACTCACCACTCTCGCGCCAGGTGTGTCGCACAGCCAGCCTATGGCGAGGCCCCCCGATTTCGGCAGGCAATGACTCGCAGGCCTTGACTCAAGAATTTCATTTTGCGATTTTGACGCTCATATTCGTAATTAGCAATCCGAGCTCTTTCTAATGATTCTGGTCTCAACTTGAAGTTCCATGGGAGGTGGAAACCCTTCCCTAGTAAGGGGGTTATTTAAGGCACTGACCACCCACTGTAAGTATGGGTGGTGGGATGGTAATCGATCTCGCCCTATCTTCGCCATTTGATATATTGGTTGATCGTGGAAGACCTTTTTTAGGAAGTGCAAAGATCCTGCACCACAGAGGAGTCGAGCCATAAACCACCACGTCTCACCATACTGCTCCTCTACCCTCTGCGCTACCACTGCTTGGCCGGCAGCGGTTTCAACCCTACTTGAGCTCGCTCTCTTGTGACTGGCCCGCTCTGCGTGGACCTAGAGGGCAAAGGAGCCTGCTGTGAAAATGGTCCATAACTCCGTTCACAGATGCGCACAGCAGGAATGGAACACATATTTGCAATGAAGCCGCATCCAGCGATATACGTCTTATCTCAAAGTCTCATGGTCACCTAATATCCTCCCCTGTTAGTCTGTTTAGACTCCGAGTGGAATTTGGGAAACGTACGACACGATTGTTCCATGCCTTGCACACATCTTTACACGGAAACATCATGGGGCCTGTGATGCTGCATTGCTGTAATATACGTCAGAAAACCTAGAAACGGCTTCCGGTTTTATTTCTGTGGGTGGGCACCTACTTATGTCTAATCAGGAGTGGTGATGAAATTGAACCAAAACTCCCAAAGTGAACCAAAACTCCCAAAGGCAGCACACTAAACTATTTTTTGAATAGGATATTGTCATCTCTTCCTTCCTAGTTTCCTATCCGGAACAGCACCGGAAGAGTACGATTTGCACCTCTAGCACTCCTATTAGGATCGACTGCAGTCTTGTTGAAGCCTAATTATGGAAATCCGAGATCAGAAGTGAGGGCCCTAACTGGTACTGTTTTCAGAAGGTGGTGCCTGCTAGATTGCGTGATGGCAGTCGGTACTATCTTGATTGCGACAACAACGGCGACATAATCATATTTAAGGCCATTGCTGTTCAGTAAGTTCACCTACAAATATATGCAGGGATTTGCTACAGCATCATTGTCTCCATATTTACAGCAAGACTCCATGTCTCGTTCTTCTATTTTGATGACTGTAGGGGCAATACCGTAATCTCATCTTTAAGCAGAAGCGAACGCTTCCGAATGCTCCAACCACCGAGGGATCTTACCGATCATCATCAACGCGATAATGGTCTGCGAACGGCTAGGGGCTGCGCAGGTTGATCCCATCTCCCAGTAGCAGTAGGTGATTTCGTGACCAAAAAGTCGGTAACAGTCGACATCCCATCATTCGATAGACGTGGAGGAACATCGAGAGAAGCGAAAGCTTTCCAACCAGGCACTTAAGAATCTGGGACAGTCTTAGTAAACCTCAGCTCATTTCATCTTGAAACCTCGACAATGATGTTGAAGTTTACGATGCTTCTCTGCCACGAGGTTGTTAGATTGCACTGTTATTACTGGCCTGACGTTTCGAACCGTCTTGCCATCTTCAGTGGCCTAAAACGGTCCGGGGTGTTATCTTTGCAGCTTACCCGATCAAGCGCCTTGCCTATGCTAGTGTTTCCGCTCCGAAGCCGCAAACACAATGCCAAAAATCCGAAAAGTGAAGACGGGCCCACACGATGCGCCCTAAAATAGCGATGCAGTTACCACTCGGTTTTAGTAAGATCAGGAGCGAATGAGTCGTACTGCCCTTTCGTGATATATATATATATATCACGGAAGGGCAGTATATATACATATATATACCACAACATAATTGAGATAGCGGTCGATGATGTTTGAGTGATCTAACCTATGTGAGATACGCCGCATCATCCACAGCGGGGGCGGTCGAGTGATGTAACCTGAGTGAGATACGCCTGTCATCTTCAATAGCAAAATTTGCTATTGAACGTGGGATGTTGCTGCAGCAGGGGAAGCGCAGCCCTTTACTGCTCAATGGAACAGTATCTACGCGCGTTTCTGAGTGTCCAGATTCAGAAGCCGACTTCGTGCCATTAGCATGAGAAGACCACTAAAGGGATAAGAGTAGAAGGGGAACTTTGAGGGTGGAGAACCGACAGCGATCAGGAGGGAGCGACCTGGAGGAGACATCGGGATGGAGGGAGGGTCGATAAGGGGACCAATGAAGCAGGCCAGGAGGTGGCACCAAAAAGGGTTTAGGCAATAAGGAGGGACCAGTACGGAGTTACCAATCAAGGGGAGCAATAAGGAGGATCAGCAAGGGGACCATTACCAGTAAGGGAGGCCAGATTTAGAAGATGTGACACCGATGTCGCGCAATGGGTGTTCACTCGCCATCGTCGTGTCGTGAGCGTGGGAGGGCTACTTAATTGGGTAGAGTAGTCAGAAGGATTCCGAGGGGAAGGAGTCTACCTGTAAGAAGGGAACTGGAGGCGGGACCAGGACGGGGAACCAACAAGGAGGGAGCCCTAAGGGAATTCATACGAAGAACAAGGAATCTGCCATAGGCATACCCTCTTCATGCTCGTCACAGCGGCGACTGCGCGCGCTTCTGAGCTTCTGGAATCGGAAGACGGCCCCCCCCCCCCCTACGTCGCTCAAAAAGCGTCATGATTCTGAATACGTGTCACCGACGTCAGCCGTGAGCATGGGAAGACCACTAAGGGGGTGGAGCAGGGCAGTAAGGGGACCTCTAGGGTTGACCAGTAGAGCGACCATGAAGGAAAGGAACAACCTGAAGGAGGGCCAGGACAAGGAAACCAGCAAGAAGAGACTAGTAGGGGTCAGTAGTGGAAACAAAGAAATGGACAGGAGTAGGGAACAGGAAGATGGGGGACTAAAGAGGGGGAGGGAAGACCAGTAAAGGCGGACCAACAATTAAGATCCATTAAGAAGAAACGAGTGAAGGAGATCTGGCTTCGGAAGACATGTCAACGACATCTGGGAACGCTAGCTCTTAAGCATGGGAACGGTTGCGGAGGAGCAACCTGAGGGATAGAAGTACAGCGCGGCACAAACTAACGGCGTTGTTTCGCTCGAGTGGCTTCCACAATGCAAGATCTTCTGTGGGGTTTCGAAGATCATCGAAGAAGTGTACGGTTGGGTTTTGTGCTCTACGAGCAAGGATCAGGCTAGGGAACGACTTCGGGGTGTGTTCTATCTACTGCCCTTACCAAATTTTGTAGTGGTAGCTTTGGGGATGGGGCCACGTTCTGGCAGTGGCGACTCGATATACTCGTTCCTGTGAGCGCGGATTGTGAGCGAGGTAGGGTAGATTCCAGAGGCTGGACTGCTTTGCGCTCTCTTCCGTGGCAGGCCGCCTTTGCCAATTGTCGGAATCAACGTGAGACAAACGGCGTCGGTTTGATTTCATCGATCGAATTTAAACGTGGGCGAATGTATCGACTGTGGAGAAGCGCCCCGATGTGAGCTTCGCGCTCTAATACAGGCATGGGACCAGTCCCCCATCAGTGTACTGTAACGTCTTTCGAGGGGTGCCCAGAGCGACGTCGACCTTCGAAGGAGATAGATCCGGCCTCAAAGAAGATTTAAGGGGGCCACTATGGAGTGGAGTTGTAGAGAGAATCCTCTTCGAATGCAGCGCGGGAGTTCGCTGGCAGGCGCTGTAGCGGGGTAGAACATGACACCGAACCGCCTTTCTTGGGGGAGACTGCTCCCTGACTGCTCTCACCGTGCCCAGCAGCACCTACAGCTACTCACGAAGGCCACCGTACTCTTCTAGTGGTACTCCCTATAAAATGAAAGGCCCGAGCATCTACTAGCGCGGCTCCTCCCTCGGCACCTGGGCTGCCTCCTTGGCCGAGCTGGCTTCCTTCCCTAGTGGGCATTAAGGGCCCTCTTCTATTCCTCCACCCTGTCTGTATGAAATGTATAATTCTGTATAATGATGTAATCTGTAAATGTATGTAAGATTAATTCTCACACTTCGGTTTTGATGTACTTTTACCCTCTACAGGTCCAGCTCTTCAGGAGCTTCTTTTATAGTTGACGAACCGGACCGCTAGGTTTGTTACCGTGCCTTCACAGGTGGATTAAGTTGTAGTAGACGATAGGTCGTAGAGTGCTAGTGCTCAATGAAGCCATATCTACTGTGACCTCTGTGATCGAAGCAGCTTCAAGTAATCTGCGCAACTAAGCTTCGAGAACGTGCTGGGGCCGGATTCAGCGACGACTTACGTAACATAAACGGAGAACTGTAAGCGAAAAGCCCAGATAACGCGGCTTATCGCTCATCATATCGCTTGATAAGCCGCGTTGTCTGAGTTTTGATGTGCTGTGATGTGAAATCGCTGTTAAAAGTTACCTTTGTAGCTTTGACGAATCCGGCCTCTGGATGACACCATAGAAGACCCTGCCTGTACAGGCTCTAGCAAGCTAAGTAGGCATTCTTTTGTGTTAAAACACCACTCGATTATCATAATATTTGATTGCGTGACGTTATAACTCTATTCTTTGTACTCAATTTAATCCCTTTGGGAAATGAAAGCATGATCGTTTTATTTTCAATTCAGGCACTTGAAGCCATCTGACGAGTATGTGTTTGGAGAGTTAAAGGAGGGCAGTACATGCGTGACGTTCGCAACATTTGACTCGCCATCAATCCTAACGAAGTGTGACCTTGGCTTCTACCTAGTACACGGAAACTTTCAACAGTGCGTCTTTATTCCTCGTTCTTTGTCGAAAACGTAGTCACTCTAAACAGTCTCAAGTAAGCTTCATTCAGCCTTGTACGACATACGTTGCTGGATGCAATCGACAACTTGAAGTGTGAGACATACCGTTACAAGACCAATATTCTTATGGTTCACAAAAAGTAAGCGGTTTCAAGTGTTCTGAGAAATAAAATTTTCGTGGTTTGCGCAGCTCTTGCCAAAATTGGGCGTGAAGGGAATCGTGTCTCAGCTGCATTCCTAGCAAATGGAGCGTCCCATGTAACCTTCCTCGCTGGCAGTGATGCGTTTTCTGCATTCTCCTCATGTTTTCGGTCTCCCTAACCACTGCTATTAGGTTATCGGAAAAGTCTCGCACCAATATTTTCAAGCGTCCTCAAAGTTTTTGTAATAATTAAATGGAAAGATAAAAGGAAACCCTCATGCTGTCCACGATGAATGATGATTCGAGATCAACAACGACGAACAAGCCGGCTATAGCCCATATATACAATGAGGGCAAGACGCCTGTCGATACTAGTGATCAAATGCCCAGCTACTGTCCCTTTGTCCTCCCCGAATCTGAATCCTGTCGCCTGACAGGTTTCAAAAATCTCGAAAACGATGTCAGATTCGTGATCACTACCACGACGGCCGCAGCACAAAAAATAGCGCGGAAATTATCAGCCACCGGTGGCTCATGCGTGTCTGTCCGCGTGGGGCTGTTGTCGTCATTGTGTTAAGAAATCTATTACAATCTGCTCGGGGCCACCACCTTTATAGCCCGAGTATCCTAGAAGATAATGCGGGCGTGAACGGTTTCTCCTTACAAGGGAAGGGTCTGCAGCGTATGTCTGGACGGGAGGAGCGAGTCATATAGGGAGAACCACCACCCATCATTTAGTATGAAAATGTGTTTATTTTCTGCCAATTCGATAAACCCAAGGAGAAGGGAGTCCTTGAAGTCGCAACGGAATACGGCCCATCCTGATTTGCGGGTATTGTACGCCCGCGATGCCTCTGCTGGCAAGTGACTCGGAGCGCAGTGGAAGTGACGTTGCTTCATCCGAGGAAGGTTGAGGGCCTGGTTCTTCTGCTGCATCTTTGCGTTTCAACTGACTGGTTGAGATTTGGAGTATTCTGAGGTCTGTACCATTTTCAGAAGTTTTCTGCGCATTTTCCAGCCGTGCGCTGTGGAGAGTACCTTTCTTGCGACTTGTTTATTACTGACCGGATTTTTAACCACGACGTCTTCGTCAACTTCAGGTTGACGTGCTTCGAAGACCTTTAGTATGCTGGCCACCCGTTCGGCCAGCTTGATTTCTTCCCTCGAAGGTTCCTTGTCTAAAGGTGGGCCATATTTCAGCGTGAGCAGGTGGATCACCCCTCGAGCATCAGCGAACATTGTTGGTGTTAGGTTTTAGAAAACCTCCAGCAGACCTCTGATTTCAAGGCGACAGGCAGACATGAGGGAAAGGGTGTATCGATGCCGTTTAGGTTAATTTGCGGAATCCACAAATCGCGTTTCTCACTTGAACCATCTCCGACGTCACATCCTGGTCTCTTTTGAAAATCTGAGCAGAATGGTTTTTCCCGAGGCCTTTGGTCCATGTATGGAAACGGACGGTGAGGAGCCTGTAGCTTTTATACGCTCCCTGTATTGTGCCCAGTGCTGCTTCATACACTTTTTACCTGTATATCACTGATGTTGAACATTTCTACCTCATCATGTTGAATACCACAGCATGCAGCTGTAAAATTAAAAAACTGAGACGTCAGAATCCCCCAAATCTCATCATTTAGTTCAAATGCAAAAATGTAGCAATGCAGAAGAATCGAACCCCGACCTACCTCGCACGAAGCAACGTCACTTGCACTGCGCTCCGAGTTGTTTGCCGGCAGAGGCATCGCGGGCGTATTAGACCCCCAACCTCGTGATGTGCCGTATTCCTTTTTGACTTCGAGGACCCCCTTCTTCTTGGGTTTAACGACTTGGCAACAAATAAGCACATTTTTGTACTAACTAAGGAGTGGGGATTCTCCGTATATGACTCGCTCCCCCCGTTCGGACATACGCTTCAGACCCTTCCCTTGTTAGGGGTATGAAGGCAGTACTGATCCAGTACAAAGGTAACAGTGGCTCCGGTTGAGCAACGTCCAGTGATGTACTATAAGACCCTTCAACGCCTATCCGCTCGTCACGCAGCAGCTAATATCGATGATCAGGCGAAACTGGAATCCGAGATGACGCAGTTCTTCGAGTCACAGGCGTGATATTTCTGAAAGAAAGGAGTTCTGTCCATCTGTCCATTACATGGAAGATGTGAGCAATGATTATTTTACAGATTGAGATTGAAGTCAAGCAGTTACATTTTGAAAAAATTTCGCATCGTTGCAGAACATTATCGTCAACCTAATATCTGTGACTTCGATTGAAAGCATACAACGTCGCAGGTATTAGGTTGATACTTTCCACCGTGCAGCTGCAATACCGCCACTTCCACCTCTTGGCCATCTGTCACTAACTCTGACATCTTGTTACTCCTGCCTCCCTTGCTCGTGATGGCTAACAGCTGCACGCAACTGATGCTGCTTGAGTACATTTCGAATGGCATAGGTCTCGTTTCAAAATGCTGTGTTAATTTCATACACTTCCTTATGTACAAGTCCGGAATTGGGTCAGAACTCTAGCCCACAGAACTGTAAGAGAATTCAACCTGTTGCCAGGATTGGGCAACGTCGTCTGTGCAAGCATATGGAAGGTCGTAGTTCATGTTAAATACTGCGAGGTGTTCGGTGAAATGCTACTAATGACGTACCTGTTATTATATGTGTAACGGTAGCGTTTGTGCTGCAAGGGTTATAGCAGCTCGATTTTAAAATTTGGTTGCGCTAGCCTGTGGTCTACGCAGTAAAACAAATGGTTAAATAAAGGCAACAGAAACGACCATTTAGAAACGTGCTGGATATTTTTTCACCGAAGTATCCTGGCACATACTCAAGGATACGGGATATGGCCATCTACATCGACGAACATGGTCATAGGGTGAGCATATACTTCAGCAGATTTTAGCGACGTTTTTCAGCCTAAGGAATGTGTAGCACTAATACAATCAGCATCGTTCATTGTGAACCATGAGACTGCATCTTCCAGGCTACAAGGGCTGGTAGTCCTCAAGGCTGTAAGCAAATACCGTTTACTCGGAACTTGAGGCACCATACTTGTAGGATTTCAGGAGAAGTTAACTCATAGATAACCTTGGTACGTGGTAGGGAATAGCTTTCAAAAACACTGCACCACGTGCAAAGAACGACTTACGACTTGTCCAGATCAGGGGTATGCATAAATGAAACTCGATATTTCGCAAATTGTAATTGCGAAAAAGCCGTCGTAAATCGTAAATTTATTTATTTATTTATTTATTTATTTATTACGTCGCGAAAGACGTGCTCGTACGGGAATGCAACTAAATCAAACATGAATTAGCATAACAGAGTAGAAACAAAATAAAACACGCATAACGATAGCAGACTAAAGCCTTAGCCGACCTAGCATGAAACAATCCAACCTAAACTTAAACCGAAACCAGAACAACGCAAAACAACAGAACCAACCCGGGCCTAAAACACTAAAGGAACATCCGACCACTGGTCAGAAGAGGTTTTGAAGCACCATCCTACTTCATCCCGAGACTTTCCTTCGTTGCCATTCATGATGCTCTTTCCGCTTATGGAAAAGTGTATCCGAAGAATAAAAACAAATTTGCTATAAGTCGCTTTGAAACTATAAGATGGAGACCATTGAGAAAGGCCCCGTTAAAGCAGCAGAAAGGAGCCTTCAGGATTTTACCCAGCCACCCAGACATTACAATCATACGATGTCCTCCAAGAAAAAAAGGGATTTCAGAACTTCCTGAGCACGCATCACTGGGCGGGCTTCGTTTCTCAGGAGCCACACCATACTGGCAGCATCACGGCGATAGTCAGGGGAAGTATCATGTCTACCCGAGCGCAGTGAAGAACTGCTGGGTTTACAAATGCTTCGTAGGACAGATACGAAGTAACGTAGTGCAAATGGCAGAAGAATCTCGCTTGAGCTTGTTAGCTGGAATATGGAGAGAAAATGAAGCATAAGAGGCACGTGACGTGTAGTGCAGTACAACTTAATTTTTATGGGTTTCTCTGCTAATATTGATACGAAATGACCCAATATTTAGTGTATTATTTTCAGCCGAAACTGTGCAATTTTCTTGCCAAACTCTTTTCCTTTTTTACTTCAAGTTTTCTTTCTGGTCATACCAGACTTTAAGAAATCAAACTTTACACGTTTTAAGAAAGTCGGAAAAGTTGTTGATTCGGAAACTTTAGCCTATACATGGTGTTTCAACAAAATGCTTTCATCGTTTGAATGACCATTAAATTTCCAACCTCCTAGCAGTTCTTTAGATGCGTACCTAGGATTTAGCAGAAGAGATGGCAAAAAGTCACTATCAGAGCTTAAGAAAAGTTAAAAATTGCTTACCGCAAAGTAATCGGAGAAACCAGTAACTGCATGCAGTTCAACAAACATCGCTTACTGAGCTAATGCATAGCGCAACTCTATCCTGTGACGCACCAAAATGTCTTTGATTTTTATTAGGTTTTCGGAAAAGTTCTGCAACAAAATTTCCAACAATTTTTGAAGATTTAGCCAAACCTGATACGGTTTTGCTTATAGCAAGGACATTCTATTAGGTTGTCACATAAGTTCTTTCCGATCCCGATAGGCGTTACTTTGTGATTGTTTTTTTCATGTATAGAGAAAGTAATTGTATATATGGTGTATACTATTTTGTAGCGCTTGTTTCGCTCTATAAAACCTGGTGTATTGCTTTTAAAAAGTCGTGAGCATTGCTTCGTTTTAGGTGCTGGACGAAACCATGGAAAAAACGCACTTGCGGGTAATAATGCTTCATGAGTTCAAGCTTCGCCGCAGTGTTAGCGAGGCAACTCAAAACATCAAGATGGCATGGGGAGAGGACTCCGCTAACGAACGCACCGTGCGCAGATGGTACCAGAAGTTCCGGGTTGGAGACGTGGACCTCGAAGACAAGGACCGCTCAGGACGACCAGCCAAATGTGATGACGGACGTTTGAAAGAACGAGTGGAAGACGATTCACGAGGAACTGTGAGTGAGATGGGGAGAGAACTTCAGGTCAGTCGTACAACCATTTCGAAGCACCTAGAGGCGATAGGAAAGGTGAAAAAGCTGGATAAGTGGGTGCCCCACGAACTCACTGAAGAGCAGCAGAGGTGTCGCCTGGAGATCTGTTCTTCCTTTACTATAAGGGACGAAAACGATCCATTTCTTGTCCGGATAATTACCTGTGACGAAAAATGGATCGTGTACGACAATCGAAGAAGATCAGCGCGCAATGGCTGGATAAGGAAGAACCGCCGAAACACTTTCCCAAACCTAGCCTCGATCCGAGGTGGTCATGCTCACTGTCTCGTGGGCTGCAATTGGTATTATCCACTACGACTTCATGAAGCCTGGTGAAACCATCATGGCAGAGAGGTACTGTCGTGAATTAGACGTGGTTCACCAAAAGTTGCTTGAAATGCGTCCTGCACTGGTGAATCGAGGAGGACTGATCCTTCTTCACGACAACGCCCGTCCACACGTCTCGCATCTGACCACCCAAAAATTAAACCAGTTGAGATATGAAGTTCTCCCGCATCACGCTTATTCACCAGACCTAGCTCCAACGGACTTTTACCTTTTCAAGCATCTCGATGTTTCCTCAAGGATAAAAACTTTACTAATGTAGCAGATATCGAAATTGCCTTCGAGTGTTTCATTGCTTCTAGAAACTCAGATTTCTTCCGAAATGGAATTAACGCTCTTGTATATCGTTGGCAGAAGTGCATTGATTGTAACGTTTCTTACTTTGATTAATGAACTTTATTTTCTGCTGAGATACTACACCGCAAAGCTGCCGTCGAAAATCGGACATAACTTATGTGACAACCTAATACTAGAACATAGTGTCATACACTGTAGAATATTCTAGAGTATAATAAAAGAGGTCTCGACTTGAGTGGCTCACGATCTCCGTGACTAGGGCTGGTCGTCGCGACTGAGCATCGCTCAGTCTCTCCTCCGCTTTCGTATTAAGAACTTCCTGGGGAACGTGGTCACGGCAGATGAGTCTTCTATGACAACCATGCAAGCCCAGTGGCTCCCCAACAAGAATCACCGAAGCAATCAAAGGACGAGCTACACCATAAGACGGTAGTGTACTATTAGCGGGATTCCCAAGTAACGCTGAACCCCGAGCTTCTTACTAGGAAAGGGTTTCGACCTCCCATGGAACTTCAGGTTGAGACCAGGATCATTAGAAAAAGCTCGGAATGCTGATTACGAATGTGGGCGTCAAAATTGCAAAATGAAATTCCTGAGCGAATTATGAACTGCCGAAATAGGGTGTGCTCACCACAGGCTGGCCGTGCGACACAGATGGCGCGAGAGTGGTGAGTCATCAGGGCTCCATAAGAAGGGATCGCCGGCTCCTGGGGTGGTGCAGGGGCAGTGCTCCTGTTCATGAGGTGCGACCTGGTCGGTTTGGTCCCCATTGCTGCCGATGTTTTGCAAATCATGATTTATCTTCGAAATGACCTTTTATTCTGAATTATGACATGTGCCTGATTAAATAGGAAAACTACCATACACGTTTTTTAAATGCTTGGAGACTGTCATACACGTTTGTGAAAATGCTTGAAGGCAAAAGACTGCGATGGTGACATCTTTATTTACTATTTTTTACTTTTTCTATTTTCATTTTTTGTTTACTTTCATTTTTTAAATTTTACTTATGCCATGATTATTTCAAAAGTTCGTAAACCTAGGGGCATAAAACATACGGTAGCACTCAAGCATTTTGCAAACGTGTATGGGTGTTTGCCCGGACACGTGTCATAATTCAGAATAAAAGGTCTCTTCGAAGATAAATCATGATTTGCAAAAAATTAGGCAGTAATGGGGACCGAACCGACGACGACGCACCTGACGAGCAGGAGCACTACCCCTGCACCACCGCCACAGCCGGCATGCCTTTCTTACTGAGCCCTGATGACTCACCACTCTCTCGCCAGCTGTGTCGCACGCCCAGCCTGTGTTGAGGCCATCCGATTTCGGCAGGCCATAACTCGCCCAGGAATTTCGTTTTGCAGTTTTGACACCCATAATCGTAATCAGTATTCCGAGCTCTTTATAGTGATCCTCATCACAACTTGAAGTTCCATGGGAGGTCGAAACCCTTCAGTATTTAGAGCCCACAGTGACTGTGAACATGTACGCTGTCCAACTGCAAAATTTGTGTGAGGCCAAATAACCATGTGGGAAGAGTTTTCAGTTTCTTGAAGACAGTGCAAGACAGTGCCACATTTTGCAAAGATGCCTCGCCAGAAGTTTCAGAAGAGTTAAGTAGAACTCTAAGAACGGTGCCACAGAGCATTAAAAACTGCGCTAAAACGAAGAGGGAATGAGCTAATAGAGGAAGGCAATTCTTTTTACGCATCCTTCTTACGTCATTTGGTTGTCATTCGCCCGCCGATTCACAACATTTATGAAAATTTACGGTTTACGACCCAAAATGTTGTAAATCGTAAATGTAAAAAAAAATTGCCAAAAATCGCCGTAAATCCTAAAATCGTAAATCGTAATTACGCAAACCCCTGGTCCAGATCTTCAAAACAAAAAAAATGAAAACAGATTTACAGCTGGGCAAAGAGACACTTTTCTATAGAAGCTGCTCCATTCAAAAAGAAGGAGTATTTACGGATAAATAAACGAGTGTCGACCCGTTGAAATAGCTTCGGAAAACAACCACGAACGGAGACATCAAAAATGTTTATTTTGCTGCTCTTAGCCAGATGAGTAGATTAATAGAAAAAAGAAGAGTCCGACGATGGTATGTGACGGACAATGAAAAAAAAACAAACCCTCGACGAGCACAGTTACAGAGGGCAGCTCACGCTGGTTCAGACGTCCTCATATACAGCCGCGAGTTCACATCAACACGAGGCAGTGTACGATCACCAGATGGAGCAGAAAGGTGAAATTGGTAGACAACATGGCCAGTGTTAGCAGGCACTGTTTGACGGTGTGTGACTACTGTCTTCATCTAACGAGCGGGGGGTGCCAGTACGCGGAGGCGCTACTTTGAGTTACTTGCGGCATGTTATCTCGGTAGAGCTAAGCCGTGCTATGGTGGAGAAGAGCACCTGTATAGTGGGAGTCAGAAGACGTGTAGCTGAAGTCCTGGGTGCAGCATAAAGTTTGCACTTCATACACAATATACCGCACAAACGGTCGAAGCTTTCTGCGTGAATCTGCAGTGAGAAGCTTCATAAGAAACAAGATGAGATCTTCGAAATCATGTGCTGGTCAGCGATTGTGCTCTGATGAACTTTGACGTAAGTCGATAATTCGACTCTTGATTACTTTACGCTTCTGTTCGGAAAAGTGAAAGAGATGGCCAACGTTTTTACGCCTCTTCTGTATGGTACGCGTTACGACGACATCGAGCTCAAGAAGAAGCCAACGAGGCTCCCAACTCTATGAGATACCAACTACCCTCTTCCTGATATCTTGGCATGCTGTTCAGTTCTGTTTCTTTCACATCGACGGCTTAGTGATTCACGTCTTTTTGCTGACTAGATGCTCCTTCATAGAATTATTACAAATTGCCAATTTTTGAAATCAAATTCGGCATTTTTCTAAGCTAGCCTAATGGTAAGACTTTTGAAATCAAACCGAACCTTCGAAATTGGAATGAGCATACTTTATTTACATTAAACCATAGAGTCTCCAAAATAATTAGAATAATGTTTTTATCAAGGAAAACTTTAGTATAGCTTTTTTTGAAGTTTCAAATCATCTACCAAATAGGTGAACACGCTGCTTGAAATTTTGCAAAATTTCCACTCTTTGAGGGAAAATAATCATATCTGATATTTCAGGTGGAGATCCCACAAGTCTTGAAGGACATGAGAATTGGCAACATGGACCCTCATTATGTCGAAGTTTTTTGCATTTTTGAATATCATTAACTGTCTGTGCTATTTGTTGTTTTTGGTACAAAATTTAACGACGCTGAACTCATCGTTACAATTATTGTGTCATCTTCACTGAATGAATGATTTTCATCTATCATAATAAAAGACGAAACAGATAATCACGCTTCAGCAGTCCTGTGTCCTTCGATGCGAGGATAATAACAATTAAGCAGCTCATACGTAACAGCTCGAAGTCCCGAGAGCAAACGTATACGTGGGCACAATTGTTCCTCAGCACGTTGACGACCGCGCGATTTTCGCGTATGGGAATTGTTAGCTGCGCGCTACGCGATGTTATAATAAGCTCGCATATCGATTCATCACGCGACGCGATTAATCGATATGGGAGCTTATTATAACATCGCGTTGCGCGCTCTAAACGATCTCTATCTGACACGTGGGACCAATCGATTTTGCTAGCAGTCGGAAGTTGTTTGTTGATCGAAGCCACCACATGTCCAAATGCTCATTAAGTGAGTAACCAAAAATTGTTTTCGTGGACCATGCCTTTACATCAATATCAAAAGGTGAACTGCACATAACACATAAAAGTTTGTATGACGCGACAAGCCTTGCAATTGATTTTCTAATTGAATTCCATTTTTTCACACCGGTCTCTTCTAGTTCAGGCTACATCATGTCACATGATCCTTCGCGGAGGGAGCGTGTGACACGACAATATGTCACACGGTCGTTAACAGATTAACGACTCCAGGGGCCGGACTCATGAACGAATTACCTGCGGGTAAGTACAAAATTTACCCCCACTACCCACTTATGCGCGATTCATCAACGCGCGGCGGGGAAAACCCGAGGTAAGTGTCGAGGTAAATGCTACATCTTCAGCGCGTAGGGAGACATTTACCTTCAAGGCGAGGGTTTTGCTCCGCTGCCAATTTCTGACCCAATGCATCCCTCACGGCTGGCAGCGGACCAGCAGAGGGATGCATTGGGTCAGAAATTAGCAGTGAAGCAAAACCTTGCTTTGGCCGTCATGAATCAGAAGCAGGGGCAAGTTCAGGGAAGCGGCGGGTAAGTGGCCGTCGAGGTTAATGGGGGTAGGATTTACCTTCGGCCGCGTTCATGAATCCGGCCCCAGAGGTCGAGGAGAGGACGAACTTTTTAGTCCCTCAAACAAGGCCCAGTGGGATTATGTGGGGTTCTGGTCACGAACATGAGATCTGTTAGAGAAAGATAGTAACAATTGCGATAGGTCAGATATGGATGAGGACTACCAGGTCATGGTCACCGATTCCTCCAAACATAGGCCATGAGGGTTATTTGAGATCCTGGTCATGAGTATGACATCCATTTTCAATAAACGATAAACGTGGATTGCAATAGGTATGTGTGAGTAATGCTGTTTATGTCAGTAGGATTGTTCCCTCCACTTATGAGGTCGAACTTGTGAAGATGGTGGACGAGAAATGGTAAGCTGAGAGAGGTAGCTGAGACACGCTATTCGTAGTTATCAGCTTGAAAAATTTCCTAGATGAAGTATGATCTTCCCTCTGACTGCCATACACATCGCGTTTCCCGGAGAAGACCGCTGCATCGGTGGAATACGTACGCGGCACCCATACTAGGCTGCGCGTTGAGGCACTAACGGAGTCGAGAACTTGTCTGCACCTGCCTACCACTACGACTTAAGAATGCGGGCATTTTTGCCAGACTATAAACACGGCTCACACCAATGCGGATGTATTTTAGTGTTAATCGGATTGCTCCTGCGTTGCCCTCCTACGCCTCACTCCCAAGCTTCACGTCACTCGTGAGATGCAATTGAACTGCACGACTCTTTACGGCCTCTTCCTGCTCTCAATAAATCCTTCTCCATACGTGTGCATCTGCCGACGAGTTTTGAAGGAGGAATAAGGACGAATAGAGCTGAATTTGGTGCCAATGAGCAGATTTCATGCGCCACAGGGACGGGAGAGAGCTGCTTTTTTTAGTTTTGGTTCTATTTTTCCAAATAAATTCCAATCAAAACTGTGTGAGTACTGCTGTGCCAAACGAGATTAATGGTGAATTCAGCAGCCTTTTCGACCTGCTCGTCATCTTAAGACGCCTAAAAGTGGTTCAAGGCTTTAGATTTGTTACTTACTCGACCAAGCGCCTTACCCCACCCTCTCCGATATCGTCCTAGGTGTCAAAACGGAAAACCCCAATGCATGAAAAATAAACTCACCCGTTGATCCACCGCTTACGCGGAGCGACGTTGCTATCGCTGTCGTTAGTAGCCGAATGGTGATTGAGACATACTATGTCATTTCGCACTGAATATACCGAGTATACCAGTGTCATTCTTGCTGACACACATGTCAGCACTATACTTATGCTCGAATAACCCATTCGAATAGGTATTGTAATGTTTGAATATTCGAATTCGAATATTCAAAAAATCGCGTTTTTTCAGCATTCGAATTCGAATATTCAGAAAAATCACGTTTTTTCGAATATATTCGAATTCGAATGCTCGAAAATTTTCGGTGTTCGAAAACCATTCGAATGTTCGAAATTTTTGCGAAAGCATAAGTATAGTCACCACCGGTCTTTCTATAGCTCACAGTCTTCTGATAAACATTCCCTATCGTAGGGCTTATTTCGGACTAGCTGCCTCTTGATGTTGTCATTCGGGGGGGGGGAATGCTATGTGTGACAAGCACAACATCGCGATAGGGAATGTTTATCAGAAGATTGTGTTGTAGGCCACCACAATAAGATGGGAGATTGCACCAAAGTTGATGCAGCGTATCAACTTGAATGTAGGACCTACAATCAAATATACATTCGGGAAACTGGAAGGGTAGTGTAAGTTCGAAATAAAGAATACTTGGGCTAGTAAAAGGTGGTGGTATTTTATCTGCTCCGTTAAACAAGTGCAGGGTTGAAGGGCATGGAGGAACGTCGGTCTCATACTCAGAACCATGTTAGGTGCATGTGAGACCGACGTTTTCGTCTGGGAAAACGTTGGAAAGCATTCCGAATTTCAGCAAGGAATCCAGCACTGAATAGCTGAAATCAGTGTCTCTCGATTACCAGTGACTTCATGCTATTCGTTTCGATAGTGAGCTAAAGAACGACCGGCAAGAATGACACTGGTATACTCGGTATAATCAGTGCTTAATGGTACAGCATGTCTCACCATCTGGTCAGTCACCACTCGGCTACTAACGACAGCGTAGCAGCGTCGCTCCGCGTCAGCGGTGGATCAGCGGAATGAGTTTATTTTTTCATGCATTGGGGCTTTTCGGTGACAAAGCTGAAGTCTTGAACCACTTTTAGGCCTCTTAGGATGACAAACAGGTTGAAACGTTAGGCCGCTGAATGAACTGATCCACCTATAACATCGTTTGGCACAGCACACTGAGAAAATGCCGAG